>JACDTU010000017.1:0-600000 GCA_022376465.1 Cubamyces lactineus | reverse complement strand
TGCAGGAAGCTGGTTCGTACCTGACAGTTGACTGAACCCGTACGAGGTACAGCGACTGAGCTGACCGTGACGTGCGCGCCGCATCGACCCGCCCTCAGTACGCGATGATGATCAGCGGAATCGTCCCGCGTCCTATCGCCTTCGTCTCAAGCGTCTCCTCCGATGGCGTCGAGAACCTCGCGCCCTTCAGGCAAGTCCCCGCGTTCCACTCACTAGCAATACAAGGATGAGAACCTGAGCTACTATCTCTGTCTGCAGCTGGTTCAACCAGATCACGCACAACCCGCCGCTCATCTCCGTCTCATGCTCCGCGGGCCCCAAGGGTGGCCTGAAGGACACGGCGAGCAACATCAAGGCGACGAAGAACTTCACGGTGAACATCATCAGCGAGCCGTTCGTCGAGAACGCCAACTTCACCTCGCTCGACGCCCCCGCGGACGTCAGCGAGTGGCCCGTCTCGGGTCTTACGAAGGAGCCCAGCGTACGGAACTTCTCTCTAAGCTCATTTGTCCATGCGCAGTACTCTAGCTGACAACCCGCATGCGCGTCCGCCTTCGTTTCCGTTTATGCACACAGACCCACGTCAAAGCCCCGCGCGTGCGCGAAAGCGCGTTCAGCATGGAATGCGAGCTCTTCCAAGCCGTCGACATCATCCACCCCTCCACGGGCCAACAGACCGCGACGCTCGTCCTCGGGCTCGTCAAGTGCATCCACGTCCGGCACGACGTGCTCAACGAGCGCGGCGTCGTCGACTACGCGAAGCTGAAGCCGGTCGGGCGCATGGGCGATATCACGTATGCGCGCGTGGGCGATGCGTTCCGCTTGCCGAGGCCGGAGTGGAAGTTGGAAGGGGAGAAGATACAGGAGTTTTTGAAGAGTGTGGATGTGAAGGGCCCGAGTGAGGGGTCTTCTGCGTTGTAGGATTGTAGAGAATGAGCCCAGCGTGAAGGAAGGATTAGATTCGGAAGAGGTACATACCAACGTAAACGTCGCACCAAACGTGATGCCTTTGGGTGCATTTATGGGATGAATATCCGGTCCGTGAACGTCTCTCATACATCCCCGAACATCAGATGCAAATGGTATATATCAGCGTACGTGAACTATCGTCATGTCCAAGAGCAGCAGAGCAACTCCGAGCTAAAACATGGAGCCAAAGTTCAAGTGTACAAGGTATATGCGCTCCGATACGAAGCGCCAGGGCATCCGAGTCGTCAACGTCAATAACCCGGGTATCCTCATTCCTCCCGTCCCACAGCGAATCCGAGAGCCAAACACCGTTCATGAAAGAGCGAAAGCTGAAAGTGCAGCTACGAGCCCAAGGAGCACAGCAGCGCCCACGCTGCTCTGGGCAGCGCTCAACCCACGTCCACCATTCGTAGTGCTGGTAGCAGTAGCAGTCTGCGTCTGCGTTCCTCCCGAAGAAGTGCCCGATGAGCCATGCGGCGTAGTCGTACTCGAACCGTTACGCGATGCCGACGTCGACGACGTGAATGGGTCAGAGAACGCGGAGGACGGCACGGAGGTGGGGAAGGTGAGCGACGTGCTCGTCGCCGCGAGCGCGCAGAACTGCTCCGAGATGGACTCGGCGGAGGACAGGTCCCCGGGGCACTGCTCGGAGATGCACGCAACGAGGGCGTTCGCGAAGCGTGTTGAGCTGCGGAGAGGCGCGATATCAGCAGTTGTGCTCATCCAGTGCAGGAGAAGCGGGATGTTGCGGGTATAATGGGTATCAATGATCAAGTACTCACTTTTGACCGTGGCAGTAGCAGTTGACGTCCACGATGCTACTGCATCCGCCCTGAGATATAGCCAGTCCAAAGCACTGGGTGGCTGTAGGTAGCACCGTCCATATCATCAGCTCTCTCCAACCCTCGCCCATTTCCGCTGCATCACCACTCACCGCAATCAGACAGACCAGTCAAGCTGGGGAACGGCGCGGACGACGTCGCCGTAGCGCTCCCGGTGCTTGCCCCGGACTGCGCACTTCCCGTCGCGGTGACGCTCGCGTTCGGGGTGAAAGACAGGCTCAGGCCGACGCTTGCGGATGTCGACGACGACGTGTCCACTGGCGGCGTGAGCGAGGCAGCAGCGTTTACACGCACGGCTGAACCGAGCACGTAGAGTGCGATGGGAGCCAGGATGAGGTGAATGGACCAAGACGCCGCGAGCACCATCCTTGCAAGTGTGGTTGCGCGCCTGATCGAACCGGGCGGTTTTGAGCTTGCGCTATGGATTTCACAATTCCAAGTCCACGCACAATAGCTTGCTAGCAAGACGAAGGTAAGACGAGTCTTGCGGTCTCAACGATGATGGCAACTGAGAGGAAGAGGTGGTGAGGACAGAGTTGCGGCACAACGTGGGGAACACCCGATCAGGGACGAAATAGCACCCACGTGCGCCCATAAGTAACCTCCCCAGCGCTACCAAGGACCCCCGATAATAGTAGGCCCAGCCATATCACAATTCGGACAAATTTGGTCCCCCGGAGGGGGGCCAAGCTACATTTTTTTCGGACAAAACAGGCCAAAATTGGCCCCCAACCCACTGTCAAATGCCGGACAAAATCGCGTAAGGCACGGCCATACCTATGTCACATAACTGGACAAATTCTCGGAGCCCAGAGGCGCTCGGCCAAGCCAGCATACTCCTGAGTCTATACATGTGTGAGCGCTTGAACTCTCATATAATGTAGTCTACTTAGAATCTGTTTCTACCTAAGTAATGCATTACGTCCAGTCTGTATCACCTGCAAAGGCGACTACTACAGCTATTATTAGGGCGTCATAGCATTATATATTAGGCGCCCACAGCGAGATATACTGTAGGCCGAAGGTTTCGATGGTTATGTTATGATGAGCCTAGATCGGTCACGCGGTGGCTGAGCTAGGGGTCACGTCGCCTCGAAGAGTAACGAAGAGGCGAGTCAGGGATCAAAGATCTTCTGAGAAGAGGCGAGTCGGGGTTCGGTGAATAGGCAATAGATAACCAGATCGAGCTGAGGTTCTTCGAAGAAGATCCTCGGCTTATATATACATGACCGGAACTAATAATAGACCGGATCAGTAAGCGAATGTTCAGTACGGCTAAGTATAGCTGGGGCTGACTGTACATGGGAATGGAGGTGACGAATCATGAGAATAACTGACGTGTCGCTGACGTGGCATGGGAGAATGGAGCTAAGTATACAACACACGAGTAAGCCGCAGCAGGCTCGGCCTCCGGAACGTAAGCACGATACATAAGCATAGGACAAGTCACAAGACCAAGACGTAACCGTAACCGTAACAGTGGCCGTGTCACGCACCGTCGTAACATTACCCCCTTCGTATGGTCGACGATGACCTCGTCGTTCACCAATAATATTCGCAATTGTTGAGCCCGTCCAGACCCTGGAGACCACGAGCAGGGTCATCGAGAGTGGCGTCCGCGAGTTCGACGGGAGCCTGTACTCCCCATGGTGGGTTAGCGCGCGCGTCCCTTGTCGCTTCCTCCAGCGAACGCGGATAGAACTGCGCGTTGTTCGTCAGGGCCTGGCCATATGGGGGTGGCGGTATGACCGGGGCTTCTTCCGGCTGCGCAGGTGCTGCGGTCGCAGGCCTCGTCGCGGGTTCGTAGGACAGCGAGTGCGTACGGAATTGAACGTCTGCAAGTGGGATTCGAGGCACCACTGTTGAGGGCCCAGGGTTGGCAGCGACTGGACCAGCTACCTCCGGAGCGTAGGGCGTTGGTGGTCGTGCTTGACGCATCGACGTGCGTCGCGCTACACGAGATTCGACTCCTTGTTCGAGTCGTCGCTGTATTATTGTCGCCTCTCGTGCTCGTCGGGTGTAGTTGCGGTGGTCGCGCGGTAGGTACGTGTAGTCCTCCCGCGAAGATCCAGGGATGGTATGGTACGCAGCGGGCTGTTCGCCGGATGGAGGTTCGAGCAAGGGAAGGAGGTTGCGAGTGTACGGCTGGTGTCGAACGGTGAATGCAGGGGATTCCATATGCTGGATGAGACTTCGCCGCCCTCGACCATTGCGGAGCCGGAATCGGCTGACAGATGCCTCGACGGAATGGACGTACTCGGTGACTTCCTGCGCTGATTCGAGGATACGCTCGGCATCGTCTTCATAGAGGTGGGTGATGTCGGAGACTTCCTTTCTTATGTCGTTGACAACCTCTTCAACATGGTCCAGCGCTTCTGCGACAGTCTTCATGCTCCTTTGTATCCTGCCGAGTTGGCCACGCGCGTCTTCCCTGATCAGGGACGCCGACCCTCGCAGGTTGACCAGATGCCCGCCAATGTGGCCGAACTCCCGCGCATCGTTGAACATGTCCCGATATCTGGCGAGCGGGTTGACTAGCTCGGGATCGGCGCGCACCGCATTGATGAGGGGTCCCGGATCCGTGAGGAGAGCATTGACGAGTTGTCGTCCTTCTCGCGAATTGGGTTGGTCGGCGAGAGTGTCATTCGTAGCGAGCGACTCTAGATCAGATGTTTCGTCCAGTTCCTCGGGGTCGCTGTCCGCTTCGTCTGTTGCATCGTCGTACGGAGGAGGAGGAGCCGCAGGAGGGGGAATGTTTTCTTGGTCGCTCGGGTTTAGCGACTGCGTGGAGGTGACTGAGAAACTCTCCGGGGTTAGGTTCTCCGCAAACTCGAAGTTAGGCATGGTTGGGGTAGATGGGAAGGCTGTCGGCAGGGATGTCGCGGTGTTCGATGGTGAACTCGATGATACGAAGATAGAGGACGGCGTAGGCGAGGATCCAGAGGAGGGCGAGTAGGAAGTTGATGGTCATGCACACGACAACAATCATAGGGTTCGTTCATCGTCAGACTCGGTGGAGCGAGCGGGGATTCTTATCGGTAATGGGGGCGATCGGTTGTTGGTGTGATGGAACTCGCGCTCGAGGGAGTCGTGGGTGAGGCACGATGCGACGCAAAGGATTGGGAGGCAAATGGTAGCTGCGATGGTGGCGACGATGGTTGCGGGAACAGCGACGATGACGTAAGCAAATCGTTCGATGAAATGGGGCATTCACCAGGTGCTGGAGGGGTTGCGGTTTTTGAGTGTTCGCTCAGCGATGCGAGTATGGAGATCGGAGAGATTGAAGTGGAGGAAGGTGAGGATGGAAGCGAGAACAAGGGTGCAGTAGAGAGCGAAGATGAGTGCGGGGGATGGTTGGTCTCGGAGGGTGAAGTGGAGGAAGGCAAGCGTGGCGGAAACGAGGACAGCACAGTAGAGGATGTGGAGTGATTCGAGAGAGGGCATGGTGAGAGATTCAGGCGAGTTTCCTTGCCTTTTTATACCTCTCGAGGATCTCGGCAGCATTTGGCAGGAGCGCTGACTCAGGTTCCCATGTGTTTTCCGCTGATGAGTAACCCCACCACTTGATTTGGAATCGGGGTTTTCCTCGGATCATCTTGTGTCCCACAATAGCTTCGACCTCGTACTCTTTTTCTCCGTCAACCAGGTCAGGTGGGGGTCTCGTGTGATTGGGTCCGTGGGTGTTGTTTTCCTTATAGGGTGTCAGGAAACACGCATGAAACACAGGGTGGATCTTCCACGACTTTGGCAGTTCTAGATGGTATGTGACCAGTCCGATGACTTCGGTGATGTGGAATGGCCCTTCTCGTTTGGGTGCCAGCTTCCTCGAGGCATAAGCAAGGTGTAGGTTCTTCCCTTCTAGCCAGACCTTCTGTCCTTTGGCAAATTGGGTGAACTTCCCTCGATACCAGTTGGTCATGACGTTCCGTGCCAGTTCGTGCGCTGCTAATGCTTCATCCCTTGCTTTCTGCAGGTTCGTAAGTCACTCTTGTACTGCTGGGACATTGGTTCGGGGGTACGCCAGCGGTATCAGTGGAGGATCGTAACCCATCATGAGGTAGAATGGCGACGCGTTTCGGGCCGAGTGTAGGCGTTGATTATGCGCGACTTCCGCATCGGTGAGATGTTCTACCCATTTGTCGGGTCTTCCTTCGCAGAATATTCGGAGGTAGACTTCAAGTTCCTGATTAACTCTTTCTGTCTGTCCATCGGTCTGCAGATGATAGGCTGTGGAGGGTGACAATGTGATTCCAAGGAGTCGTCCTAGTTCCTTGGTGACGTTGGATACGAACTGGGGTCCCCGATCCGAGATGATTTTGCTGGGTAGTCCAAACCTTCTGTAAACGTGTCGATGATAGAGTTCCGCCATTCCGATTGCGTCCACCGTCTTCTTGCAGGGTGCAAAAATCACCCCCTTCGTAAGGCCTTGGTCGACCACGACCAGAATACTGTCATAGCCATGCGATATTGGGAGGTCAGTGATGAGGTCCATGGTGACGTTTTCGAATGGTTGGGTGACGCCTGTAGCAGGAATTGCTTGTGGCAGCGGTGTCGTGGGATGTGTGTTCGGTTTTGCTTGCTGACAGATGGCGCAGCCTTCTACGTATTTGGATACCATGGTGTACATTCCCGGCCACCAGCAGGATCTTCGCAAGAGTTCTAGCGTCTTGAATTTGCCTGGGTGTCCGGCGGCGGGTAAGTCGTGATGCTGTCGCACGAGATCGGTTCGGAGAGTTTCGTCTGCAGGAACATAACAGCGATTCTTGTAAAAGACCAGTCCTTCCCTTTCGGACCAATCTGTCAGGGTGCTTCTTATTGGCGGGGGTCCGTGGTTCCGTAGCGCTGCCAGTGCGTCGCAAAACAGGCGGTCTTGTTTTGCTAGTTCTTGGAATCTTGGTGCGACGGCTAGGTCAACCATTCAAACAAAGAGCTTATCTGGGAGCATTGTGCGTTCTACATTGTCATTGTCGGTTCCTTGTCGGTGGTCCGGTCGTCGTGATAGGGCGTCAGATTGGACCATGGCTGTTCCAGGGGTATGTACTAATGTCATGTCGAATTGGGAAAGGAAGAGCGCCCATCGTGCTTGGCGTCGGTTCAACTGTTGTGGATTTCGCCAGTAGGTCAAGTTCTTGTGGTCGGAGAGTATCGTTACTGGATTCCCTGATCCTTCTAGATAGTGTCGCCATGCTTTGAGTGCTCAAATGATCCCCAACAGTTCTTGGTCGTAGATTTCGTAGTTTCATTCCGCCTCGGTGAATCCTTCCGATAGGTACGCACAAGGTCGCATGTCACCATTGATGTCGCACTGTCGCAAGACCGCTCCAGTTGCCCATTCAGATGCGTCTGATTCTACTAGGAATGGTTTGGTGACGTCCGGCATCTGTAGCACAGGGGCCATGGCGAAGCGGGTCTTGAGTTGGTCGAATGCTTTCTGGCATTCTGCGGACCATTCCCATTTGGCGTTCTTCTTGGTGAGTGCGTTCAGTGGTTGCGCGATCTCGGAAAAGTGGTCGATGAAGCGTCGATAGAAGTTCCCAAAACCTAGGAATGATCGGACATCCTTTACGGTCGTTGGTTCCGGCCAATCGAGAATTCCTTTTAGTTTGACCAGGTCCATCGCAACGCTGTTTTCCCGAATGATCATTCCTAAGTATTCCACTTCTTCTGCGTCGAAGGTGCACTTTTCGAGTTTGAGGTAAAGGTCGTGTTCTTGTAAGTGTTCCAGTACTCGAAGTGTTCGTCGTCGATGGGTTTCCTCGTCTCCTGAGAATATGAGGATGTCGTCCATATAGATTACCACCCATCATTCATCGATCATATCCTTGAATATGGAGTTCATCATGGCTTGAAAGGCGGCTGGCGAGTTGCGGAGGCCAAAGAACATGACCATCGGCTCATATAGGCCCGAACTGGTTCGGAACGCGGCTTTCCATTGATCGCCATTCTTGATTCGTACGTTGTTGTATCCCGATCGTAGGTCCAACTTCGAAAATATCTTGGCTCCTCGAAGCTTGTCGATTAACTCCGGGATCAGCGGTAAAGGATACTTGTTCGGGATTGTTCCTTCGTTCAGGTAACGATAGTCTTGGCAGGGTCGCAGTGACCCATCTTTCTTCCCTACAAAGAAGAATGGTGATGACATGGGGGACTTCGAGGTTCTGATGTATCCTTTTCGCAGGTTTTCTCGCATGAATTCTTCTTCAGCTTCCAGTTCTTTGGGCGTTAACTGATACCGCTTGAAGTCCTTCGGTACAAAGCCTTCCTTTAGTTCAATAGCGAGATCCCATGGCCTGGCCGGTGGAAATCGTTCTGAGGCTTTCTTCTCGAAGACACTGGCGAATTCCTGATACGCCGCCAGTAGCATCTCTTCGAATGTCTTCGGCTTCTCCTGCGCCTGTTGCTGCTGTGCCATTGCCATAGCGGGGTTGACTTTTGCTCGTATCCAGACATTGTTGGCTATTGCAAAGCGTATTCCTGTTGGTGCTTTTCGAATTCGTCCGATGCTGGGTCCTGGTCCTACGCGTGCGTCATCATCGTGTTGATGTTCACCGGTCAAGGGGTTTCCCGGTCTGGGAGTGTCTCCGTGCCATTCAACCACGTGCGGATGGGTCGTTTTGTCCATTTCGTCTCGTAGATATGCGATCAAGAGTTCCTGGTCATCTGGTTCTTCCTCTGACTTGATGTCTGATGTGGTAACTCGTCCGATATCTTCGTATAGGGGGTCTTCGTTTTCGTCTTCTTCTGATTCTGTTTCATTCTCTGGGTCTTCCTCTTCTCCTATTTCCCTGAGTCGTCCCGTGAATGGATCTTGATCTGGGAACCACATCTCTCTGAGGTGCTCGACGACCGTCTTGACTACCTTGCCAGGGTCGATGTCCAGTGTCCCTGCTGTGAAGTCGATGTTCGCATTGACTCGTTGAAGCCAGGGGAGTCCTAGAATGATTGGTTCCTTCCCTAGCGATGTGATGAGGAATCGGATGATGTGTTGGTGTCCTCCTGCTTCGACTTCGATCGAAGCGCACTTCTTGATGTCGCCTGCCTCGTTTTGGGTTCCGTCCGCATTGAAGACTCGAATAGGCTTCTTCAGTTCCGTGAGCTTCAACTTCTGCTCTTTCGCAAATCGGTAGTCCATGAAAGTTTCTCCAGCTCCTGTGTCGATTAGGGCTTTCGCTTCGACGCTTCGATCCGTATGAATAAATAGCGGTATTCTCATAGACTGCTTTGAAGTCTGCGCTACTATTACATTACGGATCGTTGTTCGCGGTCGTGACGTCGATGCACGCCGGTTCTTCAAAAACCCCCGTCCAGGAGGTCGGATACTACGTCCTTGCGGTCTTCTTTGTCATCGAGGTCCTTGAGGGCGAGGCGGATGCATGCAGCGATGAGCTTCTTAGAGGAGTTAGATGCTCGGGTAGAGGTGGACTTGGAATCGTCGTCGCTGTCCTCTTCTTCGGCTACCTCCGTGATTCGGGCTTTCGTCTTCCCCTTCCGGTCTCCGTTCTTCCCCTTCTTGAGGGGGCATTGGCGTGCCAAATGTCCCACTTGATGGCAATTGAAGCATCGTCCTTCTTTGTAGTGCTTCTCACGTTCTTCTGGGAGCATTCGGTCGACGTCCATGGCGTCAGGGTCTCGTTCGCGTGTCCTGTGTTGGCGCGGCTTGTAGGTAGGGTTGTACGTGGTCTTTCCCTTCCCATTGTATGTCTTGCTGAGCAACCATTGCTGCTCCAGTGTCGCGGCTCTCATGTAGAGGGTGTTCGTGTCGTTAGGCATGGGGTACATCCCGAAGATCTTCTCGTGCAGTGGCCTATTCAATCCTTCGTAGAAGAAGTCGGCGATGATGCGATAGTCGGTGATACCGCAGCGCGAGATCAGGGATTTGAATTCGGTGATGTACTCCTCCACTGGTCGTTTGCCCTGGCGGACGCTTCGCAGCAGTACTCTTGCACTGGCCTGAGCGTCGGCGTCGTCGAAGGCTTCAGTGAGTTGCTTGGAGAAGTCCCGCCATGTGCCCCAGTTTAGAGGAGTTCCTGGTCCTTGTTTCTCCGCTTGTGCCTGTGTGTCTTCGATAAACGACCTCGCCCATGCTCCGGATGTCCCTCTGTTCATCAGCATGAGGCAGAAGATGATCTTCTTCTGATCGGTGTTGTAGGCTGCTTCGTTGATAGAGAGGTATAGCATGCATTTCTGCAGCCATTCAACGACCTCTCCTCGCTTCCCTTCAAACTCCGGGGGCATCTTCAGTTTCATCTCGGGGGTTCGCTCGTATCGCGGTTCGACGAGTGGTGCGGGGGCCGCTGCCTGGGGTTCCTGCTGTCTTTGTTCGGCCATATCTTCTGATTCGTCTGAGGTGTCTTCCTTGGTTTCTGGTGCGGCGATCGGTTCTTCCGATTCTTCTGTCGAGCTCTCGCCTTGCTGAGAGGTGTCTTCTGATTCACTGCTGCTCGCTACTTCTACTCGAGAAGTTCGTGGAGTGGTGAAGTCGACTGGGGATGTCAGCAGCGAGTTCGGTTCTGTTCGGGTTTCTGTCTCCACGGGTGCCGCTGGTTCCTCCGGGAGTTCTTCTTCAGCTAGTTCGTTGTACTTGACACGGTATTCAGGGGAGATTTGAAGGCACTCTTGCCAGGTGAGTGGGTGAGGAGTGAAGTGCCACGATTTGTCTTCCCAGTAAACTTGGTCTTCTCCGTAGTATACTAGCTTGGTCTCCTTGTTCGCCGAGTAAACTGTCGGCTGTTCTTCCGTTTCGTCGGGTTCAGGCGCACTCTATTCCAGAGCCGCGCCGATCGGTGTCGTCTAAATCTGGGTAGATTGACGGCGATTCGAGAGCTCGATCTAATGTTATGACGAGCCTAGATCGGTCACGCGGTGGCTGAGCTAGGGGTCACGTCGCCTCGAAGAGTAACGAAGAGGCGAGTCAGGGATCAAAGATCTTCTGAGAAGAGGCGAGTCGGGGTTCGGTGAATAGGCAATAGATAACCAGATCGAGCTGAGGTTCTTCGAAGAAGATCCTCGGCTTATATATACATGACCGGAACTAATAATAGACCGGATCAGTAAGCGAATGTTCAGTACGGCTTGACGAACTTCTGAACCTAGAAGGCTGGGAGCGACCTGTAAGCGACACAAAGAAGTCTTCAGTCTGTGAGCGAACGACTATATTGCATAGTATAAGTACCTGTAAGCGACACAAAGAAGCTACAAGTACTCAGTAAGTAACTGCATATAAACCATAGGTAATAAGGGAACTTACTCTTCAGTCTGTGAGCGAACGACTGAAGAGCAGGGGCGAAGAATGTCCTCCTTATATACTGAGAGAGGAGTGCCATGAGTAAGCGAAGAAAGGAGGCATGTGATCGCTATGTACAATGAGTAAGACCATGGTGCGAGTATCGCGACATATGGTGTCATAGGTATAGAACTCTCTGGAAGGATCCGTAGCAGTGTAGAACGCAACGGAAAGATGGAGGGAATGAAAGAATGTCCAACTACAGTACGTACACTGAGCAGTCCATAAAAGGAACAAAGTCCATGCTGTGCGCGTTGTAGGCGCCACAGCCACAAGGTCCACATTCCCGGTCCGGCGCAGCCGATAACCTGGAAGTTCAACACTCCCACTCGTTCAAACTGCGGAGGGAGAGACTAGACCAATCGCCTTTCTGAAGCGCTCCAATATAGAGAAGGAGACATTCTTCGTCAAGGAATCAGCTAGTTGATCCTCTGTCGCTACGTAGAAGATGTCGATCGTCCCTAACTCAGCCTGTTCGCGAGTGTAGTGGTACTGGACGTCGACGTGCTTCGTGCGACGCTCGGTGACTGGATTAACCGATAAGAAGATGGACCCTTGGTTGTCGAGACACAAGGGTGTAGGGCGAGAGATGTCGTCCCCCAACTCTTCACCAAACGTGCGAAGCCATACAACTTGACGACAAGCGTCTGACGCAGCCTTGTATTCCGCCTCGGTCGAGGAGAGCGAAACAGTCGGCTGTTTCCTAGACTGCCAGGAAATAGCGCCGCCCGCCATCAAGAAGACGTAAGCTCCAGTGGACCTGCGGTCATCCCGGTCCTCAGCCCAGTCCGAGTCTGAATAACCCAAAAGACCGTCATTCGAGGAACCGAAGTAACGCAACCGGTAGTCTTTGGTCCCTTGCAGGTACCGCAGAACATACTTGGCATAGTTCCAGTGTGCGTCACTAGGATTAGAGTTGTACTGAGACAACTTCTGGACCGCGAAGGAGATATCCGGACGTGTACCCAAAGTCGCATAGAGCAGACTGCCAATTAGGCTCTGGTACCGTTTCCGGGAGTGATCGGCGGCGGTGTGACTAGATTTCTCCAGTACAGCACCAGCAGGGAGAGGAGTGCGAGCCGGCTTGCAGTCGGCCATGTCAAAACGTTCGAGAACGGACTGGATGTAGTCTATCTGGTCGATGTCAATCGTTCGAGCTTTACGATCGCGAACAATGTTCAGACCAAGAAAACGCGAGACAGGACCCAGATCCATCATCTTGAACCGCTGCATCAAGGCCTCCTTGGTAGCCTTAATATGGCCAGGCTTGTCACCCATGAGGAGTAGATCGTCGACATACAGAACGATGATCGTGACGGAATCCCCCCTATGTCGCCGATATACATAGACTCCGGCATCAGAGTATGTCCGTATGAATCCCAGATCTAGCAAGATTTGGTGTATCTTGGCGTTCCATTGACGAGACGCCTGCTTCAAGCCGTAAATAGCTTTCAGCAACAGACACACGAAGTTTTCCTTGCCAGGAACAACCCAGCCCTCAGGCTGTTCCATGTAGATCTCCTCCTCCAAGTCGCCATTCAAGAACGCCGTTTTGACATCCATCGACTCGATGTCCCAGTCCTCAAGCGCAGCGTGCGCGAGGAGGTAACGAATTGACTCAAAACGCGCAACAGGCGAAAAGGTTTCATTGTAATCCTCCCCCCAGACCTGAGTAAAACCCTTGGCCACAAGACGAGCCTTGTACCGACCATCATGCTTGATGTCATACACCCAACGATTGGCGACGACTTGTCGGTTCTTCGGCCTGGGCACAAGAAGCCAGGTCTTGTTCTCAATGAGCGAGTCGTACTCTGCTTTCTCAGCTGCACGCCACTTCTCCGCGTCTGGAGATGCCATGGCTTGTCGATGAGAGTTAGGAATGCCAGGCTTATGGGTTGCGGCAGCGAGCATCGCAATGATAGATTGTACAACTTGTTCATCGTCCTCCAAGTTCCCTTCCGCATCTGTTCGAGCATCAACCTTTGCAGGTGGCTCATCACCGTACACGCTGTCCCTGTAGCGCTGAGGTCTAGGAACGTTTTCGCGACGAGGGCGATCACGCGCTATGCTAGGACCTCCCACTGGCTCATGACGATTTCGCTGATGGTTAGGCCGTGGCGGAGGAACAGCAGGTGGTGGATTAGGTTGTTGTGGAGAAGGGGGAGCAGGTTGTTCTGGAGGTGCAGGAGGCGCAGGAGGTGCAGCCTCTGGGAGAGGAATAGGAAGAGGGATATCGATCTCGAAGTTTTCAGGCTCAGCATTGGAGGCATCGTCTGAAGGGACTTCTTGATCTGAGAACGGACTATCGTCTGGGGTAACAGGACGATTGCCAGGAATCTTGCGTGCAGGAAAAGACTCTTCATCGAAGATCACATCGCGAGATACAACGATAGAGTGGGTGGCTGGATTCCAGAATTTATACCCCTTGGAACCCTGCTCATACCCGACAAAGATCATCTCGACAGCCTTCATGTCGAGTTTCCCTTTGCGCTTGTCCTTTTGCACGTGAACGTAGGCTTTGCAGCCAAAAACGCGGAAATAGGACACATCAGGGATGGTCCCATCCCACAGAGTGATGGGGCATCGCCATTTCAGACGACGCATAGGCTGACGATTGTAGATGTGAACGGCTGCCTCGATAGCGAGTTGCCAGAAACCGTGACTAAGTCCAGCATGATGAAGCATAGACAGAGCCTTTTCAGTGATTGTACGGTTCCAGCGTTCAGCGCGTCCATTCTGCTGAGGCGAATCAGGCATAGTTTTGTGGTGCTCGATCCCTAGACTGCGGAGAAGCTCAGAGAACTCGTTTGACGTGTACTCCCCACCACGATCAGAGCGGACTCGCTTGATTTTCCTCCCGGTTTGATTCTCGGCCCAAGCCTTGAAGTCCTTGAACGCTTTGAAGGCGTCCGACTTGTACTTCAGGAAGTAAGCACGGGCGAGACCGGAGTAGTCATCGATGAAGCTAGCGAAGTACTTGAATCCGCTGCCAACTGACGCAGTGCGCATTGGCCCATCAAGATCAGTGTGAACGAGCTCAAGGGGCTCAGCCGCACGCTTTTCTGACGACGGGAAAGGGAGTCTGTGGGATTTGCCAAAGGCACAACCCTCACATGGTTCATCATCCGCGGGATCAAGCTGGTCAACACCCTTAACGTTCTTAGGCAGATGGCGAAGAGGCTCCTTGCCTGCATGACCAAAGCGACGATGCCAGGTCTTGTAACTGCGAACGTTTAGGTGGACATGCCTGTTCAGGATAATCTCCAGAGTCAAATCATAGAGATTGCTCGCAGGATTGTACGGTGCCTCAAGGATCTTTCGACCCTTGATGCGAATCGTCGAGCCTGAGTCGACAGCGCCTTCCGGCTGCTTGTCGAAGATCATCATCTTCCTCGCTCCTTGGAAGAGAGAATAACCATTCTTCTCAATGGTACCGGTGGAGAATAGTCGTGCAGAGGCCTCAGGCACATAGCAGACGTTTGGAAGAGTGATAGTCCACCGTTGACCATCGACAAGAGTCTCAGCTTTAACAGTGCCTTGACCGAGTCCCTGAATAACCGAACCTTCGCCAGATGAGGCGGTATTGAAGGTCAGCGGTTTGTCGAAGGGTTCATACTCGGTGAAGTCGTCAAAGCACCAAGTGACGTGCTGAGATGCACCAGAGTCCATCAGCCAACGAGTATACCGCACACCAGCAGCAGCTTTCGCCGCATCATAGAAAGAAGCGTGCATGTTAGAGCCGGATTCAGCTACAAGTACATTGGCCGAGACGTGCGCATGGTCATGAGAATTGTCCTTTCCCTTCCCTTTGTCCTTCTCCTTATCCTTGTCCTTCTTCTTGCCACCGTTGCCCTTACCCTTGTTGCCCTTAGGGCGAAGCTCGGGGTGCTTCTTGTAGCAAGTTGACTCATGATGGGTCTGACTGCCACAGAAGTCGCAGGGGCCGGACGGCTTGGGCTTGGTCTTGGAGATCCGAGCAGCGGACTGACCGGTCTTGCGCATGGCTTCCTCAGAGAGAGACTTCTCGAGGATGACATCGACGGTGATCTTGTCGAGGTCCATAGTGGCCATGAGCGCAGAGATCATAGGTCGGTAGGACTCCGGGACCTTGGAGAGAAGGATGAGGGCCTGAATGTTGTCCTCTAACTTCAGGCCGTTGGTCGAGATCTCGCGGATACGCGTGACGATCCGACTCATCTGATCCTGAAGCGAACGCTGGTCTGACATGCGAGACTCGCTGATGAGCGACTCGAAGAGACCCCAAACGTGCGCAGAGTTCGGTTTCCCAAACTTGTCTTTCAGCGCATCCCACATTTCTTTGGCAGTGAGATTGGCCGGAGAGGAGGTGCCATTGGTCGTCTTCGTTTCGAGGAGATAGTGGAAGCTAGGCCCAGTCCGCATGAAGAGCAGACCGCATGCCTGAGCATTCTTCTTCCTATACTCCTTGCGCTCCTCAGCGTCGGTAGGTTCAGTCGTCTCCGAAGAGACTACATCCCAGCAGTTCATGAACATGAGGAGACCCTTCATCTTTGCAGCCCAGTCGGCGTACTGGCTGGCCGAAGAAAGGAGAGGGACGGATTCAGGTTTGATGTCGCCCATAGTGAGGAGAAAGAATTGGGGCGAATCGACGAGATTCTCAGTTAGATCGAGTGTAGGAGGTGGAGATTGTGGAGGCACGAATTGGAGAGGCGCGTCCGGAGGAAGGGGTGTGGGAGCAAGGAGAGGTGAAGGCTCGTAGACTGATTCTAGGTCTTCCTCTTCTTCTGTCGAAGAAGGAGGAAGCGGAGTAACTTGCCAAGGTTCTGGGACTACAGCCCAGACGTTACCGGGTGGAGGCTCTTGAAGGTTCTGGTAGCGATTAGGGCAGGGGAAGCTATCGCAAGCAAAGTAGCTGTCGTCTTCTGGGTCGTAGTAACGGTCGAGGTTCTCGTCGACGTCGAAGAAGTGGATAAGCCCAGAACAATCAAAGGCAGATGATTCTGAAGGGTTGTCGAGAGTGGCGTCGACTTCCTCCTCAGAGTCTATGGCAAGAGGTTCCGCTGTGGTCGGCTCCAAAACGGTTCAGAAAAAGCGCGATGATTGACTTGCTGTGTGCACCGAGAAGTCCTGGTAGATGGGAACACCTGTTCAGGAGAACCAGAGATCCAGACAGCCGAAATGCCCGAAAATCTGGGTAGAAGTTGCCAACTGTGCCCAAGAAAAACTATGTACTGCTATCCGACAAAAAGAGTATCGTAAGGAGGGTCCAGACGGTTGTCCTCCGGTCCTAAGTTCCTAAAGAACCCGGATACAAGGGCTGGCTGTCGCAAGTGCGAGGCCTGACCCAGGGATACTAGAAAGAGCTCGCTACAAAGAGCTGTACAGCCTACTGAGTACTAGGGCTATAGTAAAAGCACTCAGGGCTGCGTCACGAGCGCAGAAATGTCCCCCTGGTAGCAGTGTCGGCGGGCAACAGTCAAGAGTTAAGGAATTATGGAGGGGAGGGTGCACAACAGCGATGTCGACGAAGGGAGGGTGCGCGCAGAGATGTCGACAGAAGCAGCAACAAGTTAGAGCGCAGGGCTCATAACCTGACGAACTTCTGAACCTAGAAGGCTGGGAGCGACCTGTAAGCGACACAAAGAAGTCTTCAGTCTGTGAGCGAACGACTATATTGCATAGTATAAGTACCTGTAAGCGACACAAAGAAGCTACAAGTACTCAGTAAGTAACTGCATATAAACCATAGGTAATAAGGGAACTTACTCTTCAGTCTGTGAGCGAACGACTGAAGAGCAGGGGCGAAGAATGTCCTCCTTATATACTGAGAGAGGAGTGCCATGAGTAAGCGAAGAAAGGAGGCATGTGATCGCTATGTACAATGAGTAAGACCATGGTGCGAGTATCGCGACATATGGTGTCATAGGTATAGAACTCTCTGGAAGGATCCGTAGCAGTGTAGAACGCAACGGAAAGATGGAGGGAATGAAAGAATGTCCAACTACAGTACGTACACTGAGCAGTCCATAAAAGGAACAAAGTCCATGCTGTGCGCGTTGTAGGCGCCACAGCCACAAGGTCCACATTCCCGGTCCGGCGCAGCCGATAACCTGGAAGTTCAACACGGCTAAGTATAGCTGGGGCTGACTGTACATGGGAATGGAGGTGACGAATCATGAGAATAACTGACGTGTCGCTGACGTGGCATGGGAGAATGGAGCTAAGTATACAACACACGAGTAAGCCGCAGCAGGCTCGGCCTCCGGAACGTAAGCACGATACATAAGCATAGGACAAGTCACAAGACCAAGACGTAACCGTAACAGTGGCCGTGTCACGCACCATCGTAACACAGTCAACCAATCCGACTTCGATAACATCAAACACTACCTCTCCCTTCCACCGCACCCTCTTCCCCCAGGCTTGACTGTCCTTCAGTTTTGGGATAGCCAGCTGAAGGTAACCCCGAGCCTCGCTGCCATGGGTCTAGCATACACTTCAGCTCCTGGTGCGTGTATTTGCATGTCCACACCGCAGTAAACTCACATTCAATGGACTAACAATGATGGACAGCGTCGACGGCCCCAGCGGACCGTGAGTTCTCTGTGGGCCGAACACAAATCAACTGGAACCAAGAGTTGATGTCCTCGCAAACGTTCCACGTGAAGATGTGCATTGCTGCATGGTCGAGTGCACCATGGTACGACGAGGATGTTGCAACACAAATCATTGCAGATCATAGCAGGCCTCTTCGACCTTCCTCCTCAGCTTCTGCCTAGATGCTCTTATACTGTATAGCCTTTGTCCGTTTTAAAAGCTCACACCATACTAACATATACAGTACTTGCCAGACCACTTGGGTCGCTACAGTACTTACATCTTCTTGCATCACGCGAAAATGGCCTGACAGTACATAATTACGAGCACATTGTACTACCTTCTAATACATACACTCATTTATTAATGCTGACCATTCACCCAACGTGTGCGACAATGGTCTCGGAGACAAGTGCCTTGCCCATCGTAACTGGTATACCAACTCTGTCGCACTTGTCGCCACAGCCGCGGCGGTCGCCCAACCGTGACTTTCGAGCACTGCGCCTGCTGCTTATGTCATGTCACTGCCAGGACCCGTGGGAATGGATCCTAACGGATGCTCTATCCGCGGATGGCATTACCACGGATGCCCGGATTATCCAGGATATATCCAAGCCAAGCCCTGCAGGCGCGTCTCGCGATTTTTTCGCACACTCCACGTCTTCGACTAGCTCTGGTACCACCTCTACTCAGAACTGCGATAACTCCTTCAAATCTCATCCTTTCTCCTTGATTTTTGCTGCTCTGGAGTAGTCTCTACCGCGCGCAGGGCACTGTATAGGTTTTGTGAAATTTCGACCGGTTGCACGACTTGGCCGCTCTCACTGGCCTCAAACCGCCTTCCTCTGCCTCAGAACTGCAATCTCGCCGCCGTATCGCAATGGTCCTCGTTAAGATCTACTTGAATACGTTCTAGGGGTTTGTGCGGAGGGCATGGTACCGATTTGGTACGTGAAACACGATCTACCCGCCGTCTTGCTACTGCACCCTACGCACCGTCGTGCGTTCGCCAGTCCAACCGTCATTCCCCCGCAACTATCCTTGCGTATGCATCTTCTAGAGCACTCGATGTGCGAGTGCAGAAGGTGCAAGCACTCTGCAAGACATGTAGTTCAGTCAAGGTGCGAGGGGTAGCGAGCACGTTCATATACTCATGACCCTTGTGCGTATCTGTGCAAGCTCCTTAGTATCATGTATTCCGTGTGTTCTCACTTCTGTATTTTTGTAACAATCATATACTGTCTTCAAATATGCTCAGAACTCGCAACGCACCAAGTGCTTGGGTCCAGAAGATCTTACACTCGCACTGGAGTCCCCAAGGTGCTCAATCCCGTGTCTTTTCGCTATAATTTCATTTATCCGGTCGTTTTGCATACTGGTACACAATAAACACCCTTCTGGAGGCTTGTACAACAAGTTCTGGGGGTGCTTCCTGAATGAAGAAGATGTAGCTGCACGCGGAGGCTTATATCTTCACCTCGACCAACTATGAGTGCTTTCAGGACAAAGTGCCTCTTCTAGAACACACAGGCACACATGAGGAGAGGATAAACATTGAGAACTGGGCGATAGGGATGTCACATGGGATACGGGACAATGGATACAAAAAGGTACATGGACGGGCGCACGACGGTGCGTAGGGTGCAGTAGCAAGACGGCGGGTAGATCGTGTTTCACGTACCAAATCGGTACCATGCCCTCCGCACAAACCCCTAGAACGTATTCAAGTAGATCTTAACGAGGACCATTGCGATACGGCGGCGAGATTGCAGTTCTGAGGCAGAGGAAGGCGGTTTGAGGCCAGTGAGAGCGGCCAAGTCGTGCAACCGGTCGAAATTTCACAAAACCTATACAGTGCCCTGCGCGCGGTAGAGACTACTCCAGAGCAGCAAAAATCAAGGAGAAAGGATGAGATTTGAAGGAGTTATCGCAGTTCTGAGTAGAGGTGGTACCAGAGCTAGTCGAAGACGTGGAGTGTGCGAAAAAATCGCGAGACGCGCCTGCGACAAGCGCCGTGTAACCAGCAGTAAACCGCAGCCTGCAGATTTAGAGACTCAGACTCAGAGTCACGATGTGCATGTCGTACTCAGCTATCAGCAGAGAAAAAACCGACATGTCATAGGTGTAAGCAGTCATGCGCAAAAGAACGAATACTACAAAGTAAAGCATGTCGCGGACAAAACAAGGGACTCCGGCATATCAAAGTACCTACTGCCTGAGGAATATCTTCTGCGACCGTCAACAGTACTTACTATGGCACTACATACGGCTACCTACCCTAGCATACCATAATCGCCCTAGTACTCAACAGCATCGTCTTCGTACCCGGGCCCAGGGTTAGACGTCGCATCCGTCTTCTTCTCCTTAGCCGAATCATCCACACCCTCTGACTTCACCTCCGCCTTGCTTTCACCCTCTTTCGCCTCCGTCGGCTCAGCGCCAGACGGCTTAGGACCGTCGTCCACGTCCATCTTCGCCTCGTCGTTCTGCTTCGTCTCTGCGGGCTGATCGGCCCCTGCTGGTGCAGGCTTATCGTCGCCCTCGACTGCCATCTTCACGTCATCCTTGTCAGGACTAGGTTCTGCTGGCTGAGTCTTCTCGGCGCCGTCCGCGTCTTGCTTGCGGCTCTGCTCTTCGGCTACACGCTGTCGCAGCCGAGTGATCTCTTCAATGCCCGCAGCGCGCTCCTCCTTGAACTTCTCCCACTCCTGCTCAGCTGCTTCTTTGACCTGAGGTATATTGTTATCATTATACGAACGCTTGTGAGATGATCAGAGGAACATACCTCCGCTTTCCTTCGCTGAAGGAACGCCTCTTGCAAAGGCAACAACTTGGCTGGAAGGTAATACAGGGGAGGTGGTCGTGTCCGCGGTGGTGGTGCGAGCGGATTTGTCGATGTAGGACCTTCAGAGTCGGTAGAGGGTATTTCATCGGACGTGAGCAAGAAGTTGGACAAAAGTGGAAGTCGTGTACGACGGAGCTTGTGCTGACGAAACGAACAATGCGTTAGTACAATCTCTATCTTTGCGAGCAAACTCAAGGGAGCACGGAGTGGGGATCGGTGGCAGATATGAGGAGACGTGATAGACACGTACGATTGAGTCCTTGAGCTGAAGCTCCTCCTCCTTGCGGTTCGCCGTCGTCTTGTCTTTTTTGGCCTCTTCTGCGCGTCTGACAGAATCAGTCTCTTTCCGGAGCTTATCCTGTAACCTCTGTTCGATCAACTGCCTCTTCTTGGCCTGTGTTCCCCGCACCACCCGTCAATCCACATTACACCAGATTCACAAGATAGCACCAGCAGGTCGCATCATGGCCTGGTCAGTACATAGCTGGAGTCATGGAAAGGGAAAATATAGGCGCACCGCTTCGCTCGCATTCCGCTCCTGGTCCTCGTTCTTCGCCTTGGCGAGCGTGCCGAGGACGAGCCCAAACATCGTCTTGCCGCGCTTGCGCTCGCGCGGCTCTACCGCCATGTCAATACGAGGCCGTTTCTTCGTGCCGGCTTTCGTCTCCCCAGACGCAGCATCTGGCGCGGGCGTGGACTCGACCTGCATAGACGTGTCTTGAACGGATGAGGGTGCGGGGGACTCGCGAATCGGTCTGTGGGAGTGAGAGTAGGTTTCACGGTCAGACATAACCTTTGAGTAAAGAAATCGGTGTAGCATACTCTTCTGTTGACATCGTGTAAGGAGCGGAGACGTAGGTACCAGAGGGAGGGTCGAGAGGTGAAGCGAGATGAGCGTTGAGGACAACCAGCGGGTCGGTCAAGCTGCCGCCGTGACGCAGCGCGCTAAGCGCTTGACATAGGCTTCCAATAACAATCTCGTAAACGCCTTTGGAAGGAGGATTAGTTCCCTCAATACGCCGCTTACTCGTTTATTATAGAGTCTATATCACCCTCCTTGGCCCGATTAGAAGTTTCCGTCTAACCCTTAGCTTGTCTTCATTCCCTCCCACCTCCCAACTCTCGCCTGAGTCTTCCACTCACCAATTCTACCGCTATCTAAATACACAAGGGGATACACCAGTGTGTTCTATCTAGGTATCCAGGCCTTCGATAGCATCAAACAGACATGGATCCCTTCGAAGTGCGCATGCAGTTCCTCGCGCTGCTCCGCCGCCTCGACGCGTACGTTTCCTTACTCTCCGCGCGTCCGGACGTCCTGAACGACCGACAGCTCGCAACAGTCTATCAAGAAGATTGTGGGCTACGCCGTGAAATTCTTCCCCTCATGTGGAGAGGACCTATGGGACTGCATGACTGAAGAATGCCAGAAGGTCCGTGCTGGTCTCCATCAGCTCGCATTCATGCGCACTGTACTGACAAACGTTGGGATGCCACAGGGCTCGCTAAACAACCGCATCAACATTCTATATCTGCTCGACTCCCTTTGCGAAGCATGTCTGATGTCAAGACCACCCTCGGGTTCCAACCAGCCCTCTTCTTCCTACGTCGACTATGTCTCTCGCGACCTGCGCAAAATCGTGGATAATGTCGTACCCGAAGGCCGACAAGGTCTTCCCAACCTTATGAGCACGAAACAGGTACGTCTCCCCTGCGAGTCTTTCTCGTGCCATGGTCTCATGGCTGACTCCCTTCCGCAGATATTAGAAAGCTGGCGAACCAAACGCATCGTCGAGCCGCAAAAGGTGGACGAAGTGATCGCCTACCTGGATGAGCGGCGAGCAGCCGCGTCCGCTTCCGCAGCCCGCGCATCGTCACCCGACTCATCCGCCGGGGCACTAACGCGGGACGACATCAAGCGGCGAATGGAGGAGGACCGGGAACGGCATAAGCGCCTCCGAGAGCGACGCTGGGTCCAGCCCGTCGCGCAGACGCTGCCGGCGGCGATGCCGCCCCTGGCGAGCTTCATGCCGCTCACGGACGAGGACGACGGGGCGCGCGAGAACGCGTTCGACATCGAGTTTGACAACGAGTGGGAGACGACGAGCGACTGGAACGAGGACGATGACGAGGCGGTTGCTGAAGAGAACGAGCTATGTTTCGCGGGAGGGGACGAGAGGCAGGGAGGGAGAGACGAGCAGGCCATGGATCTGTCTTGACATTGACAGGATGGCGGGGCTTGTTGTGTAGGTGTGTGTACCTCTGCGCGTCACGCCGATCTCCTCACATATCATTTACTGCAGTTATATCAGTTTCATTCATGCAACCTGTAATGCCATATATCTTGTCGCGAGTCAATGTCGACCTAGAAGCTAGACAACAAACGCTACTACAAGGTAGCACAGTACCGTAACTATCCGTGAGTCCACTACTCCACTAGAGCTTTTTCTAGGTCGCGACTCCGGACCCTGTGTATGCTTTGACCACGTGTTATGTTGCGACCAGTGCACTGCCGATTAGTACTGTTGGCCTGTACGTGAATTCTGTTTCTCCACTGTCGTTAGGCAGGATGGCGCCTGGGCGTCGCCAGCGGCCAATCTCAATGCATATCGCAATGCTGATAGCAGGTCAGCAGCTACAAACCCCTTTAGAGAGTAATCTTGCGATCTTCAAGTTCAAGTTGGAGAGGGCATTTCCGCTGACGTACTTTGCCAAGAGAGGAATGAAGATCCACGTAGTCCATGTTGTACCATCTGCAAGACCGACCCTACAGATTTTCGGCTCGGTCCCGGCGAGCACTGGGTCGTTGACGGCCAGTGGTCCCTGCTCAAGCCAGAGCCCGTGCACAGCACGGGCTGTCTCCGCTCTCGTTCGCAGCGTATCACCGTAGGCGTCATCCGTATGATATACTCAGCAAATCTGCGCCACAATGATACTGATGTATTCAAATGTTTTCACAGCTCCCGGTCACAAATCAGAAGTACCCGTCTTGACGGCTTCCAGGCTCCCGACAAGCAACAAAGCTACCACGGAACGCCTGAACGCGGACTGAACACAAAGACTACCATATCAGTTTATTGGAGAGGTAGAATGGTCATTGATGATCGGCGTTGTATCGTCGTCCGTGTGTCATGCTTACCCCCCAATTGACGTGGTATTGGGTGGTTACTAGCCGCGACCTGAGGCGCCCTGGGAACGCGCCAAATGTCTGCTTCTTCCAAATATTGACCGTCAAGGTTCGTAGATTGCATCTGTCAACGAAAGGTCCCGACCGGCGAAGTTGTTTCAGACAACGACCGTGGCGTGCCAAGGCTCACGCTTCTTACTGGAGGCGACGTGGTTCAATGTTGGCTGCCACGAACACCGCGCCCATGCCACCCTCAGAAGATGGGAAGACTTAGAACGGGGCCCTCCAACAAGTTCATCACGTCCCCGATCCAGGAATCCATGGGAAACCATAACAGAATGCTGCCGTCCCACACACTTCAGCTTGTCGGGTCGTTTCCATTGATCGACGCGTGTTGAAAATGATAGTCTTCGACACGTTACATGTTGAGGATCCTGAGGTATATAGTCCGCTTGGTACGGCGTCCGCGTTGTATGACCTCCCGTCCAGAACACCTCCCGCTTGCGGTGGCTCGTCCGGCATCCATCCTCCGTTCATTGATTCTCTCTACAGGCCAAGTGCAGAGCAGAGTATGCCTCGCAGAGCCATAGCTCTTACCGCGCTGTCCAGGATTGGAGTGGACGAAGCTAATAACGCCGGTGTGCGACGAGCACCGAACGTGAAGACCACCAATAACCAGGAGGATTTCTCGAATTGTGCTTGGAATTGCATGGACAACGCCTGGGATCATTCTAGCTGTCCCACGTACGTATCGCAATCGAGTATAATAAGCTACTAACAGGCTCAGTTTGTCGACATCGGTAGTATAACATGCTGAATGTTGAATCACAGGAATAACGATCTGACCTGTTTCTGCGAAGATTCCGGCGCGGAGGAACGCGCGTTGAACTGCATAGAGTCAGGTTGCTTCAGCGAAGATGTCACAGCATTCAACTCAGCTATGGAGGCATGCCACAGCGGCAGCGGATCCGGGCCTGTAGGTCAGTACCAACTAATCAGGCCCCTCGCTCATGCGTTATCCGAGTTGACGACAGAGAGTACAGGAGGCAAGGGCAGCACAACAATCTCTGCAAGTAAACCAGCCTCAACGGTCATCGTCACAGCATCCCACCCACTGTCGACACCACAGACCTCCATAGCGATTATCACAACCGCGAACAGTCAGACGACCACGATATCGACGACTCATACTGTTGCCAGTGGGACAAGCAACAGTCAGGGCACCTCCTCTGGAACACTGGAGAACAAGTCCTCGTCCTCCTCGTCCAAGGGAGCGGGCCAAACATCTCCTACTCTTTCTGGCTTGCCGCAATCAACCACTGCGGGGACTTCTTTAACTTTGCCCACCGTGTTCCCGTCCATGAACACCAGCACACTCGTTACACAATCACTCAACAATTCAACCGGAGCCTCATCGTCTTTCCTCAGCTCCATTAGTGCCTCCGGTGCATCTCCCACTGTGAGCACCACCGGACCGCGAGGACCTTCGGCAACTGTCATCATTTCGCTTGCGGCCGTCCTTGGGCTGGTTGTACTCATATCAGTGGTTTGCGGTCTCTCTCTCTGTGCCCGGCGGCGGCGACGGCGTACCCAACAAGAGATTCTTCGAGCAGAAAGCGAACCTTCTGGAGGCCATGAAGATGTCTTTCCGTGCACGCCGAACGAAAAGCACAACACGGATGAAAAACATGATCCCAGCGAGTCCTTCGGTGTACAGCCTTCTTTCCCGTCGGATCGCGCCTTTACCTCGCCCTCCTCGTCTATCTCCGTTCTTGACATCCGCGCAGACACTTCTCCCATTGTCAAGAGCCCCTACTCTGCCCCGAGCTACACCTCGTCTTCTAGATCCGTAACATCTGGGAATACGACGGAAGGTGTGCCTCTGTTACAGTACGGCACCTCCGAACAGGACAGCACCGCCTCCGAACCGGGGGGCTCAACGGAACGTCTCCCCCTCGAGGTCCAGCCCACCTCATCCAGGCGAGACTCCAGCTGCACCGCGGTCCTACCAACGATAACAGAGGCGGAAGAAGACGAAACACCGCCGTCCCTGCCCTCCATGCCACCAGGCATCATCGTCCCTGCCAGAATGGTGAAGTCCCACGAACCAGCCACAACTGACACAGAAATCCCCATTGCTGCGGCAGCATCAGCAACAGCATCAGCAACGCCGGAACCACCAAGGCCATCGTCACACGCCGACGTGCCCCCAGAAGACGAGAAGGGCGTGGCCGAGCTATCAGAGAAGACGGCCATGTCGGAAGGCAGCGCGCGCGCAGGGATAGAGCCCGTCGTCCAGGGTGCCTGCGAGCCCGGCGCAGGCTTGGAAACCGTGACGGGAAGATTGCTATCGCCGTCGGCGATGACCTCGCAGTACCCGGACGCGACGACGGACCAGACGACTGCAACGCGCGAGTCGGCCGTCTTTTCTCTATCGCGCGGCTCGAGAGGCCAGTCGCACCCTCGTTTCCTCGCGGTGCTCATGGACTTGCAGGCCAGCGATGATCAGGACCAGCCTCCGCCGTATCAGCCTCGTCCAGAGGGTATCCAGATGCCCCTCCCGCCGCACATACAGCAAGAAGGCCCGGATCGTCGCACCATGTCATAGCACGAATGGACGCGGGCATGGATCGGACGGTTTTCCCGGTGTCTGCGGTTGTGATTGTGGTTGTGGTTGTGGTTACCGTCGACTGTAACATGTGTATCTTGGAAGCAACATTCGCTCATTTAAGGGATACTGGCATATTTTTGTTCCATTCACAGCATAGCGCTCGCTCACACACGTCCTTATACCTATATCGGATCGAGGCCTGGCATGGGCATGTAATACATACCTTCCTCGCAGACCCAGGCCTCGTAGACAGTGCATATGATACTCGCTCAACCCACACCGCTTGCTGACTTCTACACTGACAAGAATGATCGCCCTGCCTCGGTATAGAGTTCGTACATGGAGCATACTTCAGATACCAACAATCTATGCACAAAATGAAGACTGCCACGCTCTACCAAGCTTCAGAGCACCATGTCCGGAGCCTGCTGCCGCTGTCACGATGGTTGTTCACAAGCGGCATGCACTCGAACCTTTACGCCACTGTCCCTTGACCACAGGCTGCTTCGACGGTTTCCCCGAGACAAGCGCAGGGAATGCGCTCCCCGGATCTACACCCATGTCCGAGTCGTTATCTTGGTTCCTACGGAGCACCGTGCCTTTCGCGTTCCTTCTGTCAGCCAAGGCATTCGCCTGTGAAGAGTTACGGAGGACATCGACACGAGCAGCAGGCGGGTTGACACGCGCCCCCGGCACTAGTAGATTAGATGGGTACTTGCTGGTTGGCGCGGGGGGCGACACGCGCGGTGACGTCGGAGACCTCGCGATCGATGACCATGAAGGTATCGTCGCTCTTGTCCCTGTTGTCCCTCCGGGCCTCGGCTTGGTCGTTAGGGTAGCCGGTACAACTCTAGTACTGTGAGTAGTCAAGGTCGTCGGTTTGACTTGACTACTATGAGAAGTAATGGCCGCACTGGCAGCCCGAGGGGAAGCGACATTGGCACGAACGGCAGAAGGCGGCGGACCAGCCACGATCACAGGCGCCGACTTCCCCGGAGCTCCCGGCAGGCTCGCGCGCCCATCCGACAGCTCCAGAGAGTCGATCCAGGGATCGCGCCACGGACCTGGAGACCGTCCCGCAGCAGCGCGTTCTGGCTCGGACCAGCGGCTCGCGAGCTCCCCGAGGAGGGTGCGCGCGCCGGGGCCGCGCAGGAAGGCGCGCTGCGAGACGAGGACCATGCCGCGCTCGCACCGGGTGAGCATGACGTTCGCGCGGCTGCGCGAGCATAGGAACCCGGGCGCGGTGGTGCGCACGGCTGAGATGACGACGTACGGTGCTTCGTGTCCTGTACGTTTGGGAAAGGTGTTAGGAGCGAGAGTAAAGGGAA
Source organism: Cubamyces lactineus (assembly GCA_022376465.1). Taxonomy (NCBI): domain Eukaryota; kingdom Fungi; phylum Basidiomycota; class Agaricomycetes; order Polyporales; family Polyporaceae; genus Cubamyces; species Cubamyces lactineus. The sequence goes on along the minus strand of JACDTU010000017.1, from coordinate 572,419 downwards.
GGAAGGGCAGGGCAGTTGTGAAGCGAGATGGCAATAGCGATGAACATTCGGTATGAGGCAATGAAATTCAAGGTTGAAGACAGGACATGATAGGATGGTTTAGGCACACGTACCTTGAAAGCTATCGACATTGTAGACGTTCTCCCACGGGAGGTTCTCCACTTTGAGCATCCTCACGATTTCAGCGCGTTGCGCATCGTACGGCGTGATGACACAGAACTCCTTGAAGCGGTAGTAGTTCTTGACAATGCTGACCACAGCTCGTGCCTCCTCGGTATTCTACGCCCATGCGAAGGGATATATGAATATGAAGTTTGCGCAACACAGCAAACAGCGCCACGCACCTTCCAGCTAGAACCAACACGCCCTTCGCATCCCTTGCGCACGTCGACAAAGCACACCGCGCTGTGGTCCGTGATCCTATGCACGGACCGCAGCTTTGAGTTATACACGTATTCGGAGATGAACTCGCCCAGGGGAAGGGGCATGCGGTACTGGGTATTCAGGAAGTACGCAGCCGCCTTGAACTGCTTGAAGTCATAGATGGTCTTGAGGCCGGGGGCGGTTTCTTTCCCGTATGGAGGAACTGTGAGACGGCTAGGGTCAACATGCTGCAGTGACGTCGAGACGCAACGCGCAACGGAGAGCATGGGCCAGGTGTAGAAAGACGTACGCTGCTTTGGGTCGCCGAACATGCACAGCTTCTGCAAGTCGCGGAACTTGTAGAACAAATGCTACGTGACAACTCCTCAGCGTCCGCGCAGCGAGCAACACGTGCCAAACTGCTTACCATGAACTCAAACGTGTCTATTTGCGAGGCTTCATCCACGATAAGCCGTTCGACAGGCACCAACTTGAATATGCCACACCGATCGATTGCGGGGTTGGACAGCATGGCGATGGTGCATAGGATGACCTGTGCCCCGGCGAGTTTGCGCTCAGCATCCATCGGGTCTGCGAACAGCTCGTCCGATCGAATCAAGCGCTCTTCAATCTCTTCGTACAGATGTTCGTGCCTGGGCATTCATCAATCCATTACGCATGCTGCAGAGCCTCTGAAGAAAAGGATACATACCATTCTACGTAAAATTCCTTCGAGACGAAAAGTCGGAAGTCGATGCCGCGCTTGACGAGGGTGCGCGCGATGTTCTTCACGCCAACGTTCGACTGAGCGATGACCCATGCGGGACTGCCTTCTTCGTCCCACAAGTCGAGGGCGGCCGCGATAGTCGACGTCTTTCCTGTCCCGGGTGGCCCTGAAAGATCATCATCGTGAATTTCAATTCATTTCCGCAGTGTGTTCAATGTGAAAGCATACCGTGAACAACGACAAGGGGTTCATTGTCAGATCGCATCGCCGCGACTACCTCCTTCTGTGACTCATTGAGGGGAAACCACGTCACCATGCCCTTGACCGCTAGGGTATGAGACATCTTCGGTCGCATCTTCTCCGTCTCGAACCAAAACATGTTGATATACGGGGACTGGTCCAGTGAATGATGTATTCCTTGCAGTAAGTGTAGCAGGAACTGGTCGCGGGCAAGCTCCGAGTGAGTGAGCTCTTCACGGCCGACTACGCGGATACGCGCGATAGCCCCAACGCGGACGCTTCCGCTGGTAACCTTGATTCCAGTTTGCTTTCCTTCGGAACGCACCGCGCGACCAATGACGCTGTGTCCGTGCTCGTTCTCCATGATGACGCGCGTCTTTATGGCAAATGGTGAGTACGTGTGGACAGTTGAAGAAACTACTAGCTGTACCTGACCACTACGCCGGACGCGTGTGTTATATCGTGCATTGCGGATGACGAGCTGGCCGTCCTCCCCCTCCTCCACTCCATCGAATTCGTTTTCCATCTGCGTCGGGCGTTCTCCTTCGAGTAACTCCACGTTCCACAACAGCTGAGAGAGGCAGACGAGGTGGGAGTGTGCAAGGAGGCTGGTATTGACTTTCAGCGCATTGTATATTTCGTCGATGGAATCCTCCGCCAGACTGTGCGAAGTTCCCGACTCAGTGAGTGCATGCAACATGTGCGAAGCTCGAGTCCAACATACACTGCGGAAAGCCACGCGCGGAGGCACATGTCTTCAATGCTGTCGCCGTACCACAACGCGTGGATCTTCTCCGCCCGAGCATCTGGGTGAATCCGGCTGGAAGCGAAATCCGCTGGCGATTGTGGTTTTGCAGAGTCGATTGCAAACAGGGTTGAGAGGTCTACGCCCCGTACATGGATATTCCCCTGGCGATAGAGGGTGAGGGCTAGACGAGCCATGCTGAAGCCAGCCAAGGTGCAGTACTCGTTCGAGAGGATGCGAACAAGCCAGGCCCGCGCGTGATTTTTAAGATGCTCTCCGCCGAGAGTTACTGAGAATACGTCGGTGGCCGTGGCAAAGGCGATAGCGTATATACCGTCGCTCTCCTTGGACATGCGTATCGATACACCGCAGACCGAGGGGCCTTCATCGCACAGTATGCGGTCTGTCACCGTTCTCATGTCTTCCAGCTTCATGTGATGAACATGGATTATGTCCGGATGGTTTGGAAGGAAATTCTGCCTGAGAGTGGGCATGGCGGTAATATCGACGGGGGAAGGTGTAGGAGCAGCCACCTGCCCCCGTTCTTATACGCGGGGACCTCAATTGCTTTGTAGCTTCTTGTGATGCATGTACGTGAAGAGTGTGGATAAGAAGCATCGTTGACACCCCCGAGGCCTCTAGCTGTCGCCTTTAGATGATGCAGGAAAAATTATGTTCCAAATACGGACGTGGGAGATGCATCATGGCTGACATGCGTTGTTAACGTTCAATTTGACCTCTGCATATCCTTCATAGAAGCCTTGGGGAGACGCCCTGCAGCCGTTCAACAGTTAAACAGAAGGAGTTTTATACGCCACTTACCCACACTGTCTGCACGGTGAGCGAGCAAAGAACATGTTGGATATGAGTACCGTCGACCTGCAAGCAAGCTGGCGGGCGAAGACAGACTTGGGCGCTTGTACGCGGCGTTGAGTACAGAACGCTGAATTGGCGCGCGTTAATTACGTCATTGTTTCCCAGAACGATAAGTACGGAATTGCGTTAGCGCTGGTGCCGCATCTAAGAATAACGCTCCCACCTGCTCCGCCTCTGATCCAGGACATTTATATATCTCGCCCTCACGAACTACGATGCTCAGATCGATATCCTCCACCTACTCACATCCGCACTTGCAAATTCGAGTCAACCATGTCCCACATCCCTAGTCATGTCGCCGACACTAAGCCTGTCGAGACCATCCACCCGGAGCACCTCCCGCCCGCTTCGCGTGATCCTGGATTTATAGCGTCCGCTCTAGAGAGACTTGTTGAGCACTCGGCCGACCATCCCGATGTCCAGAATGCCATCCATGCTCCTATGCACCTCCTCAAGAGCATTCCCTTGGTCCACAAGCTCGTACCAGGCATCGAACAGATCGCAACAGAGTACCATGTCGGCAACTTCGTAGTCGTCCGCTCTACCGGTGAGCGCATATTCGAGAGCATGCCCATATACCCACGGTGAGTGTTTTTGCAGCTCGAGCTGGTACAAGATAGGAATACTGATCTGGTTACAGGCTCGGAATGCACCTGCTTTTCTATGGAGGGACTCAAGTCAAGCTCCTGCACAATCGCTCCGTAGAGACAATCTTGAAAGATCTCTCCAACCGGGTACGTCATCCCTTGCGAAGGAGTCAAATATGTCTATCCACTAACTATGGGTACAGCAAGGGAAGATATACGACTCCCCGGAATCGGTGAAGTCTATCCCGTCATTCATCCAGACCTACTCTATCAGCTTGGATGAGCTTGAGGAGCCGGATATCACCAAGTATAAATGCTTCAACGACTTCTTTTACCGGAAGCTCAAGCCGGGCGTCCGCCCTGTACAGAACGCGGACGATCCTTCCGGGTTCTGCAGCGCCGCCGACTGTCGCCTGACAGTGTTCCCCACACTTGATCTTGCCAAACAACTATGGTTTGCTGTTTGTTATTCGCCCATACCCCTCGCGGATTTATAGGGTGTTTTTATATAGGATCAAGGGTAGCAACTTCACCACCCCACAGCTCCTTGGTGTAGACCCGGACTCGGACAAGGCGCGCATGTTTGACGGCGCAAGTGTTGCCGTCTTCAGGTAAGCTATCCCTCAAGTGCACTTCTAAGTTTGGCTTACGGAAGATTCAAATCGCCTCAGGTTGGCACCGCAAGACTACCACCGTTTCCATAGTCCTCTAGACGGCGTCGTCGGTGACACCACCGACATTCCTGGTGAATACTATACCGGTATGTCTACCTTGCATATAGCCTCAAAAGCGGTAAGCTAAACGTGAAATGCGCAGTCAACCCGCAAGCAGTGAACGAGCCTGGGTTCGACGTCTTCACCGTCAACAAGCGCTCCGTGCTCTACATGACGCACACTCAATCTAACTCCCCCGTTGCATTCGTCGCAATTGGCGCTATGCTCGTACGTCTGTTTCTCTAGTACTCGCTTACGATTATTGAGCCTGGCTGATTATCGTTGGTGTAGGTTGGAAGCATTCGTTGGACGGGCGGCGCGCAGAAGGGCGCGACCGTCAAGCGCGGCGACGAGCTGGGCTACTTTGCGTATGGCGGCAGTACCGTCGTCGTACTCTTCCCTCCAGGCCTTATCAAGTGCGTACATTTCTTCACTCATCGCTTCTTGTCATTCTGCGTGCACCATGTGCGTCGGATGATGCTGATGCATGACATCACTTGCCCACTTGCCGGCCGCAGGTTCGACGACGACTTGGTGCGGAACTCCGCGGTCCCGATCGAGACGCTCGTCAAGGTCGGGGACTCGCTTGGAAAGAGCCTGCTCCCCACACATTGAGTACCCCACCATCTTCTATTGCTCTTGAATACCCAGGCTCCTCCACAATTGCCAGACCGCTTCGAGGTGAGGGGGCGATATCCCGACAGTAGGGTAGATGTTTTGTACTAGAGTAGGATTAGCGCTTAGTCCGAATAGCATGTCACGTGTTGAATCCCTTGAACCTTGAAACCCCCTCACCTCTCAGCGGCGGCTGGCACCAAACACGAGTAAATAGCGGGGGTCGGGGGTCAGACGCCCAGCACCATCTCCTTTTGGAAACCCATCAGCCGGGGGCGTCTAATCATTAACCAGGATTTCTTGCAGGACATCTCGCGCTGGTCTCATGCGCCCTTCGATCGCGAACATCAGTGAGCTCGCGCAGGGTTTGCAATAGGCTCGCCAAGGGTTCGCGATGGGCTCGCGCTGCGTCTAATGGCAGTCGCGCACATATAGAAAGCCGTCCATACTTGCTGAAGCCCCTTTGGAGCTGACCGCAGAGTGTGGTTTTTATAATAATAGTCTGTAGTAATAGTCAAATGGTCAGCAACACAATCACGTTCAAAGTGGTGTAGACCACACTAATATAATGGCACACACTGATGCTTGAGGCTATTGGCTTAGTAATGGCCATTATAACAGAGTAACTCAAATGCCAGCTGGGTGCCATACATTGAATGTTCTTGCCAGATCTTGTCAGACACTACAAACTACGTTAACAGCACATGTGCGATCTGAGTACTAAGTGCACATTGAGCTTCCTCTTTGCTACCATTGCTTCTAAGGGGCTTCAGCAAGTATGGACGGCTTTCTATATGTGCGCGACTGCCATTAGACGCAGCGCGAGCCCATCGCGAACCCTTGGCGAGCCTATTGCAAACCCTGCGCGAGCTCACTGATGTTCGCGATCGAAGGGCGCATGAGACCAGCGCGAGATGTCCTGCAAGAAATCCTGGTTAATGATTAGACGCCCCCGGCTGATGGGTTTCCAAAAGGAGATGGTGCTGGGCGTCTGACCCCCGACCCCCGCTATTTACTCGTGTTTGGTGCCAGCCGCCGCTGAGAGGTGAGGGGGTTTCAAGGTTCAAGGGATTCAACACGTGACATGCTATTCGGACTAAGCGCTAATCCTACTCTAGTACAAAACATCTACCCTATTGTCGGGATATCGCCCCCTCACCTCGAAGCGGTCTGGCAATTGTGGAGGAGCCTGTTGAATACCACGAAGGCGAGGGAAGCAGGGTGTTTGGGACGGCGTTACCTCGAAGCCGCTAGCGCTCATTTAGAGACGCTCATTGGACTTCGCACAGTTGAATAAGAGTATATGTATCTGTACGAATATAGCGCAACAGTAGATGTGGCGAATAGTTTTGTGAAGTTTGCGGGAGTGAGATGATCTTCGAAGCTTGAGGTTTGCTCCAATTCATGGACCATTGCGGGCGCCAAATACCCCGGCGGGTCACTCATCTACGTACCACATTGTCGTACGCGTCTGCCGTAGCGTTCAAGTGAGTACGTATCGTCAATTTCTACCGTCAAATCAATAGAGCCGCCAACTCCAACTTACCCAGCATGCATCTGACAAAGTTCTATAGCGATCCGGGGTACGGGAGGTCTTTTAGTTGGCTCTCGTCCCGTCGGCTAGCTTAGGTGTCGACAAAGACACGCAACTCAAACGCGTCCCGAGGGAAAATCCAAAATTCTCATCGTGCACGACGAAAGAGGGTGCATTTGGCGATCACTTACCCACGCAGAACGGCCTGCTGTCCGCGGGACTGGAGCGGAGTCGCAACATGGGCCGTCGCGTGTCGCGCCGCGGTCCCACAATTGCGCCTCTTTTTACATTTCGACTCGTCCAGCCGCGCGACATGGGAGAGTGAACATCGTCAAGGCTCGACGACATATTTCTCTATAGAAGGCGAGGAAATCTCATCTTTCTCCTTTCAAACACACCGGAGGGAAGCGCGGTTGACTCGGCACGTTCGGAGAAGCTCGTGGTACGTCAACAGTACGGTAGACGCTTCCTAGTCATTGAACGATAACCGTTAAGACGCTGAACGACACAGGACATGGCCTCTAACGGCCGACGTGTGCCCAAGTAGTGCGCGCTCGCCAAGACGTTTCTTCGTCGTTCTCACTCGGCAGCACGCGTGACCGGTGGGATGGCGACTCGTCCAGGTTTCCGGCGTTAGTCAACGTGCATTTTCGTGCAGGGCGGACAGCCGCAACATCTATGGCGGCGCCCTCTCGGACTCTCTCCCATGGAGTTACGGCGGAGTCTCTACCGCAAGAAGATGAGAAGCTTTCTCGTTTGCCGAAAGACATGAGACGCTCTCCCGCGATGCCGGCCGCCTAACGAGGTGCTCAACGCTGCTGCAGAATACTCCCTGGTTCTCCACACATGCTCGACGATTCACGATCTCCAGTTGACAGTATGCGAGCTCTTGTACTCAAACAGCGGATCTCCGCCATTGCAATGGTGGTGTTTTCGGCGTTCGGGGGAATCCTCCTGGGTTACGACACTGGGACTATATCGGGGATCCTGCAGATGAAAAACTGGCTGAGGGCATTCGGAAAGTCCGTGGACGCACCTGCTACGCAACCGACCAAGGCGCAGCATTTCGTTCTGCCCACTGCGATGGAGTCAGTAGTGGTCTCGATGTTATTTGCCGGGACGTTCTTGGGTAAGCCTCGCGGGCCGTCCACACAACTCTCTGTAATATCTCATTTTCCGCAGGTGCGCTCCTGGCAGCCCCCATCGCAGATATCGTCGGTCGTCGTATGGGCATCATGCTCTCATGCGTCGTCTTCTCCCTCGGCGTCGCCCTGCAAGCCGGAGCGTCTGTCTCCAGTACGACGCTCCCCACTTTCATCCTCGGGCGCTTCTTCGCCGGGGTCGGCGTCGGACTCGTTTCTACACTCATTCCGATGTACCAGTCCGAGTGCGCGCCCAAGTGGATCCGCGGCGCGGTCATCTCGTGCTACCAGTGGGCCGTCACTATTGGCATCGTCCTCGCGTCTGTCACGAACAATGCGACGAAGGACCGGCCAAGCAACTCTGCGTGGCAGATACCGATATGCGTGCAGTTCGTCTGGGCGACGGTGTTGTTTCTGGGGATGCTATGGCTCCCTGAGGTATGTACACACCATCCCGTAGTCGAGTATCTGTTGCTCACATTGGTTACATGCCGCCAGTCACCGCGATGGCTGGTAGGGAAGGGCCGCCTTGACGCTGCCACGAAGTCATTGTGTCGTCTTAGTGGTCGAACAGAAGACAATCCATGCGTCCAAACCGAGTTGGACGAAATACGTATGGCATTGCACAACGATCGTGTACTCGGACAATACACCTACAAGGACTGCTTTCGCTCCTCTCACAACAGGGCGGCGCTGCGGACACTCACGTCTACGCTCGTCTTGGTTTTGCAGCAGCTAACTGGGATCGTTTTCGTGTTTTCGTGTACGTCTTCGTCGTCAGCGCGTGTCCTTCATCTTCTCGCTGATCCCATCCTCTGTCCAGACGGAACCACGTTTTTCGCGAACGTCGGCGTGCGCAACCCCTTCCTCGTCCAAGTGGCAGTGAACATCGTCCAGATGGGCATGACGATCCCGGGCATATGGGGCGTCGAGAAGCTCGGGCGTCGTCCCCTGCTTCTATGGGGCGCGTCCGTGATGTGCATCTGTGCGTACCTCGTAGCCATCTTGGGCACCACAACGTCGGTGCGCGACGTAGCGCCCCAGAGAGCAGTCATCGCTCTCGTGTGCATCTACATCGCTGCATATGCGGCGACTTGGGGCCCTGTGGGGTGGGTAGTCCCGAACGAGATCATCCCGCTCAGCATCAGGGCGAAAGCGATGTCGCTTTCAGTCGCAGTACACTGGTAATCTGACTCTTCCGACGTGGATGTTCAAGAAACAATGTGCTGATCACCAACCTGTACGCGATAGGCTCTCTACATGGGTCGTATCGTTCGTGTCCCCATACCTCGTCAACTCTGGGCCCGGAGACGCTGGGCTAGGCGCCAAGATCTTCTTCATATGGGGCACGACTGCTGCTATATGCGCCGTCTTCACGTTCTTGTGCATACCTGAGACCAAAGGGCTCTCGCTTGAGGAAATCGACGTGCTCTACACGTGCTCGGTTGGCTCTCCTCTGAGGAACGCTCGCGCTCATTATGAAGCATTCGCTAGGCGTTCGGGAGAGAGCAGTGCTGTTGAGAGCGAGATAGGGCTCTCAGAATCGGAGAAGGCGCTCGATCTCGGAGGTGAGAAGAAAATGAAGAACGTCGAGAAGATTGCTGTGGTTGTGTGAGCACGTACGAGACATTACTGGTGAGTTCCGTTTGTGCTGGAAACATGGACCTAAAGCGGGCTGCTACAACGTCTCTGGAGTCATTATAGGTAGAAATTCACTACGCAAATTCTCGTGCTTGCCTCTGGATCTTATACTCCTCCGCTTTCTCTTTGATGTTCATGGTATTCATTCCATGTCGGCCTATGCATTCCGCTCTAGTCTTGTCTTTCTGGGCAGACAATTCTCAGAATCTGTGGCGAGCGTCTCTGCGGCACCCTCTGAAACTGACAGTATGTCTGGCTAGAGGAGACGACTTACCTTTGACTAGCGCAGTACTTCAGATGCAAGCACGATGTTATCCACGGCCAGGCGGTGATTCAACCCAGTCGCGAAGCGGATGCTGCTGCCGAAGCTCGGGCGCCGCGTGCAAGCGTTTCAATACGTGAACACACCTCCATGCCTCTTCCAAGTCCACGACCGGAACACATTCGAAGTTTTCCGTATTATGGTGCGCATTGGCCAGGTATTTCAATCGCAGTGTACTGCAGAGCGAGCGGCATGATTCTTCGCGAAACTCACTCATGAGCGATGTTTCAGCAGGACTTCGGCTTGGTCCATACCCTCGATTCCTGCATGCATGTTCCGTAAAGACTTTGACGCAGTAGATTCGTCGCACAGGTACGCAGTAACAATGCACTCCACCGTAAATACACTAAGGAAACAGGCGACTTAGTTGCTCTACGCTCATCGCGGAACCTCCAGACGTGTTTGGCGAAGGGATGTCCAGCAGGTCGGGCGCCGCGCTCTACTCCCGAAAGGCACGTCCATGATATGCCTTTTCGCACACCTGCAAGCGATCTTGGAGATTGCAACGTCCGCCTGTTACGTAGCGCCCCGACGGGCAGAAATCGCGCTCGAGCGTATCTATCTCGCCGTCAGCGCGGCGACCTGGAGCCCTGTGGGGTGTGTGGTCCCAAGTACGCTCATCCTACTCACCATTAGGCGAAGGCGGTGTCGCTCCTGGTCACTTGTGGCGCTTTGGTAGTGTAACACGTTCCCTGGCTAGATGTTCCACCTCGCTGTACTGACCATTCACATATATCCTCCAGGTTGTCTACTTGGGCCGCACCGCGCGTGTCCTCGTTCCGTGTCAATTCCGAAACTCAAGACGCCCAACCTGTGCGTCAAAGTCCTCTACATATAGGGCTCGACAGCTGCCGTTCGTGTCGTCTTCACGTACTTGCGTGTACCTGAGATGAAGACACTCTTGCTTGGGGGAATCGAGGTGCCCTACGAAGCCACAACTGTGTTCACCACTAGCGCGTTATCTCGTTACGAGGCACTTGCGAGGCGTTCGGCAGAGGATAGTGCGGTGTCCAGCGAAGCAGGCCTCCTGGTGTCGCCAGACGAAGGAAGGTTTCCAATGTCAAGCCCGGGCGAGCGATTGGTGATGTCAAGAAGGTTGTGGCGGTAGAATGGACTTGAGCGAAGCAGGTGAGAAGAATTTGACGTAGGGGCTATTTACTTCTAGACCAGCCCGACCTAATGCCATATCTAGAGAGTGTGAAAACTTGACCGCTCCTCAGGCATTGCGCACCGATGGTTCGTCCAAGAATCAAGTCGAGCATCTCTGAGCTTCTCCTTGCTTGCAAGTCATCTCGTGTTCCTGAAGCCCTGACCGATACCACGCAACCGCGTGCTATCTGTGCCGTCACGGAAGAGCCAATATGGGAGAAGAATAGGATGGTTCTGTAAACTGTCGCCGCAATGTGCACCCGGCACGTCGCTCTGGACGCCTACTTCCGCTTTAGTGATGGTGAGATTATGCTCGAATACGTGGTAGGCCTTCTACTGCATCGCATCGTGCGTGATGTACCCGGCCATGATACTGAATACTGCACGCAGGTCGTTGCAACCCCAGATGAGCACGTGTCTACACGCTCCATTATCTCTACCAGGATATACGTCGAGTTACGACTCTTCAGTTTGATGCTCTAAATACTCACCGATCGCTCTCTGATCCTTGCTGTGAAGCCTTCTTTGCGTATGCCGTGAGCTCTACTCCACCATCCATTCCTGAGTCGTAAACTGCCACGACTATCCATCAGATCTTGGTCAATGCGGAGCAGAGCTGTCAACAGCGGCTCCTCCTTCATCACGCGGTTAGCAGAGGCGACATTTCGAGCGTCAACGCACGTTGTGCTGAGCAAACGTCTTGCCTTGTCTCGGTACGGTGAAGCTATTGGTTCGTTCCACTCTTTCTACGTTCATCGCCCCCAGAGTCTCCTTAGCATCGCTGCGAGACGTATCATGATACCATTACGGAATTGAGGCTGGGCCAGTGAGAAGGGCGAAGAACCGCATGACTTCGAGCCACTTATATTGACCCACCCCGCGACGTGTTGCGATCTGCAATCCCTCTCTAGCTGAGGAGGACCCCAGTACTCACCGCAATCCTCACTCACACGACGTTGTGCCGCCATGTCCACCCTATCGTCCTCGCCGATCGGCGGTCACAGCACAGCGGGTGGCGCTCGCCGTTTTTCGAGCATTGTCATGACGGCCTTCGCCGCCTTTGGCGGAATACTCTTTGGCTACGACACAGGTATCATCTCAGGTATCCTCGCCATGGACGATTGGATCAAGACGTTTGGCCAGTCCGACAGTAACTCAGCGACAGGTTACTCCCTACCTACTTCCCGCGAATCTCTGATCGTTTCCATCCTCTCCGCCGGGACGTTTCTAGGTATAATTCCCTGTTCGTTCATGACATGGGCATGAGAACTGACCAGACTTTTAATATAGGCGCGTTGGCTGGCGCGCCCATCGCAGATACTTTGGGCCGGAGGAAGAGCATTTTGCTATCCTGCATCGTCTTTTCCCTCGGAGTCGGTCTCCAGACCGGCGCAGCTACTCTTGCCACGTTCGTCATTGGGCGGTTCTGTGCTGGCCTCGGAGTGGGCCTTATCTCCACGCTGGTTCCAGTCTACCAGTCCGAATGTGCCCCAAAGGACAGCCGGGGTTTGCTAGTATCGTGTTACCAGTGGGCTATCGCTGCCGGACAACTGGTAGCGGCCGTCGTCAACAACGCGACGAAGGACCGTCCGAACCATTCCTCGTGGCAAATCCCCATTTCCCTGCAGCTCGTCTGGGGCTTCATCCTCTTTTTCGGGATGCTGTGGTTACCTGAGGTCAGTACTGTGGCTTCCGCAGTCTTGACGGCCGGGTATACGCTGACCCTGACTCCATGAACCTTGTTATCTCCATAGACGCCACGCTGGTTCGTCATGCAAGGCAGCCGAGAGGATGCTGCGACAGCGCTATCGCGCCTGCGGTCACTGTCTAAGGATGACTACATGGTACAAGAGGAGCTCGAGGAAATCATCGCTGCTCTGAAGGAAGAGCGAGAGATGGGCGAGAGCTCCTACCTGGACTGCTTCCGGTCGAGACAAAATAAGATTTCTCTGCGAACATTCACGGGGATTGCGATACAAGGCTGGCAGCAGCTGACAGGAATAAATTTCATTGCGTACTGTGAGACGTCTCTACCTTCGTCAGTCTCGTGAGGTATCCTGACATGGATGGCGAATTGCTCAGATGGAGTCGCCTTCTTGACAAATGTAGGAGCCCACAACCCGTTCCTCCTTGCCATTGCTGCCAACATCTCCGGGACCGCCATGACCTTCTTCGGAATGTGGATTGTCGACATCGTTGGCCGACGGCCACTACTCATATGGGGAGCAGTGGTCATGTGCATCTGCGAGTACCTCATCGCAGTTCTCGGGATCGTCTATCCCAAGACCGACCTTGGCGCCCAAAAAGGTCTGATTGCGCTCGTCATTCTCTATGTGGGGGCTTTCGCCGCGACATGGGGCCCCGTTGCTTGGGTCATCACGGGCGAGATATTTCCGCTTAACGTGCGCGCGAAAGGTGTGTCGCTCTCTGCAGCGTCGAACTGGTAAGCTTTGGTACGAGTTCGCAATCCGATTGGGACGAAACGCTCACTGTATCATGCAGGCTATGGAACTGGGCACTCGCCTTTGCGACGCCATACCTCGTTAACTCCGGACCAGGCAACGCTGGCCTCAGTGGCAAAGTGTTCTTCATCTGGGGCACCACCTGTGCTGGATGCGCGGTGTTCGCCTACTTCTGCATTCCGGAGACGATGGGCCTCTCGCTGGAACAAATTGACCTCCTTTATCAGAATTCTACCCCGCGTACAAGCATGCGGTACCGCCGAGTTTTCATTGCTGAGCATAATCGTCCGCTCCCCCGAGGCGATGTGGAAGGTAGTCTTCAAGAGATTGAGCTGAAGGATGACGGAGAGAAGGTCATGGTGAGCAGCGTCGTCGCCGAAGTATCTTCCGCGCTGTAAATTTTGCACCGCGACCACTGCGACGGGATACTGCATATTCTGAGCAACTCTGTGGTGATTGGCGTGATTAGGATCAACGGTATCGATGTAGGATACGGTACTATCTTGAACTTTCGGAAGTTGGGAGCTGTTACGCTATCGGCGCCGATGAACACTTGGGCGCTTATTAACGCTCTCAGGCTTCTCAGGAACCTCCATCATGTTGGACAAATATCTAGTCGCCTAGTCTCTCTCTGTCGTCCTCCGCCCTAGACTCCCGCGTCTCTGTATCGGCTGTTTTTTCAAGTGATGCATGTGCTCAGAAACATCAATCAGTTGAGATCAACACACCCGCACCGCCTGACTAGCAGGATGCCTGAGGATAAATTTAAAGTGACAAAGCCGAAGTTGCTCTGAGAGCCGGTACTGCTATGTACATTGACATCAAAATTTTCAGTGCTAACTTGAGATTGTTTACTCACACCAGTGAGAACGCTACCTCGTTCAGCCCTAGCATGGTGGGTACTTTACTTCCGAGTTCGTACAAGAACTCACACCCAGTCCTACGCTTTCTCTCGCGCTCGCAAGATATGTGTTCGCCTGTACCGACGAGACAAATGTGCGAACCATCACCGCATGTGCGATATCGTCATCAAGCGTATAGACAAGTCTCCTCCGGGCTCGACATACCTCATCGCGTATACTAAGCTCTGGTCGACCACCGTACATCTGGATGTTGTCTATCGTGAATCATGCTCGCGGTATGAGCATTGGCGACGGAGTCCTGAGCAAGCGAGGCAACCTTGCGGGCATCGCTATGGTCACGTTCGCTGCCTTTGGTGGTATCATCATCGGATACGATACAGGGACGATTAACGGCATCCTCCAGATGGAAGATTGGCGTAGGACATTTGGCCATCCCGATGCCAGTAGAAATGGCCAATTCATCGTCTCAACGACACTGCAGTCCGCCGTCGTCTCAATACTGTCTGCCGGCACATTGTTAGGTCGGTCTTTCCTTCTTTTTCCTTATATCATCAAATTTGAAGGTCGCTGTACAGGAGCGTTGGGTGGAGCCCCCACTGCAGACGTATGGGGTCGACGTGCCGGGACGATGTTCTCGTGTCTGGTCCTCTGTCTTGGCGTTGCGCTTCAGACGGGCGCCTCTCATCTCGCAACCTTCATTGTTGGTCGTTTTTTCGCTGGCTTTGGCGTGGGACTTGTGTCTATCTTAGTCCCGTTATACCAGTCGGAGTGTTCACCCAAGCACATTCGCGGTGCTATCGTCTCATGCTACTCGTTCACAATCACCCTGGGGCTATTGCTCTCTTCAATCATCAACAACACTACGAAGGATCGGGAGAATCACACCGCATGGCGCATTCCTATCGCCATACAGTTTGTCTGGGCCGCCGTTCTGTTCGGAGGCATGCTGTGGCTTCCAGAGGTAAGCACATCACCCCAGCTCCATTCAGGGTTGTGTTAGACATCAAATCACCTTTCTCAGACTCCCCGCTGGTTGATGCGAGGAGATCGCGCAAGAGTTGCAGCGAAGTCTTTGGCTCGTCTCAGGTCTCTTCCAGACGATCACGATGAATTGCAAGCGGAGCTCGGGGATATTCGTGCCGCATTAGAACGAGAAAAGCAGACTGGCCAGGGCTCCTATCGCGACTGCTTGCGATTCACCTCAAACAAAATCGCTGTTCGTACTTTTTCGGCCATCGCCATCCAGGCTCTGCAGCAGCTCACAGGGATCACGTTCATCTTCTACTGTACGTCTTAGATGAGGTCTCCTTGTATGGGATCCGTCTTACTGACAAGGCTTGCAGACGGGACGACGTTCTTCGCTAATGCGGGGATCGGGAATCCGTTCCTCGTGACAGTAATCGTCAACGTTGTGAACTTGCTCACGACCGTTCCTGGTATCTGGGGAGCAGACAACCTTGGCCGTCGCCCACTCCTCCTAGGTGGTGCTGCTGTTATGTGCATCTGCGCCTTCCTTGTATCCATTCTCGGTGTGACGACCTCTGTCCATGAGGTCTCACCGCAGCGTGCTGTCATTGCTCTCGTTTGCATTTACATAGCTGCCTTTGCGTCGACTTGGGGGCCGTTAGCGTGGGTTATTACCGGTGAGATCTTCCCGCTGAGGGTCCGCGCTAAAGCTATGTCGCTCTCCGTTGCCTCACACTGGTACGTATTACTCTCGTTCTTTTTTTGTCTTGGCACTCGAGCCGTCATATGCATATTGAACAGACTTTGCGACAGGCTGTTCAATTGGGCGATCTCGTTCGCAGCGCCGTATCTCGCCAATTCAGGCACTGGCAACGCCGGCCTTGGCGTGAAAGTGTTCTTCATCTGGGGCTCGACGTGCGCTCTTTGCGTGGTCTTCGTCTACTTTTCCGTCCCAGAGACGAAGGGGCTCTCGTTGGAAGAGGTCGACATCCTGTACCAGCAGTGGTCCCCCGCTGCTTGTCGAGCCCGCCGACAACAGGACAGCATCATGGATGTCTCTGACGAAACGTCAGCGTGCGAGAATGTGGAGCAGTCGACGGGGACTGGGGCTGTAGGAAAGGAACAGAACGGCAGAGACCTGGTGTGAATTCTCTCATTGTTCCGTCTCGTCTACCATGTCAGTCAACGATCCTACTAGGTTGCATTAACCGCTCGCACTGAAATGAGACATTCGTTCCACAGATTCATCAGATTCCACAGTACAGTAAAGATAGACCATAGCGTAAGTGACCTTATTGTTCATTGACGCTCCTGATCCTGATGGCATAATCCCCAGGTCCGTGACATGTTCATGTCGCAAGATCCAGAGTGGTGAAGCCAGTGTGTGTCTTCCTGAGCAACGTGGGCCCGTGCGTACAAAGCTGCGCAGGAACAACGGCAGGCTTCGTAACAGCCCTAACGCCGCGTGAGCGCGAGAATGGATTCGTCCCCGTCGATACTCATACTCTCGCATATCGGTTATATGAAGAACCTTGACTCTGTCTATACGTCCATCTAGCGTTTATGGTGAACGTGAAGTACATGCCCTAGTCAGTGGCATTCTAGTATTACGCTTAAACTGCTCTTCCTCCACAACTCTCCAGGGAAGCACTCGGCGGTCTCGCGCCTGCTAATGTATCTGAGATGCGCAATTGAGTCACAATTTGCTCCATCGAATAGCGTCCTGCTCCCACGTTCGGCCAAGCGATGAACAGGGTTCTGTTGTCAGATGCGGTTGCGTTCGTCACGCGCAACTCAATAAAACCCCCAACGAGGTTCTAAGCTTCCCTGAGAAGGTGTGTCCATCCTTCCGTCATCTATCATCGGGTCATCCCCCAAGACCTGACCACTGAAGCTCCTCCTTCCTGCAATTCAACCCCCAAATTAGACGAGAAGTTAGTCCCCCATGACCTCGAGATACCACTGACTTCTCCCTCTCCACAAGTCTCCATGCCTGCACGACGCTTCGGGCGCTCCCTCTGAAGCCAGATAACGAATGGCCCGCACCCGGCCTGCACTGTCATCCTCGCCCCACCGGACAACCCTCCTCACTCCTTCACAATGTCGGTTGGATCAATCTCACATCTGGCGGGCCATGTCCACAACCGCGGGATGTCGGGCATTGCTATGACTGCTTTTGCCGCGTTCGGAGGCATGCTTTTCGGCTATGACACAGGCACAATTTCCGGAGTTATCCAGATGGAGGACTGGATCAAGACCTTCGGCGTGCCGGACAGGAGCGCGAGCATCGGCTATTCCCTCCCCACTGCTAGGGAGTCCCTTGTCGTATCGATCCTCTCCGCAGGGACGTTTTTAGGTCAGTACGGGTTATGCTGCTAGTTTGCTTTTCGAATTGTAGGTACTGACATTCACACAAGGGGCTTTGGGCGGGGCTCCAGCAGCTGACTTTCTGGGTAGACGCATCGGCATCATGCTCGCCTGTATCGTCTTCTCACTCGGGGTCGCACTTCAAACCGGGGCATTGACCCTTGCTACTTTCGTTGTCGGCCGTTTCTTTGCAGGCCTCGGTGTTGGCCTCGTTTCCACTCTCATCCCGATGTATCAGTCTGAATGTTCGCCCAAGTGGATACGTGGCGCGATCGTCTCTTGTTACCAATGGGCGATCACGATAGGCTTGCTGCTCGCCGCGGTGATCAACAACGCGACGAAGGATCGCCAGAATCATTCTGCGTGGCAAATCTCAATCTCAGTACAATTAATCTGGGCTTTCGTACTCTTCATAGGCATGATATGGCTACCAGAGGTGCATATCTCGCATATCGACGATTCTTTTGACGTCCAGTGCTAATCCGCTTTCCCAGACACCGCGTTGGCTTATCAGAAAGAACCGTCCAGACTACGCGGCCAAAGCACTGTCGCGTCTTAGATCCTTGCCCACGACCGATCCTACAGTGGTAGCAGAGCTCGAAGAAATCGCTGCGGCCCTAGAAGCAGAACGCGAGATTGGCCAGAGTTCCTACATCGACTGCTTCCGTTCCACCCACAACAAGATCGCACTTCGCACATGGACCGGTATTGCATTGCAGGCGTGGCAGCAACTTACCGGTGTCAACTTTATCTCGTACTGTATGTTGCACAGAAATTCTCTCCCCTTGTTCTTGTAGCTCATGATGCGTTACGGCATAGATGGCATAACATTCTTCACCAGCGCCGGAATACAGAATCCGTTCCTCATCTCTGTCGCCATCAACATCGTCAACATGGGCATGACGCTCCCCGGAATGTGGGCGGTTGACCGGTTCGGGCGCAGATCGCTGCTCCTCTGGGGCGCGGTCCTCATGTGCTTATGCGAATTTCTGGTTGCCATTCTGGGTGTCACCATCTCAATCGAGAACCTTGCGGGCCAAAGAGCGCTCATCGGGATCGTCTGCATCTACGTGGGGACCTTCGCCGCGACATGGGGACCAGTAGCTTGGGTTGTAGTAGGCGAGATCTTTCCGCTCAACGTCCGCGCGAAGGGTGTGTCGCTTTCCGCGGCGTCCAACTGGTAAGCACTGAGTCCCCGTTGACCTCGTCATGAATTCACTCTGACCCATCGGGCTACACGAGGCTGTGGAATTGGGCCCTCGCGTTCGCGACGCCGTATCTGGTCAACTCGGGCCCAGGAAACGCGGGCCTCGGTGTCAAGGTGTTCTTCATCTGGGGCTCAACGTGTGCGGGTTGCGTCGTCTTCACCTACTTCTGTATCCCGGAGACGAAGGGATTGTCGCTCGAACAGATCGACTCCCTCTACCATAACTCGACTCCTATCACTAGCACCCAGTATCGGCGGCGTCTCATCTCAGGAGGGCCGGGGAGAATCGTTGAAAATATCGCACCGCATGTCAAAGAGATGGATAGAGAGAAGTGGATGTTGGAGGAAGTACAAGAGGTCGTGTAAGGCATGGGATGACGACTGTTGTAAGCCTTAAAAATGTTGTACTGGACTCATGGGGAATCTATACTCTGTAATTCAAACCACACCAGTTGCTATCAACAAAACAATTCCCGTACCACACTGTCGACTAATCTATCTACTTCCTACATACGCGAGGGAATGGGATGAGGTTCCTGATACTGCCGTTTCATATATCGCGATCATCGAACACTATGAGGCTACGAGGCTACACACAGTCCTAATGTCAGAGCCATACTTCTGCCAGCTGCTTCCGAGCGGTCTCCAGGCGTTCGCGCCTCTTCATCAGTTCTTCGCGACGATCAGCGATTTGCCGGGGCTCCTGAATGTACTCTTTGCAGCGGGCGTGCACGTCAGGGCCACCAATGCCAAGGCCAGTACGCAGGGCTTTCTCAAGTGCCTGTCCACGATCGAGCCCTAGCACAAGCTCGTCGTCTATCGCATTGGCGATGTTGTCGCAGAACCTCTTATACGCCACTACGCGCAGGTCAGTACCAAAGGTCGTCTTGCAGGTTTGAAGACTTGAACGTACCTTGGAAGTATGCCCGGACGCCTGCCATGATGTCGATCGCCGCGTCGTAAGGATCCGACGGGAGCAACTTGGCGATGTCGTTGGGTGTCATGCCAGGCAAGCCAATGTCAGTCAAGCCGTTGAGCACGCGGTTGATGTACTTGTTCATGTCCGATTGTGGTTGCATGTATGATTGAAGCTTGTTTGCGAAGTTCTCGCGAGGTTGTTCCGCCGTGGGACGGCACGATTTGTAGTGGCTAAGGAATTTGTCACGGTAGTCTGAGTAGTATGCTTTACTGAGCGTCCTGGGCCGCTTCTCGAGGGCCAAGAACGATTGAAGCTGGTTCAGGGTCGAGTCAGACGAAGACGAGATAAAATCGCCCACGATGGCGCTATGAAGTTGAATAGGCATCAGCACATTTAATAGAGATGTGATCTTGCACGCCGACGTACTGAACACGGTGCATAAGATTCGGGTACTGAGAAAAGTGGTCCGATACGAAGTTCTTGATATGCTTGATCAGTACACGCTGGACTTCACGAAACAGGGTTTCGTAGGGCCTCTTCCACTGTGCGATGAAATCGCTGATGTACTGTTGCGTGAGGATGAAAGGGTAATGATGAGGAA
This sequence comes from Cubamyces lactineus, assembly GCA_022376465.1. Lineage (NCBI taxonomy): Eukaryota > Fungi > Basidiomycota > Agaricomycetes > Polyporales > Polyporaceae > Cubamyces > Cubamyces lactineus. The sequence goes on along the minus strand of JACDTU010000017.1, from coordinate 552,380 downwards.
GCTCGCGCGTGATGGCTCTGATAAAATAACGGTGAGTAACGTGGCAGCCCATTATTTTGCATTGTTGGACGAACTGTTGGGCACGATTCATCACATCATCGATGAATATTGCACGCCCATTGTCCTGCGGCGTGAATGGAGCCTCCTCCTCGCTCGAGAGAAAGGAGGGATAGATATACTTGTGTGCGTCGGGGTGGCGGACGGCAAATTGACGCTCGTAAGCACGGAAGTCAGGCTCCGTCGACCTGACGGCCTGACGGAAAGTATCACAAACAGGCCGTATGGATTGCAGAAGTCCGTCTTCTTCTGGGGTCCCCTCTAGAAGCTGAGACAGCCCCTTGCAAAACGTTGAGATGAGATGTAAGACCTCGGACAATGCGTCGCTGGAGGGTGGCTTTGGGAGCTTTTCCAATTGTGCGTCAGTCGTCCCGAGAAGTTCTTGCAGTTCCTCTTGGATGCCAGGAAGCCTGGGCAGGTTTAAGCGGTATCATGGTTTACTTTCACCTGAAAATCGCATTGTTGCTACATACCTTTGCGCAATTTTGTCGGCAAGCAAATCGCTCAGGCGTTCAACCAGCTTGTGAGTACCGAGCCGATTCTTGTGTTCTAGATCGAGCTGGTTCCACGGCATGGTCGAGGCGAAGAATTTCTGCTCGCTTTCGCGCGCTTCTTCCCAGGTGATCCCAGCATTGAGGGCACGAGAGTCAGGCTGCTTCACGCTGAACCATCCATGTGTCAAGGGCTCGCTTTGGCCTCGAATGTAACGCAACCAGTTGTCCTCTTCCCCAGGGGGAATCCGATCGGGTTTTGTCAGGACGCCTTAGAGGCTACCATCAGCATCCAGTAGAAACGACTGCAAAGCATCGTACCGATTGTACGTTTGCCTTCCGGGTCGTAGGTTTTCGCCAGCTGATGGGCGCCTTGATTCTGGAAGTCCGCTAAAACATTCTCTAAGGGCGAAGAGGCAAAAGAGTAGCAGCAATTTGCGACTTACTTTCACATGCCACAGTCAATAGGACAAGGCAACTCGGTCTCGCGATACACGTCGTCGCCAAATTCCTCACAAGGGCAATATCGTCTGCGCTGCCAGCTGAGCCGACACTAGCAATAAGACCTAGGTCGGGAATTTCATCAGAACAGCTTTTCAGGGGCATTCAACACTTAGATCGTCCTTACCTGGCAAGTCGCAAAATGATAGATCCTCAACATCGGGACCACTGATTTGCAAACATACGACATTAGTGGAGAACGACACCTCTCGCGGAGGCAGCATATCCTCGTTGCCAGCAAGGAATTCCTCGGGAGGGACGCTGGGGCTCAGGATAGCCCTCTGAGCACGTCTCACCCTCTCCTCGACCTCTGCTTTGTCGAGGATTGGGTCTCCGAACGTGATATTGTTAGGTTGACCCAGCGGCCTGCCATCCACGTCCGTTAGGATGCGAAGGAAAACGAGACATTTCCAAGGATCCTTGGAGTAGGAGAGGCGACATTCTGTGGGCGATCTAGGTCGTCCCAAACGTGAACATAGGTCAGATGCATAGACAAAAGAGAATATCACAGACCTGGTACAGGTACCGCCCGCGCGCGGAAGTGTGATTCCAGATATTGCTTCTATCAGCGAGGATTTTCCTGCGCTCTGCTGCCCTAAGGCAGCGATGATGGGAAGGTCTATATCAACCTGCACCCTGTAATGTCTCATCAATGCCGGGTATTGAACAAGTAATTGCTCCATAAATTGGTGTACGCACCCCGTCAAATGAAGTGCGTTCACCACGTCGAGCATCTTCCTTCGTGCGGCTGCATGTTCTGGGCTGGATAGGCCCACCCCCTCGTTAGGACGGGTGTCGTCACCATCGGTCGACAAGAAGCTATCTATAGAGTCGGTATCAGACATTGCGGGGGACGAGGGTGGTGAACGATTGTTCAGTGTGTGAGACATGGGAAACTGGGGAGGATGCTAGAATGCTACAGGACGGGGCGGTAGATATATTCGCAACATCTGCCGCAGCATTCGCGCGAAAGGGCAGATAGAGATTTAGCAGGACCACGGGAAACGGCCATGAATGCTCCGGTTGAGATCGGGCTGAACACCCTACGGGTCTCGACGATCTTACCGCAGGCCGTGCTGTTCACATCTGAACTGATGAGTGGATGCGTGATGGATGCGCCTAGGCGGTATGCTTGATAGAACCAGCATCCAACTACTACCGATGCTCCAGAAGAGAAGCGTTATGGTATAGTATACAAACAAGAGAAACAACTCAATCTGCTCTTCTACGCTTTGCCTTGCCCTTACTCTGCCTGTCGTAGGGTTAGCCGTCATTCATGAGCCAACAACAGATTGCTCACATGTACACCTCGTTCTTCCGCTTGCGACTTTCCTTCTTCGCGACGTTTCTTTGGTGTTTCCTCTTTGCCGCAGCTGCAGGATTCGTCGTCGTCTTCGAGGTCTATGAGTATACCTGACACATGAACTGAGTTGCAGCCGTACCTGAACAACACGCGCGGTCCTCCGCTCGCGCCTGACCTCCAGCACCTTCTGACGAATAGTGTTGTATACGTTGGCGAACTTTGTCGTGCCAACCTTGCCCTGCACGAGGTCCTGCAACTCAATGGCAAGGGTCTTCAATTCATCTGTGCCTGAGGTGAGCGTCGATGGACTGCGTAAGCGAAGGGAGCTACCAACCCATCTGTAAATCCCGGATAGTATCATCTTCGACTATACGGTAGACAGGCGACAGAATGTGCATCAAGAAGTGCTCGACTTGCGATGCTTCCATATAAGACACCATTGCTGCAAACCACTTCAATACCGCAGCTGGCTGTTGTGACCAATTGGGCTTGAATGGTTATGAGGCGTCAGCAGACTTCGCCGGAAAAGAACCGACGATGGTAACTCACTGAACTTGCAGCCTTGCTGCGGCGACGTATAAGCGCTGAACGCGACTGATAGGAGAGCTTGGAGAACAGCCATGGGAGCGGATGTCCGCTGCTATTCGCATCCTCGCGATCCTCACTGTCATGGGAGGAATCGTCCCCAGATTCTTCTGCAGCTGTGTCTGCCGCAGCATCGCGCGCCGGCAGAGCTATCGCACAGAAGCACTTTCCAATGTAGAATAGATTCTTGACAACCTGCAGGCCGAGAGCTTCGTCGAGCTTATCGCTCTTCAGCTGCAGCGATAGCTTCGTGGCGACCTCCTTCAGCATCTCTTCAGAGAACAGGGAGTCGTCGTCAGCACGAGGTGGGGCGACAGGGACAGTGGCGTAGAGGGTTCCTAGCAGCCGGGAAGCCGCGGTCCTGACCCAAGCGTGGGGGAAGAGCAGGAGCGTGATAACGGAAGACCAGTGAACCTTGTCTTCTTGCGCGGCGATGTCTGCTCTGTCGCGAAGCACCTTAGAGAACACGAGCAGCGTATGGTACGGGGTCTGCCATTGGGACGCTAGTACCTCCACGCTGGTCTCGTCGTAGTCCTCCTCTTCGGCGGTGGTAGCCGACTCGAGCGCAAGAGCGCAACGATGAAGAACACCATTCATATCCTCCAAGATAGACGGCACGTAGGGGCCGACGTCCTGTTTCAGGAAGTCGACGATCAAGCCGTATAGCTGCGCAGAGACGCGAGTGAGCTGCGGTTGCGACTGCTGCACTGCCCAGGAGTGAACGTGAGACATGATGACGTTGCGTTGAGCTGTCTCCAGACGGCTCAAGAGGTTCTTGATAAGTTCTGCCGCCATCTCCCGGCACTTCGTCGATTCGTCGTTCGCGATGACCATAACGAGGCCAACGAAGAGCAGATCCGCGTACTCCTGAACGAGGCTCGTCTCGAATTTGGCGATAATGGCGCTGAGGAGCTCTATCACTGACTTGCGCCCGCTTTCGTAGACGTACGACAAGTTCTTGACAAGGAACGTCATTTGATTCTTCAGCCGACCCTTGCCTTGCGGGTAGTCGAGGAGGAACTGGAGCAGGGCCCCTCGACAGAGCTCTTGCACCTGGGGAGACTGATTGGTGACCATGATCTCTGCGACCTTGTCCATGATGTCGTAAATCTCGGGGACGACAAATCTCCGGGAGACGATGGCGCGTAACATGGTGAAGACAGCAGCTTGACGTTCAGGCTCTTCCAAGTCTGGCGCTAGGAGCTCAAGCAGGTAAACTAGGTCCTTCTCCTTGACTTGCGCACTTGCATGGTCGCGGAGGATGGTAGCAAGGGACTTGAACGCGGTTTGTACGGTGTCAGGTTCGGTAGAACCCGCCTGCTTGATCACGTCGATGATTTGGCGAATGAAGACAGGGAGCGACTTCTCGATAGACTTCAGAGGACACTTAACGATTGCGGCGGCAGCTTTCAGACCCGGAACAATGACTTGCATGTGCGACGAGTAGAGCGTGTTCCCGATGACGGGGACCATAGGTTCGAGCCGAGCAATCACCTTGGAGTCCTTGTAATCGAAACGACCGCGCCGATGCGCAGTGTTGAATAGCTCCAAACCAAACACTACGAACCTACGTCTGGTCAGGATCCGCATTCTCCCACAGGTCACTATGAGCTTACCGGAAGGAGTTGTTCGCGTAGTGATCCGCGTCAGAAGGAAGGCGACGCTTCACCTGCACGAGAGCGTGATCCTTCTGTTTGCCGCCCTTCCCGTGCTGTTGAATCTTGGGGACCTCCTTCAGGAAGCGAGCGTTCTGGCTGATGAGGGTGTGGCATAGAACTAGCAATTCGGTCGGCACGAGATGAGCATTCGAATTGAGTCCGCTAGCAATGCGCCGCAAGAGTTCCTCGACCTGCTGCATGACCTTCAGCGTTTCCGTCTCCTGTAGGATGTTGCGGATGGGCAGAAGGAGGCTGCTGATCTTGGGCGGGGTGATGTACTTCGCGAGAATCGCGAAGGAATCGACGCCCTTCGAGGAGGAGGACCGTACTTCGCGCATTTTGGTCTTGAAGCCTTCTGATTGGACGTCTTTCCCTGACTCGCCAAAGATGACCTCAGATGAGACGGCGGCGACGTCGTTGACGCAGTCGTCCAGCGTATGGAATGCGGTAGCACGGTCGCCAGTGGTGACATGGACAAGCACAGAGTGTACTGAGTACGCCAGGACGTGAAGATGAGGCCCACGAAGCAACGCAGCACGCATCTCCCGAATCATTAACGGGAGGTAGTCAGGACCAAGGCTGATAGCAATGCGACACAGAGTCTCTCGAGCAAGGTCTCGAGTCTCCTGCGATTTACTCCTCAAGACCTGGCTGAGAACGGTCAAGAGTTTGGAGATCTGCGCGTCTCGATGCTCTAGAGGAAGATGCTTCGCGATTTGGACGATACCAGTGGATACGGGAATCCGAAGACTGTCTTCCGTCTCATCCCGCTTCTCCAGGTAAGAGATGAGGCTTGGCAGTAGCCGGTGGTTTACCGCATCTTGAATGCGGGCAACCTTCGTCGTATCCGAAGCTGGCCTCGCCGCCACCTGTGACGCTTCGTCCGTCTGTGCGGGCGCCTCGACCTCATCCTCCATTCCCTTCTCGACTGCTGTTTCCTTCTCGCCCTCCACGACCTCATCACCGCCCTCGGCATCCGCCACAGCCATGTCAGCGACCTCGTCCTCCTTCACAGATTCGTCCATGGGAAAGTGGAAGCTGTCCAGGATCGCAACAATAGCACGAACGTAGACCTTTTCCGAGGCATCTTTCTGCTTCGCGAGCTTCAAATGGCGTTGGACCAGGGCGTAGTACGCGCCCCAGTTCAGACGCTTCGCCATCTGACCCATCGCAAGGATAGCCTCGTTCACGAGATGATGGTCGAGGGAGTCCGTCGACACGACGTAGTTGCCAACCAGGGGAATGAAGACCTCCGCGAGGGTTGTGCTGCGAAAATGGCCTTGATCGGCGAACTCGGCCAGACGGCGGATCGCACGGGTTCGGCGGTGGATCTGGACGTGGTGGATGTTGTTGAAGAAGTTCGCCTCCTCGTCCCCGCCGGCGAGCAAGACACGCATCTCCTGCAGCGAGGCGATGTTGACGCACCGGGCCACGGCGTGCGACAATACACCGAGAAGCTCGGCGCGTACAAGCTCCGTCTTCGACCTCAGTCCGTTCTTCATGCCGGGATACAGCACCTTCAGAAAGGTCTCCTCGTAGTCCCCTTGCTGGTCCGCGACGAAGTCTATGAAGCGCTTCAGGGCAGTCGCAGCGTTGCTTCGGATGGTCAGCTCGAGCGGGTCTTGGATGAAACTGAGCATGTTGTAGATGACGGGTAACCAATCGCGGCAAGAAAACGTCAGGTAGAGCTTCTCGTTAAGCTCCGTGAACGCCTCCAAGCGACGGTCGAAATCAGGCTCCTCAAGGCGTTTGGTGGAATACGCATTCAGCGAGTCCATGAGCTCGGCCAGCGACAGGATGGAGGGTTGTACCTCCGCAAGACGTCTGAAAGCTTTCACCAGAGCGATACGAGCTTGTCTAGATCGGAGAGTCTGGAAAAGCTGCGAAAGAAGCGTATACGTCTTCACATAGGTATCGCTCTCCGCGTGCGCGAGATCCTGGATGAGAGGGAACAAGCTACAGAGGATGGTAGTCATGTCAACCTTCACCTTCTCCGGGACCGTCTTGTGCGGCTTGCGCAGGAGCGGTGAGAACAGGTCCAGTAACATCTTGGCCTGCACGCCATCTGAGAGGTACGGAGCAAGCTCAGAGAGGATGGCGATTTGACGACGACCCAGCACGTCCGTTACAGCAGCAGCATTGCCTTTCGAGCGTGTGACCAGCGTAGACAGATTCGAGAGCAAGCGCGAGACGTGGGGCTTGAACACGGTATCCAAGATCGTCGGGTCTGACACGGACAACGCCTGCAGCTGTTCGACTATGTCAAACACCTTGGAGATGACGGCAGGCTTGACGTTCGTCGCCACCAAGCAGTCGTATATCTTCGGGAGCACGCGATTGTCATACTGCACGAGGTAAGCCGCATACTGCGAGCGCTGTGTCCAGGAATGGAAGAGGTCCAGGAGAGCAGAGGGTGACTGCGTGTTCTCGAGATCCAGAGAGGGGAGACGGGGAGAGATGCAGGTCCTGAACGCTTCGGGCAGATACCTCGAGAAGTCATACGTTATGGGAGCGCGAAAGAAGTCGGCGAATCGCTTCAACCCGAGTTGACGTATGCTCCGCAGGGTCCTAGAAGAACTAGCGGTCTCGGTGTCCTGTTCTTCCTCCTCTGCCACGGCATCATCTTCAGCGTGGTCGTCTTGCCTGCCGTCGTCTCGCTGGGCGTCTATAGACGTCTGCGCACTCGCAACAAGATCCAACAACGTTTCGAGCAAGGCGGGCCACTTCGAGACGACGCGGGAGCCAAGATGCTTCAGCAGATCGCCCAGCAGCGTGAGGAATCCGACCTGCTGCTTCTCCGAGAGGCCTTCCGGAACCGGACAGATAGAGAACTCCGCGTTCTGGGCCGGCCGCACTTTTCTGATGGGCTGCAGCATGAGATCGACGAGCAAGGGCAGCTCCTCGTCCGTACATCCGGCGAGAGAGGACAGAATCGCGGCGCGTCGGTCGGCACCGCGCGTCCGCCCCTTCCTCTCCAACATCATCCCGAAGAGCAAACGGATGATCACATCCACGAGCTCCGGACGTTCGTCCACCTCGAACTGCGCGAAGTCTAGCTGCGTCAGCTCGTCCCGCCACTTCGTCTCGTCCAATAGCATCCGCAAGGAATCTTCGTGGGACACGAGAGACGGCGTCTTGTATGTTAAGAGGCAGGAGAGCGCAAGTCGCTGTAATGCTCGATCGGGGTGCGAAAGCAGGGAAACGTACAACGCCCGCATCGTGTCGGTGGAGCGCAGCGCATTCGGGTTTGAGAACTTGGAGAACAGCTTGAGCCATGCGGAGAGCTTGTACCGAGAAAGCTTGGACGCTGCATCAGGGCCGGCCAAGGAGAGGAAGTATGGGACGAGGTCTCGATTGTGCTTTTCCGCGAGTGAGGAGCACTCCTCGAGCACGCCCAGCAGCTGCGTCTCGTACGTCGTAGCATCGAAGCGGTCACCGGTAATCTGGCTCTGTTGGTCTGCAAGTCAGCATCTGTGCCGGAAGTATTGCAAGAAAACCCCAACCTTGACAATAGCATGCTCTGCCGCAGAGTGCTCGAGCCACCTTGCAAGAACCGTACGCATCTTGTGGGCGCTTGGGTCTCTCCAGCTCCGCTCATCCTCCCAAACGTCATCCGTGGCTTCCTCAACACCCTCCTTCACCCAAGCGGGATCAGCCGCCGCATCCTTGGTGGCAGAGGAGGCGTGTTGGAGCTCATGAAAGAGTAGGCCCCAGACCAGGTCGCCGAACCTACTCGACAAGGCAGACAATGCGCTCGTAGCCGCAGACCAAAGAGGCCGAAGGTTCACCTTCAATTGAGCTACAATGCAGTCAGCAACGTACAAGGTGTGGCATCATGGGGAGAGAACTGACCTATCAACCACCGGGCGCATATCCCGGCGCCGAGCTCATCGCCATCCTTGACCACTACTGGTAAACGGTTGATTCGGAGAACACGCTCACGCACGCCCTGCACGTCGATCGATACCTCCTCGGCTTGGAGAGCCTTCTTCAACACCTCGGCAGCACCTACCGGCCCCTGGACGAGAGGAGACGTCAGGAGGCGGAGTGTTTCTAGACGTAGCGCATGCGAGTGGGAAAGTAACGAGGGCTTCAGCGGCTCGTAGAGGGTGTCGAGTGCGATCTCTGGCGACTTTGCACGGCTACATTCGATATCAAGTGCTGTTAGCCGCTAATAGTATTGATGACAATGACAAGAAGCCGACCTTGCTCGAATCAGAGACGCCAAACCTTCAAGGGCTTTCCCAGACCAACCCCATTTGTTCACGACCGCTGTCGTCCATTGTGCGATATCGACTGAGTCCCCCCATTCCGTCATAGGCCGTTCAGATAAGCATTGCAAACACGCGCCGAGGACCCACGCCGAGTTGGCGTAGGTCGTCTCGTATTCCGAACGAGGATCTTCGGTCTGTAGCGTCTTGCCGATAATAGTCACCAGAAGTTTGGGTAAGGCAGGCAGCAGATTCGATAGCTCGAGCACGTTCTCTAGCATTTGGATCTAGTGTACGATCAGTGACATATCCACCAACAGAATAGCATCAGTGTATGCGCACATTCTGCTCGGTGTGTTCCCAAGACGCGAACGTCTTCTCCACCCACGTTTGGAACCGCTGCTTCCACACGATGTCCATATCGTTCAACCGCCTTTCCCTATGGAGGGCGGCAAGGAGTTCGAGTGTCTGCGCCGGGTGGCTATCGAGCAGCTTGTGGGTATTAGAGGAGACGTAAGACGAGGCAACGAGTTTCCAGCCGCCCCAGGACAAGTCAGAGAGAGCTCCAGTGAGTTCAATGCCTAGGATAGGTCGCTCCCAGGAGCGTTCCAAGACCTTGCGACCGTGAGCCATCCACAGCGCCATTTCGCCTGATGTAAGGGCACTGGTTGCAAACCGTAGCAACGACCCATGCATCTTGTCCGTCAACGGCAGCGTCGCATACTCGGTGAGAAGAGTCGAAAGTTGTTTGTCTACAAGCTGATAGGTCAGTGATCTCTCAGCTCGCGAAGGCAGCGAGGTGTACTGACGGGTCATGCGTGAGCCCTGACGGACCGAGCATACGACGCTCACGACATCAAGGATCCGGCACGTCCGGTCTTCGTCTGCTTCTTTTATCGTCTCCGCAAACAGCGACACGACGACGTCCGAAATGGGGGAAAACTGCTCTGGGCCTTTGCAGTGGTGAATGAGCGCAGTGAGAACACGGCGAACGAGGGTGAACGAGTCTTCTGGCGCTTCACTCCCTAGGTGGAAGCGGACGAGAGGGGCGATCAAGCTCGGGGTTGCGGTATGAACCGTTTGCGAGACAGACTGTGATCTAAACGTGAGGCATACTTCCCGGGAAGAAGAGGTAGGTAACGGCGTACCTTGCAAGCCGTCACGAAGATCCATGCACAGGCATCCCCAAGCCCCTCATTCGAACTCAAAGCCAAGATCCGAACAGCATCTTCCCTCAGAGAGACCTTCAGCCTACGCAGAGTTGCGCCCCAGACCTCGGCAGTCGCACGCTGGACCTCAGGATGGCATTGCGGAAGGACATCTCGAAAGGCAGCCCAAGCTTGTTGCAAGAGCTCAGAGTCGACAGACGGTATCAGGACATACTTGAAGAGCGCAGAGAAGGTCGCGAGGAGAGCCGGCAAAGCCTCAGCAGTGAGAGAACGGGGGAGGAGTTGCAGGAGCCGCTTGAGAACGCGAGGGTAGTCCGGGGCGAGCGTGGTGCGGAGGTCGTGCGCAAGCTTTTGGAAAAGGCTACGTACCTGGTTCGCTCATGAACTCGATGAGTGTGAAGAAGATGTACTCACTCAAGCAGTGCCTTCAAACCCTCGTCATCGCTCTTATCCAGTGCTCCAATCCAGAGTTTGACGAGCTCCTGCCAGTTGTGTACCAGCAAGGGCATCGAGGCCGAAAGTGGTTCTGCATCTCGGGCGAACTTGAGGAAGGCGGGCGCGAGATTCAACTCCTGCCAGTGCAGAAGTGCTTCATGGAAATGTGACCCGGTCTCCTAATACATCGTCAGCTAACAGTGATGATTCACAAGAGATACGTGAACATACGCCCAAGTCCTGGTCGAATTTTGACTGCTTGAGCGCAGATGGTAGGTGGACTTCTCTCAGAGAGTCTACATACGATTGGTGCTGTGGGACACATCAGCATTCATACGTATCTCTTAATTCTTGAAACATACCTTAAACCTTTTAGCAGGACGCTCTTCAGGATGAGAGTCCATGTCGCGGAAGCTGGAGACGGCGAGAGAGCCAGCTTCGGAATCACAGTGCAGCTCGATCCAAAATTCTTAGACGCCCATATCAAGTCCCACCCACGTGCCACACCAGAGTGGACCTCAGGCGCCCAAGGCAAACGCTTGAGCGCTTAACAACATCAGCTCTTCGTGAGGTGCAGCCTGAGACTCTGTTCATCTCTCATAGCTCACGGCCGTTGCACTAAGTCTACATCCTGCGGATATGCCTGTCCTTCGCCCGTGTACGACACGCGCTATGCATATGGTATCAGGATCATGCGCTGCACACCCAGTCGTCTGCACGTATTGAGCAAGCCGTATGTGTATAAAACCGACGCGAAGTGGCTGCAGGTCGAGACGACCTGAGGGACGTCCCAACCACCCCCGGCCTCTACACTGGCGAATTCAATACGAACAATGTATAGATGATGGGGTTATGCTATACGAACGCCCAGCACACCTACAGCCCTGCGCCTGAAGCCATTGATGGTATGATATGTCTATGTGCTGATAGCGCCTTCAACACAATATAAATGCAGTGACATTCGTCTCAGACATCACAGTGCTGACCGTTAGCAAGTTTCCTCATGCGTCTTCTGTCGCGCTTGGCAAAGAACTTTGCCTCGTCGACTCGAGTATGCTGCTCCGCAAGGCCAAAGATCGCGGGACGACAGAGGCGGTAACTCGGACACTGGCCGGGGCCGGGCGTGTCTAGTAAGGTTGATTATGCCCGAGAACGGCGTCTGAGGAAAGAGTCCTGGAGAGGAATCAAAGTTCGGATATCTCGGACACGCACGAGCATCGCGGAAGCTTGATGTATAAATAGCAAGCTCCTGAGGAGGTAGAAGAATGCCAGGCGGACTGAAGGCACGAGCATTCAGTACTTTCAGTATTTGGCTGATATCCACGCGGTGCGATGTCAACCAACGAAGATCAGCGTATGGAACTCGCGTACATGCGGCCGGTATGATTTAGAAGTGTACCCAGTCTGCGAAGGCCACCTGCGACTATATAAGAGAGAGGGGGTGAGAATGGCAGACGTCTTTTGAGGATACGCACGGTAGTTTAAGCCTTAAGCCAAAAGCGGGAGAGCATCGGTGAGCGGCTGTCGCCGAGCTTCCCTTGCATGGCGACAATGTCGAGGAACGGCAGCTTGTGATTGGATCACATGCGACGGATAGTCGATCCTGCATCCATTTCGTCTTCCGTCCTTCTGTTCACAGGCCGGTAGCGGAGCTGCATCACACGAACCGGGCACTCGTGATCCTCCGTCCCAAGCAGTCTGCACAACAACCGCGTGGTCGACGTAGAGCTGCATCACCGATACGGCGATAGGCGTCTCCCCTCTTCTCGCACATATACCTCTTACCCCTCTTGACCGGGAGGATGTACCTCGTCGACCCCTCCGGTCTCGCACCCGACTTCTGGAGCCTGATGAGGTCCACGATGCAGCTCCTCCAGCGCGGCTTACTTTGCCTCACCGCATTTCTCGCCTCGGCGGGTGTCTTAACGGATGGCACGTCCAGCAAAGTGTTGGGTGTCCAGGGGGTATCCGCGCAGTATTTGCTCGGGCTCGGTGGGTAGACGTGATTCTTGATAGCCTCTCTTGATGATGATGCTCAAGTTGGGGCCCCACAGGTATTGGCGACATTACGGGGTAAGCAAAATTCTGGCGTGACAATATTCTTGAGAGGGGTCTGAGCAGTAGGATCCAGGCCAGTGGTTGAAACAAACATGATGGTGAGTAGAACAAGTGCAAGACGGGCGAGACGCACAGTCGTTGAGCAGGGCGAGCATCACTCGTTGGTCTCGAACCGGTTAGCGCCGGTGTTTCCAAATAGGGGTTGCCCTGCGCAAGTGCCTCCCGCCACCAGCATCCATCCGCTTCGGGAGTACTCTCAAGAAGTTCAGAATACTCATTGTAATATTTTAGGGATATGCTAGTCTGTCCCAGGTGGATAGTGGCTTGCACATGCGACAGCGCAGTCGCGCGTTTATCATTGCGGATGCGGCGAACCCCTCCAACAGGGTAGTCTTCATCAACGCAGGTGCGTCCAGCGACCTCGAAAGAATCACAGCCAATGATGACTTGGTGTGGCAGATATTGCTATGGGCGACACAGGCGTACGCCGCTCCATTGTCTCCGCCTTGTCCTCAGAGTTCCCGGGGCTCTACACGAACGAGAACATAGCTCTCAGCTCCACCCACCAGCACAGCGGTGTCGGCGGGTACCTCGAGGATCTTCTCCCCCAGATCACTGCTCTCGGCTATGTCAACCAGACTGCTCAAGCCATAGTCGCCGGGACCGTCCTTGCAGTCAAGCGCGCCCACGCAAGCCTCGCCGAGGGCAAGCTAAGTCTGGGAAATACTACGGTTGTGGACGGAAATAGGAACCGGTCTCCTAGCGCGTACCTCGCCAACCCTGCAGAGGAGCGTGCGCGGTACCAGTACGATCAGGACAAGGACCTGACTTTGGTCCGCTTCGACGATGCCAATGGGAACGCGCGCGGTTTCCTCAGCTTCTTCGCCGTCCATGGGACCAGCATCTACGAGGTGAGGGATGCATTGTTGCTCTCGAGTTCGAAGCCAACTGATGAGCGTCTGCGAAGAACAATACCCTAGTCAGTAGTGACAACAAGGGAATGGCGGCGTATTTGTATGAATGTGCGCGTGCCCTATGCTTTCTCGTACGGATTAAGGTTAACGCTACAGATAGCCTCCATCGAGCCGGATGCAATGCCTGGAAACAATACATTCGTCGCAGGCTTCGCCCAATGTGAGTTTGGCGTATCAACTCATCGCATACAACTTGCTAACATGCGTTCCAGCAAACGTAGGAGACACCAGCCCCAACACGTCAGTACACCGTTTCTCCTCCAGCTCATGATCGTGCTGACGTGCAAATCATCATAGTCTGGGCGCGTTCTGCGAGAGTCCTGGCCAGCCTTGGGACGGCCAGCCATGCGACTTCGACCACTCCACTTGCGGCAACAAGACTGAGGATTGCCATGGCCGGTGCGTACGCCCTGTTCCTCACCATATGCATCCTACACTTTCTGACTTCGGAGCAGTGGTCCGGGCTTCCGCATCTCAGACTTCGAGTCGAATAAGATCATTGCTCAGTACCAGGTCGACGGCGCGAAGACGCTCATGGGCCAACAGCTCACCCCGATTACCGGTCTCGTGAAGTGGGTGCACACCTACATGAACATGTACGTCGTGAGCATATCGACTGCAGAGGTCGAGGAGAATTGCTGGGTAATTGACATGTTATATTCGTGCAGGTCGTTCCGTTCGTTCACGCTGCCTAACGGGACATCCGTGCAAACGTGCCCGCCCGCCATGGGGTACTCGTTCGCAGGTGGAACTACGTATGTGCGCTACCGAAAAACACGAAGCGCGGATCTGACATCTCTATAGTGACGGTCCCGGGGCGTTCGACTTCATTCAGGGCGATAACTCTTCAAACACTCAGTACGCACTTCGATTATCTCTACTCCGCCCAGCTGACCTGATGCCACGCTTAGGAATCCGTTCTGGGAGCTCGTCAAGGGTACGAACACGTTGCATGTTCGGCGGCTCGGAGTACTATAGCTGATGCCAACCGTGTTTGCTCTTAGGTGCCGTCACCCCCGATCCAGACCAGCAGCAGATTGACTGCCAGTTTCCCAAGCCCATCTTGCTGAACACCGTATGTACACTACCCGTCGGCTTCCTATCCAACCCACGTCCTGAGCACCTCCCGCTCCCATAACAGGGCTTCGCGCACTGGCCGTACGAATGGTCGCCCAACACGGTCGATATCCAGATGCTCCGCATCGGACAGCTCGTTATCCTCGTTATGCCCGGCGAGCTTACCACGATGTCCGGTCGCCGTATGAGGTGCGTGCTACTTCAAATGCTCCCCTCAACACGATCGGTCTTATACGCTGATTCTGTGACTGCGTAGGGAGGCGTTGAGGGCGAAGCTCATTTCGGAAGGCGTCCTGGGCAACGACGCATACGTCGTGATCGCCGGCCCCGCGAATACCTACGCGCACTACGTAGCGACCCCCGAGGAGTATTCTGTGCAACGGTACGAAGGCGCTTCGACGATCTTTGGACAATGTACGCCATAAGCGTTCTCTTCGTCTGTATGTATCACTTCATCGCTCACTCCCACTCGTCGATAGGGACGTTGGATTCGTACATCGTACGTGTTCAGCTGCGTGTATGCACCGAGGATTGGCGACTGACTACACGTACAGGACAAGTACAGCAGCATCGTCTCCTACCTGGCGGATGACGCGACCGGCCAGCCTCCCTCTGACCCTGCCCCAGTGGATCAGACGTCGAAGGCGATCTCGCTCCAGGCACGTCCGCCGTATCCAGAATATATCCCCATTCTATCTTGCTGAACAGCCCACTCCCTCAGACCGGTGTGGTATTCGACGCCGCAGGCATTGGCCGTGACTTCGGCGACGTCTTGACGGACGTGCGCACCTCGTCGCCGTACACGGCGGGCGAGGCGGTCATCGCCACCTTCGTCGGGTACGTTTTCTGCTTTCCCCTCCATCTCGGGTCCACGGGAGCTGAACGTTTCCTTCCTAGTGCTAACCCCAGGGTACGTCGGCCCTAGCGACCGTGCGAGTCCAAGGAAACAGCTACTAACGCGTCATCATGCAGAACAACCTCCGTCTCGAGCAGACATTCTTGACTGTCGACCAGCTTGTGAACGGTCAGTGGAAGGCTGTACGCTCGGATTCGCATCCCTCGACTACGTACCAGTGGACGAGGACCAGCACGGTATGTCTCCGCTAGTACGCCATTCTGGTCATTCGAGCGTTCAATAACGTTGTCACTGCTTAGATCCTCGGCACGAGCACGGTCAACATCACATGGTAAGCAAACTGCGCCTCTCATGTTGCGTATGCTGATGTTTCACATGTCTCTCAGGGTGATCGAGGACGGCACTCCTTGTGAGTATGACCTCCTACGCTTGATACACTGTAGACTGATCGAATTTGTGTGGCAGCCGGGACCTACCGCCTCACGTACTTCGGAGACAGCAAGCCTCTCATTGGGAATATCACGCCTTTCGTTGGGCACTCGTCCAACTTCACGATCTCGTAATGACACATCTCGGACTGTTTCATGGACTGTATTGCGTCGATTCTTGATTGTACTTCTCGACTACCGAGAGTTTAGCGCCAAAGCATAGCCATGGTTTTCCGCTCTTCGTTGCACAGAGATGGCCCGGGTTCAAATGAGTAAATGCGTCGATGAGAACAGGCAAACGTTCATATATACATGCAGTGGTAAGTTTTCCGTACAATATGATACAGACAACAGACGAAGTACAAGCCAATCGTACAAGCGAGAATGGTGGAAACATGAGATGAAGTGAAGTCCGGCCCTTGCAAATCCGATCCAACAGTCCCAGCGCAAGCATCACACATCATGTCCGCACCAGCAGCGAAATCGGATCACGTCGTTCTCACGCCGAGCCTTCAGAAGGGAACAACATGGGACTTCTGGTCGCGGTACTGAACGACGATCTCGCTCGGCGGCGCAGAGAGGCGGTCCTACAACCAACGGTGTTGAGCGAACTCTGTCGAGAAACGGAGGGGAGTATCATATACCTCGGGGCCACTGAGGCGGACAGACCGGCGGCGGCGGATGGCCTTCCCGACGAAGAACATGGCGAGGATCGCGAAGAGCGCGAGGAACACGCCGAGGGACGCGTCAGCGAGCTTGCTGCCCGTCGTCGCGCGCTCGGGGAGGCCCAGCCAGCCTGTCGAGTCGGAGCTGATGCTACACGCCTGCGCCCACTCGCGGTTGCTGTCGATGACGGAGTTCTATTGCATGCAGAGAGTCACAGTGAAGATTAGAGGTGTAAAGGTGGATAATGGGGGGACAGCGTACCTCAAGACGATAGATGAACTCGGTGAGCGGGATGTCCTCGTGGTGCTTGAAGACGTGGATGGTCCTGAAGTCCTCGTGCGTGCCGTTCCTGAACTTGAAGCGCAGGAAATCGCGCGCGTCCGGCGGGGGAGCCCGACGGAGCTCAATAGCGAGCGCGGAACCGAAATCCGCTGCACAGCATGGTTGTGATCAGTGGCATGGCTCGACGCTGCCTGCGATCATAGCCGGACTTACGGATGGCCTTGAGCTCCGGGTGGGAGTCGACGACACCGGTCTGGTGGAAGAACGAGATGAACGGCTGGTACGTCGTTTCGATAACCATGAACTGCAGCGGGTCGCCGTTGAACGCGATGCGCTGGAGGGCCTTCAGGATCGAGCTCAACGCGGCACGGCTCGCGACTGCCGGGTGCACTTGCTGTCAGAGAGGCGCAGCGGGAACAGAGATGGATGAAGAGACGAACTGTTTCCGATGCCGTCCATCGCCTTGTCAGAGTAGATGGCGTCCTCGCGCAGGTTGGCGTAGCCGCGGGCCTGCTCGATGAACGTGGGCGGCAGGCGGTGCGCGTAAGTCTTGTTGTGAATGAGCTCGGAGTTGACGAAGTCCCAGATCTGGTGATTGTCAGCATTCGTATGCACAGGTCGCTAGCCGCTGTCCACTCACGTTGTACTACAAAGGGATCACGGAAATCCATCAGTGCGCGCCTCGTCCTGGAGTGCAAGCTAGACGTACCACGTTCTCCATGGAGGCCTCCCGTCCGAAGACAAAGTCCCTCAGAGCGCCAAAGAACGGCTGGGCGTTCTTAGACATCTCCTTGAACTCGGCCGAGTTCTGCACATCCTGAACGTGCTTCTGGAAGGCCTGCAGAAAGCGTGTCAGTTCCTTCACCCGCAGCCGTCATTTTGAATATAGCCTACGGGACAGTCCGTCCAGGGCTCGAGGGAACGGTCGTTGTTGGGCTCGACGGTCTCGACAGGAATGTACTGGTACCCGTTGAGCGGAGCGACGATCGTCGTCTCGTTCGCCAAAGTGATGCGGTTCGCGGGGTTGGGCGGGAACAGGCCCTGGAGGAGGGCCGTCGCGGAGTCGAAGACCGCTGCGCCCTCACCACCAACCTTGACGCGGACGTGGACCTCCTTGAGGTTGACGAGGTCGCTGTGGATGCCCCGGATGTGCGACGACGAGCTCGGGTTCAGGTACAGGTTACGGAGGTACGCCCCGAGTTGGTGGGCCTGGGCCTGGAGGCAGAGGTGCGGAGTTCAGTAAACGCTACGCGACGTCGCACACTTGTGGGAAAAAAAAAGAATTACCTCACCGAGCGGAGTGCTCTGGGTGTACTCCGACTTCTGGGTGATGGGGTCCTGGTAGCATTCGGTGCGGTCTCCGTTGCGAGCGACGACGACGACGCCGAGGACTTCAGGGTGGGACATTTTACTGGTTGTCGTGAATGGGTGAATTCTGAAAGTGAAGTCGGGGCGTTGCACTTGCAGGTGAGGAGAGACCGCAATGCTGACGGGGTCTCCGTCTCATCTGTTCGGCTTTTATGGTCCATCCTGCATGGCCAGCGAGTGGCGTGGGGCGTGGTGTGCATGCCTAGAATGCGCGGGGTGAAGACGGACTGGCCTGTGATCGTAAACGTGGCGGAGTATAGACTCGCCTGCATGAAGCTTCCCGGCGGCGGAGATGACGGCTAGTCCTAGCTCTCCGCTGGTCTGCATTTCGCGGATGTTCTTCGCCGGATGGCGATGTCCACGACAGTGTGGTGGACCAGAGCAGCTCCCCTCGAACGCTCGTAATGACAGATCTCTGGCTACTCTACTCAGAGCGAGGTTTATGCGCTCTCTAGCCCCAGGAGGTTGTTGATCAGTCAGTCTCACCGTGTATAATCGGCGTGAACGCTTCCCAAGGCCGTCTTGCGAACAGTAAAGTGTAATTGCGCGCCTCCGACCTCACGCGAAACACGAGCAGGATGGTGCCTCCGACACGTGATCGTTCTCCGGGACGCCAAGAACATCGGCTTTAGCGTTCAATGAGCTGCAGAAAGGCGGAAACAATGTCGAACTCCTCGTTCGTGATGAGTAGATGACGCGAGAATCATATCAATCACATCGAGAACCCGAAGACGCACGGAAAAATCTATGTGGGCGGGGACTCCAAACGCCGCGATCAGACTTTCATTTGTGTACAAAGACAGGGCGAGCACGATGAGCACACAAGGCAAACTCTAGATGACCTGTAACAAGCGGCACGTTAGCCACGCGGGGTACGTATTGACTCGGACCAGACGATAGATGCCTACTTACCAAATCTACTTCTTCCTTTTGCCCTTTGAGCCACTGGCTCCTTTCGCGCCCTGCCCTGCAGAAGACCCTGCGGTCTCCACAATACCTTGGGTCGCCCCACCTCCGCCCCTCCGCCGTCTGTTCGCAAACGTGGACCGTTCGCTCTTCTTGAGCCACCGCTCTGGATCCGGAGGGGGAGTAACCCCAGGTATTACCCCCTTCGGCACACGCTTCATGCGCACCTTCTTCGGCCGCTTCGTGGCGTCGTCGGCGGCATCTTGAGCAGGCGCAGACGCAGCTGCAACAGATGCCAGCGCCGAAGTGGACTGCTGTTGGGGTGGTGGAGCGGTCTGCAAACTGTTCGAGATCGATGTTGGGAGCGCATCGAGCGCCTGTAGGAAACCTGATTCGATAAAGTCAAGGTGTTTCTGGGCTGCCTCAAGGTTTGTGAGGATGTCGGACTGCTCTTCCGAGTCCTGGAAGCGAAGCGACGTCAATAAATATATATCACACGGGCCAATTCATTCCGGATGCATGGAAGCCGTGGGCACTGTCCCAAATTCATGATCATCGAGGGGTATGCGCGGCCCCGCAGTGTCATCCTCGAGGCCTACAGTCCTGTAGCCGTACGACTCGAGCGCTTCACGGAGGCCGATGGATGTATCCGCGATGGATACATCTCTCACACGGGCTGATACGGATACTCACAGGCTCTGCAGTATCAAGTAGTTGATTGTACAAGTCGACGGCAGATTGATATGAGCCTTGGCGGTAGGCCTGCATGTTGTTAGAGCCTAGAAAACGTGTGTTTGAGATACAAGATCGCACCAGTTGCGCCTCAAGATGTTGCAACCCTCTATCATCCGCCTGGTCTTGGCCCTTCAAACCCTCGAGGACGGATGCCGCCTCCTCCTCTCGATGAAGCCTGTACAGCGAGTACGCCTTCTCAAATGCATGTGCATCGCCCCCATCGCCTTCGCCCGCAATCATTGCAAGCGCAGCCGCATATTGGTCTGTCTGCAGTAAGAGGAAGAGCTTCGTCTGCAGCGCGTCTGGGTCGCGCGGGTCAAGACGGAGTACTATTGGCCAGAGCGAGTTGTTTAGAGCTAGTACACGCTTTGGTGTGGGTTACGCACTCTTGTCGCATGTCTTGATGGCGTTTGCAAAGTGCCCGCCGTCGATCTGGGCACAGAGCGAGGTGAAGAGTCGCTTTAGCCGGTCCGCGACTGGCAAGGGTTGCTTGAGCGCAGCCTTCTGGCGGGAGGCAGCAGGTTTTGCGCCGGGTTTCGTCTTTCCCTTGGACGTCGCAGGTTTAGGAGGCATGGTTGACGCGAATGTCAAGGATAGGGTCGTGGTCGTCGAGGCGATCGTCGAGCAGCGAGTCAAAGCCAGTCTCGAGACTCGAGAGCCCTAAATGGGCGCCTATTTGCAGACGCCTACGGAAGAGGCGCGGGGACAATGAGCGCTTGATGTACCCCGGACGCGTTGGACGCCGACGGTCATCTCCATCATTCGTTGGGTGATCTGCACAGAATCGCACACACGCCGCCTGCTCTGCACTGGGTTCTGGACACTGACCATCTTTGGCTTTTGATGAGCTGAGGTCTCTCTAGGCGTCATTCGTTGCGAAGAACAGCGCATCAATCGGGTACCGGTGTCAGACCAGACGGGATTATAAGAACGCCACCTTGTGCGCCGCCGCGATCCCTCGCCAGCCTTCATTTGCGCGCACGCTCCTTTTTCCTCTCCTTTCGTTCATTTTCTCGCGTCCATAGCAGTGGTGAGTGCTCTTGAAACCTGTCTAGAACGCGAAACGCGTTCGGAGCTAATGTATGTCCTGTAGACTGAGTCCAGCCTGGCGATCTTCAATCTCAACCGACCATGTCTACAACAACGAGCAGCGCCACGAGCTCAGCTTCCGCCACTATTACTCCCTCGCAGTCGAAGAGCGCAACTACGCTAGCTCTGGGCATATCTCTTGCTGTCGTTGCTGCGCTAGTGTTCGGCGGTCTTGCGGTATACTTCGTTCGACGACGTTACAAGCGCAAGAGGGCGCAGGAGATTGCAGCGGAGATCTCGTCTCACCGGCGAACCTATATGGTATCTGTCGACCCAAATCATCTGGCTGCTCGTGTGACACCGTTCGGGGTGGATACGCCAGAACTGGAGGTGCCAAAGTTCGGTGCGTTCCCGTAGTTTGCGTGGAGTTGTTCGTCGTGTTGACCTTAACGCAACCGCACCTTAGTGCATCAACCCGGCCAAAACATGCGCGTCGCATACAGGCGCTCAGATGGCGGATGGTCGTTCCACGATGCCACCGCTGTTCCCAACCAATCTCTCGACCTGACACGGGATTTCACAACATACTCCCGCGTAAACACCAAGGAAAAGAAGCTCAGGCCTGGGGAGCTCACCACCCGTGGCTACGTCGAGCCTGACGTCGAAGGCAACCCTCCGCCCGCATACTATCACGATGGGAGTGTCTTCAGCGACAGCACTGGCCCATAGGCCCTCCGCCCTGAGCCCTCTCCGTCCACCTCTATGTCAACACGACTATGATCGACTACGCCCTGCTCTATGCTCTACGCTCTCGGATCGCCCATGCTTTGTATGCATATTTATCATTCACCTTAATTCGTTTCTCTCTTCGCGGACGTCGGAAGAACTACAAACACACTGTACATTACTTCATTCGCTTTCCTCCACAACCCTTCTCGCTTTCGAACACAAGCTGTTTGCTTTATTTATTCTATACCACGTCCGCGACGCGCAGTTGCGCTAATTTCTTCACACACTACGCATTTCGGCTGGCCACTGCCTGGAAGCACCCTTACGATTGAATTCGGCGTAGATATTTGTCGTTCATCGACTGATCTTGCGGGCCAATCAATAGCATCATACGTATATGCTTTCACTTGTTGTGATATGTGCGAAAGTTGTGAAGTTCCTCATGTTCAGCTGGCCATGGGGTGAGCGCCTTCGCCGCTAACAAAAGTGATGGAGATACTTCAGGAGCGCTTAGTGACCTTGGCTCGATTTCTGAGCAGCTTCCACCACCACACTCTCGTCTAAAGTAACATACAAAGTACGTCCTCCGAATGTCATATAGCTGATGTGTTCAATAACAGCACCGGTCCCTGAGAGCTATAGGAGCTCAACCGTCAGTTGCGAGTTCTGTGCTCAATCATTATATGATGCAATGGGGCGAGACCCACACCGGCAGTCCGGCAGTCACAGCCTCATTGACCTCTCCGAGACGCTTCGTTACCTCTGCTAATCATCCTCGTTGCCTATTGGAACATGCCCGTCACTTTGATCAGGGCGCTAGGCGCGACGTTTGGATGGGATTTGGCGGTGATGAAGCATTGATGAAGTGTAAGTCCATTGCACAACGAAGATAGTTACCTGCATCCAGCGTACCCTTACGTTTCCCGTGGTCTCAAGTGGCACTACATAGAACCTGGCGCGGGGAGTTACTACGTGGTACTGGGATGAAAGGTATGGATCATTCACTATCGTACATCTGCGTCAGAGTCGTCTTTCCCGAGATGATATCAAGAGCAAGAGGTGGGTAAGTAGAGAAGCTCAACAAATCCCCCTATTCATAAGTTACAGCAGGTTCCTCCGCCGCATAGAACTTCTTTGCGAAATCCACCAGAGTCTGCTTCGGTATGTCAGGGTACAGCTCCTGCGCGTCGAGGTACCCCAGGCGCTTCGCGTTCTCCAGCGTGTTCTCGTGGAGGAGGTGCATGCTCTTCTGGTATTCCGTCGAGGACACCATGACATGCGCCATGAAGTCCTCGGGATTCCGGGCCTCCGCTTCAAGGAAACCAGCAAGCCTCTTCTCAACCTCCTCGGCGGAAACCTAATACGTATCACCAGGATTGTTCAGTCAACACTTCGGAGAGACGAATAGAGATGACCAACAACTCACGTAGACTCGCTTCGCCTTGAGCGCGTCCCCCTCTCCCGAGATACTCTCCCCAATTTCGTGCATCTCAAGCTGCGTCCGCTCGTCCTCCCACACCATCACCGCGTGATTGAGTGTACGCGGGTCTGCGACGATGCGCGCGACGTACGTCCCGATGTGTTCCAGGTCTGTCATGAGCATGCGGTTATCGCCCGAGCCGTACACCTCGTACGAGGCCGTCTTCATGAACGACTTGCTGCGCTCCGGGAGCGGCAGGGAAAGCTGCATCCACCAGCCGACGTCGATGAATGTGTACGGCACGCCGAGCTCCTTCACAAAGTCTCGAATGGCGAGTTTCTGTGAAGAGACGGGTGTTTAGATCGAGGGTCAGGAAGAAATCAAGCAGTAGATGTACTCACCTGGTCGTGCAGCTTCCTGATACCCCGAGCACCAGGCGTACCAAAGTCGCACGGGACGACGCGCTTCACGCCTGCAGCTTTGGCTGCTCGGAACACGTCCTTCTGATGCTCGACTACGAACGCTGTGACTGCGCTGATGAGGACGTCGACGCCGGCGAGTGCGCTCGTCAGCTTCTCCACGCCGTCGAACAGATCGCCCACGCGAATTTCCACCCCTGAAGCGCGGAGAGCCTCAGCGGCGGGTTTGGAGGAGGATGCGGGGCGAACGAGGGCTGCGACTCGCTGATGGCGAAGTTGTGTTAGCGTACGATGAAAGGTCGTAAGGAAGATGAACATACGAAGTTGCCGGATGCAACAAGGCCGTTGACGATGCTACCACCGGTATGTCCGGTAGCGCCGAGGACAAGAACGAGAGGCCGATCACTTGCCATGTTAGATATCGATGCTAAAGACAACTGTTGAGTGTAAGACGAGGGTAGCGGTTCTGTGCAGAGGAGATCGACGAGTTAATGAACGTAGTGGTGCCGAGTCTCTCAGGCTTTATAGTATAGTAGATCCCCGATTACTCGGGCATTGACTTGTAGTAGTAGTGGCAGCTGCGTCGAATCTTCTAGTGACTAAGGCAGTTGCGAGATCGTACATTCCGGGACACCTGCGTAACCTTGCATGTGTCAAGCGGCTTCTCTCTCTCTCTCTCTCTCAAGCGCCTGAGCACCCGCAATCCAAAACCCGGTCAAGCGGCGGTGAGTAACGCAGTCAGATTGCGAACCAGAGTGCACCGTCGATCATGGCGATAGCTACTGCTGCAGGCGACCCCTGCAAATCCCGGAAGCATTTGTCACTACACACCCCTTGCTAATCTTGCATCAGTACACGATTGCGAGAGAACGTCATTAGACGCCAGGAATGCCGTCTACAGTTCGTCATGTTGGGCCTTAGGCGCTGATCCCGGCTTGAGAATGGCTCCAGAGACATTGGCGAACCATGCGCACTGGGTCTTCGAAGAGGCCCATTCAGGACTACTTCCTGTGATGGACGCGCATTAGCCTGGGAATTACGAGAGACGTCAAAATGGCTAGGGTTCACGCGCCTCCGAAGAAAGTCTGGAAGTGAAGTCCTTGCATGCGTGCGTCAGGACCTTCATCGGTGCGTAGGACCAGGCCAGTGGCAAGCAGGACCGATTCGCCATCGACGAAGACCTCGATTTCCCCTGCTCGTGTATGGCACAGATATCAGAGAAATAACCCCAAGTCGGTCATAACAGACGTAGCTGACCGTTTTCTTCGTTCAAGTCATTCATTCTTACGCGCTCGGTAATGCGTGTCCATCTCCCTGATGGGAACCTCCAAGCCCCTCTGCCAACAGAGAAGCCGTAGTCTGGGTGCTGGATCGACCGCGGTGGAACCTCCAGTAGTCGTTCGGTGTTCCGCTCAGTATGTGGAAGATAGGCGTACAATTCCCCGTCGCCGAGTTCCCTGCGGCTTCTCATGAGTATAGGCTCGTAGTGCGAGGTTTTCGCATGCTCTTTACATACCGCCACATCAGTCGAAGGTTAAAGCACTTGCACCGATCTGTCTGTCTACCTCCGGTACAGCCATATGCAGAGTCACCGACACCGCCGTCTAGGAAGACCATTGGCATCCAAGCCTCAAGGTCAGCCTCAGGCAGTCTTGCAACACATAAAAGAAGAAGGCCTACATATTCCAGGCAGTTTCCCGCCCTTCTGGAAGTGAAAGTCTTGTTCAAACAGAACGTCATACCCCATCACGACCTCCCCGTTTATCGCAGGATTCGCCAAGGCCTCAACGAAAGCTGGAGTGCCTCGCAAGTAGAACCCGAACCCGCCGGGCGGAGCGGTCTTGTTGCCTGGGTTGATGCTGCCTTCGGAGAATACAGCCTCCCATGCAAGCTGCGATGGGTCGTCATGCACTGGCACCGGGGGCTGAACTAGGTTGTGCGTTGTGCTGTGCGTGACTTTGTGGACACCGAGGGCTTTGTCAGATAGTGGTACTACCGAGATGTTCGGGGAGGCCACGATGTTAGAGGTAGTAAATCCGAGAAGGATCCTCGACGCGGGTACTTGAAACAAGTCTGTTGCCGCCATGTTCATGTACTACGCGGGTTTCGGGCGAAAATGATGGTGGTGGTTGCTGTTAATACCATTGAAGCGCTCAAGGGCACCCTCCAACTCAGGTAATGGCCAGAACTTAAAAAAGCGGTTTCTGGCAGAGTGCGAGGGCTTCGTTAGGTGGTTAGTTACCCATATTCGCGCACGATGGATTGATGTTGGGTGACCTAGTACACTGGGCAGTAAAGTCAAACGACGTGCTTACTGTACTTACGATTGACGGGTGGCTTTGACTTGGACTCCCTAGTCATTGTCGGAACACTGCCCCAACGCCGTCGTAGTTAACGCAAGCGCCTCTCACATTGCAATTAATCAACAATACTGCCGAGTACTGATCTACGCATATGTGCTGCCGGGGTCTTCCACTGCGTAGAATTCCTGAGCGTATTCCTCTAACGTATGCTTTGGCATGTCGGGGTATAGCTCTCGGACATCAAGGTACCCCAACCGCTTGGCGTTCTTCAACGAATTCTCCTCGAGGATGTGGATGCTGAGCATGTACTCGGTCACCACGATGGTCAACTTGGCCGCGAGGTTATCCGGGTCCTTCGCACGTGCTGCCTTCGCCTCTGCGAGCTCCTGTCTCAGTGCATCCGCGGAGACCTACGCACAACATCACTCAGCAAAAATCCTTTCGGCACTAGAACGAGCAACGCACATATATTCTCTGCGCCTTGAGCGCATCGCCTTCGCCCGAAACGCGCTCCCCGATCTCACGCGTCTCCAACTGAGTGGGCTCGTCCTCCCATATCATGACGGCGTGGTTGAGAGTTCGAGGGTCAGCGATGATCCGTGCGACGTACGTCCCAATACGGTTGAGGTTTGTCACGAGCATTCGGTTGTTGCCGTCGCCCCAGATCGTGTTTATGCGATCTTTCAGTGGGCTCTTACTCCGCTCTGGCAGAGGCAGAGTGATCTGCATCCACCAGCCGACGTCGATGAAGGTGTATGGCACTCCGAGCTCCTGGATGAACTCGCGAATCCCGAGTTTCTGTATACGCGAGGCGCGTCGAGGAGAAGTCAGAATGAGCTCATGATGGCACCATGCTCACTGCGAACGGGCTCTGAACATGCGCGCACGCGTACCTGGTCATGAAGTTCCCGAACGCCCTTGTCGCCTGGAGTGGCGAAGTCGCATGGGATGACGCGCTTGACGCCAGCTGCCTTCGCGGCGCGGATTACACCCCTCTGCTCTTCGATGAGCCATCCGACGACGACGCTGATGAAGACGTCGACCCCGGTGAGAACCTCCGTGAGCTTCTCCACGCTGTCGTTGATGTCGCCGACGCGGATCTCGACACCAGCTTTGCGGATCGTCTCCGTAGCGGGCTTGGAGACTGACTCTGGGCGCACGAGTGCCGCAATGCGCTAGTTGGTGGATGCAATCAGTGCATGCTTGTGGTCCACAGGGAAGATGTACAGACGAAGTTACCGGAAGCGAGAAGCCCGTTTACGATGCTCTTACCGGTACGTCCCGTGGCTCCAGCTATAAGCACAAGAGGTCGCTCGCTGGCCATGATAGATGATGATATGATCGTGCAGATGAAGGATGGATACTAGATGTGGTGGAATGTTTTGCGGCGAGCACTCACCGCACTTATGTACCTCTGGTACGAACGTTGCGATATCCCGTCTATCGGGACATGACGAAGCACGAAGTGGATATCCCGTACTTAAGGCCGATCGGGCCCCTCCACTCTGAGATCTAAGACCGAGGGCAACTTCCACATGGGAGGGCCCGATTCATATTGAAGGAGCCTCTCGCTCCCGGTTCTTTTCTTGGGCTTGGGCAATTGCACGTTGAATTCTTGGCAACAGCCATGGGGAACGGAAGCTACAGCACTTTGTCATATACCGATGTAGATTCTCCACGGCATCTCACGGAGGGGCGGCCGCCAGCTGTAAGACGATTATGTCGAGAGCCCGAGCCTCCGAAGCCGTGTTAGCATATCCACATCAACGAACTTTACGCGCTGATATTCATCTTGGTCTTCGGCGGTTTCGTGGCGCGTTCAAGGCCATTGACTCTGTCGGCGTCATCGGGGATTCTGCAGGCTGAGCGAAGTGTCCGAAGACGACGGATTGGGAGATCCTGGCCAAGCCGATCCGTATATATCAGCACAGGCGACTACGGCGCCCGAAGTCTGTGAAATGGCGTTCAAGTGACCATCTCGCGACTGACGTCGAACACGTCTTGGCAGAATGCAAGCCGCAGCGCTGCAATGGGAGGCCTGGTACCAATGCAGGTGAAAGCCGAAACCTGTTGTAACAGATGAGTGAACCATCTTCTCTGCCCTAATTCGCAGTGCCGAGGAGAACTTCATGCAAGCGTGCCCGACAAGCAAGGAATGTGACTAAGAAGCTGGCGGGCAGTGTCCGAGAGGGAAGATGTGTACGCTGACTTCGGTATTCTGTCGCCTTGCACGCAATGTCGGCGCATGTAGTGAGCGGTGGACCCAAGAGGAGTCCATAAGAGGGAGACGATACTCACTCGAGTACTAAACTCCAAAAAGACTTGTTTTGAGAGCCACTCAGAGCCTAGGGTTAGGGCCGCTCTCTGACGTAAGTTTCGGTTATGGCGTGAGGCGCCCAACAACGGGCCTGGCAGAGGTTCCTCCGGATCCTCGACCTATACCATCCGGATTCCGCCTATTGCGTTACAAGCAAACACACGAACAGCTCGCATCGGAAATCTCCAACAACATGTACACAAGTATGCGCTATAACGAAAGAGACGTAGGGCGAACACACCAAGAAGTGGTACGACACGTTCAGAAATACGTCGGTTGACTTAAAACCAGTATGAGTGCTGGTAGAACCTGCTCAGAACACTTCTCCAGGATTTTCCATTCCATAGAACTCCTTCGCGTACTGTTCCAGCGAATGCTTTGGTACGTCCGGATATAGCTCTTGCGCGTCGAGGTATCCCAATCGCTTAGCATTCTCCAGGGTGTTCTCTTCAAGAATGTGGAGGCTGAACATGTACTCCAACCATGTGAGGTTCAAGTGGACCAACACGTTGGTGGGATACTTCGAATGCTCTTCCTTGGCCGCAGCCACAGCCTGTTCGAGAGCATCTGCCGAAACCTATGAATTATATCGCGGTGAGCCTCAGCGATACTCAGGCTCTGGCTTAGGGAAGCACCACCTACAGACACTCTCTTGTCCCGAAGGGAGTCGCCTTCGCCTGAGTAGCGGTACCCAATTTCGAGAGACTCCAGCTGCGTGACCTCTTCCTCCCATATGATCACGGCTTGGTTAACCGTCCGAGAATCCGCTACGATCCGCGCCATATACGTCCCAATGTGGTTCAGGTCCGTAACGAGCGTGCGGTTGTGCCCTCCCCCATACAGGATGTTCATCCGCTCTTTCATCAGCCCGCTGCTCCGCTCAGGCATAGGCAACGAGAGCTGCATCCACCAACCGACGTCGACGAACGTAAACGGCACCTGGATCTCCTTGATGAAGTCGCGGATCGCCAATTTCTGGGAGCATACGTAGGTAAATTCAATGCCCCACACGACGACACTAGTACGCCGCGCATACGGACCTGATCAAGAAGCTGCCTGAGGCCTCTCTCCCCCGGAGTCGCGAAGTCGCATGGGATGATGCGCTTTACCCCAGCTGCCTTTGCGGCGAGAAAAGCCACCTTCTGGTCCGCGATGAGCCATGGAACGACGGTGCTAATGAAGATGTCGACACCGGCGAGAGCCTCTGTGAGCTTCTCCATGGAGTCACTGAGGTGCCCGGTGCGGATCTCGACACCTGACTGACGGAACGTCTCGACGACCGGCTTGGCGATGGATTCAGGGCGCACGAGCGCCGCAACACGCTGGGTAATAAAACGAAGTCAGCACACGCTCATATTTGACGAGGAAGATGAACGGACGAATTTCTCGGTCGCAAGAAGTCCCTTGACTATACTTTGTCCGGTACGCCCGGTCGCTCCCAATATCAGCACAAGAGGTCGTTCGTTTGACATGGTGTGAGTAGACGGTGCGATGGCGCAAGTGTGCATTGATGTTTGACACCACCACCAGCTTGCGTCGAAGTGCGTATCTATATATTCCTAGTAAAACGCTCACAACCCTTTCCCCCCTCTCCCCTGCCCCACAACATTGGCATTGGCGAAGTGCGAAGCTCGATACCCTGACCAAGGCGAGTCATGTGCGGTCCTATTGTGACTCCCCTGGTAGAACGCCCGGTTGTTCAGCTCGCCTCTATACAGAACGCGACACGTAATGGACTGCGCGATGTATATAGAAGCCTCGTACGATCCGTCGAATTCCGAATACTTCAACTTCTCGAGATGTCGGCCGCTGACGTGCATGAGAAGTCTGACTCAAGCAACCGTGCATGAATCATGTAAGGATCGCGCGAGATGTTGGGAATGTCGCCTGTTCGGAGCCCCCAACGATGCGCGTATATATCCGGGAGCTGTGCGGCTGCCGGAGGTCTAGAGATTGGGGGTAGAGTGAGCAGTAAACAGCCCATGCCAAGATTTCTGCCACCTTGTTTCGCCTCTTCGTCATATGCTGCCTACTACCACCTCATCCTCAAACTGGGATTTTCGAGTACTTGTGGGTTGTGAAGAGCGCGTCCCGCGAATTAAACAAGTCGATATCATCCTCGCCTGCCCGCTGAGATTCATACGGGCACTCGAACCGCTGTTTCTGCTATCGGTACACGATTGCGCGGACACATGCATTCCCTACTCAAATACCTTATGAGCGTACGAGGGTCTGTGACTACGCGTACTACGTACGTGCCGATGTGCTTGAAATCGGTGACGAACATCCTGTCGTTCCCCTGCCCATACACAGCGTGAGAGCGTACTACCATCTGCCCGCTGCTCCGTTCGGGCAGAGGCAGCGAGAGCTGTATTGATGAACGTGTAGGCACTCCAAGGTTCTTGATGAAGTCGCGATAGATAAACTTGAGGTAGCTTGCTTTTTCTGGTAGTTGTCTGGTGCAGAGGACGTACAAACAAACCAAGAATCAAGCATGCCGCCCTTACATAAATTGGCGGGAGTAATATGACTGCAGAACTGAATTCGTCAGGTCAGGTCGACATCGAAGTCGAACGCGGCACAGCTTCCAGCCAGGCTCAAGTCCAGCAGATAGACGCTGGGAGGATGTGGTCCGTGCGTGGGAATACCTGGGTTCCTGGTGTCGGGGTCCAAATGGGGGTGTGACAGCGCCTTGTCGCGATCTGTCACCATCCCGCACACGCTGTGACGCCTGCGCATCGTCTACAACGCCGCCGACATCGACGCCATTGCCGGCAGACACGCTGAGCATCGTCGTCAACAGCGAGCTCGCTACAATGAATACTCTCTGCAAAGGAAAGGCCGCCAGGTCGTGGCACGACCTCCCGGCTGAGATCGTTAGGTGCGTCGTCCTCCCGGACCCGCGCCACAGCCAGACTTACCCGCTCGTTTAGACTCATCGCGACATTCTACCTCCTCGACGTCTCGGCCAACGGCTACTCCCCTCAGACATGGGACACTCCCCAACTATGGCCTCAACGCTTGGCATTTTCAACCCTCCGGGACGCGCGCGAGATGGAGAGGATTATGAGTCTATTCCCGGCGTGGAAGCCTCATCGTGAGTCCTTCACGCTGCTCATTGACGCGTTTGGCCTCCTTACGCTGCCCAGTTGAGCACCATTTATTCTGGAACAAGGCCTGCGCCATAATAGATCCAACCGGGGCGTACAACCACCTCACCGTCGTTCATCCTCCTCCGACCACTGCCGGATCCAACAATACTGCCGTCCTCAGGATCAGTATGTATCAACATTACCGTAATCTCTTCATCGCGTCCTGTGCCGTCTGCAGAGTCAACACGCCCTACAACTCCGAAGGGCTCGGAGTCGGCAGCTCCAAACGCGCCGCCCTCACTTTGTACGCCGGTCCTGTCTCCCTGTGCAAAGGACATCGCAAGACGGCAGCCTTCTGCGGTATCTGCATGAGAGAAGCACCGCGCGTAGAGCTCGAAGACGAGTACGCCCAAGGGACTCCAGTTTGCTGCGTAGAGAATGAAGACCACCAAACATGGCCCGACGTCGAGGCGACGTGCCGTCAATGTCGTGCGCAGGTGTTTTGGATGCGCGTGAATGCGCGCCCGGAGTGGCGCGAGGCTGTTAATGGGAGCAACTGGGCGTCGTTGGACTGGGAGACACGACAGTCGATAGAGTCGTTCATTGACCTTGGCGAAGGCTCGATACACGACGTGCTGCAGCTCGCGGAGGAGAAGCACTGGCTGCGGTCGCACACGAAGATCGGCGACATGCTGCAACAAGCGCTCGCTGCGTCGCGATACGCTGCGCGCGCAGAGAGTGGAGAGGCATACAACAGCGATGATGAACTGAGCGATGACGACATGGACGACCCGGAGATGCTTAGCCTCACCGAGGACGCGGGTGGCATCCGGGAGCTGGCCATCAACGACTGGGCGCGAAACCGGATTCTGGACGGGCACTGGATCAGCCCTGCAGACGAGTGGTTCAACAACACGAACAATGGGCGGCCTCGCTTGGCGCCTGCACGTCATCCATGTCCGTGGAATCGTCGGGCGGTATATGAAGGCGCTTTGGACGAAGGTCAGGGCGACGAGGCCCAGGAACTCGAGCACCCCCGACCAAAGACACACCTCGCGCCCCACCCGCCTTCGTACTCACTATGCGAACAGACCTACCGCGCCTTCACACGGCAGATGCGAGAAATCCTGCTGCCTCCGATGCGCAACATTGTACGGAAGCTGGTCATGGAGTGCTCCGCTGACGGGACGGACCCGGCACTGAAGGCCGTGCGAATGACAACGGAGGACGTCATGACCGAGCTTCGTGACGAATGCGCATGGTACAACGGCATTGACTGGATCGAGCGTCGAGTAAACGCCCGTATGGAGGAGCGCCGGAGAGCCAAGGACAAAGACGAGGACGACTCTTCGTCGTCGTCTCACTCGAGTGGCTCACATACGACAAGCCCCGTCCTCTCTACCACTACACTGCACACTACACCCTCTCCGCCACCGGGCAGCAAAGATGACGAGGCCGTCGTATTGTCGCCCATGGAGGGAGCGCCACCCATCCCTACGTCTCCCGTCCTCAAAGCTCCGGAGCTGCTCCGACCGATCCCCTACGTCCCTGTGACTGCCGAACACATGCCTTGCTATAGCAAAGAAGCTTTCTCTATGGTGCGTACCCCAACATATGAATCAGTCGCGTCCACTGAACGCGTACACCGCATAGGCGTGGCGGGAGGCATGCGCACCCTTGTATCAATGTCAGTGTTCGGTGTGCGAGCGCGCAATGCTGAATGCGAACATGGCACCCGGGACGAACGTGCCGTATCAGGCGCAACTGCATCCCAGCGCCGTGGCACAGCAAGCGCCTCCACCACCGGCGAAGCCGCCTGTGCAAATCAAAATCCAAGACGCGCCACGGGAATCGGAACTTACCGAAGGTGAAGAGGATGTGGACGAAGAAATCGACTTGAGTGACGGGTCGCGAGAGGACGATGGTGAATCCGAGCGGGGCGACGCCGACGATACCACATCGCTATCCCTGTCTGTTGCTGCGTCGGTGTCCGTGCCGGGGTCTGATACGCCTGCATCGGAGACGCCTGCGACTCCGCAGGCGAAGCCGACCGCTCGCAAGCGTCCTTCAACAGAGCTTGAGAGTGACGCCGATGCTGCCCCATTCCCCCCATCTACCGATCGGTCCGAGTGCGACTCAACTCCGCCAAAACGCGCAAGGAGAGAAGGTTCCTTCGACCGCGCGTCGTCGCCTTTGAGCCATTCTCTGTCTGCCGCACCTACCCCGAATACGAAGATGCCGCAGTCGCTCACGAGCTCGCCTGCACGGCAGCGGAAGCGCTCTAGCGAGGACCTCGAACTGGCCGACAGAGAGACACCTGCGAGCGGGAAGCGGATGCGGCAAGACGAGCTGATCGATCCCCTCACACCTCTGGACAAGGGCCTCACCTTATCACCATCCCCCATCCTCAATGCGATACCACCCAGCTCTACCAAGCAAAGCGCGGCGGCAGGAGTCGTGCAAGCCAACTGAGTTTCGGCGGTACGGCAGTACGGAGTCGAGTGGAGCAGCACGGGAGTCGGAGGGTGCCTGAGGACCTTAGGGGACGCAGGGGGATCAAGAGATGGCCGGAGAAAGGGCGAAGAGGACGCTGGTTCATATATGGCGCGACGAGAGCGTCCGGTCGACCTCGTGGTTTCCGCGCGCCGTTTGGGACGAGGGGTGCGGATGGAAAGCAGCCGTCTCGGTGGCTGAGTGTTACTACCGAGAGCGGTCAGTGTGGCCTCGCGCGCGGGCGGCAGCCAGTCGTCGATGCGCGTCTCTGCCCTGCCGCGTGCCAGGCGTGACGGCGGGCCCGCTGTGATCGATGCGCGATCCGGATCCTGGTCCATTACTTGCTCTCTTCTTCCCTGCTGGACTCTCGGCCGGTTTTGGTTTGTAGATCATGGGCTCTCGCTGTCCCCGGGCATGGTTGTGGTCCACCTAAACTCTAGTCGTGACCCATGATCTGCCTCGTAGCCACCCCGGCTTCGGTCACGCTACCATCCTCGTCAGCTCTCCTGGGCAATCGTCTTCCGCCTCGGTCTTCCCGTCCATCGTATCCTCGACCGTGTGGTGTTCCGACCGTGGATCTTCGCCGACAAGTGGGGAGTGTCAGGGGGAGACAAGCGTCGCGCGTGTTCTCCTTCGCTGCGGTGTCGCGGATCCTGGGCCTTTTGTCTTCTTTGCTTGTATTTGACGTTGATCCCGTTTATTCTCGCGTGGCTTTGATTCAGCCGTAGGCGGTCTGGCGTGCGTGCACGACAGGTCGCCTACGTATGTGTTGTCTTTCTACTTTTTGCGTTGTACCATAGCATTCCTCTCAGCCTCTCCCCCCTCTCTTCTTTCTGCCTATTCCGCTGCGCCCTCGAGAACCCTGACCGTGATCTCCCCAATCTCCTTTTTGCATCGCCATCCTCGGCCTCCCCATCCATGCTTTTCATCCTTTTCCCTCAGCGTCTACGTTTGTCTCATTGACATTCATCCACCTTCCCCAGGCCCTTCGTGACGTACGCGACCACGCTTCTACCTCTCCCTGTCCCTCGACCACTGTCCGCCTCCGAATGCCACCACATTGCCCACTGGCGTCACCTTGCCGCTCACCCATCCATCCAACCACCTCCCCAACCGATCTCGCTTTGCTCCTGCTCTCCTCCGCTCTGCAAAATGTGCCCCGTACTCGATTCTTGATTCGTTCCCGACTCTATCATCCATTTCTCCTTTCTCACACCCCTCCATTCCCCGATCCCCCCGCGTCCCGTCCTATCGAATTCCCCCGCCTCGTCGTGAGTGCCCCTCAGAAGAGATCCAAGTCGACCCGCTCGTACGTGGGCGGGCTCCCGCTAGCTCGAGCGAAGACGTTTGCTTTTTCTTGACGGCGCGCGGGCACGGCGGCGCGATTTCTGTGTACATGGACCCTATCTGCTGTGTGTTTTGTACATACATACACCTACGTGCCGACGTAGCGAAGAGCGCTGACTCGGTACTGCTAGCCCGTTTGTGCATGTTGAATATGTATCATCTGTGCCCCGATTGTACTTGTATCGCATCGTTTTGGAATACAGCTTTGAACAGTCATTGTCGTTCTCTGGTGTGCAAGCTCGACCCATGAACAGGTACCGGAACAGTGTGCGTTAGTGACGCGGACAGTAATAGACCGTCTCACGCTCAGTACTGTAACATGGGCGTCTACGAACCTGTGTACGAACTTCATCGATCGTTGCGCGCGGCGAAGTTTATTAACTTGTAATCTCGGCGAAACAAGCTCCTTCCGTACTCTTGGGTGAGTAATACGAACTCCTTAAGGAGTGTGGACTGACCAGAAGCTTTAGATCCGAATTCCCCTGATCGTCAAACCGGTAAACGCGCGATAAAGCCTCTAGCTTGTCATACGTTGTACATTCAACCCTCATCAACGTGAAGTCGGTCACTACACGCGCGCGAGCGTCGAGGTGCGTCGAAGACATCATCACGATAGCCAGAGCTGATTGTACTTTGTGCAACTTACAAGACTCCGATGTTGGGATGGCGAGTGGCGACCGCTTGCCCACCTTGTGTTTCCGCCGCCACGTCGTTACGTTGATTAGGCGCCGAAACTCAACTTTGGCGGTGGTTCCACCCTCATCTCCAGCCATCGAAACAAGACCTCACTATTGTCTAATGTATCTACAACAACGGTGAGTAGCTTTTCCTTCATCAATCATCAATTTTGCTACCTAGTGGCCGCTTGTACGAGCAGGACATGCGTGAGATATGTTCTCGGCGTGGAAAGTGTAACCTGGCGGTCAAGGGGCACATACGCTCACATAGGCGGGCAGGGCGGTTTGTCCTCGTGAAACTACGATGACAACCTGGCCTGTCGCATCTTGCGCTTGATATATCCCCGAGTGCTGTTGATTCCACCGTTCCGTGACTCTTCGCAGACGCTGCGCTCCTTCTCGCCGCAGCACTATTCGGCGTGAACGAGTCTCAGCATCGCCTCATGGACTATGACTTCGCTCTGTGGGTGCTCCTCAGTGATGAAGCCTGTCAAGGACTATGCATCCCTTGAGAATACAAAACATGCTGTTTGGAGGCACCGACCGCGTGTAATATGGTGGAGCTTCCCGGGCGGCCAGTCCTCGAGATCGCATTCTTCGAGATCACCACATAGACTTCAGGCACCTTAATCTAATGCCTCTGGCGAATTCCTACTTGACCGCGTGAAGCAGCGAACCATCTTGCGCAGAAGGAGGGCGGGAGCACTTCGCGTCAGGGCAACGCGTGGTGCGCATGTCAGAATGGCCATGTCCACTTTTCTACTTGTTGCTCATAGTTCGGCTGCTCTGCTATGACTAGAATTACATTATGTGGCGTCTAGAATGCGTTTTGACGTCGCAGGGTCGGGCGAATACCGCCTTGCGGATGCCGAAGGACGGCGGCGCGCTGACGACGCGCCGTTGCCTGCTTCCTTAGATTGTGCGCAGGATTTGGTTCAATCTGAACATATATGGAGACTTTCCTCACGCAATTAGCTTCGAAAATCTAGTTTGCTTGTCAACGTGGAGGAGAAATTAAGCAGTTTCCTCACAGCGCCCATATAAGCGCTCGTCTGGTATTGTATTCCGTTGAGGGCGACATGGTCGCCATGGGTCGCTTACTCCTACGAGCAAAGAATAGACGGGGCTTGAGAGATCTCGTTTATAGTATAAGGGGCTGCTCTGGTGATGTCCTCGCTTGCTGAGGATCTCCCGAGCTTCATCATGCCTGCACTATGCTCTTCGCCACTCCGCAGCTCTGACTCCCATATACTTTGCCGATATATCTCAGTTAATCCGGTTTATCAGATATTCAAGCGACGGTAAAGGTGGCGTTTTCTACTCTGTAACGTGCCTTCGGTTGTACAGCCCCCCAAGTCAAGAGAAGCTATCCTTTCCTCTCTCAACCGACGACCCTGCACTCGGCCCCGACCTGTCAACGCCCGCCTGCACGTTGAACGCGTATTTGGCCGCTCGGCTTGCTTCTAGCGTCCTTGCACACCTCTCCTCCTTCATCGCCTTGAAGTTCACTGCGTCCGTCTGACTTGGGTCTGGTGGCGGGCTCCCATGCAAGCCTGCAGACAATATGTCCCGGACGACATCTCTGGTATCATTGTGGGCCTGTATACGGAGTGCCAGTGCGGATCAGGCCTGCTGTAGCTCGGTATACTGTCCCTCTCGATGCTTCTCTATATGACCTCCTGCCCTTTCCGGTCACAGAGGCAATGCTCGTCATCGGCAGTCGGCTTCTCGTCCTTCGCCCGCTCATACTATGTATGGTCGGTCCGCTGCTACCTCTTCCATTCCCCGACTATTTAAGGTGGCGTCGATTTCTACCTCTCGCCTACACTCGTAGCTCACGTTTACTACGATATGAATGCGCCATACTCAAATTGTATCAATATGTCACATACCTCCCCTCGCCCATCCAGAAGCACCAGTCCCAGTCCCACTCAGTCTTCTACTGTGTGGTGCGTACTCTGGTGTTACCTTCATTTCAATGATTTTCATTGTCTTCGGCTAGTTCACAAGCGCCTCCGACGCCGTATGATCCACAGAGGGGAGAGCAACGCAAGTGGCTATATATCCAACATCCATATGCTTCATGCCTACCTTCAAGGCTCAGCGGCGGAAACACTATGGTGAGACCACCATGACCAGGTATTTTTGTCCGACGTATTGATAGGTGCTCTTCAAGCCTATCCATCCTGGCAAGGTTGATTGGCACGACGTTAAGTAATTCGAGTGACTCGAAGACCGACGCATCAACTATATCGCAATGCAAGCCCAACAGTCATCACGGCAAGCATAAGATCAACATCCCGTCTGCTGCATGCCGAACTGCAATGGCCTACCCTCGTCACCATTTTCCCGAGGCGTTGCCACATGCACCCAGCATGATCCCAAGGAACCTTCATCCTGTCTGCCCCAACGCCGCCAATCGCTTATCGTGTGGCCCCGCAAACCTTCGCACCTGACGAAAGCCGCGCCACGGTATGCGTGACAGAAACCTTCAAGCCCAGCAAGCGTCGCATCTCAAGAGACCCCAAGCGGCGAAGACTGCTGCAACAGCTCATCGTCAGATGTAGACGTTGTCATATACAATGCTTGACGCCTTGAGATAGTAGTTACTAAGTATTGTAACTTCGGGGCTCAGCGACTGCTTGTGCACCTTCGGTGGTTCTACCATGTAGTCTGTCGTCGTGGATGTTTCGGCTTTCGAACTACTACGATGTCTCTCAGTGTTACGTGAACTAGCCTTACGCGTAGACAAATTGTACAGTAACTAGTACTGGTTAGCAGTAGCATTGCATTCTGCTTCTAAACATATATCAGTACCCGCTACATCTGGCAATGGGTCTCACAGAGGCGGCAGAGCACCCTTCAAATTGTGATTTTTAACGCGACGTTGCATCATACTACTAGCCGTGCAAGGACGGCCAGCGGTACCATTTCTCGAGGTACTTCGCTTATAGTCGTCCCACAACCTAGCGGGTAGCTCGTTGCAAGTACTACGAGATTGCCTCAGACCATGCCTTCGATATTGTCGATATTTTCGGTAAAGACTGGGCTGGGACGCGTTTCCTGAGCTCTGTCGTCTTGTGGTAATTGTACTAGTGGACCACCACATTGCACCCGTTCACTCTTCAAGGAGTTGTATAAATTAGGAAGACCTTTCGTCATCCTAGCCGTTGGTACCAGTTATCTAGGCTTATAACAGACTTTGATTGCGACCGCGCCTCCTTACACTAAGGCAGCGGGCGTTTATCGCTTGTCAGTGCTACCTGATTTTATGTACCACTCTTGACCAGAGTTAGGCGGCGGCGGAGGAGACAACGGTAGGACGGTACTGCCCTCAACGGTCACGTGTGTCGCGGTATGTTACATCACGTGCGGCTATGCGTGACCTTGAGTCACAACCGCCTAATACCTCTGGCTTGAACTTGAAGGAAGTACTTCCTTTGTTCAGACGCGATCACTCTAACATCTATCGGCATTTTCGTCTCCCTGCAAGGCTCGCTGATCTGTACACAACCCGAGCTTCAAAGATCTGCGCACATCTTGCGACCGCTGCGCCGAATCTCGGCGACATCCCTCTAATAACAACGGTCCAAAGTCACAGAGGGCATCGTAACTCGTTGCCGATCCAGAATGGTGCATAGCTGCCTACTCTCGACAGATATCTTCTATCGCATCCTGGATTTCCTTGAAATTGAACCCAATACCGATTTTTACGCTGGATATCACCAACAGTTACGTCGATGCCCCTCTATAGCGCGTCTGGCTAGAACCTGCAAAATGTTTCTTGAACCATGCTTAGATACGCTATGGCGACGTCAGCTCACGCTCGGACCACTGGTACATACGTTGCCTAGCGATTCGATTGACGTTGTTGTGTGGAAGCATCCCTCCCTGGAGAATCACCCACGGCAATACATCGTAGTGAGTATTACTATGTACTTCATAGTAATCTGATGATCCCAGAGCTCAGCCTTCCACAGACGATTATAAGACCGTTATTGGCAACGGATTGGACCCGATTCGATTACTATGCCAAGCGCATCAAGGCATTGGGGTATCTTAACAATGAATACGCAGACCACGAGGCTATCTTGTGGAACGACCCGAGTATCGTCTTGCGGGAACGCGAAGTG
Organism: Cubamyces lactineus; assembly: GCA_022376465.1. Classification (NCBI taxonomy): domain Eukaryota; kingdom Fungi; phylum Basidiomycota; class Agaricomycetes; order Polyporales; family Polyporaceae; genus Cubamyces; species Cubamyces lactineus. The sequence goes on along the minus strand of JACDTU010000017.1, from coordinate 512,661 downwards.
TCACCCGCGATTGTTGCCAAGCTAGCACTGTATCGCCGGGGTCGATGGCTCTTGCCCAACCTGACGCATCTACGTTGGAACATCTACGACTATCACTACACTGATTACTTACCTCTACTCCTTGGGCCCCGGGTGATTAGCCTCTCGTTTGCCTTCGACCCTAAAGCTGTTCCGCCCGACGCGCCCTACAATCCGGACGATGTAGTGCGCGTTATAGATTCCTTAGCTGAACTCTGCCCAAGCGTTAGAGGACTCGAGATGTACCCGCAATACCCAAGCCGGATCGTCGCCGCCGCAATCGATTTTGCATATGACTGTCCTCGTCTGGAATGCTTCCACGCCAACACTACATTTTACGCGGCTCTCAACCCCACTTTCGTCTCATTTCTCGCCGCCCAGCCTCGTCTACGCAAGGTTTACCTCACCATCGAAGCCGAAGCTGCTGAAGACCTCAGCTTTCTCGCATCCCCTCCGCATATCCATCCCTTTTCGTCACTACAGGTTCTGACCTTCAGAGTTCTGTACATCCGCACATGCTCGGCTTTCCTGGAACTGTTGGACAATTGCCGTCTCTTCAGTATCCAATTTGAACTCGAACATCGTCCTCTCGGAGAAGAAGTCAGCTTGCTGTTTGAAACATTGCGTCGGCAGTGCGCCAAGTACACATTGCACGCTTTCATACTAGTCCAAGACTCTCTCTGCACCAAGTGCGAGCCCACCATAGATCCTCATCCCACCCCCGAGTACTTCATTGGCATTTCGACGCTCCGACCTGCCCTATATTTTCCCAATATGCGCGTGTTTATGGTCAATCTCCCGATGTCCGGCTGGCTATCCGATGAGCACCTACGCGAGATCGCCGACGCGTGGCCGGGGTTGATCAACTTCGGATTCCTCGACCTCTGGAGGACCGGCATGCTCTCACCTGCCACCTGGCAGGGCGTAGCCTATATGATCTGTCGATGCTCGCAGCTGGTCGTGCTGGACGTCACCTTGGACACTACTCAGAGCTACGTGACCAGCATGTCCGAGATGCCCGCGGGCCTGCGTCCTAACCACAGGTTCCGCTTCCTTAACGTCATCGACTCTGTCCTGCCCGAGGACCCATATCTGTTCGCATTGACACTGTTACATATCGCCCCTCGTCTCGTCTCCATCGAGGGCACGGGATGGAATCCCGATCCGGATGCTCCTCTAACCCACGATCCATACGCATTCTGCAAGCAGGTCGACACGATCTTATGCAAGCTGCGTTGCGAGCACTTTGGAGAAGAGTACACACTTGATAAGTATGGCAAGTACGAGATTGTCGGTGAGTTTCCGTCCACCTTGCTTGCTACTAATATTACCCACTCGTCAACGCCGTACTGCCTAACTCACAAAACTCTTCCTCAGATTTCAATACCGAAGGCGCAGAGCCTCTCCCTGGAAACGAATGGAGCCCTTGGGTGTAAGAAACATCGTCGGGGCATTTACGAGAAACATAGACTCGAGTTTCAAGATGGTGCACCTGTCAGACGTGTAAGATAAGTTTAGGCCTCCCACCACGGTGAACGTTCCATGGTTGGTACGGGCAAAAGTGGTCTGGATTGTGGAGTCATTGAGCGTTACCAGCACGGCCGGCACATTGAAGACAACTGCAACTGATCCGTACTTTGTCTGGACGAATACGATATATTATAACATTAGCCAAGTCAGAACTCACAAAACAATCACTCCTTGTCCTCTGAAGCAACGTGCGCCCTAGATTCCCCCCTCTCGTCCCCTTCTCGCCCCGTGCCCGCCGCGAGCTGCTCGAATCGCTCCCACTCCGCCTTGGGCATCCCGTAGCTCTCCGAGAGTGCAGGGAACGTCCGCTCGCGCACCGCCTGCACGTACCCCTTCACGCCGCGCTCGACCTCGGCACGCACGTCCGCAAAGCGACGCACGAACTTCGCCTGGTGCCCGTCCCAGGTGCCGACCATGTCGTCCCACACGAGCACCTGTCCATCCGTCCCAGCCCCCGCCCCGATCCCGATCGTCACCGCGCGCTGCAGCTTCCGCGTGATGTGCGTCCCGAGGGCATGCGGGATCGCCTCGAGCACGACGGCAAAGGCACCCGCGTCTTCGAGCGCGAGGGCGCTCTGCAGCACGTCGAGTGCACCCGCGGCGTCGCGTGCTTGTGCGCGGTACCCGGAGAGCATGACGTGCCGCTGAGGGAGGAGGCCAACGTGAGCCATGACGGGGATGCCGATGCGGGTGAGCCGCCGGACAGTGTCGACGATCTCGAGCCCGCCTTCGAGCTTGACCGCTTCCGCGCCGCCTTCGCGGACGATACGGATGGCATTGTGGATCGCGTCCTCCGCGCTCGCGTGATACGTCCCGAATGGCATGTCGGCGACGAGGAGGGGTGTGCGCGAGCCGCGTGCGACGGCGCGGATGTGGTGCAGCATCTCGTCGAGCGTGAGCCGGGTGGTATCGTCGTAGCCGAGACAGACCTGCGCGAGCGAGTCGCCGACGAGGGTGATGTCGACGCCGTGTGCCTCACTCGCGCGGGCAGTGGGGTAGTCGTAAGCGGTGAGCATGGCGATTGGCTTGCCCGCCTCGCGCATGGAGTGGAGGTGTTGGATGGTGACCTTTTTCCGTGCCGTAGCTAGATAAGACCAATGGATTGTCAGACGTACATCCAATCAAGTCCCGTACCATGTTCATAACAGCGATAAAAGACACACATTCCGGGCGCATTGCTCATGTATGAATAAACACCATGCACGACGAGGATCAGCCCGTCTCAACGCAGGAAGGGTCGATGAAAAGTCAAGACAAGTGGTTGCCTTATTGTCAGAGGAAGTTCGATGGAAAGCGTTAGGAATGCAACCCTTTTCTACAAGGTTTCTGGCATTGATTACGGACCATCACCGTAGTGATGAAGACGACAAGAGAATCCGCCGGATAGTGTAGACGCCGATTGAAGGAGATGCAAGCCCGATGGCACGGCCCTTGGTTGGCACGCGACACAGCAAGTGAGGGAACCGACCATTCCGCAGAAACGTTCTGAACGATAGTCATAGCAGTGCAAGAATGTCGCTTACCTGACCCAGAACCCGTCTGGCGCTCTTCAGGACGGACGCTCATCCACCGGCGTGCACATCCGCGATAGGAGTATAGGTGGGCCGGCAGGTCGAAAAAGGCCTCCGGGTGTCGAGCTCGCCTGACCGATCGCAACATCACGGTACGATATCGAGTGGTGAGGGTGTTCTTGCAGATACAGAGGCTACACAGATAGAATGGTATGCAGAGAGGTAGATGAAGGATTTTGACAAAACGCGGAGAAACTGGGTCGCCGAGTCAAATTGCGGCAAGTTGGTTAGGGGCGCATCCGGTCGACCGTACGGGCTCTATCCTTGTCAGCCTCGGCGGTGTGTGCATGGTGCTATTTTATAACGACAGGCATATCGCTGGTCATGATCATGGCACGACTGTAGTCACCGTACGATGCACACAACTCACAATGCTGTCCCGCCCGGCTCTCCATGTCCGTCGGTCCTGGTCGGATCTCGATGCTCCGGCCAACCAAAAACCGGTACCCTTGACGGACAGATTTTGATGAAGATAGTTGCATTCACAAAGAAGTCGAACTCATGAGATCTTCCCGAGACATGCGACTAGTACAGAGAGTTTGTGATCATCATGGTGGATGAGGAAAGGGAAAAGGCGAGGCAGCGCCTGTAATGCCGTTACTTACTGGAAGTAATTCATCAATATTCTGGTATTGCTCAGCTGTTAACATAATAGTAACGCATCTGTTACTCTACATTTACTTGACTACCACGCTCATACAAATGCTGCCCGAACAAAGTGTTTACAGCTTAGAGCTGCATTGCAATATGCGCGCGCGTACAGGGCCGCAGCCCATTTCAGGGCCTTTCGTTCGGACGATGGTGAGCATCTTGATTCCACCAACGCCACTCGTTATCAGCAAACCAATATAAACCCAACAAGATGATGGTTATGTGTATCAACACAACCGAGTTTCAAATTCTGACTACATATTTTCAATAGATGCGTTGAATAGAAAGGTTGCGCAGCCAACGAGCTAGCGATGTTGGCCTATGCTTAGCCATACTTAGCTTGACTTACACCAACTCGACCTCCCAACCCTTGGGCATACGTACACCATGAACAGGGCTACCAACCCTCTACCGCGCAGGGATATGCAATTTCCTAGCCCATTCACCTTCATTACCCGCGACCCCATCACTCTTGTCGAGCTGCGTATGCGTACGTTCTCCGGCATGATACGTTCGAAACCGAATTGGTGGGACAAGGTACAAGACCCTCAGCTCGTGGCAAAGTGGCGCCAAGAAATGGTCGAACAAGACCGCGAAGCCGTCGAGAGACTTTGGGGAGGAGAGGAACGATTCAAGCACGAACGCGGCACGAAGCAGTGGCCGCGCGATCCTATCACGAATGCTCAACTCGACTACATCTTCGACCAGCTTAAGTATGATGCTTCCCAGCGCGACTCAAAAACTGGAGTATTTGTAGGCACGACCATCATGATATCGGCGCAGGCGATCCTGATTACAGCGTCCCATGATAGGTCACGTCCATACCGAAGGTGTACGAATCTCGCAGTCTCATACCAGATGCTCTCAAGTCGGCGCTCCTGGCCGGAGTAGACGAGCTGGAATCTATTCCTGACGAAGAGAAAGATTGGCACCCAGGTTCAAACCAACAAGTCTTGGACCTCGTTCACCCATCTCTCTACTGTCTGCGCATCGACCGTACTCTCGTTCGCTCTTCAAACTCAGCTGACGCAGATTCCCTCCGCGTGCTGGGGTTAGAGGAATATAAGTCCAAGAGACCAGACCTAGATCAGTTCCTGAAGTTCCAACCTTTCTTCATCTCGTCGAAGTATCAGTGGCTTCCCACCGACTTCGCGATCGCCGCAGATGGTGAAGCCACGCCTCTCGGATACATCAACAACCTCCACCCTATCCGCCATCGCAAGCTCTATTCCACCATATCCGCAGTGCTCTCGCGATTCATCCCCCTATTTAAGCGTGTCCTCACAGATACGCTCAATCCCGATCCGCCGCCTGCGATCTCGGTAAATCCGTACGATTGGTACGAGCATCTGGAGGAGCTTGACTGGGACCAGGTACGCGAAGCCCAGCTCGACGAGGACTCGGATTCGGAGGCGGAGGGCGGTCCCGAGTGGGAAGACCCTGAAGAAGTCTGGGAACGGACAGTCAAATGGCCCCTCATCCCCGAGCCCACACCATTCTCACCTCCCAAGGCTACCGATTCACAGAGTCGTATCGAGTTCTCGCTACGCGGACGCACCCTACAAGTCATCGTCAAGCTCGCGACCATCGTCCTTACACCCGGAGAACGCGCGCGCTACCCTGGCGGAGCGTGGCACGTTGAGGGCATGGCGAACGAGCGTATCGTCGCGACGGGCCTCTACTACTATTCCTGCGCGAACATCACCGAGTCGCGGCTCGCGTTCCGCGCGACGGTCGGCCGGCGCGACGTCTCGGACATGGCGTACCAGCACCACGATGTGCAGGGCTGGTACGCCGCGTATGGGTTCGCGCGGTACGACGCGCTGAGCCAGGGCCTAGGTCACGTCGTCGCGGAGGAGGGCAAGTGCGTCGCGTTCCCGAACGTGTACCAGCACCGTGTCGAACCGTTTGAGCTCGCGGACCCGTCGAAGCCGGGGTATAGGAAGATCTTGTGCTTTTTCCTTGTGGATCCGCTTACCCCGATATTGTCGACGACGGACGTGCCCCCGCAGCAAGAAGACTGGCTTGTGGAGGAATTGCTTGATGCGCCTGCTATTCAGGCGTTGCCTGTGGAGCTATCTACTATGATAGTGGATTTGGCGAAGGCGGGGGCTACGATTGGGCGGGAGGAGGCGGAGCGGGACCGCGATGAGCTCATGCGCGAACGCGGTAATTTCGTAGCGAAACATAATGAGACGGTGTTTGAGGTGGAGTTCCGTATGTGCGAACACTAATTGTAGCTTAGTTCTCAGGGGTATTGTACCATCACACATACGGATACCCTGACTACGTTGTCTCATGAAGGGATGGAAGATCTATATAGCTCTGGTTCATTCATTCGTCGCTCGGTGTACAGAATGCAATGCAGCTGTGGAGTATCTGAGATGTACTCATTCCGTATAGGTATCCTGCGACCATACGTAAAGAGCACGCAGGTCAGTACCTCGTCCAATAGCCTCCTACACCGTCAAAGCGTATAGCTCTGGTGTAAAGGCCGTGAAGGCGATTCACGGGACTCTGCAGGACAATTCCCTAGCAGCGCAGTCCCACTCGTGTCGTATACCATTACCAGGTCGTAGGATACCCATGCGCCGCCCCGGGCGGGTGCGAAGGTGCCCCCTTCTGCCCAAATCTAAGTCAAGGATTCTCAGCAACACCGATGTCACATCGAGCAGTGCTCTTCAGCGGCACCAGTGGACGACTGCATTCCATAGCTAGCCTTCCGCCATTGAAACCGCATGCTTACACTCGCGCGCGATCCAGAGCACGGTCCGCAGCTCGAGCTGACTGAGGATGCTTCCATCCCGCTTCTCTCCCGGTCCTCGCCGTCGCGGGTAGCCTAAAGGACAACAGGCACCGACGCGAGCGCGAGGCTAGTAATCGCGCACTGTCAGCCTCGCGCTCGGGCGTTGTATTCTCGCGCGGCCCAACCGCGACAGAGAAAGAATTATTGGTCTCGATACAGGCGATCGGGACACGCACCTTTGTCGCTTGCTACAGCACGGAATTTCACAGTGCGCGCGCCTCCAAAGAACCCGAGGGCGACGGGGTACGGTAACCTCATGGAACGCGAAGCCCACGTTCGGGGCGCGAACCGCCAGGAAGAGAAGCGGAGCGCAGTAACCCCCGCGAAATCCACCCGCGCATATGGTAGCTCCGCGTGGCTAATGCTGGACGATGAAACAGTCCACGGGCGTCCGCCTCTGCGCGATCAAGAAATGCGGTAAGCGCGCTGCTGCATGCGGCGGAGGTGTCCTAGCATCGTGGTGCCAGAGAGGAAGCAACTGGCGCGATGAGGAAGAATGCACTGGATGACTGGCGTATTCGCAGAATGATCAACGCGCGCTCGCCTCCTGGCTGAGATGCGTTGCATTAGAAGGGAAGGCTCGAGGAGAAGCATCACCACGAGAGACGCACCCACTTACGGCAGCAACGTCAATGCCATACCGTCCTCAGACATCCGACTGTCTAGGGTGCGCGATTGAACCCTAGTAGGGGGACGCTCGGGGGACGTAGTTGAATTAGCAGCAGCCATTTGGAAATGTAGGTCTTCCGCAGACTTGCCGGTGTAATGGGATGGTATGGGACGTCTATCTCCACTTGAACCTGGTTCTGCACCGCATAGGAACAACGCCGAGGATTCCATACATGAACTCGTTCTTTTCGTCGGCTCCATGCGAAGAGACTTGCAGCTTGCTCCACAAGGACACTGCTGTACCCGCGCCAACGCAGGGACCCAGATCGAACTGAATGTGGCAAACTCGTCCGGCCTCTTGTAGGCCTATGAAGTGCCGGCCTACGAAGAGCCCGGAGGACACCGATAGGAAACACAAGAACGCCTGTCCTCCATGAGGCTGACGCTATGAAGATGTGTATACAAGCTTGAAAGGTGTCATTAACGCTACCAAGATTCCCCTGTCGTCATCGATGATACTCACTTCTATCCGCGAATCGCAGTCCGGAATGCCCGACTTTCCTGACAGAGTGATTAGTCGGGTTGAGCAGACGCTTCTCGGGCTCGCCTAGGAAGAAGAGATAGCTGCAACGCGCTTCCATTGTGCGTCGGTTCTCCTCGGGACGGAACGCTCTACCGCAGACCGGGCTTCGAGGTTCGCGGAGCAATAATCTAGGAGGTAATACAGTGCATGCCCGACAAGGTACATGTTGAATGACGAACCCGCCTTTGCTTGTGCCTTCGCCTTCGCCGCCCGCTCTTCAATGATGCCGACAGGCTTCTATAGCGGAGTTGTGCTAGTGAGTAGGTGAGTAGCTCATTCACCGCATCCTTGCTCGTGGAATAGATTCAGAATCGCACCTCTGTCCGGGTTCGTCAGTAGCTGCTATTGTTCAGTAGTCAGCACAGGATCTTGATCTTCTTCGTAGGTGCCATTATTGCCGATAGCTCAGCTTGAACAGATTGAACGCTGTGTACCTCGTCGACCGCTTGTCAAGAAAACCAGTGTACAGTGAACACAGTCAGCAAGATTGGTAGACACAGTCAGCAAGATTGGTAGTAATCGAGGTGCTGCCAGCCATTTGCTCCGAGGCGGCCTCAGCACCAGGACCAAGATCACCTGCGGGATACGCCCGTCGCTTGGGGGCGCCATCGAAGCCGATGCCCGTTAAACTCGGGTTTGAATTGATCGGTTGAATGGCCGGCTGGCATGATGGCGCGCGCCGGCACGGAGCCTTTAGGCTAAGTCTTAAAACTTGTGGGTGGTTGATGACATCCTAAAAAGTTGATGAGTGCCCAACACAACGAGTTTCCCAAAGTAAGATATACCCGCTCGCCTGCGTGAATTCGGATACAAATGTCCCGGTCATGGCAGGTGGCCCACGGTGTTGAGGCAGAGAGGCCGAAACTCGGAGTCGAATGGGAATGGGGAGACCAAACAAATTTGTACGGTTATTCGGGTGGACTTTGGGAGAGCATAAGATCCGAAACGTATAACGACATCGAGGGTGCCTTTAGAGCTGACGCAATACATGGACCTCGAAGTACTGAGCGGCGACCACACGAGGCCCGCTCCACAAACACACTTCCACGCAGGGCAAGAAGGCCATACGGTACTGAATGAGGCCACTAGGTCAGTGGCACAGTATCGACGGTCTCAGGACGTCTTAGAAAGTAAGCTGGCTTACTCTTGCCTGAGGATAGCGCGCAGTGATCTTGCCAGACAAACTGCTGTACAACTGAGAGCCCTGTTTCGTGACAAGCATCCGCCACTTCCCGCCCCCAGCTCGGTAGTCGTCCATACACACGAGACATGATGTGACATAGACTCATGAGAAACAACACACTCTTCACTGTGATGTGTGAAAAGACGGGACTTTAGGGTACCGGAGCCTCCATATTCGCTATGGGGCTCGCGACGACGGATGAACTCGGTGTGGCTGAAGACTAAGTAAGCGTCGTCGCCCGCGCATCTGGCTGCCACATATGCTAAACTTGGCTGATCAACACACTGCGGCGTGCGGCGAGCCAAACACTTCACAGCGCAGTCATAACGCGCACCGAGGGAGAAATCTGTTCCTGGCCAACCGTCCCGCGCTGCGGTCCAAGCTCAAGAAGAGTAACAGATAGACCCCCTGTGAGCGCAAGGCGAATATAGGGAAGGCGTTTTGCCCGACATGGCGTACGTACCTCGTCCCGCGACGGCTCAGGACGCGAACAACGATACGGAGAGCGATGGGATCGGACAGGCGCTATGTGTTACTACATTCTCTTCGGTAACCTAGCGGAGGGTTTAGCAGCCTTGTCAAGGCGGGGTGCGGCCTCCGGATACTCACCATACGTGAGTGAATATCTCAGTTGCGGTGTTTGACATCACGCTGGGTCGTGCAAATCCCGAAACAGTCATACGTGCGAAACAGCTCGGTAACGTCGTTATCATCCAGATGGACGAAGAGGTTGTCCACGTCTGGAGACTCGAGAGCCAAGGTTGCCGAGCCGAATTGAGCAGCCATGTGTAAACATGAAAGACATCAGGAGCGCCATCGACGATTTGAGTACGGACTTACCAACCAGGAGATGGCGGTTCGCCACCGGCGGATCCGGAGGAAATACCCGCGTCGCCGACAGCACCTCCGGGAGGTACACCCCCAATGCGGATCAGGATGGTCTTCGCGTATCTCGCCCGGTCGGACACTGTCACGCCCACCGGCCGGAGGATCGGTGCAGCCGTGTACGTGTGTCTATGTCCGAGGCTAACGGTGACGCGACGGATGTCTCGGGCGGGAAGAAGGAGGGAGAAGCGCGGCGGGTGCGGGTGGCGCATCATGTCGTACGCCGGGGAAGCTTCTTCGAAGGGACTTGTGCACGATAAAATCGCACTTCTGCAGAAGCCTCGCGTAACTCCTCCACGCACGTCGATGCGTTTGCGGCAATAGGCCTCCTCGCCGCCTGAACCGTCCTGGCTCGCCGAACGCGTGTTGAGTATGGCAGCGAATGCGGGATGCGGCGCACCAAACGAGATGCATCGCGGGCCGTAATATGCAAGCGAACGTTGGTCGGGCAGAAGACGAGTCAATGCCGACCAACGTTGCAGACAGTGACGGAATAATATGCATGCCGACTCCAGCTGCAGCCGCGGAAACCTCTGTATAGGAAGGAGTGTACTCAGCGCAGATCCCTTGTCGAACAGATCAAGCGCACATGCTGCGTATTCCACCGTGGCAGGACAGGCTATTGCCGTTAGGACGTTGCTGACCAGTGGCATAACGTCGCGCGGTCATATTGGGCGTGTTGTGGTCGCCATCCTACTTTGTTGTTCGTGGACACCTCGATGGGTCCAGGCAGCATCTGATAGAAGGCTCGATAAACTTACGGTAGTCGACTGCTCGGCATCCAACACCGCTCTCGTGTGAGGCAATCTAATCGCTCATCCTCGCTCCTCGTGGTCTTGTATCCAATCATACACCTCGGCGCCGGGCGGCATGGACGCCAAGGCCAGAAGTGAGGGCTTGATTGGTTGTAGGAACGTCGTCCACTGACCCGTGCCACGCGCATTACGGTACTCGGGAAGTCGGGCCAATGGCAAGCCACCCCTCGCCTGTCCTCGGGATGGGTGTGCCACACGTTGTGCCAATGTCGACTGTGACTAGTCACCCGCTGTCCCTTTACAATCGGGACTCGAGCCTGGCTTAGAGCATCGTGCAAGGATGATCAGAAGTTGCAGACATTCCGACCGAATAAGAGAGCCGCCCGAGGAGGCAGCCCGTCCGGATGTACGTACATTCCTCCGTAATGTCGCTGACTTGACATAACATTGACATATGGCGATCTTCGCCTGAGGCTCAGCCCGGTGGATTTGCACGTGCGATTGGCAATGTATCAAAGGCCGCTGCAGAGTGCAGAGGATCCGTCAATGGCAAGTATAGATCAAGTTATAGTTCCAATAGACATACTGTGACTTGTGCGGCACTGCCTAGATAGTGCCAGATTGGATGCGAGTGGGAGAATTGAGGAGGTTGAGGGTCGTTCTGCGAGCAGGCGATTGCCAAATATAGCATGTTTAGCTGAAGGTCTTTACGAAGTTCACTACAAATCGGATCAGCACTCGGCCACGCTCGGTGTCCTAGTTGTGATCTGAGGCGTGTTCGCATCGATCCAGGACAAGTTGAGGATTCAATCAGCTCCACCACGAACACGGTCGAATTTGTACCCGAGATATGTCATAAAGCTGGGTGTTTGAATTATGTTGTGTTCCGCTGGAATATCATCGGCCAGTTACTGCATGTTGAGTATATGCACAATTCGGAGTCAGTGATCGTCTCGTCTCTGACTTTGACGAGACTTATACCCATATCGGCTGTAATCGACCATGCAGATATTCAAGCAGTCGGTCGAGTCAACACATGAACTGGAATCAATGGCAGTACGCCGATGAGTGCTACGACGTTAGACGCTCAAACCCGACGGAGGATGCCGGTTGCCAAAGTAGGCGCCTGTGGTGCTGTAAACTTGTCTAAAGCCACGGCGTCGAAGGATTTGGTCCTTGCCTCCGACCACAACAACATTCTCGCCCACTCTACGAGCTGCCAACAAACCTACTGGCTAGTTATTCTAGTAGATGATAAAACATACAAATGATGAGAAGGTATATCTTTCGGGCCGCTACTCCATAATCAAGCCGCACAAGGAGTCACCGCGGACTACGACATAGACTCATTTCCGAAGACTCTCTACACTTCTCGTAGTTCACACCGAAAGTCTTCAGTGTCGACCGCTCTCAAGATTTCATCGCACGCCCGGCCATTTCTCAAAATATCTACGCTTCTATCCTGCCCCGGCATATTCGGTCCACAGATGACGTCCTGTACGTACTCGACTATCCATCACATCCATGGTCCACCTTCTTCAGTCTTCTCACACGCGGCCATTGAGTTTTCAGTACCTAATCCTATTCCTATCGATGTGCGATCGGCTCACGCTCAAGTCTCCTCCATCGTGTTGACCCACGCTGGAACGTTTGCGACATATGCAGTTATATGTCGATTGTCTGGAGCCGAACGTCAGGCATTGGGCATTCACTCAACTGCTACCGCATATGAAGACGGGTGTCCGGCGTCCCGCATTGCGGTTCCTCCAACCGCGCTAGACTGACATCGTGGCTTGCATGGGTAGAACGCCTCTGCATACACTGCGCAATGCCAGAGATATTCATCGTAGCGAGCGAAGGTACACCCCGATCAGAGCAAGTACTTGCCGTCTTCGTCAAGGCACAAGTGACGTGGTTCATCTGAAATTCGCAGAAGCAGGTGTGGAACGCTTACGATCAAATCGTGCGAATCTAACGCGGGCTTTCCCCAAGGGCACATCGTACATGACCCTGCCGTACGTCTTACCTGCTGACCTGCATCTGCCGCCGGGCGTGACGGCAGGGTAACCTGGGATATGTCTCATCCAGGTTGCGCGCCCAACCATGCACAAGAAAATTTGGTTTCACTCGCGACGAATTTCTCCGCGCTGCGTGTTCGCAGCAGCTGAGTTCTGCTTGGCATTGTGTGGGAGCGGTGCGCGCCGTACCCAAAATGGATGGACGATCCCTTGTCATGCATAACGTATTCGACAACGCTCGCCTTGACAGCATACCCGTGGCTTTTCACGTGAGTGTCGTCTCGTACTTGTCAGGTCAGGCAACCCCCGGAAAGCGCAGTGGAAACGATAACTTTCAACGCCGATCGCCCGCATTCAGCCGTGGACATAGCACCCAGTGCAATGAGTCTGTCACTATCTCTCCTACAGCTCCTCAAACACTCTCCGCTTCAAATTCACAGCCGCTGAAAGCCTCTGGATATCTCAACCCGGGTGATCTTGTGCGTTATCCTACCGAACCACTTCCGCTCTTCTCACAACCCTACCCATAACTTCCTATCAGGTCCCGGAACAATCGAAGAAGTGTGGAAGGGGCTCTTGGGGCTGGACCGCGTCCCGCGAGTGGGCCTGCGCCATTGAGAAGCAGCCAACATGACCGGGAGGTAGACGTCCGGATACCTTTCGTTGGTAATGACGCCAGACGAAGGCTTCCGGCGCTCGGTGCTCGCCACCATGTCTTCGTCTTCGCGCTCTCCCCAGACGCGCAAGCCGTCATACACCTGAGCAGGGTGGTCATCCAATGCCCTCAATTATCGTTGGAACGCCCGCTGTACACGACGAATGACCCACTCGGCCTCCGGCCACGCCTTGGAGAGCACGCGTCTCGCGGACCTTGGAGCTGAAGGTCTTCTCCCTCGACTCAACTGCAACAGCCGCGCGCAGACATCGACGATTACGTTTTCTTCGAAATCGACCTCGTACAGCATGCACCTGGGGACTGGTACACCTCCCACTTGCGTACTCCGGTGCGCGCTCGGTAGGTGGAGCCCCGTACAACAACAGCCCAGCATGGCGCGCGCCCGCGCGCGGATCGTCCTGAGGGATCTACCTCCCCAGGGCTGTACGCTGGGAGTACCTGAATTCCGGGGATCAGTTCTGCACTCCGATCGGCGACAATCGTGATCGTGCTCCTACCGGCCCTCTATCCTGCTGCCGCCGCCGCCGCCACCGTAGTCTGCTCTTGCTCTGTTGGGGCGAGGCGTAGCGCCAGCGCGCGACGGTCGGCGCCACCGTGCGCCTTTCGTACGCTTCCTCAAAGACTGTGTCTGTGGGTACGCAGTCGTTGTACTCCGTGGCTCTGGGTCGCTTTCCCTCCCTGCGGGTGTATCTGTGACTCTGCCGTGTCCCGCTTCCGGCTGGTCTCCCTCATCAGCTTTACGGCTTGCGTCCGGCGTGTAATACGTCTTGGCCCTTTCCTTTGTCTGTGACACTGGCTCCCCGTCCGTCCGTCCGTCTGCCCGTTTGCCTGTGCATCTATGATCTCCAGCCCGAACCCCGGCCTGCGCGTTTGTCCAACGATCAACCGTGTGCGTCAAGTGCTTGCAAAGGCATTTCCTAGTCCTGGCAGCACCTGAGCAGCCCTATGCTATCGCGCGCCTGTGTCAATGACGTCAAATCCAAACAATGGCATGAGTCTTTCTGCGTTGGACAAGAGGCCCCTCGCACCGCCCTGTTACCGTGTGCATAGTCACACGGCCAAAAAGTTCATCCCTTCCTCCTCGTCCTGAGGCGCACATTGCATCGACTTTCTGTGCTCTCGTGCATCTCCTCAAGACTGCGAACTAGAAACCTTCTAGACCTCTTCGTGGGCGCGGCTATAGAGCGTTAATGCAACCTACGCTCTCGCGCATGGACGGGGGGCAGCGACACGGCCATGGACATGTTCCGGGCCAACAATCGCCACTGGACAGCACTACCGCGCGGACGCGGATGTGAAGCCGAAGACGAGAACGAATACGAAGACCAAAGTGCCGCGAGCGCGTCCGCTGCCGCTGCGGCGTCGCGCTTCGCACGGGATGGCCCGCAGAGCTTGTCGGCTTTTCCGCTTTGGGCGACTCGCCAGCACGGCAGCACACGCCCGGACGCTCGGGCCCGCGGCCGTACGCGTAGGTAAGCTTTCTGCGCTTGCAATGCCTGCGGACCAGGTAGCGGCCCGCGCCCTTTCGGTCCCCGCGATAGTACCCACTCTTGCCTGTTTGCTCCTCTCTTCCTCGCTGCACATTTCCGCGGAATGAATGTCTTAGGTTCCTCGATGTTCAGTGGAGGACGCCGTTCGAACAAACCGTCGCTCAGATTAGGAAGTCGTAGTCAGCGCTGTGCACGCGCCCTCCGCGGAGCGATGTGAGCAGCTGCAGGGCCCCGGCGTACCCACCCGGTCATACACATACCATCTGGAAATGCAAGCGTCCCGTTGACGCGTAGCAAGATATCTATCCACCTAGTTCGTCTCCGCATACAAACCCACCTATCGGTGCGCTTCTTCTCAACGAAGGTCAGTACAATGAACCCTGGACTTCGGGCCTGCCCAGCGAACAGGTCCACGTATCCATTACGCCATACGCCCTGGGCACGGCACAGAAGGGGGCGCAGAGAACGCGAGAATGCGCGCCGCGAGCAGGGGTGAGCGAGTGAACTCTAACCTTGCAATTATGTATGACTGAATGCCCCTTCCTCCGGCCAGCAGCGCCCAGGGTCAGGTGGACCGTCGCCCGTTCCACGAACCACGATGCAATTCGAGCGTACCCACGCACATCCCCTCTCCTCACCTCGATTCTGGTGGTACTCTGCCTGAGCGAGGCGTGGGCGGCCATCTCGGGCTTTGGTCTCAGCATGTCCCAAACTGCAAGACGCTCACGGTGACAAACGCGCGGGCACGAGGAGAGAGTAGGTCGTCGACGGATCCACCACGCGCGTTAGAGCACAGTGAGATCGCAGCGCCTCAGGTTCGTGCGGCGGCCGGCGCAGGCAGCTCTAGGCTCGAGCCACCCGGAGCACACACTCGAGCTTGAGCTTGTTAACTGAATGGCACGCGCTGGCACCAAACTGGATGTACCAATGCTGAATGTCCACAGAACCTCTTGCCACCAGCTGCTCTCTACCTTCGCTCTGCAGAGGCAAGCTCTAGAAGTCGCGGCGATTATGCGCCTCCTCTCGAAGCCAGTCTTCCCAACTATCTGATAAGATACGGACAACGGCACTACCCTTCAAGCCGGCAAAGCTGGTCGACAGTGGCGCTCACCACCTCAGAAAGGCATCGCAAGGTGTCCGCTGTCGATGAGCACGCAGGAAGGCACAAGCAGCAGGACATCGTGGGTACGCTTTACGGGAGTGCGCCATGGGTGATCCTCGCTCTCGTAACACGCTCGACAGGGCCAATGGATCGGTTGGTCATGGGTCGTGGGTACTCAGCAACTCAACACGAATCTGGATTGTGCCCTGCAGAGCAATAGGCTTAACGTTGGTGTGTGTATTGCTTCACACAATTGACCAAGACGCCTAATTGAAGGTAAACGCGCTGAATGAAACGTCCCCTGGCAGGGCCGGTGCGCCGTAATCTCCCACAATACATTGATTTCACCGCCATGGAGAAGTCACAACGGGTCTCTTCGGCGTAGAACCTCAACCGGTCGGATGAGGAATGGCACTTCCGGGCTCTCTGTCTCTCTCGCCGCCCTCGTAGTCTACGTTCCGCACCACGGTCCTGGAAGGCGTTGCCTCTCTTTGTCTTGATTAACCCCCGGTCGTGCGAACCGTCCCGGAGCACGCTGCCTTCAATCTCTCCCTCGAGTGGTCTGCAATGCGGTTTGGAAGCACAAGTGCGAAGCGCAGGTACGCGAGATGGCTACTTTCGACGCGGCGCGGCCACGAATGACGCGCAGGCGCCTTATGCGGTAGGTTGTCGTCGTGAACGGTCAAGCCTAGGATTTGGCGCGTCCGAGTCCGCGATAGGCGACTCGGACGTGTCAGGTTCGTACAGCAGCCGGGGCGGACGATCGATTGGACGTGCGGCCCCTACCGCCGGGAAGGCAGGGAGAAGCGCAAGTTTCTACCTGTTCTCCGTCCCCTTGGTGCCACGCAGGCCCACATCGACGTTGGCGTCGCTCCAAACAGTTCGGTGACCCGTCTCCCTATGGTTTGCGCGGCGTTGGTGGCGTCGCGGAGACAACGCCGGAGTTGGACGGGCATCATGTAGGGCGTACGATCCAGGCGCTGATGCATGGGCCGAGCTCAAGTTGGTGTAGTACTGGCGGACCACTCACAGGCTGTGACGTGCGATATTGGATGGTCTATGAAATCGTCGTGTCGACTGGCGTTTGGCCGCATTAGGGGCCCGCAGGCCCTACACTCTGGTGCACCTTTACCCTCACAGCCGTTCGACTCTGGGCAGACGTGTGTGGTGTCCGGTATCCGTGAACTTGACATACACCCGACCGTCATGTGAACCGTTGTGCGTGTATCTGGGTCGGAGGTCACGAGCACGCGTACCAGGCGCAGAGAGCGACTGTATTGGCGGGAGCCGAGGTTGGAACACGAAGGCGCCGGCGCATCTCTGGCGGCGCGTGCTTCTTGTCTTCTCGTACGCTCGTTCGACAATATCGCCATATCCGTCCGTTCTCCAGGCTTCATGGCGTGGTCTTTACGGCATCCATCTGCACCCCCGACGGGATCAGCATGGTTTCGTGCATCGATCAGCACTCGCCGCCGGCAGACGTCCTTCTCGCCATTATCCCTGCGCTATACGTACGGAGACGTGGTCGCTGCTGTCTATGTCGATCTGCGCTTTGAGACCTTGGGGCCTCGAGGTGTCGTGTCGGTTTCCACGTCCACGCGGCGTAAACGCGCGCTATCGCCTGCTCTGGCTGCGCACCACGGTTGTGTCGCGGGCGGAAAAGAGAGGGCCTTGGCTGTACTGTAACTCGGCTCAGCAGGTGCCTTCGTTCGCACGCACGCATGGTCCAGCGTGCTTTGACTCTATTGCCATGACTTCATCATGAGGACGGTGATAGTCTGAGCTCAACCGCTGCGGCCGCCTTGCGGGCTTTTTCTACCACCGGCTTCGTATTGAGCGGCATCCGAGATGAAGCTCTGAAGAGCGAGGGCATATCACGCTGCTCGGCGAAACGCTGAGCTTGAGTCTGCTGGCCAGTGACCGTCAACGTAGATTCTGCATTGAGGCGTGGATGGTATGTCCTCCCACGCTTTCGCTCCCGGAGGCCTCGCGACGATCGCACCCCGACAGCTGCAATAGCAACCTAGCATGAAGCTATAAACGTGGCCCAGCTTCCGTCTCGTTGGGTAAATTGGACTGTCATGGTTCCTTGCACATGTCGATACCCACCGTAGGTGCAAGCCATCGTCCTACGAAGGCCATCTGCATTCCCGATCCTAGGCCATGACCGCCGACAAATGCAGGCCACCGCCACTAGTCACCGACTCGACATGCGCAGAACTAAGCGCCATTCCCCCTGCCAGCTCAACACGTCCGCACCACGGTGACTCTCCATCAAACCCTTCGCGAACGCGGCGCACGAGCCGACGCACTCGGCGAACCCAGCGCCCATTCTCCCTGTCGCGGGGGATGGCGTCGCGTACGCAGGGAAGCTGCGCGCCGATACGACTTCCGAGTCGAGAGCTCCAGAGGCTCTGACTCCTGCTTCCGCTTGAGGCGAGAGCCCGTCGGCAGGAAGAGAGAGTGGCGCCCATATGGCCTTCTCGGGCACGGACTCACATTGCGCCAAGTACCTCATTCTGGTTCAGTCGACACCTTTGGATCACGACGAAGTAGTCGATTCTGGAGATACTACGGCAAGGAATCACGGACGTTCGAATCAGTTAGATGGCATGAGTTAACTACTGAGTACTACATGTGCGTCGACTATCCGTGATAGGTACGACCCAGAACTCCAGAGCGTTGAGCGGCATCTTTCATTTCCCGCGAAGGAGCTCATTCGGACGGATATGCCAACGTGCCAACGCGTTGGCAACGAATCAGCGCCAGTGTGCAGCAGAGCCAGCAACGTTCTCAAACTCTCTTGAGACCACCTCCGCGCCTGCTGTCCTTCGAACTCGGGCTCGAATCAAGGTTCACGTTCGCTGGAGTGCAAGATTGCAGCAGCAACTTCGGATAGGGCCGCAGCGTCGGTTCGGGGGAGAGGGGGGTAGGACAGAGCCGGCGGCGGAGGTGCGGGCGGAAGTGTGGCCACGAAGACCGAAGACCGAAGACGAGAACGAGAACGGCGGCGAGGATGCGAGAGAGGGGGACAGTCTGGTAGAGGGAGGGGAAGGCGTGTATTTCCAGGAGGAGGAAGAGAGGGCGTAGGAGGACGTAGGGTGCTGAGAGCACTCCGAGATGACGAGATGACCAGATGCAGGGCACAGGGCGCAGGGCGCCGTCGAATCAAGTGTCGGGCGTCGAACCTCGAACCTCGAATCTCGAACGTCCAGCGTTTGCGAAATGAGAGCGAAGAGTGCGGCAGATGGATGGTTGGAGGAAGGGATGGAGGGAGGGAGGGACGCTCTGAGCTCTTCATCCAGCGAAGGGAGAACCAGTCGTTAGGATTAGGATTAGGAACATGATGTCCGGCGATACTGCCTCAGAAGCGAGGAGAAAACGCAGCCGCCAGCGCGCGCGACTGGGTAAGTTGCCGCCGAGGCTGCCAGCTCGCCCTCCTCCCAGTCGCGGAACACCAAACTCTACAATTTACACCGTACATCTTGCGCTTCTGCGGCATTCGGCAAGGCCAGAATGGCAACGAGAAGAGCTTTCACGAACACGAACAGATACAACTGCTCCCCGTCCCATGCAACTGCCCGAGCGGAGAGCTCTGCGAGCTCTATATGTCCGCACCGAGACACAAGCACGCGCACCCCGAGCATCTTGAGCACAGGCCCGACAGCGATAGATGCTCGAGTTGGGGTGACGGGCCCGGGATCGACGCCTCGCTTGACCACACAATGATACGACGCGGGAGACGGCGGTGTCTGCGCCGCGTTCCATCTGAAGCCCGATAGCTGCGCGACGCTGTCGGACGCAATGAACCATGGTTCCGCCGGGGCTGGACGCAGACGTCCTGATACTGGCCATCATATAATAAATGTCACTGAAGCTCGAAGGTCGAAGCACGAAGGACGCATCTCGAAGTACGACGTCTATGTGTGTATGTGTCCTGATCGGCGTAGTCTAGCGCCACGCTCCTGCGACGATACGGTCTACAGGGAGCGAGCAGCGCCAGGTCACAGACGCAATGTCAGGAGTCCGAGGGCGAATCATGGAACACGCATATACAAATTGTGACAAGGCATGGAACGCACCTGACTCGTCTGTCCTGTTCACGAGCCCAGCGCCGAGTGACGCGGCGGACGGGCAAACGGGAAAACGGGCGAACGGGAGAACGGGCGGGGCACCCCCGATCTCCGTCATCTGTGGGCCGTCAGCCAGAGGCCGTCCGTAGATCGTGCATAGAACGCGGAAGGTTTCTTCATATGTTTTTGTTCTAGTATCGTGCGAAGGCTGAGGGACGCGTTCATTTGCCTCCTTCGGGTGCCAGCCCTGACTGGCAATTGTAGGCGTACCACATGGACCATATGGCGAGTGGCTCACAACGGCCAGCCCGATCATCCGGGGATAAGGCCGGAACCGTCACGGTGTATGTTTGCAAACCCGCCATGCTGTTGGACGCATTTGCCCGTGACGAGATACAAGGGGGCCGGCGTAGGGTTCTGGAGCTCTGTTTGAAGTCCTGTTGGAATGTCCAGAACTTGAGCTGAAGCTTGTCCGTCAGCGTTGGAATGACTGACCTCGGATGAACCATCGGGCCACAGGCTCCCGTCCATGCCATGGCTCTATGCATAACGGAACGTCGAGATCCTGGGTTCTCGCCAGCCTGGACCCAAGGTGCTTGGTGTGTGGAATTCGCTGACTCGGACAGTCGGACTCGGTGCCCCGGACGGAAAGAGAGAGAGAGGCGGCGAGGGACCGCAGGACACCTGCGCCGGTTTGGCTGTGCAGCATTGGAGCGGGTGGCACAAACGTTCTGGCAGACTTGCACGCTAGGAATGACATGGACATTCCCCGCTGCGGTATTGTGTGCACCACCGCAGCGGGTCGGTAGCCCCGTACCCGCGTCGCAGACGACGCCCGCCGTCCCGCCCTCCTGGGCGATTCACGAGTGCACGTCGAATCTTGATGCGAATGTGCAGGTGGCGCCGTGCGACGGTCAGTTGAATTTGCTTCCGTCTGTGCGCCGACCCTCTGGTGCGCACGAAAGGATGCCGCCACCGCCTGCTCGGACTGGACGCTGGCCAGTGGGAGCGGGCCTCTCTGCATATCTGTGCCTACGTGACGATCTCAGCGTTCTGTCAGAGGGCGACACCATCAGCGACTTTATCGCGATTATTACCAATATTCACGAGAGAAAAAATAACCTCATCAGTGCCTTCAAGCGGACGAGATATCTCTCCGAGCCGTCCGCCTGGCCAGACGCTGCGGCCGAGCACAAACTGCGGGCCTACGAGTGCGATGGCGAGCATGAGCAGGCGGTGGAGGAGTCTGCCTGTGCATGGCTGAGCGCGAGCAGAGTCGATCGTGGTCCGTCGAACAAAGTTGGGGCCGGCGCCACTGCCACTAAGAAGGATCCAGCGATCGCCGCGCCTAGATCTGGATCCCGCCCGTCCCCCAGCCCAAGCCAATCCACCGCCAACGCCCGAGCCGCCCTCGACGGGACCAAATTCGCGCCTCGCCTGTCCTCCTCGCCCGACGTCTAGCACCACGCGCAGTGCTAAGCGGCACTGCCAGCCGCGGGGAGCCGCAGTACGCACCCCCGACCGGCTGCCTCTAGCAGGCGCTACTACTCAACGCCATCGGCGGGCGATGCGCACTACAATATCCGTTAGCGTGCCTCCGGTGCTCTTCCTCGACGTCTGCTGCACGCTGCACTAGCCCGCTCGGACGCCGTCTCGTCCAACCTACCAACGCCCAAGCTCCGATCGGACGCAGACCCACCTTCCAAGTCCTACCTGAGCTGCTGCTACCAAACTTACTCGATGGGTAGCGATCGAGCCAACATATCCCTCCGCAGGCCCCTCTCGGCCGAAGACTCGACAGCGACGACGATTGGACACCGGGAGCTGCGTGCGGTGCCCGTGAGCCAACGCTGGGCGTGCCACTGGCGGCCATGGACGGCGCCACCTGCCGCCTATCGCGCACGGTATTGGACAGCCATGGCCTGAAGCGCGATTGGTTTCGCGCGGCCGCGCTGGACGCGGCGTCCAGGGTCTGTCGGGCGATGGCGGGCCGGCCGCTGTCCCATCGTGCACTCGTATTGGCGTGTAGGCCCTCGCAGGCCTGCTCTGCGATTGGGTATGTCTTGGGACGAGCCCCCCTTGCGATTGGCCAGGCAGAGGCTAACCAATCGGGCTCGAGTTGCCCCGCTCGAGGGCCTGTATCGTGCTGTTAGTCGCGCTGTGGGTCCTGAATTAACGCCTTCCGTAGGACGAAGTACCTCGGCTGCTGAGGCTGAAGCTCAAGTACTATACACCCCGCAGCGCTCGCCCTGCCGCGTGACTCTCTTGCACGACAGACACGGCAAAAAGGAGCGCGATAACAAACCTGCACTTACTATGCTCTCTGCGCGGCAAGCGCCTGTGGAGCGGAAAACTTCTGCAGCGAGGGCTAGTGAGGGACTAAAATGCATACAATCGCACCCTCGGACAAGCATAGGACGCCTCGAGGCAGCGGGAGGGGTACGAGAGACGCGTCGTCGAAGTCTGCGTCGAAGCTTCAAAATTAAAAGCACGAGGAAAGGGGGTCCTGTCTCACGTATTCACGCGGTCGGGGCGGGTAAGCACTGCAGGGTGATGGTGAGATGCAGCGAACGTTGCTGCAAGGGCTATATGCATCATGATGATGATGATGATGTGCAGCTCGGAGAATCTTCGTCGAGTTGCATCTATGCCCTCTGCGCCCTGCATACACCGTGAAGACGGGGTCACCGGGGACGATGACGCTCTGCGTCATCGACACGGAAGCAGAAGTGCGCAGCGACGCCGCGCGGTCGATTTTGCCTCGAGATACAATCAGACACTAGACCAGGGCTTGAGAGGTACTGGCTCATCTGTCAAGAGCACACACAGATCACGAGAGGGCTTTTCAGTTCCGCCACAGCAGCAGAAGTAGCGGATCGAAGAGCACAAAGGGGGGCGGGATCGCAGGGGTCCAATTAGCATGTCGAGAGGCCAGCCCGGGGCGTCGGTGCCGAGCGTTGAACGTTGAACGTTGAGGGCGCGGGAGCCTGGCTGAGGACGAGGGTGGCATCGTATAGACAGCACTAGCAGCACTGGCAAATGGGTCGTCGCGCGCGGGTGCAGTGGCCGCCACGGCCCATGTCCATATCGAGCACCCGCGCGCGCGTTCGCGGGGTGCGCTGGGCGGGAACGTGGCCCGTGCTCGCGCGAGCAGAGGGCGCGGGGGCGGATGGGATCTGTCAAAGAAGAGTCCAATGAGAACCTTCCGCAGTGTCCGTGATATCATGGGACGCCAATAGGATGCGCGCATTCGCATCTGTATATGCTGAGCCTTGCCTTGCCAGAAATTGGGGCTTGCTCCGTATGTCAAGTGGGCGCGTCGATAGCGATCTGCGATGCGTCGATGAATCACGTCGAGAAGGCTCGCTCGGGCTAGGGCTTGGGCGTGAGCGTGGGGCTTGGAATCGGACTCACCTCAGGCTCTCGGAGTCAGATTCAAGTCCAGAGGCGTCGCGATACAGAGACACACACTCGCAAACCCGCCTCGGGCCTGTCTCGTCTCGTGCCACCACCGGGACCCGCGATCTGGGAAGGTGGAGCGGGGGCGACACAGAGTGCGCTGCAGGCGTCGCAGTGCGTTGAGACAAGACTCCAGCGGATAGCAAGCAGCGTGCGCGATCGCAGAGCCGTCGAACACAGTCACCGGGCGGAGGAGGATGAGATCGTGGCGTCCCCCCGCCTTGAATCGCCTTGGCCTGCTTCCCGCGACGGTCGGGCGGGGTAAGCTGTGGGCGCTTGATGCGCAAGAATCAGCCGGTGATGGCTGCACGGGCGGACTACGTCGGTGGCGCTCGCCTCGCGCGACGACGGTCGAGTCGGCATTGCAGCGGGTGCGTTCGTAGCGGATCTTTGCTATGCGTCGAGTTCAACGGAGGAATCAACACTGACAACGCTGATGAGGGCCGTATCCAAGCCAGCAGCTATTGGGACACTGCACGCATTGTGCCCAAGGACTTGCAGCGACGCGTCCCCGCCTGCAGCCGCGGAGAGCTCGACTCGGACCCAGAGGCGGGCGGGACGACTGGACCCACTGACCCCCACCGCGCTGCAATGTGACGCCGGCATCTCCCATCCATGATCCATCTCGCCTGAAGGCTGGACCTCGCCTCTGCGTTCGAACAAGCCCCATGGCCATGCC
The DNA here is from genome assembly GCA_022376465.1 of Cubamyces lactineus. Taxonomy (NCBI): domain Eukaryota; kingdom Fungi; phylum Basidiomycota; class Agaricomycetes; order Polyporales; family Polyporaceae; genus Cubamyces; species Cubamyces lactineus. Next base: position 488,573 of record JACDTU010000017.1, on the reverse strand, counting down.
CGGATGCTTTTGCAGCCCACCGTCGCCCATCCCATCGGGTGGCCCATCTGATCAGCCCGTGTCCGTCCGTCCCATCATCCCCATCTCGGCCGTCGAATCTCGCCATCAATTGTGCGATTCACCCTCCCACCCTCCCGCTGATCTAAGTATCTGCCTGTATAAGCCCCGCATGTGGTCCTCGGCTGGTGAGCAACATTAACGTTGGGCTGTAACTGTAACGACGTGCTAAACCAGAACTGCCGGCGCGTCGTCGACGCGGCTCGCGTGGACGACGACGTCTTAGGTGCAGCTTATGTGACGGTTGGTCTCACACACCCTCGTGAGTCGTGAGTACTCGAATATTTGAATCATCGTCCCCGTCTTCGTCCTCGCGCGGGCCAATCGTAGGGCGCGCTCACACTGGGCCGCAAGAACGTTATTGGGCGACAGCAGCCCCCGAGCGAGCATCTTGTCAAGTTGGCTGCGTGCGCAATGCAGAGTGACTTACCCCGGGCTGCGACTCGATGACGACTCGCTTGTGCCAGCTGCGTCCCCAGAGACTGCTACTCAGACCTCAGATCTTCCGACCCCAGACTCGCCGTCCCTCCGAGTCGACGCCGCGCCGGGCTTCCAAGTCGATCGCGCTAGCTCTGCTGCTGCTGCTGCTGCTGCCGGGTCTACGACCCAGGCTGTCGGTCCAGTGCAGCAAGCGAGGCTTCGAATTCTTCCTTTTTTCCTTCTCCCTTCTTTGTTCGCGTTCGCGAGCTCGAGCCTTTTGTCCCGGGACGGGCCCACGTCCGGGGTAATAGCGTCGATATGTCAATATGCTGCTATACAGAAACGCCGCACGCCCGCCTGCTACCCGTACGTCGTCTGCACGTCCGTACGTCCGTGCGTCCGTGCTACCACTGCTCCATGCCACGCGACTCGTCTGCATTCCGCCTGAAATGGTGTGTTGTCGGGATGGCGGGGATCTGCTAGTCTGCTCATGTTGCGCTCGCGCACACCTGCGGGGCCCATCCTCGACCTGTTGCCCACAGAGCGGTCGGCTCTGTCTGTTACCCTCTCCGTGCGATCGCGCACAGCTGCTCTGGTCAGTTGTTGCGATGACATACCGCCCATCGCTGGACCAGGTTCCGGGTCTACGTGAATGCGGGGGCCCTGCTTACAACTTCTGTGTCAAGATCCAACAGCCTATATCCATCCGCTGACGTACTCAGCGGACACAGGCCCCCAGCGTCCAAACTCCGGGCCCCCTAGGCCTTCACGTTCAAGCTCGAATTCTCGCACGGACGTACGCAGTCTGGAGAAGCCCGTACGTCGATCCCGATCGCGAACCCAAGCTTATGTCGCCCTTCGCCCTTCGCGCGCACGCTGCGGCGAGAGCGAGGACATGAGCCCCGGGCAGGTGTCACAGGACAACAGGTTTCTCCCGTGGCCCGTGCTGTGTGTTAGTTGCAATTTAAATTGTGATTTCCTCCACTCAATGGCCATGGGACATGAGGAGACATGGCCACGGAATTTACCCATCGCTCTATATCACTCGCCTCTCGACGTCCACGGGCCGCACGCCCATATACCATATAGGACCCACACCGACCCCGCCAACGCGCACGATTAGGGCGTGGCGCGTCACCGAAAGCGGCGCCGCCCCCGCCGTGAAAAGATCTGCAGAAGCGGGAGCCAATCTCCGCGTCCACACCACACTATACCACACTATCTACCACACCGCACCATACCATACCGTGCTAAACCGCGCGCCAGCACCACTTGGCGCGAGCCCCGAGCCCGATTCAGAGGACGTCGTGCGACGTGCGCGGTATAGGCCCGCGCGCACATCACCGCATTTCGACGAATTGGACTTTATCGCCCCCGCCTCTATCTCTCGCCTGAGGCTACGCCCGATCCTCCGAGTCACCGTCCGTCTAACTGGTTTTGGGGCGCGCGCGCTGCGATTAGCCGGCGTGCGTTGTTTCCTTTTGGTCATACGGGACCCACCGTGCACGACGGCGCCCCCGTAGGGCGCGCCCGCTCGCGTAATTATAATATCGATGCGTCGTCGCAGCGTTCGCTGTGTTCTGTAGGCTGTCGACGTTCGTCTCTTACAGGGCGCACGGCCGCACGCTGCGTCGCCGCGACGTTTCGTGTGCCATGCGCCCCGCGGCCCCCAGCAAATACTTACTATGTATGCATTGATAGAGGTACGCAAGACTTCATTGGCGGGCTTATTGACCAATCGGCTCGCGCTTGCGCGTTTGAATGAGCGGCGGTGATTGGCTGGGGCAAGGCTCTTGCCGGCGAAAGAGGATGCCCGGACGGGCCGGCGGGCGTCTCGAGCACGTCGGGACGCCTGGGCGCCCACAACCCCTCCCACCGCCTGTCCTGCGTGCCGCATATTCGTGGCAATTCCGCTGTGCTCGAGCCCACGGCGACCCAGCTGAGATGCGTGATCTACAATTTTGCAATTGCTCGTTACAAGCTCAGCGTTCAGCCTGCCTTTCAGCCGATTCGATGACGCGGGGTGTGTGTGTATTTGGCAGGACGAACGACGCGCGTAGGGAGAGAGAGAGAGAAAGAGAGACATTATAGCATCATCGATCGCCGCCTCTCTCTCGGACTCAGATTCAAATGGACCGCGTAGTTCTGGAACGCCCAAAGGGAAGAAAAAGCCTCCGACGCGCACTCGCGGGACTGTGTCTCTCGATATTCGCCCGTCACGCGCGCGCATCCTCCGAGTTCTGTGACTGGGCTTCGGGCTAGCGCTGCTAGCGCAGCGGCGGGGTCGGGGTCGCGGCGCAGCGCGATAATACGGGGTGCGTAATGCAGTGTTATGGAGAGTCGATGGTTCAGAGCTTGGAAGAAAGGAGACGGCGAGAGATGATTGGGCAGCCCGCATGCGGCTGCATGTTGGGTTACGATTCGATTCCGGGGTGGGTCTTGGCTGAACCGAAGAGGAGGGGGAGATTTCCCGACGGTGCTGATGCTGCGATGCCCAGGAGCGGGCGGGTCGGCGCAGGAGTACCATACGCGTACGTGCTGCTTTCGCGCTTCGCGGTGGCGATGGCGGCGCCGAGCAGCGGAGGAGCTGAGGCGGACGGGTTCGGACGCTAGTCGCTAGTGAGCTGCTCGCGCAGAGGGAGGGCCCGGTGACAGGCGTTGCGTATAGAGCGAGATTTGTGGCCGACGCGGACGAATCTAGCAGGCGAGGCGGGCGGGGCGGGATCGCCATCAGGCAGGCCGCTCGTGCGGTGATTCCGAGGAGGACGAGCGGCGCGGAGGGACAGGCGTCTGCAGGGAGGGAGAGAGGCGATTGCTGCATGCGGAGCGGCGATGACGGGGCTCGTGCGCGTGTGCGCTCCGTTCGCGATGGGCACCAGCCTGCGGCCGGACCTCGTACGGAACGGCGACGGGCGGACAGTGGTTGTGACCTCCGGAGGGGAGGAGACATGCAAAGAATGATTTTCTTGCGGCGGTGTCACGCTCGTCGTGTGCTGTTCGGCCGCTGGCCGCACGCCCGGCCGGCGACGAGCAGAGGCGTCAGACGTGCAGGAGGCTGTCGAGGGAGAGACGGACGTGGACGCGGAATTTCTGGTGGGAAGACGTCTATGGCCGCCCGTGGTGGGCTACTCGCGTCCAGATTCACGCAGAGAGTCGCGTCGTTTGGTGTCGACGAACGCGAACCCCCATCGTACCGAGTCCGACGTCGAGGAGGACATCGCGCCGGCGTCTGGGGGCTCTGGATGGCCGAGGCGAATTTGCGTGTTGTCCGTGACCCGGTTGAATGGGAGTCGGCGTCCGGTGTCCTCGCTTCTGCGCCCGGCGTCGCGGACGGGGGCGCCGGGCTGCAGTGAAGGGAGAGCCTGGATATCGAGGAATTGCGGTGATTGGCCTGGGAGGGCTGTGTGGCTGAGATTCGGTTCTCGACTGGGGAGTTCTTTCGGAGTTTTCCAGCGAACTGCATTCCTCTCTCGGGGTCGGCTTCTAGCGCGCGCCTAGATGGACGAGTGGGACTTTTTAATTAATAGAGCAAACAGCCCGGGAGATCTCGATCGGAGTGGCATCTAGCGCGTCTATCTGACGTCCGAATGCGAGAGTCTAAGGAATACGCTCTGGGCGTCTACGGGAGGCAGCGTACTGCTCGCCATTCTCGCTCCCTTGACCCATATACCGTATATAACCTCGCCCTAATCCGTCCGTCCTTCCCCCGCCCTCCCCGTCCCGTACTCCCCTCCCCCCTTCCTCACGCCGCCGCACAGCGAGTCGACGCGTCGCTTCCACAATGGCTCCCAACCACCGCGACAACCTCGCTCAGCACATCCACATCTCCTCCGCCGACGACCTCTCCTACTCCGTCTCCGCCTCCTCCGGCATCAATGATACCATCCAGACCATCGTCACCGGCCGCAAGTGCTGGAAGACAATGAAGGGCAAAGGCGAGGTCGTCTGGCCCCCATACCTCGAGGCTGCCCTCGTCGAAGGTTAGCCATCACTTTCCTATCACTCCGGCTCCCTGTATGCGCGTCATATCGCGTCCCGGACTTCCTCCGGTTTTCCTGGATTTTTGTCTGACTTGTCCTCGCGTCCTCCCCAGGTCTCGAGAAGTACCAGCCCGTCGAGTCTCGGACATCCCGCTCGTTCGGCCGCTTCCCCATGCGGAACAAGTTCATCTCGGACTACATCTTCAACGTTACCGGCAAGCGCAGGACACCCAAGCAGGTCGGCTCCCGTCTCCAACAACTCCGCGACACGGCCGAGGGCAAGCGCAGTACGTCTTCCTTTCCCTACCTTCGCTTGATCACCGCGGCATAAGTCCATCGCTCACATGCTTCTTCATTCAGTACTTCAGCAGTTGTCGAGCCGGCATCTTGCGATGATGCAGCCCAAGTCTGCGCAGGCCCAGTCTCGTTCCGACGCTTCCTCCGAACGGCCCTCGACCGCCTCCAGCACGAGCTCGACCTCCTCGACACCCGCGCCCTCGACATCCAACTCGACGACTTCTCCCACTAGCTCTGTGCCACCGCCGCCACTCCGCGTGCCGTCTAGCTGCGTGGTCATTGATGTTATCCCCGACCCCGGCATGCCCCTTCCCCCGCTCCGTCTTCCGTCCCTCGCCGGCACGTCCTTGGCTGCACCCACAGCTACGCCTTCGACGCTCGCGAACTTCGTGCCCTCTCCTACCTCATCACCATCGGGGATGGGTCTCGGTCTGAACGCCTCTGGTCCTCGTGTCCTCCGCCACATTGATCCCTCGGTCACTTTCATGTCTCGTGCACCCCTCGCCGCGCATTCTTGCTTCAAGGTCTCGAGGCTCGGCGCCGGACATGTCCACACGGAACGGACGGAACTTGAGATGCTCTCGAGCAGCTGCATGCCTATGCCTCAATGGCCTAGCGAGATGGAGTGCACGTTCCTTTACCGCACACAGTTCGTGCCGCGGTTTTGGGAGACGCTCTGCCGGGCGGCAGGTGAGTCTAACTACTATCACGGGACATTGGCGCGCATATACTCACCGATTCGCCACCCCAGATCCGTCGGCCTTCTCCGTCGTCCAGGAGATCGTTCGCTCAGGCGCGGCTGAACATTATGCTCCGGAAGACGTGCTTCTGTCCATCCATTACCAGTTCAACAACGTCTCCGCGACTCCTCCGCTCTCGCCCGACAGTGCGACATTTTCGGACACCGCCAGCCGCCCGAGCACAGCGGGAAGTCAGTTCTCCTCGACGAGCACGGTGAGTTTTATTGCCGGTCTTCTACTTCAACTCGTGCCAATTGCCCTGCCAATCTAGTCGGACCTCAGCTCCGATCTCGACGACATCATGATGTTCAACTATCCGCTCGACGTGCCATCTATGCACAGTTCGATGCCCAGCACGCTCCCGCCCATTCACACGGCGGTCGACTTCAAGAGCGGCATGCCCCCTGCGCTGGTCCACGCGGACGAGGACGCTTACTCGAGCCTTCCTCCCACGCCGACGTCCCCGCTCGAGCTCTCGTCGTCCCACCTCGGGTGGCACAACTCGTTGACTGGCTCGCAGCAGGAGTGTGGTCAGGGCATGTACGGAATGGGCGCCGGTTTGGGGGCCTCGGTTGGTCTTGGTGGAGGCGATGTGGCTATTGCGGGCTCCGGCCAGTACATGAGCGTGAGTAGTGTTTCCAGTCTTTCATGATCATCGTCCCTGACAGCCCTCCAGAGCTACATGGGTCACTACGGGCTGTAAGCGGCGGTCGCTTGAACCGACTGGAGCCTTGCGCGCAAGCGCTGCTTGGGCTTGAACATCGGCCAGCGGCTGTATGGGCAAGCCGAAGACAGCCCTCGCGCTGATAACGTGCTACGAACGTACGGCGCGTATACCCTTGGCGACTCGGCCTCACACAATGCGAGCCCTCCACCGTTGCTCGCGACGAGGCCGCGGCGTATCGTCGAAACCGGATTGGATGTGGACCGTGGACCGCAGATCTTGGATGGTGTGCCTACCCTATGCTCGGCGTCGCGTCTCATAATCTCTCCTCGGCCTCTCCTCTCGTCATTCTCGCTTCTCGTCTCTCAATCTGTCTCAAGTCTCGTCTCGGCAAGATCTGTGTCTGTATCATACCCCGTACTACCACCTAATCGCCCGCCGCACGCCCACGTCGCTCGTTTCTCACCGCCGCTCGTTGCCCGTAATTGCCTCTGCGCCCATGCCACTCCCTCCACCCAGGCCGTTCGTCGCTCGTTATTATTGCTCGGTGTCAGCTATGCCCCCAGCCGGAACCCCACCTCTCACCGATCGGACACTCCTGCTCGCAGCCTGCTGCTACCCGTGTATGTCTCGTCTCACATATGAACACTTTCCCTCTCTCTCTCTCCACCCGTCGTTAAGCGTCGCGGCGGGCAGTCATTGTTATTTCCATATACGATAGTGTTGCATTACTACCAGTGTCTTACTACCCACCCCATCCCGACCTGCTTGTTACCATACGACCACCACTGCGCGCCTCCGATCGCTCTGCTCCCTTTTTTGCCCTTCGACTTCAAACCTTTTATTTCTTTTACCCATCCATGCTCAGCTGCCGTTTAAAGTTGCCCGCTCATCGCCAGCGCGACGCGGACCGTTACACACACATGTTTTACCATCATCTCTTCCAAGTTGTCTTACCCGCCGCGCCCGCCGCGTCTTGCGGCGTGGCGTGGCGCGGCGCGCGATCATCTAGTACCATATTGTGTATACCATATCACTCTCGATGCCAGTCCGCCCTCAGGCGTGCGTCTGCATATGGGCGCCCTTTTGTCTGTTGCGTGCGACTGCTGCCGGGTGGCGTCTCTCTCTCTCTCTCGCCGCCGATTGCAATCCGCTCTGTCAGCTCGCGATTGTCCCACGTAGTGTCTCCATTATTATTACCATGCCCACAGTTTGTTTGTTACCCCGCCGTTATCGTGCGCCTCCATGTAATACCTATCCCTCCCTCCAATCACCGTCGCCGCTGTTAGCGATAGCACTCTCCTCGCCACACGTACCATACCACGCGTTATCGATATCCATAGTTGTATCATCTCGACCTCGAGCTTGTCGTGTATGCACTCTGTCGCTTGGCTGGTTTGGTCTGTGCGAACGCGAGTATATAGTTGATATATGCTCATACTTGCGCATGAGCCGTTCTGGTATATAATCTTAAGTGGACCATTGACTCTGCGGACTCGGAGATATTGTATCATATAATATGTGCGAACGCATTTTACGCAAGTCTGAAGTTTGAATGCAGTTACAACTATTATCCTTGATTGCCCACAGCGACGCAGACGGGCGAGAAGTCTAAAGCCTGAGCCCGCCGGCAGAACATCATGATCGCAGCGGCGATAGTGCTCGTAATACAGTAGCACAGTACTACTCGTAGTATCACACGCTACTATCACATGCACGGCACTCGACCACAATGACAATAACGGCAACTGCGCACCCGGCGCGCCTTCGAGCTTCAGCTTGAGTACTTACTCAGTCGCGAACCACATCCTGGGATCCTACCTCATACGCCGATACAGCGATACAGTGATACGGCCATCGGGGATCTCGGCAAAGCGTCCACATCCGCATCATGATCCGTCGCCCACCACCGGCCACTATCCACTATCCGCTGACCACTGATCCCTACCGCCAGCCGCCAGCCACAGACTAGCGATCCCGCGCACCAGCACACCATCGCACCAGGACCCACACAGACCCGCGGCCTCGACCTCAGACCCAGGCTGGACCAACGTCAACGTTCCCACTCGCCACTCGTTCCCTCGAGCTCGCACGCTAGTCTGAGAGCCTGAGAGCCTGGAGTGTGAATCGGGCCCTCCGAGTCCAGAGTCCAAGTATGGCAAGGTATAGGTCCTAGGACCGCTGCGCAAAGATGTCCCGCTCGCTCCGAGGCGCGGGCCTGATCAGGGACGGGCGTGCATCGTGCGTCGTGCATGGATGGACATGGACGAACGGACGGGTATCGCTGTGATGCAGAGCGATGGCGGGCGTCACGGTGGGCGTCGGGCCCACCGCTTTCGCTTACAGTACACGACCCACTCGAACAAGGGCGGGAACTCGGACGATGTTGCGCGAGCGCGTCGGGATATGCTGTCCTGAAAATGCACCGGCGCGTACTAGGCGCGCAGACGCGCGAGGCCCAGCTCGGAGGAAAGGACACTGGGCAGGCACCGCCCTCGCAGCTTGCAGCTCGCTATGACCATGACGCACGTCGATCGCGATTACGACGTGCAGCATGGTGGGCTCGGATGGCCCGGGTCCATGCATCATGCCCTCATGTTCTAACGCTCTCATGCAGCCATGCTTGATGCTAGAGCTCAAGTTCACCCGGCCTGCCAGGACACGGGTGCAGTTGTCGTTCCAGATTGGGAGCCTACGTAGGTGGCTCGGGGTTGAACGCTGAGGGACGAGCTTGAGGTACGTATGAAGCAGGTAGAGCGCGGAACGCAGAGTGTAGAGCAGAGGACGGTCCCGGTGAGAGGTACTTCGTAGATAGGTACACTCGGAGAAGAAGCAGAGGACGAGAGGAACATCTAGGGTATTGCGGGCGCCGCTATGTGCTGTGCATACAGTGTCCAACGCGTGCCTAGAACGGAGAGTGCAGAAAATGAGAGGAACATATCGTCTTGATATGTCAAGTGAGAATAAGAATAACGAGAATCGAACAACGAGCAGGGTCGCTGAGAGAACGGAGAGCATCGAGCGCCAAAATGTCGTTAATCCGTTGAAGCGTACAATACTCAACACCAGACAACACTAGACGCGACGGATGGAGGGGAAGCCCCCGACGCCCTCTGCCCACCGTCGCGAAGGCGGCAAGTGGTGCACAGCGCTCAATACCCAGGCTCCAGGCTCCAGGCCCTAGTTCCCAGTCCCTAGTTCCTAGAACGGAGAATACGGGCGAGGGACGAGGGACAAAGTACGAAGTACGAAGGTGCATAGAGATGTATGGAGTATGGAGACGCATAGCAACAGAGGCGCCGGGAGCCGAACACGGACGCATGCAGCACTGCATGAACGCAAACACCGCAGAATGGGATGCGGCGAGCGCGGGGGCGAGTACAGGCCCCAGGGCGCTTGCCGCCGACGCCGACGCACCAAGCACCGAGTCCCAAGCACCGAGCCTCGGAGCCACCGAGCTGTTGGTGGAAGAGGACAGGGCGTAGCACGCAGAGAAGAAGTAGACAATATGACATTGTGACATGGAGGCTTGATACTCGGGAGTAGGGTTCGCGCTGGTGAACGATGAGCCCTACATTTCAAGTGACCAGGAGCCAGTAACAAACAACGAACGACGAGTGGAGCTAATTCCCGGGGCAGAGTGTTGCGTACGGGGCCGCGAAGCGCTGCAACCCTCCGCACGAACAGACAGAGCAAATAGCTGATGACTCAGCGGGAGCTGGAAGCTTGAACGTGAACGTGAACGGTCGTAATGGCCCCGCCTCGCGCCTTCTACCCACCCGCCTACTCGCTCGACTCCGCGCTCGCACCAATCCACCATACCACCAACTTGAAGGATGAGCGGTGGCGAGCGGGAACGAGTATATAGGGAACTCGGCGGGCATGGCGGTGAGAAGCCTCATGCATGCATGAATGCATGAATGTATGCAAGTACGCATGTATGCATGTGCAGCTGTCCACTCCGAGATCCTGCGGCGCGCGTCGTATCGTCGTATCGTCGTATCGCGAGGGGCGGACCTGTGTCAAGGAGGGCGCGGGCGCGAGCGAGCAGGGAGAGCGTTCGTGCGTTCGTGTGTTCGTGCGCCCGTGCGCCCGTGCGTGACGTCGATGCGCAGCTCCGAAGTCCTCCCAGTCGGGGCGACAAGACGATGGGACGATAAGACGACATCACAGTCATCGCACTTATCACAGCTATCACAGTTGACACAGTTCTCCAGCCCGAGACGACAGCGACAGTGTGGGAGGCAGGAGGTTGCGAGCCATGCGGCACGGAGCGCGAGGTACGGCTCGGTACGACGGCATGCTGAGAAGACGGGTGGAGAGACGTCACGGCTGAGCTCGCTCGGTAGGCGAAAGTTGAAACGGCAGGGAAAGTGAAAAGGGCGCTGGGGGAGGCGAGGGCGGAGGCGGAGGCTGAGGCGGAAGAGAGGGATTACAAGGAACAGCGCCGGCATCAAGACACCGGTGCCTCGTAGCGTCTGAAAGGCCGAGTCTGAGCGGCGCGAAGCTCGAAGTACGATGTGTGAGATGCGAAGCGGGTGCAGCAAATGACTCTGGATTGTGATGAGTGAAATCATCTTCGGGAATACAGTGAACAGAAGCGGAAGGGAGAAGAGCTCGGGAAACCCATCGAGGGAGGAAAGACTTGCCGAGAGGAGGGTAGAGGCCTCTGAGGGACGCAGCAGGGCGAGAGCGAGAGCGAGAATAGCAGAGGGGACCAAGCTCAAGGACGGCGTCCATCCTCCTGCCTGATGCACCCGAACCCGAATCCGAATCCGCGGGGCCGGCAGCTATCGCACGGGCCGGGGGGAAGGCGTCTCCCTCTCTCTTTCTCTTTTCTCTCTCTCTCAGGCCTCAGGCTGCGAGCCGCGTATCGAGAGATGCAAAGAACAGAAGCCGCATCGGGTAAGCAAGCCGCCCAAAGACGTCGACGTCAGCCAGCCCAGGACTACCAGTGTGTGCGCGCTGGGCCCTGCCCTTCGTTCGCGTCGTCGTGCAGGGCCATCATCGCAAGAACGGCGATCGATGGCGAGATGGATCCGGGGCAGCGGGCGTACGGCGGGCGAGCGAGTCTCCAGCACCCCCGCGGCCGCAGACCGCAGAACCCACAGAACCCACGGAAAACCACAGAAACCACATAGACCACACCGCGGGGAGGATGAGTGGGGGATGTGCAGCGGCGGGATGCGCGCGGGCTTGATTGTCGTCAAGGGTACCAGCTCGCTAGTGGTCGAGCACCCGGGGGCTGGCAGACGAGAGGGTTCGGCCCGTCGCAGCTGGACGTGATGCATGGTACATGGGCGGCCTAACGGCGCGTCCGCCGCGAACATTAAACTCTTTGCACACCCCCGCTGCGCGAAGCCGGCGCCACGCGCGCGGCGAAGCGTGTATGTGGATTTTGAGGTGCGATGGCTAGCGGTTGAGGGAAACGGGTCGTGCAAAGTGGGGACTTTGCACCGTGATTCCGGGTTTGGAAGGCGCGTTGGTAGAAGGCGGTGGAAGAGGAGCTCGGGGTGCCGTGGGTGTAATGCGTACTCCATGTCGCACCCTCGGGCTTCAGGCTTCAGCACCCAGGCGATCTTGCCCGCCGAACAGAACCTTGGACGTCTGGTCCGGTATGGCAAGTCAATGATATTCGCAGATATCTCGGAGCGTGGCATGTCCACAAGGCTTCGTCCGAACGTCTTGGAGTGATGGAGAGCTAGTATGCACTGGCTAGATGGCACTCTAACTGTACGGAAACGTGGTAGACGCGTGTAACAGAGGGAAGGGCGATGTGCACAGGGTGGACGCGTCAACGGAGATAGATCTTGTGCGGCACCCAGACGCCCCAGCAAAGCGAACAGAAGAGGTGCGTCGGTGGAGAGCGCGTATAAGGATAGATTGCCCAGCGAGCGAGCGAGCACGGCGTGTGTTCTCGGGCGGTCGCGCATAGATGCAGCAGCGGTGCGTGCGCGCATGAGTACGCCACGGCTTCTAGCTAGAGTCGCAGCTGACGCGACGCGTGTCAGAGATAGGGTGAGGAGTCCACAGCAGACAGATGCAGGCGCAGATGCCGGGCAGCGGCCACGTAAAGACGAGACAGGGCTGGCTGTGTCGAACGGAGCCGGGGCGCCTAGCAGTGCGCTGGGGAGGAGAGCCAGTAGAAAGCGAGGGTCAAAGACGAGCTGCTTGAGGCATGAGCGGACCGCGCTACACACGCGCCCGTCATCATGGCGTAGCGGTAAGCGGCACGGACCGAAAGTAGAGACCGTACGCACCGAAAATAGCGAGGGCGAGCTTCTCCCGTGAGCTTCACGCGGCCATGCACGTCAGCGCCTCGAACTGCTCCTCTCCCTCGGGCACGCACCACACAACACGCACGCGCCAGCGAGCACGGGCCTGTGGGAACGCAGCCCGGCAGACGCCACCGCCTTCGCACGCGCAGGGCTTCCGACGTCCACCACGAGGCTCGCGCCTCCCAGCCTTGACGTGATGCACGGAGCGACGCTCGAGCGATATGGTAGCTTGGGAACGTCCCCCCGCGCCGAAGCCCCCCCCAGCGCGAAATATATCAAAGTCAAGAAGGACAGAAGGTCAGGAAGGCGCACTAGGGTCTGGAGCTCACGTCGCGCGCGTCGTGCGGCAGACGGTCCCTTGGCTCGCAGGTGCCGCGCTGGGCAGGAGGAGGAGCGGGAGCCCGGCTGGATGCAGACCGGATCCACGTCACGATGACTGGGCACGGCGACATGCGAGTACTATGCTCAAATTCGGCGTGGTTGAGGAGCGTGGTATGGACTATTCGGTTCGTGGTTTGTCATGAGGATGTACGAAGATGCTGGATGGGGGCTGCCTGCCGAAACACTGGTGTGATGGATCCTCTTAGTAGACGATCCTAGAAGAAACAAAGGAATTGTTGCCAAAACACGAGTTGCGCTGGGTTGGGATCGTCGCGTAGCAAATACCCGCTCGGCTTGAGACTTGAGGAGTTCTGGTCGACAGTAGCCGTAAACAGGAAGATGACAGCGACAAAGACTCAGAGTCGCCTCCGCAGAAACTTCCGCCACAACACGTGGCCTCCACAAGGTTATAATACTACTTGGCGCCCATAGCGCTTGCTGTAGCACTAGCACCTGTACCACCACGTCCGTACACTCTCAAGCTGTTCTCTTAGGAGTTTCTACATCGGGCTCGAAGCCGTTCGTGGTGTACGCTTGCCGCTAGATGCCTGATGCACGATTAGGACTAGCGCAGAATTTTGGCGATACAGGCAAGTCATGGTCATGGGTCCCATTCAGTCCACATCGACGTTGAACTGCCGGTCCATCGATGCAATCATGGCGATTCGTGAATCGTGAACCGGTATGTCTTCGAGGTCCAAGGTCCGACATGCCACATCAGGCGTCCGCTCCCCGAAATCACTGTCGCTTTTTGTCTCGTGCGATCTTCTAGCTGCCTTCTAGGGTGGAAGTCAATTAAAACACACGCGGCGCTTCCTCGGTGCTCACTGCTCACTGCTCACAGCGTTCCGCAACCTGCAGATATCCTGCACTGCGCACACCGCGCGCAGCGTTCGAAACTCATTCTTCGAATACACTGCTTCGGACTCCACTGTCTAGGGCCAGGAGCGCCCAGAGGCGATCCGGGGTCAGCGTATCCGGATTCTCAGGTTCGTTCAGTCAGATATCCGGATATCCAGGGATCAGGGTGCTTAATTTCGTCGTCCGGATGTCCTCCTCTACTATATGTTGCGGGTCACGTCCGGGAATAGGCCGGAGGGTTATGAACTGCAGATCCGGGACATCCCATAGCAGCTGGCACATCGTGATTTGACTTTGCAGTTTGGGCAAATGGAGGCTGCGGTCTGAACGCTGAAGGGTTGTATGCGTCCGCCCGTTTGCAGTCTCAGTGCACATACCGTACAGCAGCTGGGGAAAGCAGCTCGACGTAAGTGGTTGAGATGGTATACTTGGTAGTTTACTGAGTCACTGGTAGGCTCAGTCGCAGGGTGTCGTCCCCACCAGAACCTACATGTAGGGATACGGTTAGTAACAAACTTGTTTACATTGAATGTAAGCAATACAATTGAAGCATTTGATTGCCTCATAGCCCCTATAGCTCAGTGGTAGAGCGCGCCACTCGTAATGGTGAGGTCGGTTGTTCAATCCAGCCTGGGGGCATTGACTGCTTAACTTCTGAAGTTTTGTTGATACACTTTATCGCATTGGATTGAGTCCTTGCTCTTGTATTTAGTGTTGAGTTGAATTGATATACGATCAGACAGGTGCTTCATGTGGAGGAAAAACTACATTTTTACTGAGAGCTTGATTGGATGGATTTGCTAAAGTGTGACTCCTGGGTCACGGGTACGGAGCGTCACGCTCCATGTTTGGCGCGCAGGGTGATGTCGCGCACCCGCACCTGCGACTTAGACTTTAGCCACCATCACCTTCGACATCCATCTCGCCCATCTCATTCATTCACCATGCGCACGCGGCGCAGGCCCGTGCTACAAGACAAGACGCCAGTCAACACCCCGCAGAAGCCTCGAGAAACACGCGCGTCTGCGAAACCGAACCTCGTCCCGGTCGTGGAGATCAAGGCGAGGCTGCGCCGCGCGGGGAAGGGCAGGTCGCGCGATGAGGACGGTGGAGATGGGATGGATACGGACTATCTTGGTGAGTTGATGGAGTGTGACTGCTCGTGTGGAACGCTAATAGACGCGTCTTGTGGTAGTTGAAGATGTGCCAAAGAGCCGTAAGACGCGAGAGTCTGCACGACCGGAATCGGCACCCAAACGTGAAGCGCGTACGACTGCTGCAACTAAGAGTGGGAGGGGAAAGAAGGCGGGAGCTGCTAGCAAGAAGCAGAACGGCCGTTGTGAGTGCTCTAGTGGTGTCCATGCGTGTGGCACCTCTTCATTGCGATGTTATGTAGCGCGTCCCGCCGAGAGCGAACTCCCTGAAGAGCCTGAAGACGATGCTAGAGTTCCCGCAGCCGAAGAGCGTAATCAACCGCCTGAGGACAATCCGCCAGCTCCGGAGACCAATGCACCAGAAGACCCACCCGCGGCGACTGCACAGCACGAACCCGATGCGGCTGGTCCCAGTGTTCAACTTCGTCATATTCCAACCCCAGAATCACCTACAGCAGGACGACAACCAAAGGCCGTTCACACTCATCAACGCGCACCCCTCGCCCCCGCTGCACCTCCCGAACCGCAGCGGTACAGCACTCCAGACAGCATCCCCGTCGCGGAAGAAGACAGCTCCGCGTCGGACGCGATTGAAGCAATCCTGGATACCCCTTCACCTGCCCGCATCATCCGGGCCCCTATCCCTGTCGAGTCAACGCCGTTGGGCGGGCGGCTCGAGCAGCACTTTCAGCAGCACTTTTCGCCGCTGCCGGCGCTGCCTGTGCGCGGACGGCACGAGAGCAGCATTCGGAAGTGGAATAATGGCGTGTCGAGGGCGTATTCTCCGCTCCCTCCATCCTCGCCGCCACCTCCTTCGCCGCCCCCGCAGGAACCGGTTGCAGGCAGCTCTCGTATGATGCTCCCTCCGCCACGGAGAGACTATGACGAGAATGTTGAAGTTGAACCTCGTGGCGGGGCGATGTATGCACCGCAGGAGGACGTGAGCGATGATGATCCGTTTGGCCTGCTCGCTGCAGAGCGGAAGGTCAAGGCTATGCGTGAACGGCGAGCTGGTATTCAGCCTCCTAATACTCGACCTGCTGGAGGTGCGCGCGCGCCACTCGGGACAATTGCCGTAGATGACGCGCCGTCCTCAGACGTTCGCATTCCTGAACATCTCCCGACCCCTCTGCCATCGGACGATGATCACAATATCGACGATTTGTATCTCGACATTGACCCTGTGCGTCCTGGGCAGTCGAGACATTCGCAGGAGATCAAATATGTAGAGGACGAGCTCGTGGGAGGAGACGATGGGGACGAGAACGGAGATGGGGACAAGGAGAACGTGCCTACGCCGGACTACGACCTCGACGAGGACAAAGAGAACCTACAGCCCCCGCATCTTGCGAGCGGGAACTCAAAGGAACGCGACCCGTCCCTCGATCTCTCCGAAGACGGCGATAACGTCGACCCCCAGCAACAGCTACCCATGGAACAACCAGACAGCGACGACGACGATGTCCCCCCTCTCCCCCCTCTGCTCGCCGCATCCGCAAAGAAAGGGTACGCCGAGCTCCTGCGCGCGCCCTCCTCGTCCTCCGCGAGTCCGACGCACGCGCTGCGCACCCCACACAAGCACCGGAGCGCACACAAGCGCACGCCGCTGCCGACGCCCCAGTTCTCGAGCGACGGCTTCTCGGACTCGCCGCTTACCGCCAAGTCTGTCGGGCGCTTGAACGACTCGCCCTCCCCTGTGAAGCCTGTGCGCGCGGTGCGTTCCAGCGCAGTACACGGGGCTCAGCCTCAGGCAGGGCCGTCTGGTGCGCGTCGACCGCTAGCACCTATCGAGGTCGAGGGTGAGCATGATGTGGAGGTAGAGCAGGGACAGGAGCAAGAACAGAGTCCGAAGGTCGCAGGGCGGAAACGCACCCGCGTACAGGCGGCGCAGAGGAGCGAAGAAGAAGATTCGGATCCTCGCGCCGCTGTGCGCAGGCTCGAGAGCTTGCTTCCGAAACGCTCGAAAGCACGTGCTGGGAACGCTGCCGCGAATGGAGGCCGTGGAAGAGGACGTGGACGCGGGCGAGGACGGGGAGGCGCAGGCGCAGGAAGAGCTGCCGTGAACGGGAAGGGCAAGGGCAAAGCGCGCGTTGAACCTGATGAGGAGTCGGAGAGCGAGGAGGACACGGATAGCGACATGTCGCCGCCGAAGGCCAAGAGGGCGAAGACTGCAGTACGCGGCGCGAGCTCTGGACGAAGTCGCGGGCGGGGACGGGCTGCTGCCCTCACAAGCGCGAACGGGCGTCCTGCGAGCAAGCGCGGGCGGTCGACGTCGCAGGGCAACACATACGGGAGGGGAAAGGGCAAAGAGCGCGCGGCGGAGGGCGCTGGGGATTCTGAAGACGAAGAGGTGCGTGCTACCCCTGCTTTGAGTTCAAGTCCGGCCCGTAGGCCTGGGTTGGACAGCAAGCTGACGGGGTCGCATTTATAGGAGCGCGCGCGGAAACGCCAGGAGCGGATCGAGTACTTCAAACAGCTGCAGGAGTACAGCATCGAGAAGGAGGACGTGTACGTGATCTGAGCGCCCAGCGCCGGGTTTCGGTGCTCGTTGTTCCTACCTCTACTTTTGTGTGTGAGCATGCTCGTCGTCGCTATCTTGGTTGCTTTGCCGCTGCAAGTTTCTTCCGTCTCGCGTCATACTGGACTCGTGAATCTCCTCATCTCTCATCCGTCTGTTCTTGTGTGGTGTATTTCTAGCCCCGTTTGGCGGTTGGCGGTTACCTTTCCCCTTCACCCTTCTTGTATAGCCCATAGTACCTCAGTGTGTTCCCACTGGTCGCATTTGGTTGACCCCCTCCCCTAGGCCTCCTTTATTACTCCTCTCGTAATTGCTCCTACTCCCAGCCCCCTTTTCTGACTTATTCCGTCATGATCCAGTATACGTTACGCGCCTTGGCTGTCGTATACCTGATTGCGACAACCTTTGTATACAGTACGATAGGGACGTTGAGCGTTTCATGAGTCGGTCCGGTCATGCCTATACACATGCATATATGTATCTTTAGTGTGATTATGCCATTGGTGTTGCAAATAGCTATTGTTGACCCCAAGCTGCATCTTGCGGTCGTTCTTGGGCGAGATAGTGTACGTTCGCCTAGGTACTGAGTTACAAGATGACCACTCGAAGTCTCGGAAAGAAAGGAATCCTACATCACCTGCTGGATACACCCGCTAGATCCAAACTGCTTCTGGCTATAGCCTTAGTACTGACCCAGCGTCTCCACGTCCTCGGTGCACCGGTGCCTGGCGGTGTAGGCCCTGTAGGGCTCATACTGCGATGATCAATTTCGGCACGGAATTTGAAGTGCTCTCTCTTGCGCCCTCGAGTCGTGTCGGCTGTAAGAACATCGTCGGAATGTAGTTTATCGTATATATTCACCTGGTAAATTCACGGATATCTTGCGGTATAGTGGTTGTATTGCTACGTACACGACGAGACGGGTGGAAGAAAGAAGGAGGGGATATGACTTTGGCTGTATATAGCATGTGTCCGAACCGGCTTTCCTAGCCGATGTGAGAGTAGCGCCAAGGATTCTGCATCTTGCCATTTGCCAAGCACTCACCTGGGCCTGCGTTCTGTCTCCGTTCCTGCACGCTGGTCTGCGATCTACCTACGTCTCTGGTTCTCTGCTGATACCACGGCAATGAGCGCATCATACAACGCTATAGTTATAGCGAATGCTCAGCCCAACGCGACCAATGGACGCAACAAGTAAGACGAAAAGCTTAACGCTCACGATCGTTCGGCCGTGGTCATGGGTGCGGATAATAGGAGGACGAGATGGCCCCATAGCAGCCCCCTTGCGACAACTAGCTCAAGGAGAAGGGCCAGGGCTCGCCGTGCAAGTACAGCGGCATGTGAGAGCCGGGCTCGGCGCAGGACGCGCTGGCATTGACTTGTCCATTTTCGCCGGACGAGTATATGGACGCCTCTCCTCGCCGAGCTCGAGTTCGCGTCTTGCCCTCTTTCTCCCACCTCGCCCCCTCGTCGGGCCCGCCCTCGACGTTCCCTGCCTCCGACGCGAGCCCTTATAGCTATCTTGCCGCTCAGCGTCCGGACGGCTACCTCTCCTCACCTCAAGCATAACGACGCACGTACGGGGGCTCCATGTCGAGGTCCTCTTACAACCCCTTCGACCAGCCTGGTCTGAACGAGTCTCAGCCGTTCGACCAGAGCTCTCCCTTCCTCGACCCTCCCCGTCCTCTCTCTGGCTCGATACCCGACCGCTCGCGCGCCTCGACACCCCGCGACGACGCCCCCATTCTCGGTCATACAGGCTCTTCAGACGTTCTTGCCGAAGGAGATCTCGCAAAGGAGACTTACGCAGGTGATGCTGCAGACTACGCGCCACGGAATGCTGCTAGCAGACCCTTGTACAAGCGGCCCCGCATCTTGCTCGCTTCGGGCGTGGCGCTCGTTGCGATCGTCATCGTCGCGGTCGTCGTCCCCGTCTACTTCACCGTCGTGAAGCCAAACCAACACAACGCAGTCAAGGGTGGTACAGCTTCGGGTTCAAATTCCAACGGCCATGGAAGCGGTGGCACGGGAAGTGGGACATCGTCCGCGACGATCCCGGTGCAAACTGCTGTAACCACTGGAGGTGATGGTAGCACCGTGACGATGGACGACGGAACGACGTTCGTGTACAAGAATCCGTTTGGTGGTTTCTGTGAGTACATTTTCTCGATGTTTACCATAAGCGACGGACAGGGTATGCGTATGGTTGAATGCGCGTCTCGACGCGCGTCCTGCTTGAGCTGACAAAGGGGAATAGTTTACAACTCGTGGAACACAAGCGTTTGGGCTATTACATCTTAAGCATATAGAGATCGCTCCTGCGCGTTATTATCGTCTCGCCACGCCTGTTTCCTGCATTCACAGCAGAGACATGCAATCTCCGGACGTGGGCGCGTCCTGCCTGCGGCCAGGCATTGTGTTGTAGCTGGCTTGCATTGGTTGCACGGGATACCGTAATCCTGAGGGGCTTTTAGGGGCGTACGCGAACCCTGCACTGCATTTGATCTGTTTGCTGTGCTATGTTCTCCGCACGCGAAACGCTAACCGCATGCATACTATCTGGGAAGCGCGTAGACCGGTGTACTGACCGCATATATGCACATACACAGGGGTCAACAATCCAGAGGATCCATTCGACAACTCCGCACAGTGTAACGCGTGGACGCCACCACTCAACACGACCTGGCAATGGGGCGCGGACCGGATCAACGGCGTGAACATCGGCGGGCTGTTCGTGCTCGAGCCGTTCATCGTCCCCGCGCTGTACGAAGCGAACCCGGGCTCGGTCGACGAGTGGACGCTGAGCACGCTCCTCGCACAGAAGGGCCAGCTCGAAAGCGCGCTCGAGGACCACTACAACACGTTCATCACAGAGCAGGACATCGCGGAAATTGCGGGCGCGGGCTTGAACTGGATCCGCCTCCAGATTCCCTTCTGGGCTATTGAGGCGTGGAAGGACGTCGGCGTCGATGGGAATGGCCAGCAAGTCGCGGAGCCGTTCTTGGCCAAGATCTGCTGGAAGTACGTATCTTTCATTCACATTAACCTAATGTGGGTCAAGCTGACCTGCACCTGTAGATACATCCTACGACTGCTCGGGTGGGCGCGCAAGTACGGTCTCCGCGTGAACCTCGACCTGCACACGATCCCAGGCTCGCAAAACGGGTTCAACCACTCCGGCAAGTCCGGCTCGATCAACTGGATGAACGGCCCCATGGGTATCGCGAACGCCGAACGTTCGCTTGACTATATGCGCATCATCACCGAGTTCATCAGCCAGCCTCAGTGGAAGGACCTCATCGTCATCTTCAGCATGATCAACGAGCCGTTCATGGCCAAGATCGGCCGGCCTCCAGTCGAATCTTTGTGAGTTGATCACTTTCGCTCTGCCGCCGCACGTCATCCTTGGTAGAACGCAGGAGTTGATATAGGTCGATTAATAGCTACTGGCACGCGTACCAAATGGCGAGGGGCGTGACGGGCACTGGCGCGGGCAATGGCCCTATGCTCGCTTTCCACGACGGGTTCGCTACACCAGCTGGTTGGGCCAACTTCCTGCCCGGTGCTGATAGGATTGCTCTGGGTAAGACAATATCGCTGATCCGCATCCGAAGTCTGTGGATTGACCAGTGCATGCAGATACGCACCCGTACTTTGCATTCAATGGCAAGGCTAACCGCGACCCGGTCAACACCACCGCGGACGGAGGCAACGGCCAGGAACTCGGTGGACAGTGGCCACTTTTGGCTTGTAACTCGTGGGGCCCCGTGATGAACACCAGGTACGTTCGTCACTGCACTGTCATCGCGAGCTTTCTGACGTGCTCTTCGACCTCTGCAGCCGCCAAAACTTCGGCGTGACGATTGCAGGCGAGTTCAGCAATGCGATCAACGACTGCGGGCTGTACGTGAACGGTGTGAATGGCGACACGGCCGAAGACTCCGCATACGGGCCCGGGTGCTCCTACTGGGAGGACTACGCGAACTGGTCAGACGAGACGAAGCAGGGCCTGCTCAACTTCGCGCTCGCGAGCATGGACGCGCTCGGCGACTGGTTCTTTTGGACGTGGAAGATCGGGCCGTCGTCGACGACGAACAGCGTCCGCGCGCCGCTCTGGTCGTACCAGCTCGGGCTCCAGAACGGCTGGATGCCGCCCGACCCGCGCGTCGCATCCGGCAAGTGCCAGCACTTTGGCGCGAACTTGGTCGCCTTCGACGGGAACTTCCAGCCGTGGCAGACCGGGGGCGCGGGTGCGGGCAACGTCGCGCCCGACGCGACCGCGGACCTCGCGTGGCCGCCCGCACTCGCGAACGTGCCTGCGGCGGAACAGGCGGTGCTCCCGCAGTACACCCCGACGGGCACGGTCTCGACGTTGGCCCCGCCGTCGTTCACGATGCCGGGGGTGACGGTCACTGCGCCGATTGGGAATGGGTGGACGAACCCGCAGGACAAGGCGATGGCGATGGCGCCCATCGCGGGCTGCGCGTACCCGGACGCGTGGGACGCGCTCGATGCGCCGATACCTGCGGCTGGGTGCCAGCCTGCGGCGTGACGGGTGTAGGCATACGCATTCCTTGCATTTCCCTTCTGCTTTTTTGGACACGAGTGTGGACCTGGACTTAGCAAAGGACGGAGCTTGCTGCAGTATCCGCTCCTATATCTGTAGACATACTACGGCATCGAGGCACGCCCTGTCCACCCTCGCTCAGCGTACGCTTTCGTTTAGACATTCGCATTCGTCCGATAAGATGAGGATGACGAAAGCAATGGACTTCATGTTGCACACACGAGAATATTGTTCGGTTACATGGCGCTACGATAGAGGACATCATGTTTACACATTCGATACCAGACGCAGGTACGATGGGATGAATGGCGAATGGGGTGTCGCGATGACCAAAGTCGCGAGGGACACTCTTTGAGTTGTGCAGATCGCGCATCGGCGTCGACGAACTTCGGGTGGGTGGTCACGGACCAATGCCGCTGCACAAGGATACAGCGCCATGTCTTACACTGTAAACTTGCAGAATTGGGGTGGGCGGCGGCGAGATGGAGAGGTATGACGCTCCGTTTGTACATTTATTATTTCTAGCGCGCATCCTGTTTATCGCAGCGCACTGCCACGTTAGAGCACATTTGTAGGTATTTTCTTACAAAGCGCACATCAATACAGCAACGCAGCGCGCGCGCACGCCACCGCCAATTTATCTGGGACTAAACCCTACCTAATAAAGGTATGTCGCAAAAAGTGGATATTCAGGAAATCGAACGGGCGACCTCCTGAGGCTGGCGGTTCACGGACCGTAGCACTCCGACGGGCGTCAGTGAGCTATACCCTTACCTCGAGCGTAAACCAGAAGACGCCGCACCAACTCAGCCACAAAGTCTTTTAAAGGCATATATTGACTATTAGCATAACATAGGCAGGTATTGCTTCCTATGACTTTGGTTCACACATCGAGGTACAAGACGCAGTCCGAAAGAGCCCCGATCATATTCTAGTATTTTGGCCCATGCTGTAGATATCTCCCCCAGATAGCCCAAGATGCTATATGTTAATAGTGTGATTTATATGTGAGTTTGAATCTGAACTTGAACAAATGGTTTATGTGTGAGTATGGTTCTAGGACTGCAGGATAGGAGAAAGGTGTCAAGGACATGGGTATATATCAGTGGAAATAGGTAGTAGTGAGGAGAGGCGAGAGGAAACCGCCATGGTATATGGACGGCTACCGGTACCAATAGTGGGCTTATAGTCACCAAGTCGAACACTGATCGTGCTTGATTACCACAGCACTGGCAAAAGCAAGCATAAGCGCTAATGAAAGGGATATATCCCTGCTACATACCACCATTTCAAGTGGCTCTTTGGTTGAGCTGGTAACGCGTCTAAGGCCTAGCGTTTGAGGTCGCCGGTTCGAATTTACCTCTGCCTACTTTTTGGGATTGCCTGATTGGGCAGGGTTAAGTTCCAAGTCCTCTGGCGCTAGCCTGTGCGCGCGCTGCATTGTCGCAATTGCGTGCGCTGTGTAGGATAACTACTCATGTGCGTGCTTTAATGTGGCGGTGCGCTGCGATAAGGCGACATGCGCGCTATAAATAATAAATGTACACTTTGACCACCATAGAGAGGCTCCTCCGGTGCATGACCGGCAAAAGGCCGGGCATACGAACGTCGTGCAAGTCTGCAAGATGTCACAATCCCCGTTCAGACACGACCGACGCCGCCGGAATACCCGGATCCACCGCCCTCTCAACATTGCCAAAGCGCTCAGCGCAAATCCACGACCAGCGTTCGAACTTCGCGCTCAGCTCAAGCCCGGGCCTAGCCGCCCGGAGGAGTAACGCCCAATGCTCTGATCAGTGCATACTGCACAGCGCGGACGGTGTTCCCAGATCCTCCTAGGGAAGATGAGAGACGCACAGTGGCGCGGAATATGTACCCTGCGCGCCCGCCCTGGGCTTGTTGGAATTTCAACTAGCAACTAGGAACAGGGCGGTTGGGATGTGGAATCAGTGATTTTACTGATTTGCTCAGGAGGCGGCGGTAGCAGCGGCGCGTACGTTTCAGTTCGACTTGGGAGTCGAGAGTCAATGAGTTCTAAGTATGGCGCGCCTCTGAATTTAAGTGCTCTCATAGGCGAGGATGTTGGACAGTTGAAGAATAGGACTCCGGTTGCGCGAGACGCGCGCGAGTTATGAGTAGTGAACTTAGAAGGAGACCATGCTGCACACGCTAGCCGAACGCAAGCGAATGCACCAATGAAGTTTTCCGTATGTCCTTCAGAGCAGCGCACGAAGCGAGTCGGCGCGCGCTTTGGCAGCGGCCCACGCGCGTCCTCCCTCATCTTCACCATAGGCCCGTGGACGACCGCGGCGCAAATCGGGCACAAATGGGGTACACACCTCCGCGCGCAGGAGAGGACATGCGCCAGGGGAGAGCGCGAACGCGAAGTCGCAGTGGCGAGCACCGAGCGCCGCGCGGCAGCTTCTCGTTCAAAGAGGGCATCCGGAAGCTCGCTCGCCGGGTTCGCCAGTAGCGAGTGCTCAGCGGCGAGCGGCTCCGGTCCTCAGCCCCCAGGCCTCATGGCGCAGACACTCGCGGGACGCGCTCCAGGGCGTCATCATCATGTTCGGTGCGGCTTCGGAGATTCCGGGGCCTGGGCAGAACTCCAGTCGTAGTGTCCCTGAGTATCATCACGTATGGGGACCATCGGGGTTGGCGCGCAAGATCAGGTTCGAGTGGGCACCTAGCTGGCCGGAGGTCATGGGCGGTTGCGGCTGGAGGGTTTGGAGCGGAGAGCCATTCTGCGGGTTTGTGAGAATCATTGGTCTTTCTTCCTCCTGGGTGGGTGAGGGATTTTCTTCTCCGTTCACCGAGTTCGTGTATTGTGGTAAACGCTGGACCTAATGACCGTGCTCACCAGACGGCGTACGTTACGCGTGTCTGGCATGATGAGGGATCGTCCGTCTGCTTCGGGTGCAGTGTGTGCTCCTCCCACACAATGCCATGTCAAACTTACCTGCTGCGAGCCCGTAGCGCGACAAACGCCGCCGAGAGCAGGACCGAATGGTCTGGCGCGCAGTCGAAGGCACAGAGCTGACAAAACAGGAGACACGACGAAGGTCGCGCTGCACAGTGCCGTTACGCTGGGCGTCACAGCACTCTCGATGGGCCCTTTGGCGTACGGCAGGACAATGCAGCCTAGGAGCGCATTCGCACGGGACTTGCCCACCGTCTACTGCTTTGGGTGGTACGAGCCAATTGTGGGTCCTGAAGGGTCTTGCAGCGTCAACCCGATCGACGTGCCTTGCCAGGTTTCGTAAACGTCCGAGGTTCTTACTCTTTTCAAGAAGCCGTGCAGACCACAGCAAGAGCCGACCGCAGTCGGAGCGAAATGCCAGAGAAGAGTATCGTGCGGTCGTCTCAATTGGCGGACATGGTCGACATGAACGGCATTCGACGACGACGAAGCCGAGCTCGTGAACCTGGCGGTCAGTATCAAACCGCACACTCGCGAACCTACGGCGGGAGCGTTGGCGAGCGCGCGCACAAAGTAAGTTCTGCATATCGAGCCGGATTCTGGAACGAATCAAATTCAGGCTGCCGTACCGACGTCAGCGCGACTGAATGGGCGAACGCGAGGGCGTTCAGGGCCGCGAGCGGGCGCTGTGTTGGGTCGCCGGGCTCGCCCGTCTTCGTGCGTCCCCTCTGAACCGGTCGTGTCGGCGCCGGGAAGAAGCCCGTGTATTTTGAGATAAAGCCGGGCGCGAAGCTCTGCTGTATTCTCGATGCGGTAGCTGCGCCTGCCTCTGGAGAGTGCGGGAGAAGGTTAGATGGCGGTACCCGTTGACATATTGCACCAGGATCCGCCGCGTTCGTTTCGTCTTGTGGATAAAGTTGGTGAATGCTGAAGAGGACACCTGGGTGTATGAACTAAATGTTACTAAATGTTCTCAGGAAGTGGATGGTTTCGTGGGTGTAAGAAGGAAAGGACAAAGTCCCACGCGACGTGTAGCCTGAGGGCGCTTGTACGAACACCGGCACTTGCCGTACCCTCTCTCGATTAGGCGACCGGCGCCACCAGGGACAACTTGAACAACCACCATCTATGTTTTCTGAGGCTTTTCTCTGGTGTATATGCGCACGGAATGGGCACCACGACAAAATTACCCTGGGAAGGACATATGCTACGCCTCCAGAACTCCGACGGCAAACCTGGACGCTCGTCAACGTCCTGGCTCAGGCTCCGGATATTCGGGAAAACACCGTGCCATTGACGTAGCAGTGTGCTTGAAGTTGCATGATGCTCCCAAAAACAGTGTGCCGTCTATTCCGTCATTACACGGATTCAACTTGTTTAAGCTACAAACGTCGCGCCGCCGGACCCGCACCATTGCGGCGCAACGATCGCAACCCGTTCGGACGATATCGACATCCAGCCGCGGTACAGCTATATGCTATGTTGAGTCGCGTGTTCCCCACATTCAGAAGAGCGTATACTGACATTGACACCACCCTAGCGCGAATCTGCCGACGTACTATAAGAACTGTCTGCTCGCGCGGAACATCGGACGGGATCCTGCGATGAGGTGCAACGGCTGCTGACCCACATGTCGCGAACAGACCACACGGTGTCACGACTTTCTGAATTGAAGCGCTCCGGAGCCGCGATATCGCGAGGGCGGATCGTGGACCGTGCTGGATTATGGACGTCGATGGACAGCTGAAGAGGCTTACCTCGAACATGCCATGGTAATTATAGCGATGCTCTTCGCCTCTGCGCGCGCTTACAGACAGAGGGCCCCATCTCGCCCCTCGATCAGAATGCCGGGTCTGCTAGGAAACCGACGATTCGCAGAGGAGGCTCCGGGATGACCATCTCGGACACAGCTCGATGCAAGGCCAGCATCTCGCAAGCAATCGACCAGGTCACAGCTGTTCAGTCCGTCTATGGCACTCACGGGCATCGCTCAATATCCGCGATATTTCACCACATTGGGAAGTATCGCGCGCAGGGCGGCCTCGCACGGAACATATTCCGCGCGTCCAAAGCTAGAACCCAATCGCCGCTCCGCTGTTGTGCATTTTTCCCAAGACACTTGATACATGATCAGTCACAGGTGCAAGTCCACACGGCTCGAACACTAGGCGAAGCTCACCGTATGTCAACCACCCTTCACGCTAGTCCTCCGTGTGGTCGTATTGCTCGGTCGGAATTCCCCTGCAGCTCTGATCACACCTGGCACAGAACACGCTCGAGAGCCAGCAGTCTGGCGGACGTACCGTAAATTGGCCAGCGTGACCGTTCTTAGCGAGATGCGGTGCGCACATAGGAAGTATTTGCGACGGATGGCTGGCTATTGGTTTAACGCCCCGAATCCGCGCTACCCATTGGACTACGCTCACTAAACCAATCAGATCTTCATCCCCGGCCCTTGGCGTTCAGACCGCGCAGCGCTCGCACGCTGCTCCCATTGGCCATGGACGACATGCATGCCGCGCTCAGGAGTTCACCGCGCCGACAAACGTGACTGGTCGCCGGGCCAGACGCAAGTCGTAATCATGTGAAGGGTCAAGTATCGGCGAGCAGATTCCCTCAAACGGGAGCGGGCTTGACGTCGGATGCCGAGGGGTCGACGACCATGAGGCTACTATACCGAGCAATCTGTCAGATGTGCAGACCTGCCGAGGTCCTGTCCCCCCAGGAATAGCGAGCCAGGGCGGCGGCACGGGTTCGCGGGATACGGTATGACCGCGCAACGCGCGGTTACCGCCGAGCGGCGTCAGAAAGGCAATAGCTTGTCCTGCCTGCGTGGCATGTGCGGCGTGTGCGTCTAGCCTGTTCATTTGGCAAGGGATCTACGCTGAGTACGCGCCCTTCTATAGAGAGCCTGTCGCAGCTGCAGCTAAAGCCGGCCGATGGCACTACTAGGTTTCGTCTCGCCGTGCTCTGCGTGGGCGGCGCGCTTCTTGCCCGACCAACGTTCGCTGGCAAGCTACTACAGCACGCGATCCATCTCTCCCGAAGCGCCTCACTCGCGGCCAACCCTCTCGGAGAAAGCACATCGGGCGAGAACAGCCTGAGTCTGGACGATATAGAGGTCTACTGCCGCAGCAGCTCTCGAGTACAGTACTCGACACGCTCGAACTTCAACTTAACGCGCTGATGCACGCACGCACGCGCGGTGCTTCTGCAGAAGTGCGATTGCATCGTGCGCAGGTCCCTTCGAAGAAGCTTCGCACGTCCCGGCGTGCGACATGATGCGCCACTCACGCTTGGACCCGCGCCCACGCCCGCCGCCGTGCTTCTCCCTGTACCCTCGTTCTTCCCGTCGCGTCACCCGTCCGAGGGCCGTCGACCGTGGACGTAGTCTGACTTCTCAGTGCGCCTCTTCGGAGGGCGGCGGTGTGTGCGGGCGGCCCTTCGAATCCTGCCGGCTGACGGCCGACCGGAGGACGGGCTGTCGGTCCAGTCTGGCATCTGCTCTGTGACTCGTCCGGACCATGTCACTTCGCTGGTTTGGGGTGATGCTGCCCGGAGGGTGTTACCGTGCATCCCGTCGATCTCTCCGGACTTGCCGGTGGCCCATACGCGCTTCCTGCCTACGAAGGCGGAGTCACGGCAACTACGGTGACCATCTCAACCTTCAAGCAGGTGCTTTCCAAGCGCACTGCTACTGCGCTTGAAAAGGTTTGGTATTGTAGCCTTTGCCTGACTTCATTCCCAGGCTCGTTCTATTCACCGTTTTGCACGGAGCCAAGTAGACCACATGCATCACATGCATACGCATACAAACATTACTGTACGATTTCCACGCTCTCCTGAGTTGTAAATCAAGGCAACTGATTTTCTTTCCGTCGAAAGTCTCCCTCGGAGTCACTTGATTCCTTGCAGGGACAGCGCTTGGCATGCGAGACGACAAACCCTCCGCCCTCAATCAAGTTACCGAACAGAAAGTCAGGGCATACGACGCTCGTCCGATTTCATCGCGCCTCGTATCGTTGCTCGCGTCCCGAGCCGTCGCGGTGCCAGAGTACGTAAACCAAAGCCTGTAGGAGTAGAGTCGCCTGCCGTTTACCGTCGGCCTTCGTCGTGCTCATCTTTTCTACAGGTGTGTCCATTGCCCCTTTGTAGATCTGAAACGTCTTGCGGGTTCGGCACTCATCGTTCCCATCCGTAGGCTAATCTGCACAATAGGTATGGTATTTGGTGCCCCTGGGTCGATGCGCAGGGATAAACGTTGGGTAGATGCCCAGCCACATCGAGCTGGACACGCTGTGGCCCGGCGCGCCGCAGATAGGCATCTGTTCTTGCAGACGCCGCACGTTCGTGCAGATATGATGGGCACTCAACAGTGAAGTAGACGTCGTGCGGCGCGCCACGGTGCAGGTACGCCGCGCCTGCGGCCTTTGTACTTCGGGCCACTTCCGGGCTAGGAGCGGGCAGTGGCGGGTACGCCGTGCCACAAAAGACGGCGTATGTCAGATTTCCTCAGGCGTCCGAGTCGATTCTACAGGTATGCGTTCTCCCATTCTATGGGGCCGTCTCGTTCAGACCGTGCTGGAGGAGCCGTTTTCCGTACTGAGCCTACTCGCGGCCTTCCCACCGTCTGTTAGCGTGTGGTTGTGGAGCAACCGTCGTGTGGTCGCCGTGCAGCACTTCGAAGTCCATGTGAGGTGTCAACGTTATGAGGACCCTCAACCTCGTTATGATCCGGATCTCAAGCCCGGCTTGCACGTCGATAGGCCGGAAATCCTACTTGAGCTACCTCAGCCCCTCTGTCTCAACGACGCCGACGCCGGCACTCGAGCGGCTTGCTTGGAAGGCGGATCGTGTTACAACTGATTGGATGTTGGAGGTAAGCACTAACACTTATCAGTTTGAACTCCGTCAGGCATAGCGGGCTCACTGATCTTAGCCCATACACTCTTTCTAGGGCGCCACAAGCACCCATAAGTTTTGCGACTCAGCCTAAAAGCTCCGCGCCAGTGTGCTATCAATCAGCGGACTCCGAACGCGCTTTACCCGGACGATTAGCTAGCGGAGCTTGAGGAGCACTGGACCACTGCAGTGGTGTCGATAGTGCGCCTGAGCACTCCGCAGAAGATCTTGGGTTTTTGATGGTCGAGGCGTTGGAACCAATTGCCGGCGGCTTGTGGTCTGACTCGAGGGTCGACATGCGAATCTGTGAGTACTCATAGAGTGGACCAGAGTCTAGGATTTGAAGCGCCACGTATTGGCCTATTTCGACACATTGCTTGCGAACCCGAATCGTTGTGAGAAGGTAGAGAACTGTGGACATGAGGGAGTCTCCAGGTCGAGCTCGTCTAGGGCAACACTCCAACCGGCGGCCCAGATCTGGATCCTGTCCTGCAATCTCGGGGCATCTAGCGCGCTGTTTACTCACCGGGGCGTCGTTCCAGAACGATGACGGGTAGACCGCCCGAGGCGACGAAGACGAAGGCGAAGGCGGATGGGCTGATGGGACTATGCCTTGTAAGGTGCGCGCTGGGCTATCAGCGTGCGTGCGTAGAAGCTCGAAGCATGCGTAAAGGCCACCCGCCCCGAGGAGAGTCAAGGCGCAATGGAAGTGGCTACAAGGCCGTCGCTTATCTCCAAGCGAGCCCCGAGAAGCACCCGCGCGCCCCGCCTCCTTACCCCATCTAGTAAGTCGGTCATTCCGGCTATTAGACGATGACGAGTGTCATGTATCATTGTATGACAACACCGGCCCCTCGTATGCTTGGTTGGTACAGCTACTAAAAGTTCAATTTACTGACCTCGTGGAGAACAGGTGTACGTCTTCTGTCTCATCTGCATATCTTCCTCCTTTGGAAGCTCCTCACGTCTCAGCTTCCTCATCGCTACGACCAAGAGCCACGGCCGGAGACCCGGAGAGTGCTGAAGCATGGGTGCTTATGCTCCTGATCCCTTGGGATTGGACACGAACCCGAAGAACACGGGAGAAGCGGAAGAGTTGCGGTGCAAGATATGGGACTCCTTGAATGGGAGCGATGAGAAGGACAAGCATGGGTATGGAACCGTAGACGTGACATGGGCGCTATCATCCAGATAACGGTGAGTTCTTGCGCGGTGCAGAACAGGGCAGAGGCGGCGATAGAGGCACTGGCAGAGCCTTTGCAGCCCTCCTCAGAGTCATTCCAGGCTGACGCGATATCTGCAGGAAGTTTGTCTTTGTCTTCGTCCCGAGCTTTCCGGTATCGCAATCGCTGCAGAAGCAACTTCTAACGTTCACTCTGGCAGGCGTCAACTAAACTCTGCAGACGAAGGTAGGCCGGAGTTCCAAGGTGAAGACGATATGGTACTGCCACTGACTGCCGTAATGAAGAGTGGGTGCAACCCCAAAGTCGGTGGCTTCCTCCTGAGAGTGCGCGTTTTAAGCGATGCATCCCAGCCAGGAAACGAGCGCACGTTGATCACTTCGCGACCGCGCCAACTGGCCAATTCGTCAGGGTCGTCAGCCTCGTCTCCCTGCCGTGCCATCTCTCGCGCAATGACGCGCCGCCAGGGGCGTTACCTCCGCCATATCGAGCAGCGCGCCTGCTATCTTGCAGCCGGGACGCCCACGGCGCGTTCTACCACCCAATGCCCGACGCGACGGAGTCCCCTGTGCGGGCATAGATTTAGCGCGAAGCAACTCGCCTCCCGGCGGATCGCTGCATGAATGCAAGCTTCGCGTTCCATGAGGCTACTGTACACAGCGGCGCTCGCGTCCCTTCGTGGTTCGTCGCTGCGGAAGAGAAGCGCGCGCCTCCCGCCCGCTCGCACGGGTAGTACGGTGTAGCCGCGACGGTGCATGATAGCAAGAATACCGCACCTTCACCGCTTGGGCTGTTGGCGGCCGGGCGCGATGGTCGGTCGTCTCATCGGTGCGTGCGTGTTCCCGTTTATGCTCGTTGTCTGTTAAGCTTTCTGCGGCCAGGCTGGCCCCAACGAGAAGCGAGTCAAAAGGGGCACCCTTAGCTTCTCTAGATCTCTCGCGAGAACGTAGTGGAGGCTCTCCCCGGGACTATCTGCTGTGTTCTCAGCTATTTCATATCGCCATACCCGGAGCTGCCAGTGGAGACAGGATGCGCCCAAGGTATCGAGCAGAAGCCCTCAGATGTACCGACGGATGCATGTCTGGATGGTATGGACGTCTCAAGCAGGGGTATCGCGGTATCCCGATGCGTCCCTTCGGGAGGTGTCGGGATCTCGGCCTGCTGCGGGCTGTGCGGGCTGCTCCATAGGTACGCACACCGGTACACGTTCGTTTGTCAGTGCGGTGGTGCGGTGCGGAAGAAGCGGGAGGAGACGTATGGACGTATCCACTGCGCAAATTGATCGGCTGGAGCTGTCCTTCGAGCCGGTGCGTGTTGAGGGTACATGGACTGCAAAGCCGCTGCGGGGGATAACTCACTGCTTTTCTCTAAGGTGGCACGCCGACTGGATACGCGTATCCGTGCGTGCCACATAGATACTAGTGCTTACCAACAAGGTCAAGGTGTTCATGAAGGGCCCTCCAGGCTACGCGCGGTGCAGATCTTCACGAGGCATCGTGGACTTGCCCTGGACGCAAGGTGTTAAGCTGAGCAGCGTCGATATCTTGTGATATCTTGTCAGACGAGAGTGCGCGGCAGGGCCTGAAGGTGTTGAACCACCTTTCACCTCATGAACGGCGCGGTCATCGGGGGACTGAACGCCATGAAGGAGACAATTGACAACAGGAAGTTGGGGTGATGCTCCTCTACAAGAGTCGACTTTGTATGGTAATCACGGCGACCATCTGACACGACCATATGGGCATGCGGTTCGAGTGTCCAATATGCAGACATCAAGGATTACTTGTGTCGTACAAAGGTGTCTGTATAGACAGCCCCTTTTACCATCTCTGAGGCTCAAAAAGTACGTGGTTTGTGCCGAACACGAGCATCGCGGCATAATACTGACACTCGACTTCAGATCAAATATTGAATGACTGTAAGGACCCGCGCGGCGGCCGACATCTTTACTAAGGCAAGCTGAGATCGCAACCCACTAGACGCTACCACTTAACTCCGTTGCAACAGTTTGGAATCGGGATTAGTGCCCATAGCGTATATTCCGGGAGCGGAAACAATCCTCCAGTACTCCCGTCTCCGCAGCATTTGCCAAGCAGAAGCCAGAGACATATGTGCATCCTCAGACAATGAGCCACCATCAGTGTCAGCACAGCACGAAACGCGAAGCCGAGCACTCGACGCCAGAACTGCACTCTTTCATTCTCCATGGTAGCGACCTCTATGCTAGGAGCCGCTGTTGGATGTCCTCGTGGCCATCGTTGGCGCCGCCGATTTACCACATCACGGCCAGGTTTTAAAGGCACATCATCCTAGTAGGAACGTGGTATCCTATGCAGGGCGCTACAGCATGTGCGTCTCCTAGGGCGCGCCCTGTTCGAACCACCCTCCGCACAACGCGGATTTGCCAATTCGAACTCATTGTCTTGGTAGAAGCACCACCCGCTCACAGTCGTATGAACAGGTTCGCACTAGCAGCTCGAAGGTCTCACGCAAACCCGCGATAGACAACGTGCAGCCAGTCACGTATCTCCCTCAGCAGCCCTCGCAAGGATGCCGCCTGCGCTCAAGCCTCATTTTGGCTGTTTTGGGTGCCAGGCCGGGGGGGCTGTTGTCTCTACGTTACGACACTCCCGCTTCCAAGGAGAATCCCTGGGTTCAGCGGGCTCTCCGGACGACTTCATGGGCTATGCATATTGGGTGAACGTCGGTGAGCCCGCACAGAGTGGAGCACAGGGTCAAGCGCGTTGCTGACATTCACAAGACAGAGTTGGCCTGGTTCTTGGCTGTCCAGTATGTCGTGGCTCGGCGCACACCAGGATATATAGGCCGCGGCCGTACCACTTGACAGCAACAACATACGGACTCACCCACCCAGTGCACATTCTCCTCATCAGCATTACCCTCTCAAACTCACCTCCTCACACATACAATACAATGGCCGTCAAGATCCCCACCACCATGCACGCTGCTGTGTACCGTCCGGGAAGCCTGAACCCTGTCACCGAGCACCACTTCCCCGTGCCCCAGCCCGGGCATAGTCAAGTGCTACTCAAGATCGCGGCGTGCGGCGCGTGTCACTCAGATGTCCTCCTCCTCACGGAGGCGCTCATTGACGAACGCACGTATATCCTCGGCCACGAGATTTCTGGCTACCCAGTCAAGTGAGTTCTTAGTTCACCTGCACATATCCGAATGCTGATCAGGAGAACAGATTTGGCGACGGCGTGGTTGGCATCGAGGATGACCAGCTGTACGTTGTGCACGTCATCGTGCCCTGCACGAAGAGTACCAATGGTCTCCCGCCGCTCGAGGAGAGCGACGGTATCGGCAGGGATGGTGGTTTCGCGGAGTACATCGTCGTCGATCAGCGCCAACTCGTCCCCGTGGTGCGTTCGGCCCCTCCTGAAATACGGCATGCGATGGCTTAAGCAGCACGCCTTTGCAGCCTGAGGGACTGGCCCCAGAAGTGGCGGCCCTCGCAGGCGATTCCCTGATCACTGCTTTCAACGCTGTGCACAACGTCGCGGGGGTAAGTGGATATTCCTCTTCCGAACATGCTTGGCTTGCCCTTAATGTTACATACATCTGCGAAGCTCCGCCCCGGTACGAAGAAACGCGTGCTCATCTACGGCGTGGGCGGTCTCGGGCACCAAGCACTGCAAATCGTCAAGAGCTATGGCGCGACCGTCTTCGCGATCGACTACAAGCGGGCCGCGCGCGAGCTCGCGGTCGAGCTCGGCGCCGAGCGTGCGCTCTCGCTGTCCGAGATCACGAGCCAGACAACCGCCGGGGCATTCACGGTCGACATCGTCATCGATTTCGTCGCTAACGAGCAATGTAAGTGCCTGGTGTGATGAGTGAATGCTTAAGCTGATGACATTAAGCATATTCCTGCTTGCAGCATTTTTGTTGGCGAAGGCGGCGACGAAGGGCAATGCGTTGGACTTCAGCGCGCCAGCGAGCAAGATCGTCTTGGTCAGTGCCATCGTGTCGTACTCACTGCATTCCATGGCAAACCGTACCCACCTACGTGAATCCCTCGATGCAGGTCGGCGCTAGCGTAGACAACCTTCCCCTCAACTCCGCAGAGATCATCGAGTTCAACACGCAAGGTAAGCCTCATGAGGGCTCTATTCTCCTCCAAACCCTCAGAATATCTCATCATATCTTGATTTTGTTGTAGTCCTCCCTGCATGCTACGGCTCTGTCGACGACTTGCGCAACTCGCTGCAGTTGCTCGCCGACGTAAGCACTCACAACCTACTTCATCATTGAGTTACCTTCTAACGCTGAGCGAATGTACGACAGGGCGTCGTCAAGCCGGTCGTGCATACAACGCCGCTTGAGAAAGTGGACGAGGTCATCAACGCCCTCCGTGCCAGCGCGGTGCTCGGACGACGAGTCATCGTTCCCAGTCTGCGCGAGTGAACCATAGAGGTGATTGAAGGACGAGCTACTGTGTCGTACCTATACTGCAACGTATATCGTATAATCCGTTGGGGCTTGTGCAGGAACGACGCGCGGGCTGTGCGGGCAGAGCGTGATGACAGGGCACAGCTAGAGACTTACTTGGAATAGCTTCAACACAGGAATTGAACCAGACACAGACGACGCACTGAGATATCCTAGCCCGCTGTAGATGTCGGAGGCTCCGTGAAGATACAAGCAGGTAGGCATGAAATACTATGAAGCTGCTGCTGTCGCCGCCGACTTTTTGTGTCTTCGTCGTCGCTTCTTAGCCGACGCCTCACCGCCCTCCTGCTGTTCCTCGACCTCTTCCGACTTTCGTTTCCGGCCGTTCTTCTGTGCATCGTGGTCCTCGCCACCATCTCGTTCCTCGTTCCCG
The DNA here is from genome assembly GCA_022376465.1 of Cubamyces lactineus. NCBI lineage: Eukaryota > Fungi > Basidiomycota > Agaricomycetes > Polyporales > Polyporaceae > Cubamyces > Cubamyces lactineus. The sequence goes on along the minus strand of JACDTU010000017.1, from coordinate 452,810 downwards.
CCATCGTTTTCGCCCTCCCCAGCAGAAGCAGCAGCCATAGCCTTCTCGCGCATACGCTCCTTCTTTCCCTTTCGCTTTTTCTTCTCCTGGGCGGCCGCAACCGCCTCGATGCTCCCGCTGACACCGCGCTCTTTGAGCTTCGTCTTGAGCTCCTTGAGGCGTGCGGCGCGCTTGGAGTCCCACGTCCGGCCCTTGCCCTCCTTGCGGTACGGCGCGAGCTTCTTAACGCCCATGTACGAGTTGAGCTCGGCGTCGGTGGCCATGAGGATCTCCGCGGGCGTGAGCCCGAAGTTTTGTGGCTCGACTTTGGTGTACTTGAACCGGGTTGGCATGCCCGCGACCTAGTCATGCGAAGGTTGAGTGGTTCCGGTGATGACAGGAAGGGTCAGATCTAAGAGAGAGGGAAACGCACCATGTCGTTGAAGTCGAGACCGTAGATCTCATCCATGTACTCCTCCAGCTTCCGCTTCCGCATCTCCTCCGTTCCATCCCACTCTTCCTCGTCTGCAGGTGGCCGTTCGACCTCTGCGTCCATCTCGTCGATATCCACACCACCCTCGCCCATCCCATCCTCGTCCTTCTTTTTTTTCTTCTTTTTCTTTTTCTTCTTGGAGTCGCCGTCCTCGGCTTCGGGAGGAACGATATCGCCGATGTCGATATCGTCATCCCACTGTGGCTTTTCCTCGTCGACGTCACCGTCTTCTATGCTGTCGTTCGCGAAGATCTTGGCCATCTGCTGGTCATGCTTGGAGGGATCCCATTCGCCCTCGAGGTCCAACTCCTGCAGAGCTATGCACGTGGTCGAATTATCAGTCGCCGTCAAGCTCTCATGCCCTCCTGCAGACTCACCTTCAGTCTCCTCAAGCTTCTTACCACCTTCGTGGCCGATCCGCTCGAGCTTCGCGCGCAGCTCTTTCATTTTCAACGCCTTGAGACGCTTGACCTCTTCCTTCTTCTTGAGCAGCTCCTCCTCCTTCCGCGCTTTCTTCTTTTCACGCGCCTCCTTCCGCGCGGTGTCTTGCCGACGAACGACATCGGGAATGTTACGCGGGTATCGCGCGATGTCAGCTGCACCTCTACAAATTGAGGCTTGTCAGTGGGTGAGCAGGTATGGGCTAATAGACCTAAACGTACGGCTCCTCAAAGCGGAAGTTGTAAGAGCTCTCAAACCGGTCAGCGACTTCATCAAAGTCATCGTCGTCGAGAGCGTTAGGACCGTCCTCGTTGGAATGACGATCCTCATCTGACTCCGAGCCTGATGCTTCGGAATCCGACCCTGCCTCTGACTTGCCCTTGCCCTTCTGAGAGCCAGTGATCTCCTTGTACGTAGGCAAACGTCGCGCAGATTTGTCTATCCAACCTCGGTTGAGGATGTAGCTGTGGCAGGTCAGTGCAGAGCTCTTTTAGGGTATGCGCACATGCGTACTTCATAAGGAACTCCTGGTCTTCCTCCTGCTTGTTCTTCGCAGGCTTCTTTTCTTTCTGCTTTTCTTGTTTCGCTTTCTTCTTCTTTCCGCCCACCTGCTCCTCTTCATCTGCACCGTCCAGGATGCCAGCGCTGTCGGGGTCTACCGTCACAAGGCCTGTTAGGTCCTCCCCGACCTCGCGCTGCAGGAATGCTCGGTACTCTTCCTCCTCTTGCTCAATCTCATCCTTGGTCTTCTCTCGCGGGACCAAGAAGTCGTCTTCCTCGACGTCGTCCCCCGGCTTCACAGCGGTATGGAAAGCAGAGATGGTCTCCTTCCTCAATTCTTCTTGTTCCTCCATGTGCGTCAAGGGTTGTGGCGATGGTGAACGGGACTGTGCGCCTTCGAGTGCAGAGGCAAGAGCGTGTTGACGCATCGTCACAGGCTTCGACTAGCGTGTGGGTGTTACTCATCGAACTTGGAGATGGTTCGCAGTAGTAGTGCACAACATGCGCGAGCACATACCTTGTCCTTATTGGCACGGCGCGAGATTTGGACATCTTGCGTTCGCTGCTTCTCCTCTGAATTGAACCGCGTTCCTGAGTTAACGGTACAGCGGTATATCAGGTTAGCGTAGACCTCACCTTCAAAAATATCCTTCCCCTGCTCGTATATCGAAGGGTCTTTCCGCTTTATGCGGGCGAGTGTCCGGAGGATGGCAGCGTCCACGGCAGGTGTGAGCTCCTCTCCATCTTCATCCTCAGATTCAGCCTCTTCTGAGTCCTCGTCATCCTCTTCGTCTTCGTCGACGTCCGAGCCATACTTTTCCTTGACTGTGGACGGTTTACGGTCAAAACGCGCTAGGGCCGGAGTCCGGTTTGTGACGCACGTTTGGCAAGCTCCTCCCGCTCTTTCCTGTACTCAAAAGCCTTCGCGTAGTGCTCGTTGATGGTAAGGGTATGGATGTCCTCTACGTCCGAGTCGTCCGAGAGCATGTTTGTAGAAAGTCGAGTGAACGTAGAAGAGAAGAGGCGGCACGGTTTCTCGGTCCGCAAGATTTAGAGAAAGATAATCATGTGAGTAGGTATGAGATGTAGAACAATGATAAATGTTTGCAATTTAGCAATTACATAGCCCCTATAGCTCAGTGGTAGAGCGCGCCACTCGTAATGGTGAGGTCGGTTGTTCAATCCAGCCTGGGGGCAAGGATCAATGTGTCCTTTTTGTTCTCTTCTTCCTCACTGCCCCAAGTCTCAGGCTATGGCATCTACCGGTCTCGATACGATCTATTCGCACTTCACAGAGTATGTCCCAACACTCACTACATTTAAGTCGGATGTCCCTTGGATGGTCGCAGGGTTATGCTGTGGCAGGTGAGCCGGCGCTCTGCTATCGCGCTCAGACGTCGAAACCTTGAATTGAGTACGGGGTTCCCATCTACAGACTCAATAGGCTCGTGATACCTGCCACGGCGATGCGTCCATATTCAATGCGCATCGTACACTAGCCATCGCTCTACCAATCAACCCTCATAATCCCTTTCGGTTCATACCAATCACACTTGTAGGGCAAAATACTACTGCTGCGGAGAAGCCGTCCGCGCGAAACAAAGCGGTTAGTACCATATGTCGTTTGTGCATTCAGACTACCAGTGCGATCTAGATCCTCATATCACTTACCCGCTATCCACCTCTTGCTCTAGACTCACGACATGGACGGCCAAGCTCTACCCTTCGATGTGCTCCTCCTGATCATGACGGTCTCAAAACGACCTGCGATCTCAGCGATAATGCGGACGTGTCGTACTATGTACCACACACCTCAAAGCTGCCGGCTCCTCCTGCAAGCGGAGATCATCCTACAATCAGACAGTCGGATAATCGCCTTCTCGAGATTCATGCTCGCCGACTCCGCCACTCGCTTCAATGCCCTGCGCGCGTTGACGTTTGCAAGGGGCGACTTCTCCAACGAAGCCATGAACGCGATTAGGGAGCTCCTGTGCCACCCGTATCTCAACATCGTCACCCTTGTGCTACACGATGCAGAAAGGGTTTTGGGCTCAGGTATTCCGTCCCTGATTAGAGCCGACGACGGCTTGGCTGATACCGGCGCACCACTCCTGGACTGCTTCGCACGCCTGGCCACCCTCAAGCACCTCGTAATAGACGGACTCGGCGTATGCGCAGCGGCCTTTTTTGACAGGCTTTCTTCCAAGCTAGTCTCTGTGTCCGTAGAGTACGGTTCTGCCTCATCGCGGTGGAGCGGGCTGTCCCACTTCGGCAACCCAATAGTCCGCCTGGTCAACTTAGCGGATACGCTCGAGACGCTCAGGGGCTCGGGGTTCAGTCTCCCACCGGCGGTTATCATGCACGACGTCGTCTACCCGCGCGTGCGCAGAATCGAGGCTAGCTTCGCGGACCACTGGTTGCCCAGCGTGGTCGCATACGCGCGCGCTTATCCGAATCTCAAACACCTCGTGCTCACCACCAGCGATACCGTGCGAAGGAGTGCGATGTATGGTGTCGGTGTATTCCTGGAAATAGACTTGGAGAACAAGCGGCGTACGAATAGGGAGGATCAGGTCAAGTACGGCAGCTGGGAAGGCCTACGCTTCGTCGCAGGCGACCTCGTGCATGTGTACGCGCTGGGGCTGGTGTGCAAGGTGTCGGCACTTCACCTGGAGGGGGACGTGTCAAAGAATACGGTACGCTACCTGGATGCCGTGCTAAGCGACACGCGGCCGCAGTTACTTTCGGTGACGATTGTCGGCGGTTTCATGTTCGACGAGGGCAGCGTCCTGTCCCAGCGGCTAGCGAAACCCGCGATGAAACGCATGCACTCCTTGACGATGGAGCTATTCTTCGCACCTTGCGAGGGAGACTCGAATATGGCGGAGATCACAGTACGTACTCTGATGCGTTCGAGCACATATGTGACACTAACTCTCTTGCGGCACACAGAGCAACATCTTGCTGAGGCTCGCAGACCTTCCCCTCCGGAGGCTCAAGTTGACCTTGAACTATGGGCTTCTTACCGATTCATACTATTCTTTAAGCCCAGAAGCTCAGTCATCAGCCTCTAGGAACTACTACTGCCCAGCGGAGAAATACCTCGCGGAACTCGACCTGGATGCGTACGCGAGGCGATTCGGGGAGACGATTTCGACGCTGGAGAGCGTCGTGGTCTTGCGCAAAGAGGACCCTTCGGGCCGTCTGCACATGCTTGGTCCTTGTGGACGAGGTAACCGGGAGCAGTCTCCAGGGAGCGATACGGCGGACGATCCTCAGCTCGCAGAACTGGGATTCGGCGGGATGCAGGACGACGACGCGACCGGATGGTAGTTGCGGATTACTCGTGTATTCGTTACAAGAGATGACCAAGCGTTGCAGGACGCAGATTGTATAAATGGATATATCTTTGACTAGCCAATAGTGCTGCCGCAAAGGCAGGGCAGCTTAAAGGCAAGGTTGGCCTTGCCTTGACGGCATCTCGGCATGGCAGCCTTGAGGTACCTCAAGGCACCCTTCAAGGCGATTCCACAAGAATCAAGCGCCAAACAGGCCCGCGCGGCGTCAGCGAATACGGTCACGTTATTGACGCGCTGCTCTCACTACCGCCTAGAACGCGTCCCTCTCCTCCTCTTCCTCCAGTGGCAGCGACGATTTCTTCGCGACCGTTGCTCGCGACTGCTACGCCACCGCGCCATTGACTCCTCTCTAGCTTGCCCCAAAACTTCTAGTTTCCCATTGAGTTGGCGTCCCGCGCTGGAGGAGGACATGCTTGGGCTTGAGATTCCACCCAGTGAGGCGACCACATTGGTTGTCGAGGAACGCCTAGACGAGTTCATGAGGCTTTACGAGCAGTCACAGCACGTTTTAGACGAGTAGTAGTAGACCAATGATATCACAGCTCATTCGCGTTCCTAGAGCCACGAACCGTAGCTGTACCTCGCGAGGCACCTCAAGGTAACCCTGAGGCGCCTCAAGGTAAACTCAGTTGAAACTCCGACACCTCGGAGCGAGCTTGACCTTACCTTGCGGCAGCACTACTAGCCAACCATCATTTCCAGACCCCATTGTGCGAACTGGGTCGACCTGATTGCCGCCGGCGTTCGTTCTACAGCGCCTACCATACTTGGATCCACACATTCTCGCACAAAGATTTGTGAGTCCGCTCCAGTCCGACCTCATCTCGAGCTCGTCGCATGGTGATAAGGCCATACCTCGCTTCATGGCCTTACACTCTACAGCTTCAGTGTAAATGTCGTCCTTCAGTTCCCGGAAGATGTGATCGCCCTCATGACCACGTCCCACCTGTTGCACTGCCGTGATAGTGGCACGAGGTAATACTCGAGCTATTTGAGCGCGGTAGTGATAGTGTCCACAGAGTTCGCACACTAGCCTCTGTCGCTGCGAGACCCACTCGCATTCGAACGCCCTATGAGTCTTGCACCAATACGGTGGCTAACGGGAGGCACACTAATGCTATCCGAGGCAAGTGAGGCGCGCGAAGAGCGTTTGATCGGATTCCGAATGCCACGAGATTCCAGCTTCTCGCGGGACGCTGTGGCAGTGCGGCGATACAACCCGGATAACATTCTCACCATCGCTCTATCTGTTGATACCTCCTGCATTCTCATATCTCCTGGGTCTCATTCAACATACACCGATCTTTGCACTGCGGACCGCGGCGAAGATCGATCTCCAAGAGACACAGAAGAATCCTAGACAGAAAGTCAGTATACGATGTTTGTCATGCAGTCGGGCTAGTGACAGAGGCAATCGTACTAACGAGGCGACTCCGGTCCATCATGCGAGCAGACATGGACGTCGAGCACGTACCCCTCGACGTGCTGTTTTCAGTAATGGCCGTGTCGCCATGCAATACGATCTCGGCGATGATGCGGACGTGTCGTACTCTATACAACTCGCCTGAAAGCTCGCGACTCCTCCTGCGGGACGTACTGTTGGCGTCAGACAAACAGATCGTCTCCTTCTTGCACTTCATGCTCGCCGACCCCACTACCCGCTTCAGCTACCTGCGCGCGCTGACGTTCGCAAAAGGCTGCTTCTTAGGTGCAGCGGTGGATGCGCTCAGGGATCTCTTGGTTCCGAGTCACCCGTCACTTACCATCGAAACTCTCACTTCACACGATGCAGAAGCGGTGTTGGCCTCGGGAATGTCATCCCTTTACTCCTGGCGTATGGTATCATTTGCTAGCGTGCCACTACTCGAGCCCTTTGCGCGCCTCACAACGCTTAAATACCTCACGATGGACGCGGCCGACGCATGCGCGTCCGCGTTCTTGAGGATGCTGCCCGCAAGCCTGGTCTCTGTCTCACTGGACTTCTCTGATTCAATGGGATCCCTAACCTCCATGCTGAGATTCCGTGACTACGACGCTGCCACTTTCTTGAACCCCATATTGAGCCTGCACTGCTCAACAGAAACGTTGAAGGTGCTCGAAGGCTCGGGCTTCAGCTTGCCGCGAGCTGACACCCTCGACAACCCCGTCTACCCGCACGTCTGGAAGGTCAGAGCTAGCTTCAAACACGGTACGTGGGAGCGGATGGCGGTTGTGTATGCGCGCGCTTTCCCGAACCTCAAGCATCTCGTGCTGAACAAGTATATCGAGAAACGGCGTTATGTGCCCGACACGGATTCTACCCGGTTAGTAGTATCTTCAGAGACGGTACGGCGGGGTAATAGAGAGGGCCAGCTCAAGTACGGCAGCTGGAGGAGTCTACGCGTCGTCGAGGGTACCCTCGGAGACATCTACGTGCTGGGTCTGGTGTGCAAGGTGCCGCAGTTGCACCTGAAGGAGGCCGTGGCGGAGAATATGGTTCCTTGCCTCGAGGCCGTGCTGCAGGACGTGCAACCAGATACGCTCTCGTTGGCGATCAGGGGGACGACTACTGGAAACGCCAGCGGTACAGTGCATCACCTCGCTGGAGATAGCGATACACTCCGCATCATTCGACGATGACCCTGAGATCGAAGATATCACGGTGCGTGTTCAGTCCGTCCGTACGTGTCGAAGACTCTAACCTTCATGGAATTCAGGATAATATCATGTTCAGGCTAGCGAGCCTTCCACTCCGGAGGCTCGAGCTGACCCTGACGCTGCCACCCATCTTTTTTTTTTTTTTTTTTTTTTTTTTGAGATCCCGGGTATCCTAAATTACACGTATATACTACACGCAGTGCTTCACAGCCGTCTGCCATAGGGTCACAGCCCGCGGGTTTTAGCGTGAATCCCGCGCACACGTATCGCGCTTGCCGCTGAGCGGTGTTGTCCCAGCGTTGGAGGGGGTGAGGGGCGGCGAGCCCGCTGTCGAAGATGACATCCTCGCGTCACGCCGTCGGGAGGTCGTCAAAGGTGAGCGCCGACGGGTTGTCCGCGAGGAATTGCACGATGTCGTAGAACGGGTCGAGGGATTGTAGCAAATCTTCTATGGGGGAGTGTCGGTATCTCCGTATGTAGTGATCGCATCGGAAGAGAACATGCTCGCGCGTGTGCATCATCGGGTCGCCGTCGTGTAGGGAGCAAAATGTTGGTTCTTCCAGGCGCGTGCGAAACCGCAGACGGTATGAGCCCGTGGGCGCGTGTCCGGTCAAGCACCGTACAAAGCGTGCAGTGATGACCGGGCCTCCCCCCAGGCGCTTCAGAGGGAAGCTGCCGGTGTGCTTGATGGTGCGTACCGATGGGTGGTTGATGAGAAAGTGTCGTCCCCAATATCGCTGCCACCCATCAAGCCATCCAATAGCGCATTGCGGGAAGTGCTCGCCGCTGACAAGTACCATTGCCCTGCCGAACAATGCTCCAACGAGTTCGACTTTCAGGCTTACACCAGTCGCTTCAAGGCGATAGTTCCGACCCTGGAAAACATCTCTGTCAAGCACCGCAGGTGTTTCCACTGGGAATCGATGCGTCAAAACTGGTAGTAGATACCTGTACGTACGTGCATCGACCATACAGGAAGGGCCATTCGGAGGTCTTCAAATTTGAGGGCATTTCTGAAGATATCTTTCGGGCCTATTCGACAAATCAGATGCAAGTGACTCCACGCAGGCTCTACAACTATCTCGGTCTGTAGTCGATAACTATCACATTGAGCCCGACTAGAGGTTACATACGCGTATGCCCCAGGGAGCGTCACGCTTTGCCATCACATCTTTGCATCATCTGTCCTGAACTCTGCGACCATTATATCAGTGTCTGCATATTCGCCGGCCCACGCACTTCACCACCACGCACTCACCTCAGCTCACGAAAAGTCGCACGACGTGACCGAGCCATCATTCTGGTTAATATGGCCCGGGCAGCACCAATAATGGTTCCCGCCCGTCTCGACGTTCATGCACGAGTCCGGCGTGATCCAGAAGTTCGCGCTGATCGACCGCCCGTTGCTCCCCTCCCAGTTGCTGTACCCGTCGTCCCCGTGCCCGACCATCTCGCCGCACGCGAGGTTGAACGGTCCGCCGATGTACGTGTCCGTCCCGTCGAAAAACTCTGGGTTGTGCGCCGGGATGTTGCCGACGCCGCCGGCGAGGTGGGTGCTGTAGCAGGCGATGGTGCCGCCGGCGGTGATGGAGGGGATCAAGGTGAGGAGCGGGGCGAGCGTGAGGAGGGAAAGGAGGGAGGCGGTGGTGGTGAAGTGCATGGTTGGTAGTCTGGTAGTTCGCGGTGGTGGTGGTAGCGGTGGATGCTCAATATTGCAAATGACAGAAATTGTCGACCTTGACTTGTATAGAATAGAGAGTCGCTGCAACTCGTCCCTCTTTTATACGTCCAGCATGCTCGAGCCTTCCGTGTCATTGGGTCAGGATGCCGGCCAAGTACTCTCTGAAGTCTTCCCGTCGCTAGCGCGTCGTATCTCAGAGCGGCGTGACTTACAGTCATTACAGTCAATCACCACTGCAATGTCAACGACACGTGAAGCCCAGAGAAAGGATGCCCGGCCGCCGTAGAGCGTATACTTCACCAATCTGACATGGAATCATCACGGCTCGGCGCTGCCCTTCAGACGTGAACTGAGTACTTGACATTTAACTACCGATCACTTACGGTGTTACAGTGCGGGGTGGGGGGGCCTTGAAGAGCTTAACGATACGGTATTCAGAGCTTGAAGTTGTCACGGTACCATATCCACTTGACGAAAGGCAAGTATCGAATCGCTGTTCCCCTGCGACTTCTCCATGTAGCTACCATGCGATGCTGTAACAGTAGCGTCGTTGTTAGCGATAACTGGACCGACATGCTTCGATAGCACCGTCCACGGTTGCTCGTTGCTTACTCACAAACCTACGACGAATGTCAAGATAAGCATCAAGCAACGTCCATGTCACCAGACGCAATTGCGGCGGCCAGGAGCCTCGGAGATCCAGACAGGGAGAGGTATATTGCCACAGGAGCCGTGCGCGCGCCGCATCGACATCTCTCGACGCTTCGAAGCTTGACAGATGGATTTTCTGTAGGCACTGCACCGTTCATGCTCCGGGTCAAAAGCTTGAAATGGTGCACCCACATGCAATTACAACCTTGTGCCGGCGGGCGGGAGGCCCCCGGCCCCATGGCCCTGGAGCCGCTTCGACGTTATGGTTCCTGGGTTCACTGGCGGGCAAGTGTCTGAAACAGAATGATGGGTGCCCTGACAAACCATAGCCCTGTGCATTGTCTGCAATGTGCTGAGGAGTTGCATACGTACGCCGAGCTCCTGTCCCGTGCTGACATAGAATCATAGCAGCAGCGCGGGTCGGTGCAGACTTCCATCTTGGCGACATACCGGTACCTAGATCGAGCATCATGCATCAGCGACGGCGTCATCCGTGACATATGCATGTAGGTTATGCTCAACTCGCACGCCTGTTCGCAACGCGTTAGTGCATCGTCTGTGGTGTTCCGTAGTCAGCGAGAGCCATGTCGCTTCATGAAGGTTGTGTGGATACTGTGAGGCGTGGAATGTGGTGGAAAACCATCGACGGGAGTGAATAGCGGTAACATACCTATGACACAGGCTGCGTTGCCCTTCGCGTTGAAGATCAACTATTACGAGGTGTCTCCGCATCATTTTGAGTACAATGAGACCTGGGACGGATCCACACAGGTAATCGCTCGATGTTTGAACACCGGCGAACATCTAGCGCATGATCTTGCTATAGATACAGAACATCAGGCTACAAACAGAGAATACGGTTGAGTAATGACGTTAGCATATGCTGCCGCTTGTACATGCAAGACCCAACAACAACTTACGTATACTCTATTTCAACTCGTTCATGAGCGCGTTCAGCGTCCGTGCAACAATGCCGACACCCTCCTTGACCATCTCTTTGTCCGAGCTGCGGACCAGCCGCATGACCCGACCCTCGAACTTATCGGGATGGAACCTTAGCATCGTCTCGCGCAGCTTCTCCTTCCTATCCTTCTTTGCGGCCTCCTCGTCCGCTCCGTCCGTGGTCGGCAGGAGGAACGACGAGATCGCCTCCGCCGTGAGGTCTTCGAGCACAACTGAGGGCTGCTCTCCGCGTTTGGAGGACGATAGTGAGGGCGGGAGGACCGGCCACGGGACGTCCGCGAAGCGCATCGTTCCTTCGGATGCGGCGGGGACACTCTGGGAGAGCAGCTCTTTCCACCGCACGTCGTAGGATTCGCGGGCAAGTACGACGCGGAAGCGATCCCGCTCGCGCCTGCGCTGTTTGCGTTCCTCCTCGGCTGCACGCTCCAAACGGTGCGTTTCCTCGCGGAGCGCCTTTTCTCGTTCTTTGCGGGCCTTGCGCTCGGCTTGTCTGCGTAGTTGCTCCTCGTGTTCCGCAGCATGTTTCTTCCTGCGTGATAGCAGCGTACTCAGAACATGTTCAGGATATGATGCAGCAGGCAGCTCACCTCCACATGCCCGCCCGCACCCACTCCGCGTAGTCCTCGTCCTCCATGTACTGAGGGTCGATGTTTAGGTCGTCCTCCATCCTCTCCATGCCGCCGCCCCGCCATCGTCTTGGTATATGGGCATACGAGTTCATGGACGCCTCTACGGAGTCAAGCCGCTCGTCATCGCCCATGGCCTCGTACAGCTTCTCCCGGAAGCGCATCTCTTCGACCTCGGCCGCTATCTGGTCGTAGTCCGGTTTATGCGCGCGATGCGACCCCGTCCCCGCCCCAGAGCCAGAAGGCGCAGGTTGGGGCCCGTACTCGCTGTCGCTGTCTTCAATGTCCTCGCCGAGCATGTCCTCTGTGCGCCGCCGTTTCGGTTGGTACTCGGCATCCGCGTATGGGTCGAGGAAATCGTCGACGTGTCGCTTGTGCTTCGCAGCTTTTCGAGCCGCTTTCTGTGCCTTTCTCCATGCGCGTTCCGCCTCTTCAGCAGGCGTCCGTTTCATTCGTAGCTTTCCTTTAGGCATGGTGGTGAATGGGCAAGAAGCGTATACTAAGCGCCCATATGCACGCCACAGCTGGAGCAAGCGGTTGTGTTAGACGCCCGTCGGCATAGACGTCGGCATTCGGACCGATAAGCGTGTGGGGGAGCGGTGTGCCGCCACTCGAGCTCGATGTTGTCGACGTTCTGCAACGTCCGCCGTGCGCCCTTGGGACGTCGTACGCTGCGCTCTGCACGTCCGTGATCGAAGAGGCACTGTTCCTGCCGCCGCGCCCTAGACTGGGCCGGGGAGCCGGGTGGAACGTTCGTGGACCACGCTGGTCGATGGCCAGATAAGTCAAGACGACCACATGCTCTCCAACTCTCGCACATGCAGCGCAGAATGGAGGACGATCATCCCCGCTGCCGTGCCCAGACGCCCCTGCCCGAGGCTCTTGCAAGACCCATATATTACCGTCCTGGTCTCTGGATCCCTAGGATTCCGTTTCCGCAACCACCACTACCATTACCACCGCCATGACCTCTCCGAACGGTCTCATCTGCTTCACGAACTGCTTGCTGCCTACCGAGGACGGTGCGCTCGTCCAGCAGGACCTGTGGATCGACGAGAGGCGCGGAGTCATTCTTGACTCCCACAAGACTTTCTTCCAGCGCAAGGAACGGCCAGACAGGATCATCGACCTCGGGGGAAACATCCTCAGGTAGGCCACTCCATAAGCGACTTGGCGAACACGGAGACTGAGTGGTATATGGTAGCCCCGGGTTCATCGACATCCAAATCAATGGAGCGTACAACTTTGACTTCTCCGTATACGAGGGCGACGACGAGGCGTACAGAGCAGGCCTGCGCCGCGTAGCTGAAAACATCGTAGAGACGGGTGTTACTTCGTGAGTCAGACCTACTCCCGAAGTTCGCATCCCATCTGAGCGCGCACGTCAATACAGATTACTTCCTACGATCATCGTGAGTGCTGCTTTACCTGAAGCAAGGAGTCCCCGTTGACCATCGCCGCGCGCAGACCCAAGAACGCTCGCTCTACCCCAAGCTCCTGCACCTCCTACGCCCCTACAGCGCGCCCAACTCCGCGACGCTCCTCGGCTGGCACGCCGAGGGCCCCTTCATCCAGTTCGCGAAGCGCGGTGCGCACGCCCCGCAGTTCCTCGTCCCCGCCAAGGAGCAGGTCAAGTCGTTCGAGGACGTCTACGGCAAGGACAACCTCGCCGAGAGCGAGGACTGGCTCATGGCCGGGGACGCGCAGGACGCGGTGGGCGTGCGCGTGATCACCGCTGCACCTGAGGTCGATGGGGTTATGGCGTCTGTGGAGGAGCTCGTCCGGCGCGGGGTCGTATTCTCCATTGGACACAGGTGAGCTTCTTCATCAGGATTTCCCCGATCGATGCTAACTCTTTGCCAGTATCGCGACGACTGACATCGCGACCGCGGCCGTACAGCGCGGCGCGCGCCTCATCACGCACCTCTTCAACGCCATGCCCCAACTACACCACCGCGACCCCTCCATCATCGGCCTCCTCGGCGCCTCCCCGCACCTCTCTTCTCCCCAGTCGCCCCAATCGCCCACGTCCCCGTCCTCGCCTACGTCCGGCTTCCCCACAGCGGCACTCGCGGGCCTGCAGCGCGTGCCGTCGCTCGTGAAGCGCGCGGCGGCGCAGGAAGGGCCCAAGGCGACATCCGAGGCATTCGACGACGTGCAGACCCCGCCGCAGACGCCGGTCCTGCGCGCGCAGGAGGGCTTTGAGCTGGGGTTGCAGAAGGGCAAGGTGGCGGATTTGGCGTTCGAGCGCCCGTTCTACGAGATGATCGTGGACGGGATTCATTCGCATCCTAACTCTGTTCGGGTACGTTTGCGCCGTCGTTTGTGAGTCGATGTTGTGGGGTGTGTGAGCTGACGGGATTCGGAAACTGCTAGCTTGCGTACTCTGCGTATCCCGATGGCTGCATCCTCATCACCGATGGTACGTACATCTGCTCCCACACATCGCTCCGAACCCACCAACCTAACCCCTCTTCTCCCTCCAGCGATGAAGATCCTCGACCCCAATCTCAAAGACGGCGTGCACGCCTGGCGGGACGGCAAGCGCTTCGTCAAGGACGGCGACAAGCTGTACCTCGAGGGCACGGACACGCTCGCCGGCTCCGTCGTCACGCTCGACAAGTGCGTGCGCAACTTCTCGCGCTTCACCGGCTGCTCGCTCGGCGAGGCGATCCGCTGCGCGACGTTCAACCCCGCGCGCTGCCTCGGCATCGAGCGCCGCAAGGGCACGCTGCGCCCCGGCGCGGACGCGGACCTCGTCGTGCTGGATCGGAAGGGGAAGGTGCTGAGCACGTGGGTGGGCGGGAGGGAGGTGTGGAAGAGGGGGGAGCAGTGAGTGCTGGATGTGGGCAGTGGGCAGTGGGCGTGGATGGGTCTTGGGATTGTGTTGCTCTGATTCCGGGTACCGGGTAGTGGGGAAAGTAAGCAGTATCGAAAACACGGGCGGTCGTGTACGATCGGACAGAATAGCACGTCATGCGGGATAGACTGACCCTTGCATCGCATTAAGAGGTGATAAAATACTGTGGGATATTGCACTGGCAAGACAAGGTAACAGGTTACACGGTGCGAACGCCATCGTACTTCGCTTTCGTTCCTTCTGCTCGCCGAGGCCCAGGGAATACGTACATCATACTAAGACGAGATCGGAGCACTGCGGACCGACATCGAAGACTCTATGGGGGGTGGGGAAAAGGGAAGCAATAAAGGAGCGCAAAAGGAGAAGCCGTAGTCAAGAAGCAAGAAAACATACAACGCCCAGCAAAATCGTACACCTGCAGCAACACGTCCGTCCATCATCATCATCATCGTCACAGAAACTCGTAGAAGGCATGTGCGTCAGAGCGTGTACTACGACGACGACGACGACGATGAAGAGGCCGCCGCCGTCTCCTTCTCCTTGCCCTTTTCCTTCTCGGCCGCAACCGCGCCCGACGCCGCGCTCGCATTCGGGCCATCGTCCATATACAGCCCATGCTCCTCGATATAGTCCACCACCGGGGCAGGCAGCAAGTAGCGCACGCTCAGCCCGCGGCGAAGGAAGAGCCGGACCTTCGTCGACGACACGTCGTTCTGGACGAGCTGGTGGATGAGGTGGATGTTGTGCCGCCAGCGCGAGAGGCTGTCGATCGCCTGGTCCATGTCCGCGCCCGCGCGCTCGATGATCAGCACCCCGTACCGGCCGAGGATGTGGTCCAGATCGGCTTCGGACCACACGCCCGGCTCGCTCATCGTCGCGATCAGGTCCGACCCGGCGAGGAGCATCACCCGCGCGGGCTTGCGCGCGCCGTCGGGCGTCTCGATCCCGCCCCGCTTGACGTTGATCTCGTGCTCAAAGTGGTCGAGCACGACGGCGGTGCGCTGGTACGACTGGAACGCCTCCCAGGGGTCGACCATGAGCCACTGCGAGGTCTGCTCCGCCGCGAGGTTGCACATGTTCACTCTGTGGGGAAGATAGGGCGAGGTGAGCTATCTATATCGAGGAGGAAGACTGCGAAACGAAGAGCCGGGGAAGTGAGGCAGGGCGAGAAGGCGGGATGCAGATGAGCAATGGCGTCATGACCACATAGCATCCTGCCAGCTGAGTACATCGCCTGATCGCCCTTCGACGTGTTCGTGGCAATCCTTGAGAAATGCTGTATGCCTGAGCCAGACGAGACACATTGCCCACAAGGCGTTTCGCATCGGAACGCGACGGATGTTTGCCCTAGAGCGAGCTGCACCATGACGAAGAGGGGAGCCCGATCTTGGCCCGGGTGGAATGAACCAGGAGCGCTCAGTCGGCGCCGGACTCAGCCACAAGGCAATGCATTAACAGGCTACGACTGGAACATATGCAGCGACGTCCTGGAATCCCCCAGCACGCCGACAGAGTCGACAGATACCAAAACTCCAAGGTCTGAGCCGTAGAGTACCCTCACGTGACCGGGTGCGCAGGGCATAACTCTACCTCTGCTCGACTCGTTCGAGGCGCAGGAAAGCGCAGGTTGGGAGTACGATATGACGGAGACTCACCGATGATGTGCGCTGAGCAAGCCAGGCTTCTTGTACTGGTCACTGACCGGGCTAAGGTAGCCACCAACGATCTCGAAGTCGGTGTTCTGGCGGACGTAGTCCTTGGCCATTTCAAACATTCGGAGGTGGAGATAGGTTACGGGGCTGAAAGAGCCGCATGCGACGAGGACGAGAGGCTGCTTCTCGGGGTTTCGGAGAACGCGGGAGAGACGGTGGGTGGGAAACTGGTAATTTGGAGGGTCTGTGAACTCCCTCGTCGGGGGTGGTGATGCAGAGCTCATGTCTGCGAGCGATGAGGGGGGTATTCAGAGAGAAGGAGGGGAGGAGGGAGGAGAGGCTGAGGAGGCTGAACAGAGATGGAGAGGGAGACTGAGAGAGCAAGATGGATACTAGAGTCATCCGTTCCCACGCTGCCTGCGCACTGCTCTGCAGATTTGTCCATATTCGGTCGTCCGATCGGTCATTCAGAGCCATCCTCCACCTCCTCAGCCTGAGCACGGTATATCCGCAGAGTGCAAAGGTCGCAGAGGACGGGCGTAGTGGAGGTACGTACGAGAGTCGTGTTTGAACCTTGTATCGTGTACGCGACGCAGGGCCTTGATGCACGCAGCGGAAAACGTCCGGACTCGAACGTCTGCGAATCTGATCACCGCGTGCAAGTCGCGCCGCGGCGCTGCACAAGTGCGCCAATTCCAACAGGACGCGCTGCTTCCGCGATATTCATGTTCACAGGAAAACCGGATCGTACACGTATGTGGTACTGTGGGTGCCTTTATGGGATGGATCGTCGTCGCCCGAGTCGTTCAGTAGCGCGATCTCACAACTCTATTGCGTTTTTGTTGACCAAACTACCGCTTCCCGACGTTCCCGGAGATCCGAGGCACCCAGTTATAGAACAGAACCACTCATGCTCAAGCCCACTTGGCGGTCTTCTTGGACAACCAGACACCCGCATCGTTCTCGCTAATGCTTCACAGGATTTGTAGACGCCTCTATTCATCAGAGTTTCGCTGCTATGCACTTCAGTCAGTCACGAGAAGCAACCCTGTATGCAGGCGCCGGCAGCCTTGATGTTGTGGGTGTATGTAGGTGCTAGCCTGTCCGGAGCTCGAAACATCTGGATACGTAAGTGCGAGTGAGTGCGCCATTCCAATCACTCCAGTGGTACAACGCTTCTCATTCCTCGCTATGCAGGTTCCCAGCCATCAGTGGAAGACAATGCTGGCAAGCCATGAACTGGTTAGCAAGTGACCTGGTTTGCTGAGTGATGAGCATGCCGAGCGGCTTGGTACAGCACTTACGGACTTCCTTCGGAGTGCGGATGAGGCTGCGTTCCAATGTCGACGTCGCTTTGCGATACAATGAGTGAGTGCACCGTACTATATCGCCAACAGCTCAATCGTGACCTAGCTCTGTCTTAGGCCACGTCAGCGAGATGACGCGGTGGTCAGTGGTCCCGTCGTGCGAATGAGGTGAGTGTGGCGGATTGAGGTGTGCGTGAGCGAGCGAACGAACGTGCAGCTGATCATGTGGTCACTGCCAGTGTTGCCCGAACAGGCACAGATGCGACGGGAGAAGTAGTTGCGAAGATTTGCATGCAACGCGATACGTCCTTCGTCTTGGTACTCGCCGTCGAAGCAGGATGAACGGAATAGCGATCGGCGTGCCATCTGACTTTCCGAGCCAGGCTGGACTTAGCGAGGTAATTGTACTGCCCGTTTATCGAAGAGCAGAGAAGTTTCCTTCATCAGATTCGATGTCTAGTCAGGAATCGGGTTTGAACTTGGGCCGACCTTGCTCGGGCTGTATGACAAGCATGCTCTTCAGGGCGGGAGTCCACTCGTGTGGGTGGTCGATCTCGCGTGTAGGCCTCGAAATCGTACCCGCCAAGACACTGTAACCGTCCCACAGGGACACATTGAGCACAAGCGTATCGTTCAAGTTCTAGCAGCCATCGTAGCTTCCAGCAGTCACGCATGCATCCTCAACTGAACTAACAATCTTCCTATCTCTGCAGTACCCCACCGTAGTCCCGCGTCCGGATCGGCGTTGGAGGTCGGAAACCCAGAATGTTCTCAAGACTCTCAGGTGTCAAGAGACATCTGGGGTATCAAGGCACCCGTGATCTCTGAAGATCTGCAGTGTCGCATGACAGCCTATTATACTATATCGCCGCCACTTTGTTGATGCATGTGGGTGTTTCAACTTCCGAGCCCGTCGGCACCATCCGATACCGGTGCCCCTTTCTCTCATGTTGTCTCTTTCTCGGCCCTTAGCTTCACCCAGGACCTTCGGCATTTGAGGAGGGCAACGCTGTATCATGCGGAGGTGGCTTTGAGGAGAAATCTCAACAAGACGGCATCTATGCTGAGAGGGCGCTCCGTTGGGCCCGAGGCTATGAACACTTCCGTAGATCACCTTCGCCCCGACCTTCTCGAGTGTTAAGAGGACCAAACCCCCGATCAAATTCGGACGGAAGCTGGTCAACGATATTGAACGTCTATGACCTGATCTTTTTATAGACGTCGCCAAGTTTCGCGACCCTGGGAGTTGGATCAGCCTCAGACCTCAGGCCTCATGCTGTGGGCATCACTTCGGGATCCCCACATCCCGAGCCTAACTGATCTCGGTATACCAGGTGCGAAGTGTCCTGAGGACACTCCCAAGAGGCCAACGACTCAGTCTGACCGCTGCGGTACCAGTCAACGCGGTTGCCGCGGGATCACGCGCGCAGTACGGGAGTGTGCGCTGCGAGCAATGCAGGTCACGTTGCGGACGAGCTGTTTGCGAGGTGAAGTCAGATCTAGCAATTTACTACCAGTCGCCGCCGTTGAGGCGAATCGAGTGTTGTGGGGCAGAAGTCACAGTCGCGTTTCAACGCGCGTAGTATCGACTCAGCCGCCGCCGCTTCTCGAGAAGTACGTTCCTGAAGTGTGGGGCCGTCAGACAGTCGGAAGTCTATGCAGCTAACTCTACGATTCATCAGGATCGTACTACTAGCGAAACACCGTCAAAGTAACGTGTTGGCGGTGAATACAAGGTAGCAAGTATTCCTCAGGCATGAATTTGTCCTGCCGTCGGTATTGTCTCGAGTTCTTTCACAGTCTGCAATTTGACTACTGCGTCCAGCATGGGCGATATGACGTCGCGCCTGACAGCGTAAATTATGAAGGACGATCGGGACGTCGCAGCAGGTAACGTTATCCCGCTCCGAGTTGATTAGAAGCTATGGCACTTAGGCACTACGCATCCTACAGGGATCCGAGCCGATGTTCACGTGTGCATGCTTTGCCGTTGTCCCGACCCCGTCGACTTTGCTACCCTCCCGCCCAGTCCCGATAGCCGAACCGTAGGTCACGTTCGTCTCGATGTAGGTGACTGTTGAGAAATTTGTGAACAGGACCTACAGAAGATCCGGATTCGACGTCAATTCACGCGAAGAATATTTACGGTGTGACAGAACGCAGACCAGGGCCCGGGCCCTCTTGGCGTATAAAAGGGCAGCAGGATCCTGGTCATTCACCAGCTTGAGGTCGACGTCTCTCCTCTCGTCTACTACAACTCCAGCACCCAACTTCTTCTTCGAAGCACCACCAACCCTCATCACCGCCACCACTATGCCTTCTGCCTCTCTTCGCGCCCTCGCCCTTCTCGCGGTCGCTCCGCTCCTCGTCCCCTTCGTCCGCGCTGGCGGCACCATCGCCTGCTACAGCACCCAGGTCGACGGCGGCGTCGGTATGATCCCGTCCCACAACCCCGAGTTCTTCGACGGCGAGAACACGTACATCGGAGGCCCGTTCGCTCTTGCGTGCGGCGAGATGGTCGGCCACTCGGACGGGTACGGCACCTGGGAGGGCGGCGACGGGCGCACGATCAGCGCGAACTTCTGGATCACGGACGACCTCTGCATGAATGTCGAGACGGGCGGGAACCACTACTATTGCTGCCCCGGGAGCATCAACCAGAACGCCTACTCGGTCACGTCGTGTAACTGGTCGTAAGCCGGGTGTAGGTGTGTGGTAACTTGTGGGCTCTCGATTGAACACATATGCTGACCTCCATGGCACACAGGCTATAACGTGACTGTGCCAATGGATGCTAGAATTGAGGAGGGCTGCGGGCGTAGTGAAGGGATTGTCGAGAATGTGTAACGTCGTAGAATGATAAGGGTGAACAGGGTTTATGCGTCTCAACTGGCTTTGGTCCGCCATCCATAGAACGCTCCACTTGAGTCAGTGGTGCGATCAATCTGCTGTCCGCGAACGCATCGCCTGGTCATATCCGTGGGTCAGTATTGTACAGACTGAACGTGGTAGACAGTGTGTGTCTCCTGGATGACATTCTCCTCAACGTGCACTGGCACGATCAGCAGGAACGACCAATCGGGGGTGCATTGCAACTCTTCCCACACGCCTCGTCACGTCGTTTGTCTTGTTAAAAGAAAACACAGGCGCATGTAGCTGGCAACTGGCAACCGTCGTCACTGTCTATCGTATTACAATAGCTGCTCGCCGGCGACGGAGACCAACCTACCCTTCCGAAAAGGTCCACATCGCCCGTCCCATCATTCCGCGCTCAATATCGACGCACTCCAGGGTAGGTATCGCCTCCCTCAAACGGCTTTCGTACGCCCCAAGGTCGTGCTCTCTGAGATATCGTTCTGCTGAACAGGTGTACCTTTGGGTCTTTTCACGAAAGCGACACCCGAACTCAGCACCGCCTCTGCGTCGTGTAGCACGAGAGTATCGACGTTGAAGAGCGGATGAGCAAAGAGAGCCCGGATCGCGTCCACGGCCTCGCCAGAGAAGTCGCCCATTGCAAACGTCAGCGCATGCAAGTGCTTAAAACGAGTAGCAGGATCGGAGAGTATGAAGCGCAGAAAAGATACAAGGCCATTGCTCGACCGCAGCAGCAGCCCATCCCGCAGTAGAAGCCGCGAGCATTGAGGTGCGTAATACAACGCACGACACGTCCACGCTATCGTTGAGATCGTACGGCGCGGCGACAATTCCATGATCGAGAGGAGCGCATCAAACGGTAGAGCAGGCACATACACATCCAACTTGAGAGGCTAGAGAAATCAATACATTATCAGCAGGTGGTATTTGGAATCGAAGCTGCAAGAACGCTATGGGCTTACCATCGCAACCCTCCTAGACCTCCACGGATTGTGTGCGATACAGAGGTGAGTCCGTGTACTGGCTGAGAAAGAGGTAGAGTGTCAACAGGCACTGGACCAGTGCTATCACAGACTCTACCACATACAGGCGATGCTGCAAATGTCACGCGGCGGTACCTCGTGGGATGTCTAGGATTGGGAGCCTTGGGTTCGATCAAACGCTATTTGAGCGCGAAAGCAGGCCCGCGCTTCACTTTCAACAGCATAACAAAGCCACTCAGGCCTTGAAAGGCACAGATACGGGGTTGTAGGTCGTTCATGGCAGTAATATACCACTGCTGTCTATTCAAGCAGAATCAATAGCCAAAAGCTGTTTCTATAGTAACAGCTGAGCGCTGACCGGGGCGCCGTGACAAGCGCGGGGGCTAATAAACACAAAGAAGCATGTCGTTCGTACCTCAGGAAAGTCAATTTACGAAGCTTGGAGGAGGATTTGCTGAGTTGTAGGCCACTCACAGCGAGGAGGAGGGAATTCAGAAGTAAGTGTATGTGGCGGAAGCGCCGCTAAGCGCCTGCACATCAGCGTGGCTGTGCAGCGGTCCCAAAACGGGGCTGAAAGTTGAAGCAGCCTTGGCAACTGCTCTCTCACGCACACTGTCAAGTTCAATAAGTTCAAGTTGTTGGTAAGGCTTGCCGTGAACGCAAA
Source organism: Cubamyces lactineus (assembly GCA_022376465.1). Lineage (NCBI taxonomy): Eukaryota > Fungi > Basidiomycota > Agaricomycetes > Polyporales > Polyporaceae > Cubamyces > Cubamyces lactineus. The sequence goes on along the minus strand of JACDTU010000017.1, from coordinate 431,139 downwards.
ACTACGAACCTACTAGATCAATACAGTGAAGGTATCTTGGAGGAGCGGAGAGGATTCCTGCCGATCTGGCCCAGGGGCTCTACCCGACCTGGAAAGATTCGGGGCTGGGCGGCATCGCTAAACTTGGAACCCCACCGAGTTCTCCGATAGTGCATCGTGGAGACTAATATTGCTTTGGATGTAAGTTTGATGAGTTATTTTTTGGGCCAATCACCAACTTATAGACCGTCTCTTTACTTGAATCTAGGGATGACGTCGCAGGCTCGGTAGGCCGAGGGCTTGACCGATTGATTGGACGATGAAACTCAAGTACGCGGGTAGAAGGCACGAACTGTTCATACCTCCGATATGATGTGTGGCACAAGCCCGACTGATACTGTCAGACGCAGTACTCGAGTCGATTCCACGGCCGGACCACTTGTGAGCTTGTGGCAACTTGAACCATCTGCCTTCGTGCAACTGCAAGCGAGCATCGGTGGTGACACCGATGACCGAGTTAAGCCTCGAACAAACCAGCAGCAGCTCCGACGTTTGGGAGTTGGCAACGATATACAGTATGACATCATTGCACCGGGTGCGATGAACGTCTGATCTGTGAGGATGTGCCACACTGCGACCTTGTTCGATGATGGCTACTAATACATGGCGCAGGTATTCATATGAACTCTGAATCAGTTCAACTTGTCTCTCACGGTAAGCGGTCAGCTCGAGCATCCACTATGAGGCTAGTCGGAGACATAGCGTCGTTCGTATGCGCTGTGCCTTCACAGTACAGATTCAGCTACGATGAACGACATCTCTTGACGTTCAGCGAAATGGAAATTCGTGTGGAGTATCCCGTCAGCCCACGAGCATCGCACGGTAGGCCTGCGTACTGCCGCGAGGTTTGTTGATGCTCGTGGGTGATCCGCTTTAGCCCGGGAGTCGCTGCCTACGGCATCCAAGGCACGAGGTGTCCAGAACGTCGGCGCAATGCGATATTTGGATCTAGGGTTCACTGACGTCTCAGACGTTGTTCCTTGGCACTGGTCATGGGAAGTTCCGAGTAATGGGGCTAGAGGAAATCGCAGAGGACGAGCGTCTCGACGCAGCCACTACAGCTTCGTACGTCCCTGAATCCTAGAATCGACTGCTGCAACTGACTTCAACGCCTGCAGCTGTGATAAATAGTGACTCGCTGGAACAAAGACAGATTGACCAGCGATAACATCCTCAGGCGATGGACCGTTCCACGGATTAGTGTGTCTCTGGAACATATTTGTTATTTCCGCGTACCACAAGGTCGAGCCGCAGTGTGACGGGGCGCATGGCCCTTTGGACCGTGGCCAAGAGGCGACACAATGATGGTGTTGTCTCGCAGCGTGTTCCTGACACCTAGGAAACCGGAGACATCGCTACTTATGGATACCTAGTGGCGTTCACGTGCGTCGTGTCCATCGTCCCTGCCTGACCTCATCTTCGTAAAGTTTGCAATCCACCCAATAACTTGGATGGGTCACATTGACGTCCGTCTCAGCCCAGGGCTACCATTTAGGAAATGCACTCGGCACCTGCACGAGTTCCAGACTGAACGTCATTCTTTGTGAAAATACCCTGTGACGTGACAACTGCACAATCCGCGAGACCCTTCTGGCCTATAAAAGCGAAGAAGTATCTCGGGGATCCCTCAGCTTGAGGTCGACGTTTCTCCTCTCGTCTACCACAACTCCAGCACTCATCGTCTTCAAGGCATCGCCAAACACCAAAACCACCGCCACCACCATGTCTTCTGCCTCTCTTCGCGCCCTCGCCCTTCTCGCGGTCGCCCCGCTCCTTGTCCCCTTCGTCCGCGCCGGCGGCACCATCGCCTGCTACACGAGCCACCTCGCCGGCGGCGTCGGCAACATCCCGATCCACAACCCCGAGTTCTACGACGGCACGGACACGTACATCGGCGGGCCGTTCAACCTCGCGTGCGGCGAGATGGTCGGCCGCTCGGACGGGTATAGCACCTGGGAGGGCGGCGACGGGCGCACGATCAGCGCGGACTTCTGGATCACGGACGACTCGTGCATGAACGTCGAGACGGGCGGCGTGCACTACTGGTGCTGCACCAACGGCATCAACCAGAACGACGGCTCAGTCACGACATGCAACTACACGTAAACGGTGTAGGTGAGTCGCCACTGTATCTTGAAACCAAACCAAGCGAATGTGCGTGCTAATGTCCTTGTTGCGGCTATATTTGCAGAAGATGGGGAGCAGAGAATTGCACGCGCAATGCGTAATTATTTGCGTAGTTTGTACTACCATACGATGGATGATAACGAGTCAATCGGGTTCATACGTCTGATTGGGTCTTGAGCCGCCCATATACTATGCCATATCAATACCTCTTCGAGGACGCATACGTTCGCACTCAGGAATGTAGGCCATGTGCTAAGAAACAGTATGCTATACACGCCTAATGACTAGTCCGACAAAGATACAACACAATGTTGGTACAACAAACAATCCCAAGCCACGTAGATGAAAGGAGGACTGACGTGTTCGTATGCAAAGGCGACAATTCGTGAGCAACAACGAAAAAGTCAAAGAGCATCGCCCGGCTCTCCTAGATTTTTGGCCCAGCGGCCCCCTTCGCCCGCGCGGCGGTCGTCGGGCTACAAAGGATTGCCGGCCCTCCAAACGGTGACGCCTGAAGAACGACACACAAGACGGTGGAACGTCGGGGTAAGTCGGGCTGCACAGGCTACAACTACGGCAAGGATGAGCGACGCCGCACCATACGGATCTTGCTTGCGCCGATAAGGTCGAGGATGGCATTGATGTTGTCCTCCCTGGACGGCTTCAAGTTGACGGGAGCGTCGTACTCTTTCAGCAGGTCCCGAGCGCCGTCCTCTACGCGTCGGGATGCGGGGCGCAAATGGGATCAGATATGCGTTCCATGCTTAAGCAGAAACGAAAGTGGATTCAACGTCCGGACGTACCGGAGATACGGAACAACTGATCTAGAGTCCTCGGGAACTGATTCGGTACCTCGCCCTTGACATTGAGAATGGTGGAAATCTCGGCGTCCAGATCGCCAGGGATGAGAGCAGCATTTCTACGCATGCTCTCGCTGGGGGAATGCGCCATTGCCAGTGAGACGTGCCGACATCGGTGCGGCGCTTCCCAAACTCACGAATTGTGGAGCTCCCGCTCCAACCTTGCAAGCTCCTCTTCGTGCTGTTTCATCTCCTTCTTGTGTTCTTCTGACATATAGTCGGGCAGGCGTGCCTGAACTTCGTCCCTGACGAGATCGTCGATGTGTTCTAATACTCCAGCCTGAACTATACACGCAGTGATGGTGTTGTTACCCTGAGTATTGTTCCGAGATTCCTGGCATACAAGAATACGCGACATACTAAGGGTTTGTAACTGGTTCACCAACTCCTTTTCGAAGACGTCCTTCACGAGTTCTGTGGGGTATGAATGTCGTGAGTTACTCACGGATAGATTGCCGTCGAGAATGGGAGCAGGGGTACTTACTGTTGATGTCCTCTAGTTGAGCCTCCTTGGCGTGGTTGGATCTCACCATCTTCGTACGGACGCTAGGATAGTACTCAGCACATTCCTTCATGCATTAGAGCTCATCTAAGCACATACTCATTGACCTGGGAGTCTATGAGCTTGTCGCCATCATTGCGGATCTGATTGATCTTGTCCTCATTGAGGCATCCTAGGCTCATCTATTGATCAATGTCGATCAGCCACCGGACCTAGTCGCGTTTCTGAGCAGCCCATGATATGCTAACCTGAAAATGAGCAAGTGACTCGTTCAAAGTATCAATAACGTTCGCGGTTATCGAGCTAGCAGCAGCGGTGGAATCCATGTCGGCTTAGAGGAACTTGGATGCAACTGATTCTGGGGGGATGCAAGCGGCGGAACCTGAAGGAGCGCAAGATGAGCCACCCTGAGCTGCCAGGAGATATGCATTGCTACCGCAGCAACTGCACATGCGGACACCATGCGCCCGAAGCGTGCAGCAGAGACGCTCCTTCAGAAGGCAGTCCGAAGTCCTTCCTTGTGCAGCGCCGTCTGCCCCATGTGAACACAGCCACCTGTGATCGAGGCTGGCCATCATCTGCGCGCCGGTGGTACGCCCGAATCTGTGCAGCTCCCAAGTCAATATAACTCTCAACCCACAACTAACGCAAGTCCACGTGTTCAGTGGGAGGCGCGGCGTCGCACGCGGCTGCATGACATAGGCCAGAGACATACTAGAGTCGGCACGACTGAACTAGAGCATCATCATCCGACGGTCTTAGGCAGGAGGGTCGGAGAATCACGCAAGGTACTCGGGGATCTCACGTACTACTAAAGAGGAAGAGTACGGTACGAGTCACATCGTCCCGCTACGGCGAGAGTGAGAATAGAACGCCTCTTTGCCGAGGATCACGACATGCAGCATCACGGACAACACCAGCGTAATGACAAAATCTGGTGAGCCAAGAGGCGCGGCTAGCCACTCGCAAAGCTCGGCCGAGTCTGTGTACTCTCCAGGAGTGGGGCCCACGTACACTCACCTCTACTTACTTACTTGCCCCTAGTAGTACTACCCCGATGTTGGCAATGCGACAGGACTAGGTGGAGTAAATCCCGAGTCGGTATATGAGTAAGTGAGTCCCGAAGGTCCAGCTTGAAACGCTGACCAAGCTCAATTAGCACAACGACCTCAGAGACGGCCCCGGTGCCGAATTACATCTCGGACGGACTTACACCGCGTAGACTATCCAAGAGGTTCTGCTTTGAGCGCCTATACAGGCGGAATCGGGCGGGCACTGCGAACGTATATAAGCTACCCTCCATGTAACTTTGCAAGCACACGCAACGCACCTCTTCGACATCTTTCATCGTCCGACCACACTGAGCAGGAGCACATCGCACACGAAATAAAATGGCCGCGGAACTCCCCAAGCTCACAAAGAACTACTTCTTTGTATACGCCCCGGACGTCCCCAACGCGCAGCGCGCGAAACACCTCGCGGTGCACATGGTGCAGAACACGCCGCTATTGAAGGATGGCACCATCAGTAAGTCATGTGCATCGGCCTACCTCTCGTCCGAGTCGGCGGCGGCAGTTGGCACCCGCGGCGCAGTGCGCACTGTGCTCAAGTCTGACCGAACATCTCTCAACCAGGGATCGGCGGCGGGCTGCTGACCCCAGACGCGAAGACGACCGACGCCGACGCCCGCGACAAGATCGACGGCTAGTTCATCATCGTACAAGGCGAGAGCATCGACGACGTCTGGGCGCAGGTCAAGAAGGATGTGTTCTACACCTCCGGCGAGGTGGTGAGTGTTGATACCTAAACTCGTCTGGCATGGGGATGGGCTGAGTGGCACATGGGTAGTGGGACCGCAGCAAGATCATCGTAAAGCCCGCTTTCCTCGCCCTCCAGGACGTCAGGTTCGAGTGAAGGAGGGTATCGTTTCGTCGGGCGTCAAAATATGGGTAGCACGGGGAAGGAATTCCGTAGCGCAAATGTCCATCTGTATGAAACGAGGAGTATATCGAGCTCGGGCCCCAACGGCGACATAGACATGACCGACTCACGACTTCCTCCGCGTCCGCGTTAGTGGCAAGCGCCAATGAATCACCGAGTCATGCGTCAAGCTCATGCAGCCTGGCGAGACGGCCCCGATATGCGCAGCGCGCTCGAAGAGCCGCGAACAACTCGCGTCGAGGCGCAGAGCCGCGTACTTCGTGTCCACCACTGAATCCTGACTTCCATCGACGTCCGAGTATGCGCTGAAAACCAATCAGAACATGTCTGGACGAAAGCGGTATATTCATACCTTGCGCTTTCGAGTCCCGTTTGTGTAGAAGAGCAGAGAGGGATGGTCAGTAGATACCGATACCAAAAGGCGGCTCCCCTACCTGCTGTAAATCAGGAGGAGCGAGCCCGCGCCTACCAGCGCGGCAGACTCGTTCCGCGCGTGAACCTGCACGCCGCCTTCAGCTGCCACACCAACGTCTATGGCCGGTGCGCAGTACGACGAGCGTATATAGCTGCTGCGAGTTCAGCTCGATACTGACCAGCACATACTGACCTACAACAACCGTCCCACTTCCCACTTCCCACTTCCCACTTCCCACTTCCCACTTCCCACTTCCCACTTCCCACTTCCCACTTCCCACTTCCAACCACTCCCATTCCACCGAACGATTCCGTCGAGAGAAACAGCCAGCATGTCACTCGGGGTCGCGAAGCACAACTTCTTCCTCGTATACGCGCCAGACAAGCCGGACGCCCAGCGCGAAAAGCACTTCCCCGCGCACATGGAGCGCGGCCGGCAGCTCTGGCAGAGCGGCGTGATCAGTGAGTCTCGCCCCCCCCCCCCCTCCCTTGCAATCCCCTAGCACCAGCATCAGCCTGGAGAAGTCGAATGCTGACACGGGACCGCGCGAACTCGGACAGGGATGGGCGGGGCGCTCCTGCCACAAGACGTGCGGGCGACAGACGCGGGCGCAGCGGAGAAGACGTGTGGGGGGTTCATTATCGTGAAGGCGGAGAGCGTCGACGAGGTGTGGGCGATCATCAGGGAGGACGTGTTCTGGACGTCTGGCGAGGTGGTAAGTGCTGCTTGATCGCGTGTGTGGAGAGAGCCTGACTTGACTCGGTGGCTGTTTGCGTTGGGTGCGCGTAGTGGGACCGTGAGAGGGTCACAATTCAGCCGGCGTATATCGTCATGCCGGAGGCGAAGTTCGATTAGGGTGGAGGGATAAGGTTGGGAGTCTGGGTGGGCAGCGTCGCTTGTCAACGCTGAGAGGGAAGCTCAATCGTCGTCCGCATTGATATGTACCACCAACGAACCAATTCAAAGATTTGGGTTTTTGAGCTTGAAATAGAAACGTGCCATACTATATGACTCACAATAGCCGTCTTGGGGTTGCATGATAGCTACAGCCTGATGGTGCACAGCACAGTCCTGGGCTCGAGCTAGAAAAGGCCTGTCAGGCTTAAACCTTGTGGTACGACAAATACCTAAGCTGAAAGGCCTCTTCACATAGGCGCAGGCCAGGATGCAGTAAAATCTGAACCATACTCTAGTATTGAGCGGGGAGTAAGTTAGTAACACCACACCGTCACGCAGCAGCCCTCGACGACGCGGACACCTATCCGCTGCACATGGGGGATATAGGTAGTCTTCAGCTCCTGGAGCTGAATCTCCGCACCAACCTCCTCACCCATCCCTCCTTCACAACCACGTCCTCCTTCACCGGCAACGGCCTAACAAACCGATGCTGCAAGCTGTCGCGCCACGCCTCCTCCTGCGGCTGCAGCACCCACCGCTCAACGCCCTTCAGCAACCCGCGCTCGAGCGCCCTCAGCGCGAGGTTCTCCCTCTTCCACAAGCCTTCCGTCCACACCGCCAGGGGACCCACGCGCCCCGGACGCGCTAGGACGCCGTCGTCTTCCAGCAGCCTACTCTTTTCAGTCTTTTCGGCGGTGGCGCCGCCTGAGTGAGGGAGTGAGGGGGAAGACGCGCGTCGGGACATGCGGTTGGCCATGACGACGTCGGTGAGGAGGCGGTCCCCGACGACGATGAGCTCCTCGTCGCGCACGGGCCGGGGGAGGGACGCGAAGTAGGCCCGGATGGATTTTATGCATGCGTATGACGGCTTGAGGGAGCTGTGCCGTAGTACGGGCGCGGAGAGGTGGTGGGATACGGATTCTGCCTGTGTGATGTCACTGCATTGGATGATCGTCACTAGACGATGAATATGACTACACACGCACCTCGATACTACTGGCATCTAGATGCGAGCCGGCCGTGTTGCTGACGATCAAGACGTTCCCGGGTCCGAACGTCTCTCGACATTCTCGCCAAGCTTCCTGGGGTGCAGTTTAGCTTCGGACAAATGAAGGCGGTTGTGCAGACTTGGGCTTACTGCTAGCTCTGGTACCAGTCGGTCTTCATGAGGAATAGTCTGTACCCGAATGAGAATCCTCACAATCATAAGACAGTTCAAGCACTTAGACTCACCAAACAGTTGTCCTTATCGAAAACAGCGCCCCGGTAGCCTGCCTTGTAGAGAGCAGGGAAGTCGAGCTGGCGGATGTCTTCCTGGCGCTCGAGGTCAGCAACAGGCCGACATCACCTGAGTAATCTGCCGCGTAGGCGGAATTTAGCAATTATATAGTCACAGACCTCTTACGACAATGCCTGGGAGAACTAGCCGAGGGTGGACTAGGAGGTGTATTGGCACGAGCACGCCTGGCAGGTTGAACGGCATTCTAGTCCCGAACGGACGCGGCTACCTTCACTTGACTAGAATCCTTCCGAGCCACAGAGTAAGCTTGAGTACACGATACGCTAGTGCAGCCCTGATAGTAGAGAGCAGAAGAGAGTGGTGGTGGGCTACTGGAAGCGTGCAGCCAGTCGATGTACCAGTACGGTTGAGGACGGGGATCACGTGTTCGGCTTCGGGACGGGATGTGGATGACGCAGTGGGCGAGAGAGGCAGAGGACCTCGCACTCTTTCTTCTCACCACCGACGACGACCCCACTGGCGCGCTGGACGGCCCTCTACCATGCTCGTCTTGCGTGCGCGCATCCTCCTGGCTGCGCCAACGCGCCGGCTCTCACCGCCCGCGCTCCTGGCCCGACACGTCTCCAGCCCGCCATGTCCGCCTGAGTCCCCGCTGCTAGCCCTGGCACGCCGACAGTTCTCTTCATCCGCACGCTGCTCTTCGCCTCCGACAACGTCCAGCTCAACACCGTCTTCGTCAGACTCGTCGTCAAATAAGCCTACTTCCTCACCGAAGAAGTCGCTATGGAGCAGACTGCTACCCGCAGACGCGCAGGACACCACCAAGAGTGCATCCTCTTTTCGGAAGATCGTCGCGCTCGCCAAGCCGGAGCGCAAACCCCTCGGAATTGCCATTGGGTTGCTCATGGTGTCCAGCGCTGTCTCCATGAGCGTACCGTTCACCATCGGAAAGCTCATCGACTTCTTCACGAGCCCCACACCAGTGCGTACCCGCCTTCCTCACTCCATTCCTCCCACGCGTCCCTTACATGGATGGGTTGCGCGTAGCAAATCCCTTTCGGTCTATCACTTGGTCAAGCCTCTGCTGTTTTGCTGCTCCTCTTCACGACTGGCGCTGTCGCGAACGCTGGGCGCGCCATGCTCATGAGGCTCTCAGGTACGTGCACACCAATCAGCGTACACGCAGCGATGTGAACGGGAAGCACGCTAGGCCAGCGCATTGTCGCACGCCTGCGGGAACGCACGTACGCGGCGGCTCTCCGGCAAGAGGTCGAATTCGTGGAGAAGGGAGAGGGCGACGTTCTGAGCAGGTTGAGCGTCGACTCTAGCATCGTCGGTGAAAGGTTAGTGCCACAGGCGCGCGACGCGGTACGGACATGCACTGCGCGCCGCGATAAACAGAACGCCTTCGTACTGACTTATTACCTGGACGCCAGTGTAACACAGAACCTCTCGGACGGCCTTCGGTCAATAGTCATGGCATCTGCCGGATGTGAGTGCGGTTTGCCCGATGAATGCAATTGCTCGCTGACTGTATTTTAGTGGGAGCGATGTTCTACATCTCGCCCACGCTGACATTGCTTATGCTGACGGTAGTGCCTCCCGTCTCTCTCGGCGCGGTACGTAAGGCATACCGGGAGTGCATACAGCTACTCATTCCCGGTGCTAGTAGGTATTTTACGGTCGGTACCTCAAGAAGCTTTCGAACCGGACCCAGGAGGCGCTCGGTGACATGACCAAGGTTCCTAAAATATCGCACACTACGTACAAGAATACTCACTGAGAACCTGACCAGGTCGCGCAAGAGGCACTCTCGGCTCTTCGGACGGTGCAAGCATTCAATGCCGCCCCGCAGGAGCAGGAGAAGTTCCACCAGAAGGTGACGAACGTCCTGACGCTCGCGCGCAAGGAGGCGATCGCGAGCGGCATCTTCTTTGGCGCGACGGGCTGGAGCGGCAACGTCACCTTGCTCGCTTTGCTTGGTTATGGTGAGCGCCGGTTCACTCTGTAGGGGTCTTCTTCACACGTAGGATTGCTGAGGATGCGGGTATTTCCTCAGGCGGTACGCTTGTGAGCAAAGGCGCGATCACGGTGGGCGATTTGACGAGCCTGCTGCTGTACACGGTCTACGTCGGGAGCGGTCTCCAGATGCTCACGTCAGTCTATATTCCACCCCTTTCAATGTAACATATCACTCAAACTTACCTCTCATACCAGATCCTTCTTCGTAAGTGCTCCCCTAGCCCCATGCCCGAGCCCCGCATATCTCACCTTGCAAATCACGCCTTAGTCGTCCATCATGCGCGGCGTCGGCGCGGGCGTGCGCATCTTCGACCTGCTCGACCGCAAACCCGCGATCCCGCCCGACACGGGCCTCGAAGTCGACCCGGCGCGGCGCGGACCCATCCGCTTCGAGCATGTCTGGTTCGAGTATCCGAGTCGGCAGAACGTGCAGATCTTGAAGGACTTGAACCTCGAGATTGGTATGGGCGAGAGCGTTGCCGTCGTGTGAGTAAACTTGACTACGGGGGTTGGGGCGCAGCTGACTTGGAGGGTTGGACGCAGAGGACAGAGCGGGAGCGGGAAGAGCTCGATCAATGCGCTTCTCATGAGGTATTACGATCCGATCAAGGGCAAGGTGACTTTTGACGGCCAAGGTACGCGCTTTTCGACATCCCTAACAGAATAAGACCACTCACGAAGTTATAGACATTCGCGAGTTCAAGCCCTCGTCATGGCGCAACATCATCGGCGTTGTTCCTCAGGTCTCGCGCTTGATACATTCCGGCGATAGACTCGTACTGATGAGTTTGGCTTACAGGACCCCATCTTGTTTACGGGAACGATAGCGTCAAACATCGCGTACGGAAACCCAGACGTGACTCGCGAGCAGATCGAGGCTGCCGCGCGCCAGGCGAACTGCGAGTTCGTCTGGGGCATGCCGCACGGGTTCGACACTGAGAGTACGTACTGCCAATCCTCATACACCTTTCTTGAAGTTTCTCACCTTCTCCTCACCCGACTCACCCGACAGTCGGCCGCGCGAGCCTCAGCGGCGGGCAACGCCAACGACTGGCAATCGCGCGCGCGCTCCTGAAGAAGCCCGCGATCCTCGCGCTGGACGAGGCGACGAGCTCGCTGGACGCGACGTCGGAGCACCGCGTGAACGACGCGATCGACAAGATCCTCCGGGGTAGGCAGACGACGTGCCTGATCGTTGCGCACCGGCTGTCGACGATCGCGCGCGCGGAGCGGATTGTCGTGCTCGAAGGTGCGTGGGTCGTGTATCCTGGTGCGGTCGGGGTGTGGTTTGGGCTGATTGGTGTTGTTGTTCGTGTGGGTAGACGGGCGAATTACGGAGACGGGAACGTATCGCGAGCTGGTGCGTCTGCTTACACTCGGTTATGCATGCAGTGCAGAAAGATCGACGTCTGACCGTGGTGTTGCAGATCAACAAGAAGGACTCTAGGTTCCGGCACCTGATGGCGGCGCAGCTGAACGCCGCTGCGGGCGAATCGCTCTACACCGGGTCCAACTCCACTTCTGCGGACGCGGACGCGGAACCTCGGGCGGAAGTGGTAGCTGCTGAGGGGGAGGTCCGCGCATGACCGGCTTGGGTCTTCGCGTCGATTTGAGCAGCATCGGGTTGCTCAATACGAGCTACCAGTTAGCTGAAGCGCGTGTTCGCTCAGGCCTCTCGAACCTGTGGTCAGCCACACGCATACCCACGCGTGCTCCCACGGTGTCGCACGGTACACATACGCGCACGCGCACACGCCAATGTGCAATGTACAAACCAGGCAGCTACACGATGTCGCGAGCCTGCCCTTTCTTGTAGGTCTTGGCAGCGGGCGCATGCACGGAATCGAACAATAGACGGCCGGGCGGTAGGCTCACGGCTCTTAATGACAATGTATCGACCAACGCGTATGGTGGTTTTTAGTGTAGTTTGCGTAATTGGACACCTCTCATCTCTAGCTTCCCGTTCGTCCTCGCCATCTCTCGCTTTCAGATGTGTGAGGTGCGTCTTGTCTTGTTAGTTGTGTATCTCCGCTCTCTGCAGTTGTGTCTTTGGCTGACGAATTACTTCCAGCTTGCACGAGCACTGCTACTCCTACGCGTCCCCGCTATCGTGTGGCAGTGCAGCATGTCTTCAATTTCTAGCCTCAGTCTGAGTCTGCACGTCAGGCATCAACTTCACAGGAAGACAGGAGGAATGAACCGCTCGCTTCGAAGTTCAACGTTCAACAGCTGATTCTGCATCCCCGCATCAGCGTATCCGAGGCGTGAGCGGACCGAGTTTCCCTACGCGACTCCATTTCGCGGTGCAGGCCGTAGTCAAATCGGAGCGCCCTGCGGTTTTGTATGCGGAGGTTCAACTTTCACATCACGAGAGCTCCGTGTCGAGGCTCGGGCTCGTTGGGGGGCGTTCTTGGACGCAGCTGAGGGCTGAGGACTGGGGTGCTGCTTCCCTTGATCTCGTCGGTTGCCAGTGGGTTCAGGTGGGATCGTTGAGACTGCAGCTGTCGGTTGTGGTTTACATGGTCTTGTGCGGCTGCTTTCGACGGGATGAATATACCATCGGCTGGTACGCATGGTACGCAAGGATTTCTAGGGAGTAGGTATGTATCTGACTGGCGGTGTACTAGTATATTCCGTCCTCGGTACACGACACAAGCCACAGATCGACGGCACGCCCACACTGTATCCTGAGCACGGTGTCGGCGACCGTGGATCCCGCCATCCGGGTACGCACGTCCTTGTATGTCCCAACACGCGCCTCCACTCCCCCCTCTCATCCTTCCCTTACATCCTTTTACGCCTATTCATACACTCTTCCTCTCCTCGCGCACCTCACCAACTCCATGTGCCCTTTCTGTTGAACTTCCAGGTTGTCGGCTGTGCCGGACCGGGAATGTGGACCTTGTGGCTGTGGCGCCTACAACGCGCACAGCATGGACTTTATTCCTTTTATGGACTGCTCAGTGTACGTACTGTAGTTGGACATTCTTTCATTCCCTCCATCTTTCCGTTGCGTTCTACACTGCTACGGATCCTTCCAGAGGGTTCTATATCTATGACACCATATGTTGCGATACTCGCACCATGGTCTTACTCATCGTACATAGGGATCACATGCCTCCTTTCTTCGCTTACTCATGGCACTCCTCTCTCAGTATATAAGGAGGACATTCTTCGCCCCTACTCTTCAGTCGTTCGCTCACAGACTGAAGAGTAAGTTCCTTCATTGCCTATGCCTTTATATGCAGTTACTTACCAAGTACTTGTAGCTCTCTTTGTGTCGCTTACAGGTACTTGTATTATGCAATAGAGTCGTTCGCTCACAGACTGAAGACTCTCTTTGTGTCGCTTACAGGTCGCTCCCAGCCTTTCCAGGTTCAGAAGTTCGTCACTTTCAAGCCGTTCCTTCACACAGGACACGGACGCCGCTCGGGAATCAGCGCGCGTGTGATACGCACACCTATATCCGTCTATCCAGCGACTCGGAGCCATGGCACTCGTGCGGCAGGACGGATTTTCTAGGAGTTGAGGGGTGAGATGGTGAGAACGCTTCCACGAACGGAGAAACGTGCATGGCAAATCCGACGGCACTCGATACGCTACTGCTCGACGCGGCGTGCGACTGATTCCGAGGCTCCAAGGCACGCTGTTGAGAAGTGTGTCACTTGGGGGACGTCGCTGGGCATGCGACAGAAGACGCGTTGAGAATAGTGATTGCAAAGAGAAACATTGATTTCTGAATAGACGACTTGAGGACTGAAGGCAAAGACAGCTTCCGCACAAGCAATGGCTCCAACCTCGAGGTTTGTCCCTTTGCGCCTGACGACTCGGAGATAATCATACCCAAGTATACTTGTCACTGTGCGCCTGGGAAGTGGTAGGCGCTACGATTTTATCTGGTGAAACACACCGATCACCAGGCAAAGTAGGGGTTAAGTGGGGGTGTTGAATAACGTGGTGATGATAACCACCTTAGAGTTCACTGGCATAAGTAGGAGAAAATACTAACGCTTTGCCCCCCACTGGCGCCTGTCCAAATGCAGCCACAACCCAAATACCTCCAAATAATGACACCGCCAGGAGGGACGTGCCAGCAGCAAACGGACTTGTCGATCGCGTTTCTGTCGTCGACTACGTATACTATGTGTGCGCCCATGCCTCTCTTTCTAGCTCTCGCCGCAGTCCCGTCGCCCCCATCGCAGTGCTCCTTTGCTGGTTTCTCGCTGTCCTGGTGTTGCTCGCCCCGTCTTGCTCGCCGTCTGTGTCGTGATTCTGGGTCCTAGATCTAGCATGTTGACCCCGTTGGTCTGAGCTCCGGCGCTGGCTCTCCGGTACTCTTTTCCTGCTGTGGCCAGTGGATCAACATACGGGATACGCAACTGCAGACTCAAACAGCTTCTCGCCTGCAGTGAGTCAGTGCCTTATCTGCCGAGCCCACTCGCCTGCTCTTGTCGTGCCTACCCTCCGCTCCCAATTCTTAGTCTGACAGTGCTGCTTCGTGCCTACCCCTCACGGCGTGCTCTCTCGTCTATTACACTTGCTGGTGTCGCCTACCTGAAGCTGGTTTGTCTGGCTCATTGTTTCTTGTCCTGCGCTCTCTATGTCTCTTGGCCATCTAGCAGTAGCGTCAGCTACGGACTCCTCGGTCGTTCTGACGGTCTCTGGAGCTTAGTACCTCCTGCTGTACTACGCACTGTGACTCCATCTATGTTCTAGACTGTTGCTTGTCGACATTGTGTTGGTATGGCAGTGACACGTACACCCCTGTCTTGTACCATCCCGGCTCTCCCTCGCTCGTCCTCTAGGCCCCTACGAGTTTCCTGTAGTACTAATACTGTGTATTATTTGTCTACAGCACGTTTATAACACCTAGTATTTAAATGCAGCTAGCGTGAACGGACCCTGATGTAGAGCAGTAAAGTAGTGAATTATAAGGCCTATTTATGAGGATTTCACCATTATAAAGCAGAGGGAAAGCGACGTAAAAGGTGGGGGTAGTCATCACTTTGTTCAGCTAGGCAAACGTGGTGATTGTTGCAAAATAAGGTTGAAAAATGTCGCATTGGGATACTGCATAAATGGTTGAAAATACACCAGCGCTAATAATCTCGAACGGATGACTATACACCGTAAATGCCTCGAAAATCACTATTTTTACCCCCAAGTTCTTCCCGGTGGTTTCCACCAAGTGTCGGTCACACAGAGTGTATCGAACAACCACCAGCCGTTGAATCCATGGCCAGGTTGAGGGGACTGCTCAATCTCCCTCCTCACCAAAGAAAGGTAGGCATACACGGAACCCATTGTTTATTTGTTTTATGGTACTCGGCACATGCGTGATGTGCCGCAATTTGTATCGGGTAAGGACTGTTAAAGGTGCTGCATCTCCAAAGGACAACGAAATCATCCGTCCATAGCATCCAAGATTCAAATGAATCAAAGTCGTCAGCCAGCGCTCCGAGTCTGCGTTGTAGTGAGATGAGAATACAGACCGACATTCTTTCGCTACGAACATCGACTGGTTTGACTGGTAAAACTGGTTTGAAGCATATCATGATGCGCATGGGTGCCGAATACTTGGGTGCCGAATACTTGCAAAGAGTTCCGTCAGCTGAAGCACATCTTTGAATGCTGGAGCGCAACATACCTCAGGGAGGAGAAAGGAGGGTACAGATCAAGAAGACAATGTTGGGCCCGGGGAAACCGACACTAGCATAATGCTCGACAGGTCGTATACGTCGCTCTCTATCTGGAACAATGTTTGAAGGAAGTTGGGAAAGGTTGTGAAGTGGATGAGGACCTGTAGGGTATCAGACCACGTTCTTTTATACTACCCCACCCTACCCTGGTGCTCAACCTAGTTTCGGCCTGAGCACCTCTCGTAACAGACAGAGAGCATCGAAGGATCTTACCGCAGTAGTTGCAGATGCCGCAGCTACCGCGGTATCCTTCGACAGGACTCACAACCGGTCTACCATGTCTTCGTACTGCAGCATCGACGTCGAGGTCCGTCAATTCAATGACGAGCTGACCGTAGTAACGTTCAAGGTGAGCACCACGATCCTACCGCAGCGTGGCTCCGCCGGTGTTCTGTCGAGCTCTTGAGAGTCGTGGGGACCCTTCTATGAGCTCGAAGCACCGGTCGCGCGTACGACCTTCGCGTTGATCAATGGGTAGCGAGCCCTGCGCATTTCATGTAGAGAAGACCGCATCGTGGCCAGTGGCGCGAATTTGAAGCTGCGGCAGACGACTTGAGCATCTACTCTCACATTCACCGCAGTGGGTGAACGAACTCACCAACTACCAGCCACCGTATGACCAGCTGAGTATGACCAGTTGAGGAGTGCTACGCCTTCGTGTCACCGCCTGGCCATGAGTCATACCAAACCTTGCTTTCGAACTAAACCAATACTCTTCTCTCTGAACGACACTATTGTGCAACAAGACTGAGCGGGGGAAGATTCAGACGAGCGAAAGGATACGTCTAATGTTGATGTCTGAGAACTCCATAGACCATACATATACATCCATAATGACACCGTGTTTTTCGGCGGAGAGGAGGGTAACGACGACGTCCACAACAAGTGTGTGCTGCCCAGCGCCCATGCCCACATAGCGCGCGGGAGCGCCGGATCATAACCTAGGCAAAAAATACGGAGACACCACAAACTCCAACTCAAACCGACCAAACGGTCAAGGAATTCATGAACCAGGGATAAAGGCGGACGGCAAGCCTGGCACTTGAAGACAGGAGAAGAGTGTAGAAAAACAGCGGCCGCACCGGCACCGCTCTAAACGTGGCGCATATATGCCGGCGGGCGTGGGTGGGGGGAACTAACCAACAACCAGGGAAGAAAAAAAGACAAGCGGCGAGGCGGGGTATGATGATACGATACGAGGGGGGATAATAGCCAATGAACAGCGCGAGTATGTACGGTACTTGATTTCGGGATGAGGAGGATGAGGGAGAGGGTAGGGAGGTAGAGGGAGGTAGGGAGGTAGGGAGGGGGTGACGATGCCAGAGCGTGATATGGATGTATATGACTGTACGATGTATGGTGTATGGGAGTGGTGTACGGCGTGTGGGCGCGGGATGTGTATTGTATGCTACGGGGTTTTATGTGTATATGTATATGTTGCACGGGGAGAGAGAGAGAGAAGAGAGGCGAGCGCGAGAGCACGAAAGCCAACGATACATATGACAAGCGAGTAGGGTACGACTTCAATCACAAAAACAAAAGGCGGGAAGAAATGAATATAAAAGGCTCACGTTCGCTCAAGCGATCACGAGAGATAGAAAGGGGGACACATGAAAAGAGGCGGAACCAAGCCTGAATAGCTTAAACCATAAGCGCACCTCCGGCACCCCCGCGCAAGGGAGACACCGCGCGTTTTACCGAAACACAAGTCACAGCCGAGAAGCGAGGGGACTAGGGCCAGAGAGATGCACGAGGGTCGACTGAAGTCTAGCAGACCTCGACTTCCCACTCGCCGCCCTCTTTGCCTTTCCCTGGCATTCCGCGCAGCGCAATGCGCACACGCCGACGACCAGAGCCAGATGCACCCGGGCTTCCTGCGCGCGACATGCCGCTTCCGACGCTCCCGTATTCACTGCCCAGCTCAAACTCGTACTCGCCCGGCAGTTGCGACGGCGACGGCACGCTTGGGAAGAACGCGCTTGTCGGCGAAGACACGATCGATGGCGAGGACGATGCGGAGAAGGACGAGAGCGACGAGTACGACGATGGCGGGTAGGCCAGGTCGAGCGAGGGGTGCAGACCATGCGACTCAAAGTCGAAGTCGTTCGCGCCGATGCCGAGGAACGGACCGAGGTCATCTTCCGCGTCGTGCCACATAGCCTGGTCTTCCTCTTGCTCTTTGATCTGCGCGCTGCCGTCGCTGCCGTTTTCCGAAGCCGAGGACGAGGTGCCAGTAGACGATGGGGGGTGAATGCGCACGCGGATGCGACCGTCCTTGGCCGCGCTCGCGTCGAACGAGATATCCAGACCGCTCAACCCGAGCTTCTCCGCGTCGACATCGACGAATTCCAACTTCTTGAACTCCGGCTCGGAGGAGCGTTCCTCCGAGGCCAGGGACGACGGCGCCAAGTCGAGGTCCATCGCGCCAGAGCCGAGACCGAGGTTCCAGTCGTAGTCACTCGTCGGGAACGTCGCCATATCAAGCGACGTCGAGTGCGAATGCGAATGCGAATGCGACGCGGCGGAGTTGAACGACACGCTGCTAGACATCGCGTGGTGTGCGGGCATCGAAAGGAGCGTGGGCAAGGCGCAAAGGAGGACCTGTAACAAGCGCATCAATCAACCGCCCGAGATAGAGTGACATCAGTGAATAGATGAAAAACTCACCATCAGTCCCAGACTCGCCCCAGACCGCTCGCCCTTGTGCGCGCGCAACGACGCCGGCAGCTGCGGCTCGACCGCCTCCACCTTGACACCATCTGCCTTCCGCGCTGGGGCATCCTCTTGAGCAGGGACGCTCGACAGCTTCGCCGCGAGCTCACGCTCGCGCTGCTGAGTTTCCGCAAGTTGCCGCCGGAGCTGTTCGACCTCTGACAAGAGTCCTTGATCGGACTGCGCCGGTGATTGTGATTGCGACTGCTGAGCGAGCGCGAGGAGACGTGCGTTCTCCTGCTCGAGCTCCGCGACACGACTGTAGGGTAATTTAGGTCAACATCGCTTTCCGAGAGCACATCGGTCAAAGAACGCGTGGCAATGGTGCGCCTTACAAGCTGCACGAAGCAGTTCGCATAGCGCAGGCAAGACGGGCCTGGAATCAAAGGCCACAGCCTCCTGTCTGCAAGTGATGGGCGCTCCGAGCCGCAGAGAACCCACTCAAATCAGAACAGCTGCATGCACTGGTTGCCCTGAGAGACACCAGTCGGGAAGCGTGTTCTGATCTTCGCCGGCTGGCCCTGCAAGGATATCCACCCAGCGGCCCTCTCGGGAACAGTTAGCCGCGGCAGCCAATCAAAATCGAGATGCGGGCGTCTATGACATCGTCGCGCAGCCCCGGTCGCCGTGAACTCTTCTCGCACACAGCTCCCAGTCGCTTGATGCTTGGGAAGAGAAGGGGGCAAAAGGCCCTTGTCGCCGCATACAAGCGACTCAAAGTCACATGCACGCGCACTGTGTGTGCACTCGCAAAGAGTGAAGCGTCCTAGCGACGTGAAATCGCTTGACGCATGGCACGCAGCATGTCGACATATGTTACCCCCGGTTGCCCAGGGGAAGGTCGGAACCTCCGTAAGCCTTCGGGGATTGCACAAGCGTGCCTGTGTTACCCAAAGCATGTCGGGAGGCCGCCTTGCGAACGCTGCAAACTCGTGGAGACAGTGCGGAGGAGAGGAAAACGCAGAGTCGCCGGCTGGGAAGCATGGGCAAAACAGAGCAGAGGAACTCACATCTCCATGTTCTCAAACTCCTCCCGTTTGCGCTGCCTGCTCAAGAAAGCCGCAGCGCGGTTCTTGACCAAACGCGCCTCCCGCTTGCTCAGTCCGGTGACGTCCGGAGGGACGAAATCCTTGACGGTGATACGCTCTCCACGGGCCTTCTTCGTTGCCGTTGTCGGACCGACCGAGGGCCGCTTTGCGGGCACGACCACGCTTCCTGCGGAGGGTGCTGGAGACCCTGCTGCAGAGAAGGACGAGGTGTGGTGCGATGCCGTGCGCTGAGGAAGCGGCTGCGGCGGCGCCTGGGGGGACGACTCGGGCGTGGATGCGGCGCTGCTCATCTGCGGCGCGGGCGTCGCGTCGGGCACAAAGTCGAATACCTGGTGGGTGGGGAGGCACTGTTCCGACGACTCGTCGGGGCTCATGCGGCTCCTGAGCACCTTGCGGGTGTCTGGCATTGCGCCGGGCATGACGCCGGGTGGTGAGGCGGAGAGCGGGAGCGAGAAGGGGTCGTAGAGGGCGGCGAGGGCGGGGTCGCGGTCCCATGGGACGGGGATGGAGTCTGAGATTGGAGAGGTCAGGGGCGCGTCGGGGGCAATGATGTGCGACATGTGGAGCGCGGGGAGGTGCATGGACGACATGGTGGTCGTTTTGCGGGCTTGCTACGTGCCGGACGTTGAGGGCGTTGGGGGCGGGGTGGAGGACGTCGTCGGGAGGACGAGAGATGGGCGGAGGAGGACGGAGGTGGGGGTTCGGGTTCAAAAAGATGGGACGGGTAAGGGGCGCGGACTTATATCGCTTCTTTGCCGCCTGCGATACCAGAAAGAGCACTCTGGTCCTACCCTTCGGCTACGCTCAACCACCAATCATTTCCTCCTCCCTCTTTGATCCATCAACCCAGCCTCTCCTTCGTCTCGTCCAAACGGCTTTTCAATGTCAGGAAAACATAACATAGCACTTGTCCAGCACCCCGCATTGGACGTGCTCGCTGCCAAGGCGTCATCGACGCGCGAGCTCCGTAAACACGCGTCGCGGCGTACGCGCCCGTGGATGGTAAAATTACGCCCGAGCCCGGACTGCGAGCTGTTTGATGCCGTCTCTCCCACGTTCTCACCCCCCTTGCGCTAATTTCTGCACCCCTTTCGCTCCGTCGCCAATGGCGCATTCCTCGATTGCAACCATCCGCACGCGCCTTGCACCTGCTCGCCTGTTCTTCGCCTGTACGCGCTTTCGCACCTGCAAAAGACCCCATGTTCACGCTCGTCCGACGACACCCCGAGCGTCCGACATTCTGACAAGCAAGCTCCATCCACCACAAGCTTGTCTTTACCACTTGAGGCTCCCAGGTTTACACGCGAAGCCGCAGGCGTCCCGGCCCATAGGCTAAAGCCTCCGGTGCGATGGTCACGTACTGGCCTCTCCGCCCGGCGAGAGTCCCGGTGCCCGCGCTAGGCATGCTGGGACGCGGGTCGTCCGCCGCATCCGTCTTGCCTCTTCTTCGCGTTCTTGCACTCTTATTGCCTCCTGGCGACGCCGATATGGCCTCCTCCGCAAGGACGATCGCGGCCTCCTGCCATATTCGGCATGGCTGATCAGCACAGTCGCTGCCCCCGTTCCTTAACCTTGTTACTCCCACCACCTCCACCAGCTCCCGTCCCATGGACGACGCGCGCCGTCTTCCGTCGTCCCTTCTCGCTCCTTGGGACGGAGCCTTCCTTGAGGAATTCGACCCGCGTTAGCCTTCGCAAAGAAGCATCGGCACGAGGGCAAACCTCGGTTAAGCCATCACCTGCGCAAAGGCTATTTCCACCTGC
Organism: Cubamyces lactineus; assembly: GCA_022376465.1. Classification (NCBI taxonomy): domain Eukaryota; kingdom Fungi; phylum Basidiomycota; class Agaricomycetes; order Polyporales; family Polyporaceae; genus Cubamyces; species Cubamyces lactineus. Next base: position 409,873 of record JACDTU010000017.1, on the reverse strand, counting down.
AGGTCACTCGCCTGCATATTTTTCATCGCCTTCAGACTTCCCCCGCCGTCTTCTCACCATGTCGCCCTGTCGTCACCGAGCAGACAAACATGTGAGCGTCGCCGCATCGTGCCTTGGCCTTTGGACGTGCGTCGAGATGTGTTTGCCATCCCCTTCGGCCGTCTTCCTTCCACTAATCGCGCGTCGATCTGCGTTGTGTGTTTCTCCCTTGGTGCATTCCTTCTCACCACCGACCCCCGAAATACCCCACAAACGTCATTATCGCCGCCCCCGCCGTCCGCGATGCCCGTCTCGAGGGTCACAAGCGCGACGGTGATGAGCCGTCCTGTGTGAACAAACGCCCTGCGATGTCTCGTAACGCATCTACCACGCGCACCAACACCGTTGTCGAGACTTCGAATGACTCGTACTTCAGGCCGTGGTACACTGATTTGCACACCGTTGAGCATGAGGACGTCATATCGCAGACGAAACGCTGCGCACGCCGTGCGCCTTACCCCGGATCTGCCTATCCTATCCGGCTCAGCGTTCTCGCGCATCGCGCGATCGCCGATGCCGCAATGAGGATTGCACGACGGGGGCTCGGGAGGGGGGTGGCGGAGCCTGGACCCGTGGACCGACCGTCATGTCCTTCTTCGGAGAAGGGGATGGTAGGGGCGTTCCGTTCTGCCGGAGGCGCGTCCGCTTTTCGCGCTGTTCGGTGTATTGCGCACGGTCGCGAACTAATGCACGGCGTCGGCGTGGTGGGCGCGCGCATCTTCGACACATCGGCTAGCGATGCGGGCTTGGGTGCTCGGAGACCGGCGCGGTCCATGGCGGTCCCTCATAGCGTTCGCAGCATACATACGTTGTTGACGCTTGAAGGCCGCGTCAACCTCGCCAAGTGCAGCCCTGGCACGGAAGAGCTCGGAGGGGGGAGCACGACTGTGGCGTTTTCTCGTTCTTCTCGTTCCCGCATTCCCGCATCATCTTGAACGCCGTGCGCCGTGGCCCGTAAGTACACAACCCGGCAATACAATCGACCCCGCGCCGATCACAATCACCTCGACGCCTTCCGCGTTGCGGGCACGTGTATACCGACCACCCGCGTGCCTGGACAGCGTCGGACGAGCACGCTGTTTACGGTGCTTGCGTCCGCTGCGTGCATGTGAGACCTCGAAGTCACCTGGAGGGGAATGTGTGTCGGGCTGTTTGGGCGAATGGACGGGTGTGATGTGCAGCGTGTAGGCCGCGTTTTGACGCCAATCTGCAGTACTATTCGTCGTTCTGATGACCTCGATCAATGTCTCTGCGCGGGACTGCAGATACACAAAGTCGCACATGAACGCGGTCGACGCGAGGCCCTCATCTGCTTAACTCAGAGTTGACTGCTTGCTCATTCCTACGTATGGCAATAATATCAACCCATATGACCCGAGTGATGAACCATAAGCCGTACACACCGTAGAGCATGCCGTTCAGGCGCCATGTGCGCGTTCCGGACGGCGTACCTCAAGTTGAGAGCGTATACGCACACGTACCACGGGCACCGCTGGTGGACAGACGGGATCATGGTGGCGAGAACGCGGCGACGCTTCTGCGGTGACGGTGATGGTGGTGGCAAGAAGTCTAACACACGGGCGGGCAGTGCATTTGAAGGTTCATGTCCACAAGGATGCGCCCGTGGTCAGCTTCGCGAGAGGATGGCAGATGAGCGAGGAATGCGCGCGGACGGCGTGTAGAGCTGACTTACCAGGTACTACAGCTCGATCCAGTGCGTGAGTAGTTTCATACTGAGAGCATGAATTAGCGTCCTCCTGGATGGCTCCTGCAACGCACGGGGACACTGACGGCTTCGCGTCACATCGGACGGGCGGTAGGAAAGAGGCCATGCCATGAGGCGATCACCCAGATCCACTGAATAGACATCTATGTGCAAATGAATATCTTCGTGATTGTATTGCTCACCATTGACTGCGCGATCAAGATGAGATGAGATGCGTGCAACTTGTTGGCTTCGCACGGTCAATATCGTCTGCGTGTTACTCCATCACGATCACAAGTTGAGTTCGAGGTTACGAGACCCCATTGATTCCACTGATGATGGTTAGAACCTGGAGAAGCGGTGCTTCGGGGAACATTGAGGCAGAATGCTGGACGATGCGTGCACTGACCAGGACGCGTTTGTGGACAGTATGATCACTGAACGGTCCGGAGGAGGGAACGATCAGTCAACATCACGGATGTATCTTGGCCTTGCGCATCGACAGAACGCCTTGTCTCGCAGGCGCCTTGAGGGGGCTGGGCTGATAATACGATGTGACCCTTGGGACGTTTCAGATGAATTGAGGAGATAGAAGTAAGAGGGCCGGTACTCACATTCAATCTAGCATGAAGAGATGGAGGTCGGCCTCTGTCCAGAGTATAGTGACCCCGTTATTAGGAATGCACACAAGGATTGAAGCCGAGAGCACGAACCGTAGCGGCAGTGGATCGTACGGAACAGAACGATTGGGATAGATGCACTGCACGCTCACGCCCATGATCGCGCCAGCTCGAGATTGCTTGCCTGTCGGGTTATGGGCGCGCAGGAGCGGGTATATGATGGCACCAATACCCTTTGCGAAGCAGCGGTGAAGGTGGCACAAGAAGCCTGACGCTTACTCGCAAAGACGGACGGCGTTTTGAGGGGTACTCTTCGGGGTACATGCACGTCTGTAAGCGTAGTTGGGCTTGAAGCAGGACAGGATGGGTGGAAGGGAAGCGGGGTGTGGCTGTATTATGTCTGATACATGTATGCATAGTGTCCTCTTCTAGATCTCACATGTGCGAGTGGCTGAGCTGAGCGAGCCCATCGAAGGCTGGGAGGCCATGGGGCCTCATATCTTCAGTTCCCAGCTAATGCCACAGCCACAGCCATTATTCTTGGCCTATTTCAGGACGTGAGCGATTCATCCCAAGGAAGCATTGCACGCAAGTGTGGAATCGAGCGAATGGAAGTTGTCAAAGACGTACCTGCGGGTTCTCGACGACCTTGAAGCTGCTGCCAATTAGCTCCGTCGCGTAATCTATCGTAGCACCGTTCATGAGAGGCAGGGATATTGCGTCAACGTAGATATTCGAGGGCTTGATCCGCGGATGGGAGAAGTGGCTGTATGCGCATTAGGCCGCCACCGTCATACTGGACTACATGAATGCACGTACTAGTCGTCCGGTTCCTTCTTTTTGGCAAGCTGCAATCGATACTGGTACCCGTGGCACCCCCCGCTCTCTACAGCTACGCGCAGGGCAGCATTGCCACCCTCCTTTTGGGCTACTGCTCGCAATTGCTACGAAGGACAAGCAGTCGGTCCATGGAAGTGTGGCTGAGCAAATAGCACGACGTACCTCCGCAGCCCTCTCGGTCATCTCCAACGAAGCCTCTTCTGGAGGCACCAGTTCGACTTCTGGGTCATCCGAGTCTTCGTCTTCCTGGCGTATTGAGGAAGGCGAAGGATAGGATACTAACTCCGCACGCTGCGTCGGCGGATGTTGCACTTGTGCTGCTCGTGCATGGGACGTTGATGCAAAGTTACGTCGTGTGTGCGCGAGGGCTCGTCCACGGAATGGACGACTGGTCGAGCCAAAAGCTAGCGAGGTGCGGGGTACTCGGTACAGAGAAGCAGCGCCTCGAGACGAGAATGCCCTAGTAGAAGGGAACGGTGCACTACGCGTACATTGCGTAGGAGACAATATGAAGGAACGCAAGAGCTGCATCGCGGGTGTTGTATGCATAGCGGTGGTGGTCGGCGAGAACAACGAGCTCACTAATTCTGAGTAGCGTCTTGGTCGGCGAGTCGACGGCGACCGAGTCGCTGACCAAGGGGACGTCACGGACTGGTCGGGATTACACAGACGCCCGTCCGGACCGGGACTGGGAAGGTACAGTGATTAGGCGTCTATCTAATCTATTATCTTTTCTAGTTTCATTGCGATGGGAGGCGGCTTTCCTTGGGCCTTCTGACTTTCGGCGGACCGTCCATCGCGCCGAAACCATTATAAATACCGCCACGAGCAACGATTGCATCGTAACTTCAGTCTGCTCTACACCCAAGACAGCCAACGCGAGTCGAAATGCCTCTCTTCTCCGTCTACGCGCCCGACTACACCGACGAAGAGGCCATCCAGCGTCGTCTCGCCGTCCGCCAGGCTCATCTCGACACGGCTGCGAAGAACCCGGGGATGAGTGCGTCCATGCGCTTTTGATCGGTTCACCCGTAACGTATCTAACGTGTTTTTGGTTGATCAGAGGTCGGAGGCGCGATGTTGTCCCCGAACGAGGCTCTCGACACTCCAGACGCCGAGAAGAAGATGATCGGGTCCTTCATGATCATCGAGTGCCCCACCTACGAGGACGCGAAGAAAATGATCGAGTCTGACGTTTACTGGACTGGCAATGTTGTAAGTGTACATCAATAGTCTCATCGATAGACTCATAGACGTAATTCTTCTCAGTGGGACAAGGAGAAGACGGTGATCAGGCCTTTCGTCACACCCAAGCCACTCTAGACTCTGCCGCCGCACGGTCGAGCTGAATTAAGGGGACGCATATAGTGGACCTTTTATGTATGATGCATACAGCCGAGAATTCTTGGCAGTTGTACAATCATTACTTGGTGTACAGTAGAGGGTACAATGGAGCGCTGTCTGTCCCACACAACGCAAGTCGAAATTTGCGGGCCTCCCTGGGTCCAATCCATGGAGTAATATATAGAGGGCATTTTTGAGCCTAAATTACAACACAGAACCGGTCATCAATCGTGTAGTGCATCCGATGCGTACGCTCTCCACCGAATAGCTACTGTCGAGGAGGTAACTACATATAACACTATGCAGCCCTAGGCCTTCCTGACGAAGCTTGATGAGTGATGCTGCCAACGGGCATCCGACGTTTGCGCCCTGCCTTGAGCCTGAGGTAGCTCCGGATCTCCCACGTGACTGTTGCATTCCCCGAGGTACAAGCCCGAGTCCCGCGCAGACAGTGTTCATCGGCGAAGAGGTGGACTCTTGACCAGTCGGTCGCGCGGCGTCTTGATCAGTATCGGGTTTGCCTTTCCCTCTCGGGTTCAAGATGAGCATCTTGGTGCATGGGCACTTGCCAGCCTGCGTCTTGGAAAAGCGGCCATCGTGATTGGTGTCTTCGATGTCGGTTCATGCGCCACCTATTCGTTCATTTTGCGTGAGTGGTTGAGGGCCGTCACATTCTGCCGGGGGCTGAAACTAGCATACGAGCGTCAGTTCGCTCTTGCCCGAACTCGCGATCCCGAGACGGCTGGGGGCATATTACCTGTTCCCTCGCACACCGTCCATGAGCAAGTTGTGCATTGGTCTGAAAGCTGGCCCTGTCCTTCCCTACAGACGTTGCGCGATCCGCACTCTGTGCAGCGCTCTCGCAACGCTGGAGTAGAGATCCTGAGGCGACGTCAGTGCATTGCTGGGTACATTGCAAGGGAGCACACTCAACTAGATGGCTCTAACCTTCGTCCGTTTATGCCTTGCGGCGAGCGCTCCGAGGGTAGTATGGAGGGGTGGAACACAGGTCTTCAGTCCTTCGCTGCGCGGACTCTGCCGATCGGGTTTGGGGTTAGGGAGGGGATGCATGGAGATACGATGCGCGCCCCGCTGCGACCAGAGATGCAGGTTATGAAGGAAGCGGTGATACAGTATGGTACTTATACAGAGCATTCTATTGTCAATCCTCCTTTGATGGCACAAGCGTGGCATGGCTGCTGGAGGGGAGTTGGAATATACGTGAAAGAGCCTGCGTGAAAGGTACACAATGAGATGAAAAGGGCCCAGATGCCAAAGGCGGTAGCTGATCCCTCCAGCCACTCCAGAGTCGCTACTTGATGGTGACAGTCGGCTTTGTATCGTTGTTGAGATGATTTAATCTCAGCTGAAGCGTTTCTCTCTACCTTTGAGACCGAAGTTGCCACTGACAGTAATCGAAGGGGTACTCAAAGAAAGGTTGTTGAAACTCTTGTTGTTCACACCCTTTCAGACCGTCACATCATCATTGTGATCGTAGCGGTGCCCTCGCGCATATGTGGCACACGTGTGAGCGCGAGCTTACGATGGAAACCAACACCGCGCGATGCCGGATTTGATGCATACGACGTCCTGCCAGCCTGAGGGGAGGAGATACTTGACCTTTGTATAAGGTACAACTGTACCATATTAGCTCAGCTACTTCACCGAGTAAATAATTCGTTCAGAAATGGTTGAATGAACGAAAGTCAACGGATGAGGACAGCGGTGGCAGTAACAAGTTTTTTGAGCGCTCAATATCGCGTGTTTGGCGGTGCTTGTCCGTGTGTGGCGTACCACATGGCTTTTGCGTGGTGCGACATCTGCGTCGGAAACCAGTTGGGCACTTCAACTTCCTCGAGGACACCGGTACAACCTGGGACCTCATGGGGAATCGGTCTACAAGACCGGAGCTATGCAGTCGTTGCCTCCGCGACTGCGAATGCAGAGGGCGGCCAGGCGTGCACCGAAGTCACCAAGCGCTAAAACCAACCTCGCCTCAAGGCCTTGCTCGGTGCCTTCAAGCTTGAAGATGCCGGCTGGCTGCAGCACAGATACAGTGAGTACAATAACTCATATAGTATTTGAACTACAACAGCTTGATCTGAAAACATCCCGCATTCACATGACACCCAGAGCGGTCGGTGACAGAAGGTGGTCGCTCGGAAGTCACAGTACATCCCTCGGGGCGTTCAGATTTTACGTCTAAGAATCGGACATTTGAACACTCCGAGTGCAGTCGCGGTACATTCCGATAAGTGCCTGATTGAAAGCTGCAGATGAAACGTTATGCGCCACCCAAGAAGCCCTTTCCATGAGAACTCTCGGGAAAGGATCCTTGACATATCAGCGTACGTAGTCCTCTGATGACTTGACTCTATGGATGGAGCGCACTGCATCTGTTATCGCTTGGTTCAGGACAGGAAATCGTTGCCAGGACTGATAGACCGGTGCTCGTCTCGTGCCCAGCTCTGACTCGCCTCTGTCCTGTAAAGGCATGTCGGCTGAGAGCCCAAGGACGCCGGCGCCCTCAAGAAGTTCATGGGCTGTGCAACGCGACGGTGCGGAGCTTCGTAGCCCTAGCATACGTGAGCAAGAGGCCGTTGTCGGCACGAGCCCATCTAAAAGGACAGAAATTTCAAGAGACAGTATCCGCCACCACCACGCACTTCGTCTTCGCCTCACAACTCCATCTCTCTTTGTCATGTTCAGCACACAAATTACATGGAATAACCTTTCGCCGGAATCTTTCGCTCTCACGACAGTCGCAGAGCAGGAGGAACGCAACCTCAACGTTTCAACCACCACGCCTGCGAGCGGTTCTCAGTGCCCCCACCAGAATACCTCCTCCGTAGTGAACCAGCCACGTCCTCAGCAAGCGAGTATTGCGTCGAGTGTTCCTCAGGGCAGTAACACCCCTATCCAGCGCAAACGCGCGACAGACGGAGAGCATAGGCGTAGCAGCAAGAGGCGGAGAACGTCACCGCGGCCAATTGATGAACAGCTGAAATGCAAGAGATCAAGGACGTCGTCACAAGAGGGAGCTCGCAACCTGCAACAAGTCGCGGACCCGCGGCAGACATACGACAACCACACCGTCCCTTGGGTGGACAGCTCTCTGGTGTCCTCCGACTCCTACTCGTCAGCGAGCGATTCCCGGGCAGAAGGGTCCTCGACGCGACGTCGTGGCGCTCCAAATACGTTCCATGACCCGAGCGCGGTGTTCTCACCCTTCGCTGTGGACAATGTGATACGCGCGAATGCGGACCCCTCTGAGGACAGCTCGCCGTCGCTATCGTCCTCGCCGGCCTCCACAGCAGGGCTGCAGGCGATAGGTGGCGCGGAGCACGTCGCCGGGCCATCTACCATGCGCCCCTCTCTATCATCGCTGCAGCACACTCTGCTCTGTAATCAGACGCCACAGGACTCCTTATGCTCCGCGCCCTCTCAGGCTGTGCACGACACTCCGCCGTTCCCTGCACCCCTACCAGTCTCTGCTATCGACTCCACTGCGGCTTCAGATATTCCTAGATCTTGGTCTGCTGCTTCTGCCGCTGCTTCCGACCACCGGAATGCTGGTCACGTCCTCCAACCCTCTCCACGCGCACTCTTGTATTCCCATGCTCGGGAACGCGCTTCTCCTGCGGGCCCTTCTGCGGTGGACTGCCCTTTTTCGGATCCCCGAATCGATAGCGACGCGGGCATGCGTTCCTCTGCGAGGACTTCGTCGAGAACCACGGGCGCGAGACAAGCGGTTAGCAGCGCGGAAGAGTCATCCACCAGTGTGCTACAAGCTGTGGCGCGGCCTCGCTACTCGGGTCTCTCACCTGAGCGTACCAGCTCCGTTGCCCCTGCAAGTCAGCCTTCAACGCAGAGATCGCCCGTAAGTGAACCATCGTCTCAAATGCTCCCTGTCATCCGCACACCTTCCTGATCCCTCTCTCTAGGTCCGGAATACCGAGCAAATGCCACGAAGACGCTCTTCGGACCGCTGGCTCGGTAAACCAAACACAAAGAGACGAGATGTCTCTGCTCCTGCCGCGACGCCGCCTCGCGCTCAGACGCCGCCGTCCTCTGGAGCGGCCGGGGAAAATACACAGGCAAACCAATCTGCGAGACGAATGCCTGCTGGAAGTGAGGCACAGAGATCATCTCTGTTAGTGCCGCCACCGCAAACGTCGAGACACCACCCGTTCGCTGCTCGTCCCAGTCAGCCGCCCACAGCGCACAGTGCACAACTAGTCATGCGCTCACCTGCAGATGCGGCACAGCAAGCATTCTTGCAAAGCCTATCGAGCAACGAGTGGCGGGTTATCCGTGGCGAAGGACTGGTAGGCGAAGAGGGCTGGGACGCCAGCTTCGGAGGCGATGGGGAGGACTGTTGGGTAGGAGTGGTCGGCGAGGATGGGTTTATATACCAGACGATGCTCCCGATCCCGTGCCGCGGACGATGTCCTGTGCACCGTCACGACGCTCGCCGCGAGGCTTCTAGTTGATTTGTCGAGGGGCGGAGACTCGTCGGAAGGGCTCCTCTATTGTTATTTTCCTTTTCCGGATTGGGTCGTCGTTGTACTGCTGTCCCCGTGGTAGATTGCATTTGTCTTCGTCATCAGCAACTCGTAGATACCTTGTTGTCGTTTGTGTCGTGTGCTATTGTTCTTGGAGAGTGCCATATGGAATGCCTCTCGAGTGTCGCATCTAGCCTCATCGTCCGAGAACACTTTGCGGGCCGTGACCTCTCGCTACTAAGCGTTATCAGCAACTCCTGTTGTTCGGCTCGCATAGTTTGCTTCTGATATGATACGTCAGGCCTCTCTCCCGCTCATCCTGCTACGATGGAGATAGTGATCGTCCGGTGATGGCCCGAGCCCTGCACGACTATATCGTGCATGCTCAGCCCAGCAGGGACTCAAGGTAGCAGTATTCGTCTTACGTGCTCGGCGCGCATGTGTGAGGCACATACATTTGAATGGATGATACATAGATCGTTTCGACATATGGTCACAATACTTCGTATATAGATAGCTATAAGTTAGCTTCTTCGACAACTAAGTTGTACGTTGCCGACTAGTCAGAGCCTCGTGAGAAGTACGTCCCAAGCCTGGAGGTTATGTGGCATCAGCGCCACAAGTGAGGGTGTACTTATGCTCAGTACAAAACACACCAAACTCGTGACCGTCGTTGCTTGTAAAGGGAAACACGCGCACATGGGATTGCTCCCCTTTACTCCTGGTCGAAGTACTCTTCCTCTTCTTCCTCCTCTTCCTCTTCATCTTCATAGTCGTACGTGGTTGTGCGCCCGACGGCCAGCTCGTCCTCAGGCGAGATGTAACTGTCGTCCTCCTCCTCCTTGATCATCTCCCCGACGATGTCGGGGATGTTCAGCGAGTTATAGATCGCGTCAGCTTCTTCTTCTTCCTCCTGAGCACGTCGGTAGTAGTTAGAGCCACAGTAGAAGAGGTATCCCTCGTCGTCCTCGGGGCGGTATCCATCGGAGTCGTAGTCGTACGACGAGAGGCGCGGAAGCTTCGCAGGCCGCGTGCTAGAACTGCTGCTAGCAATGTTGTCCACCCTCCGCTTGTTCTGGGAATAGGTGTTCGCCGAGAGGGACGAGAGCGGAGCCGAAGTACTAGATGACGAGGCGATGGTAGAAGTCAAGGGTGCAAACGACCGCGTGAGGAGGGGTGTGACCGGCTTCCACTCTGGGAGTCGCGATATAATAGGCGCAGGTGGTACATACACACGAGTAGAGCTCGTTGGGAGTGTCGGGGGAGTGTAAACCGGAGGGCCAGGGACATAGGACGCGGCGAGCGCAGGGGCAGGCGGAGGACTATCGATCAGAGGCATGATCGGCGACGGCGGCAGAGGCGGGACGATAGGAGTCCGAGTTTTCCTGTTCGCGAGGGAGTGGCTGTACCGCATCCGCATGTTATCGTAGAGAGGAGTATTGAACCCAATGCGCTCAATGCCGAAGATATCGACAGTCAGTACACCGTCACTGTAGAGGTCGTCGATCGTCTCGAGCTCTTCCTGCTCAGTGGTACGATGGTTTGAGGTTCGTGTCACCTTAACGAGAGCAGAGATAAGGGCCTGGTGTTGTCACAGTGAACCATCCGATCGGTCATACTGTACTGGGGGACACGAACGGCATGATGAACTCACATCAGTCTTCAGAGCACCGAGCTCGTCCAGCGGCAGCGCAGAGGGGCCGGAGTGACAGAGATATGTGCCTGCGTAATGGATCTTGCCCGCACGTGAGTAGAAGACCTCGCATTTCTCCTCAGCATAGGCGCGCCACCGAGTAGACCTTGACCATGAGGACGCGCTGTTGAAGGTCGCGGTAGGGCCGTACTCAAAACGGGGGCATATAACAAGGCCGTGTTGCTGAGGATATTTAATCCAAGCGACGTGGGACTGCACGAACATCACCGGTTCGTGGCTGAGTGGTATCGAATATTAGCAGATTCGCCTAGTTTCTCCCGATGCGGCACTTACCAGAGGCGAGTGTCAGTCTTGAAGGGTATCATGAGCACTGCGTTGATGATGTCACAATGGCTGAGAAAGGCTCACTCTTTTGAATTTGAAGCCCCTCTTAACCTCTCCGACGACAGTAGACTCATTGATTATTTGCGTAGGGGCGGTGGGAGTCTCACGGTTGTTAAGCCAATCGCGAAATTCGGCGACCTGAGAGGCCTAGGTATTGAGCAAGCAGACTACAGAAGAAGGGGCAAATTCGTACCCTCGTTTCACCATCACCGGGAAGCTCAGGGCAGAGGGAGATGTGATACGACAACTCCCTCATTACTTGATCCTTAAGCTTAGGCTCAGGGGATGCATTGTTCGGGAATGCAAGGTGAGGAGGGAGCTCAACAGCGTCTGTTAAGATGCCGTGAAGGTTTTCCTGGACGCCGATGACTTCCGGGTTATGCCTCTCTATGGCGTCCCGCTCGGTGGTGAGGCGTTGGATGTGCTGCGAGCTATTAGCGGAAATGCTCCTGGGGAAATTGCGATACTCACCTGCTGTAATTCCGCCTCTCGCCTAGTGAGGCGTGATATCTCTGCTTGCATATATATGTTTCTGTTCCGTTCGGTCACATATATCTTCGACATCTATTGGCTCGACGATGAACATCGTTTCAATGGTTTCAAAAATAATTAGGAAGGTATGCTTACTTCATTCGCCGTCGATCTAGCGCGTTCAACTTCTCTTTCGAGGCTCAAGCTCGCCATTGTTCCACTGCTGACCTCCAAGGATATCGCGCGCTCAAGGCGTGTGTCGAGATGCAACTCGCAGTACTGAGCTTTCCCGTCAACGCAGATGGGATAGCGGCAGAGGCTAGCGAAGCTCAAGAGTAGAGGACGCTGATTCCCAGACGCCGCATTTCAGAGCGGCTATGTCCGAGAAACTTTGCAGGCCAGTGCTTAGTAACGTCGGATAAACCCTAAACTGGGGTACCGCACCTTTCCACCCTACAGTTCCACTACAAGCCGAATACACACATCTAAACATCGTCTCTGCTCGATAATGTGTGCCGGAGGTAGACGTTTTCCCAAGAGTGAGGTGAAGAAGTTGGGAAGAGACCGCAAGACGACGGTTGAGAGCCTCGTGGTGTGCGCTGGCTGATAGCCGAGTCCATCACGCACCGTATATGGGAATGATAACCCTCCAGGCTTCGCTCAGCAACCTGAGCTTCACACGGTCCGTTCAGACTTCATGTGGGATTCTTCAGATGCAAATGCATTGGAGATACAAACGTCGGGTATACTACTACAAAATCTGAGAGGACGCGGTAACTACGAGACAACCGTACAGTATGAGATACAAACATCTAGTCCGACGAGCCGTAGAACAAATGCAGGGCCACAATAAAGCTAACCGCCACATTAGGAAGAAAAACAAAAGGGTGTCTTCGACTTGCGCCACCGTGGTGTTGCTCCTCTATACGGAGTAGTTGTCATAGGGAAGGGAGCGGTATATGAAGCCAGGCTCCGAACTGAGATCATATCCGAATCCCGCTCCGAAATCCCCTCCGTCTCCTCTGTTGCTTAGCATCCACTCTGCATTCTCAAGCGGACTTTCCCCGAACGCAGCCATGGAATCAGAGGGTGCATAGAACATGTCTGGGGGCAACTCTCCGTAGAGGCTCTGTGGGGGTGCCTCAGCTGCAGCTGTGGTGGCACCGTTGGCCACCTGCAGCACCGACGGGTGCGCATCCTCTGTGATGCACCATGGCTGCAAGGACCCGACCATGGCATCGCGACCTGTCTCCATGCTCGGCGACAATGGTGCAATGAATGGCCCTTCCTGTGGCAGCTCGGCGGTGGATCGCGGTCCACGGCCATTAGTCCCATTACCAGGCGATGTCGCTGGATGTGGGTCTGAAATCCTCGGCTTAGCAGGCTGTGAGACAGTCTGAGTCGTACTGGAGACGGAAGGAGAGCGAGCTGGACTTGGTGAGTGCCCCACCGCGTCTTGCAAGGGTATTTGCTGAGCAGGGCCAGGCTGAAACTGCCATCCAACAGCCTGAGGAAGAGAGGTGTCGGTGGTAGTCCACGACGGTTTCTCGAAGGAAGGCGTCGTTGGGCCCGCTGCTCCGAGCCCTGACGACACGCCGCGAGAGTTTGAATCCGAAGGGGTGGACGGCGAGGAAACGGAAGAAAAGCTCGATCGGCCAGAAGACGAAGGTGTGCGCTCTATCGTTCGGTACTCCGCACTGTAGCTCCTGGACCAAGTCAACTCCAGCTTCTCATCATCCCCACGCTCAGACAGAGCTGCGCCGCTCGACGCCCCATTGCTCTGCGGACCGACCGGCCCCACGTTGAAAGGCGCCTGAGCAGCGGACGACTCGGGCGCACGAGGCAACCTGTCGTACACCATCGCCGAGAGCGACGGACTACCGCTGACCGAACCCCGCTCGCGTAGATTAGCATAATACGCCGGTAGCACGTCCGCGACGCCCCTCAAGACCCATTGAAAGTGAGAGACGCGATCAGCGGACTGGTACATCCATGAGGGAACGTAGGGAACCCAGGAAGGCGGGGGAGCGGGTTGGGTAGCCGTCTCAGAGTGTGCGGCAGGCCTCGACTGGTACGGGGGTTGTGGCGTGCGCGATGATTGTGGGGACCCAGCGACCTCACGGGCTTCGTACGTGTTCCTAGGGGTGGTTCGGTGGCTTTGCTGACGAGTTGAAGCGGAAGGCTCCTCAGTGATCGTGATAGTCGGGAGAGCCGGCGAGGCGGCATCCGTTGGCGGCGGAATGGGAGGCACCTGAGGTAAAGCGATAGGCCCGCGTCTGACAGAACGATCTTGGCGAGTGAGAGGATTCACAGCGGCGACCGATGTTGAAGCCGCCCTCTGTGCGGAGAGTGGGGCTGCTGAAGGCACTTGCTGGGCAGCCTCAAATCCCGGGGCGGTAGGGGAGAGCTTCTTGCGCGGTCGACCCTGCCTGGAGGTGGAAGTGGATGTGGGAGGAGGGCGGTCCTGCGCCACCTTCCGACGCTTCTTGCTCGACCCCCTTTCCTTGACGACATGCAGCTGTTCTTTCATCCCCGTCGCCGGAGACTCTGTGTCGCTGTCCTGTCGGGTGCGTTTGGAGCCTCGCGCAGCCTCCGTAGCAGAAGATGCCGGGGATGCCTGCGATTTCCGCAAGGCGGCAGGGTGGGAGATGCATGGAACGGAGAGAAATCGATTGGCGGTTGGCGGGGAGACCCACGGACGACCGAGTTGGCCGTCTCCAGGCTGGACATTGCGGTGAGTGGAGTCTGCGGGTTGCGACATGGCTTTCGAGAGAGCTGCGAGTGAGTTGGTGAGATCGAGCGGACAAGGGTAAGGCGACATGAATCTCTTTCCGCGGCACCCAGAGGCCCTCTAAATACGCCTCGGCCCTTGACGCATCTTGTACCATTACCTTTCCTAGCGAGCGACCCAGTCAGCCGCTAAGACGCGCGTCCCAGCCTCTGACTAGTCGAACAGACGCCCTGTGGTGCACTGCCCGGGAAGTTGGCAGCTAGCGGCGGCGGCGGCGACCATAATCGCACACTCACCAAAGATCAGCAGGGCGAGGCTGGGGTATAGGGTTGGCGCGAGGCTCAGGGAAGACCGCCTCCACCTGCTTGAGGGAGTAAAGAAGAGCACCCAGCTGTCCGGGGCGGTGAGCTGCTAGAATTCTGTGGTGTGGTGCGGTGTCGCCGGCAGGAGCACGGCCGCAGGTGCGCATCGAGATATTTCTATTTGGTTTTTGGGCGAAGGTACGGCCCATCAGACTCGTGGTGGAATATGTTATTTCCGCAGATGATGCGTTGCATGCCATCCCAGCTCGCCGAAACGGTATATCAGGACCACAGGAATACTGACGCGGAAGTATTAGTTCGCCATGAGGTTTCGTGAGTCGGTGCTGGAGATGCTCACCTAAGCACATGCAGATGCGGTTAGATTCTTCTTGAGCGAGCCTTGGATGCAGCTTGTCGTCTCAAAGGAATCGAAGAAGCAGAGATTGTGTTCAAAAAACACGAACAAGAACGGGGAAAGATGGCAAAAGAAAAGTAAATGCGTGAGCGATTTAGCGCCGGTCCCCCACCAGTAGACATATCCAAGGAAAAGTCAACCACAGACGAGGACGTGACTGCAATATCGGACATTTCCAAGGATAATCCAAGAAACGCATCCATAAATCGTGTGCATCTAGTTTGCTACGGACAGTGCAAGGCATATATTTAGCGGCGACATGCGCATCAATTAGGCAAATGCCTGGATGCCCGTCATCGCCTTGCCCAGGATAAGCGTGTGAATGTCCTAGGAGCGCAGCATCGTCAGCAACCGAGTGGCCTCTAGGGTCCGAAGGCTAGTACTTACATAGGTGCCCTCGTATGTGTTCACGACCTGGAGATTCGCGACGTGCCGTCCGATATGGTACCTGGAAATTGAACGAGTCAGGCCTCCGCATTCGTTATCGTGAGAGAAAAGTGTCCACATACTCGTCTGAACACGCATTGCCACCAAGGATATCTAGCACCCTCCGCGCGTGCTCGAGCGCCTTACCAGCGTTGTTGCGCTTTATGAGGCTGATCATCTCGGGCGCGACCTTGCCCTGATCCTTCAGCCTCCCAACCTGTGCAGAGACGTCAGCGTGATTGTCCAACCCTCCGCATCCAAGTAGTCCGCACCTGCAGGCTAGCGAGGAGGCCGAGCGTTACTTCGGCCTGCGCGTCTACGAGCTTCTTTTGCACCAGCTGGAATGACGCGAGTGGGCGCTTGAATTGATGGCGCTCAAGCGCGTATTCCCGTGCGCGGTGCACGCAATCCTCGAGCGCGCCCATGGCGCCCCACGAGATGCCGTAACGTGCGCTGTTGAGACAGCCGAAGGGTGCGCCGAGACCCTCTCCGTGGGGAAGGAGTGCATTGTGAGACACTTGGACGTTGTCCATGAAGATAGCACCCGTGAGGGAGCATCGGAGCGCGAGCTTGTTCTTGATGGCGGGCGTGGTGAGGCCCTTTGTGCCCTATGAATCGACGTGAGTAAGATCAGATGATAGTGTGAACGTGTATAGCTAGCGAGGCAGACCTTCTCAAGAATGAACCCGCGGACTTTGTTGTCCCACTTGCACCGCGCCCAAACCACAAAGATGTCCCTGTTTGCTTCTCAGCCATACGTCGAAGCCAGGTTGACCGCCAATACTTACGCGACAGGAGCGTTCGTGATCCAGCTCTTTGCGCCGTTCAAAACAAACCCACCATCAACCTCGCTGGCTGTAGTCTCCATACCCGCCGGATCTGAGCCGTGATTGGGCTCGGTGAGACCCTACATCGATGATGAGCACGGACTCGCGATGCTAGAATTGCATGGCCACGCACGAAGGAACCTATAAGTTTTCCCTTGGCTACACCAAAGTCAGACACAGACTATACAATCTCGTCGCAACGTCAAGCTGACGTACCAAGTAGGGGCAAGTACTTGTCCTTCTGCTCTTGTGTTCCGTACGCATAGATGGGATGCATCACAAGGGATGACTGGACTGACATTGTAGACCGATATCCTGAGTCCACCCTGATGTACGTGTCCTGTCAGCATGAGCCATGACATGAATATAGAATCATCCATGCCTTTCAACCTCTCGTGCGATGAGACCGTACGCTACTGTACTTGCGCCCGCGCAGCCGTATCCCTGGATAGTAGGGCCCAGAAGTCCAAGCTCTCCCATGGCAGGGAGTATATCATGGTTGAACCCTGCAAGCATAACGTCAGAAGTTTGTGGAGTTTGCATGTATGTCAATACTGACCTTCGGTTCGTTGAGCCTCGATGACCTTAGGAAGGAGGTTCTCCTACATATATATATATACACCGTTACGAAGAGCCTCCACTCAGAGAGGCGATGCACTAGCCTGGCAGAACTGTCTCGCAGTATCCCTGATATGTTGTGAGCAAGCCATAGTCGGGCATGCAACTACTAACTCACTTAATCGCAACTTCTTCATCTGTAAGAAGGCTCTCGACTTCCAATGGGTCCTAACAGAAGTTAAGCACGCTGTTATACAGCAGTACGCATATATAGACGCACCTCCCACCGAAATTTAGCAAATCCTATATCATGTCGTTCCATGAGCGTCCATAAACAGGGGCCGAAAAGCCGGACAGCCTACCAGAAGCCCATCTCCTGCCAGCTTGCTCGGCGTTGAACGCCTGCCGTGCGCCCACGATGCGCTTGAGGCTGTTCAACCTCGCTACCTTAGACGAGAGCATTGTGGTGAGTTTGTGTTGGTCGACGAGCAAGCTGTGAGTAGTCTGTCCGAGAGAGGTGACTCAGAGTCTGGAGGAGAGTGGACTCGAATGCGGGGTAAGTATAGTCAGTCACGGCAACCGGACCATATCCGCCGGCCGTTAACCGACGGGCGTCTATAGGCGTTCGTAGGCCTCGGGTCTAGAGCCGATCGCCGGTCGGGAATCTAGCCACGCGCTTCCCACGCGAGCGACGTAATAAGGTCGAGGACTGCTTTGGATGGATCATGGATGTCACGTCCTAACCGTGTACTCCTCGGAGTTGATGTAGCCATGGACGTGCCGCTGTGCTGCGGTATCCCGCCGAGCTCAACTCTTTGTCCTCTATTCTTGAGTACCCTCGTCGTCTGAGCCAGCTTGATGGACAGTATCTCCGCGGACCCGCAACTGGCCTCGGAATTTGTCAAGTTTCTGACTGCACAGCTCAAGGAATGTCGGGAAGAACTGCAGAAAGTCAACGAGGTCAGACTGAGCGAACTACTCATATCACGCACCTCGTCCCCTCGAGGCACAAACGAGTTTCCTAGAGGAGGATGTGAACTCGTGCTCTCAATCCTCGGGCTGACACTCCTACATGCCTCGATGAGCGACATGGTGTATCTATGACGGATTCGATGAGTTGAATGTCGTCGTCTGTTCCCAGGAGAACGTATCGTTGAAGTGTCAACTTCAAGGCGCCAGATCTTTTAGCCCGAAAGAGAGCGGCGTAGATGCGCTTTCTGAGGTCTGTTCAGCGTCCTCATATAGTTGTATCCTTCTCCTGCTAACTACCATACCGCAGGACGCGGAGACCATAGCACGCTTGGGGGTGGAGATAGCAGAGCTCAAGGAAGAACTAGCTACAACTCGTCTCAAAGCGGAAGCTGACGCGCAGGACGCGGCAGCATGGCGAGCCCGTTCGGACGTCACCAAGCCGGAGACATCACAGGAGCTCGGTGAACTGCAGAAGCGGATCGCTGTCAATAAACTTATCGAGATCATGCGAAAAGAGCTCGAGGTATCCATCCTTTATGGTTTCCTGGGCCTCGTCTCGTTCTCGTTAAGCTCACAACGCAAACTCCGGCAGAGCATGGCATTCAAGACCCCTCCCAATGGCTGTTCATATGACCCGAAGGCCGAGGTAAGGCAATGAGCATCTGCATCGGGTCCATAATACTGTCACCTTGACTCATCTTATCTAGTACCCACAATTTCGGAAATTCATGCGGGAGCTAGCAGGCTCAGACACACACCAAGATCATTCGTCAGAATCTCGAGTCGTTTTCGACCTTCCGAAGCTGCAGCTCCTGTCAAAGGTGCGGCGTCCCTTTTCATCTCGCTCCTCCCAAGTCAGACTGAAGCGCTATCTAGGCAGCGCACAATGCATGGTACTGTTCATAATCCATTGCAAATGAGACAACTCAAACTCACGTTGATACAGCGACGGCGGATTCGCATTCTTCGGACCTTTGCTTCGTTGGTGTGAGGGGCCCTCGCACAACGCGCTCCTGTTTGGTCCGGGATATCACTATGCGCTGAACGGAAGCTCTGCCGATGGTGCTTCGTGGACCGCCACGGCGGAATGGACGTCTCTCGTCGGGAAGCGGCACGAGATCTTCGACACGGATCCCGCGGGGGAGAAGCTCGTATATGTCGGCACGTATCTCTTCCACGCAGGCCCCAAGTCGTGCTCCATCCAAGACTTGAACGAGCCATGTGACGCCGTAAGTCCTGTCGTAGTCATGTATACAGTTGGACCGCATCGTAATATCGCGTAGGCTATGGTGCAGGCGCTCGCCTCGCATACGTTCAAGCCCGAGACCAAATCCCAACGAGGAAAAGCCAAGACGTACCTCCCTGCGCTTGGGGAGATATACAAAGAAGGACTAGCGACGTTTCACGTCCTCGGGCTGCAACGCGTCGGGTTCAACGACAAGTTCTTCGACATTCTGAGGAAGGCGTACCACAAGCGCGGCAAGGCGCGGGTCTCGGGGCGGCGGAGCAGGTCGGAAACGATTCGGTCTGCGAGTCCGTTTGACGTAGAGCCTCTTTTGGCTCAAGGCATCGAGGACGATGGGGTGCTGGGGAAGCGTGCTAGGGATGAAGAGAGTGGTACGGCTGGGGACGGGGGAGATGTCACAGCAGGGCCTTTGAAGTTACCGCGCTGGGACGTTGACGAGTGGAGCTTCTGACGACTTGGGCGGGGAAGTAGAAGCATGTAGTGTATGATCGTTGATAGACTGCATGCGTTTTCTCCACCACGCGATACTCTCTTCCTATACTCCGTCCCCGCTGTAGTTCGTGGATGAGGTCGAACTTGCAACCCGTTAGTAGATTCTCAAGCTTGGGCCCTTGGCGCATATCCAGCGACAGACCCCCGACACTGCTTACAGTACGACGCGCTCTCGCGCCAAGATTTATACGCGAAGGCGCCCGCGGGGTGTCCTCGCTGGCAAGACGGGGTCCTCGACGTTGTTCGAATGTGCTCCTCTGCTTTGCTCATGTCTGGATCCATCTCGTAGCTGGAAGCCGCCTTGAAGTGCACATTCTGTTATGAGAAATGCAGTGAATGCGTATGGATTGCCCTGCTAGTTTCAGGGTTTCGACCGATCAAGCCGTGGAAGCCGCGAAGTACGTTTTGTGTTTTTCCCTTCTGTTTTTATTTTGTGAAGATCGTGAGTCCTTGGGAGCCGTAACGATGGCCTAAGATGATAGTCTCATCGAGTGCAATAAGATGCTAGTGCATTAGCCTGAGGCTGAAAGTCTACATGACACTCACCGGGGAATGAACTGAGGACCCAAGTCAACCGTGGCGTACGGCTCCCTGGTGTTCGGCATTCTGCTTTCTCGCGACTCTGGTCTCTAACCGATGTGAGGAGGTATGAATGCCGTTTGACGTCCCTGGAAAGACAGAATAGACCTACATATACTCGTGTGGGTCATTCTCTTCTAATTTCGGAGAGTTCAGATTACACAGCTCTGCAAGCTGTGTCATACGCGCCCCAGGCTTGGCCGGTGGCGGTACGTACTCATCTCATGGGTAACCGTGTGGTGTTGCGAACTGTGATCGCGTCTGCCGTCAAACTGTGTAGGAAGCCTCGAGCTTTCCCCGCTTAGCTTGACGGTAACGCTGGGAAATATTCTATCTCTCAAAGTTGGGTGGTACCACGCACTATGAAAGAAGGGCTACCCTTGGTTATGGACGCAGGTGGAGATGCGTACCCTTGCCATGTTAGCGAAGACCGTGCGACATTCATACGTTGATCAATGAAGCGCGGCCACTCCGCTTATCGCGCTACCTGCATTTCGAGGAGCGACTTCGTTTGCTGCGCGGTAGACGACCTTTGTAGCACGAGTATTAGACATTCGGGTTCATAGGAGCACCGCGCTAAGAGTCACAATCCACCACCTGGGACGGGACATACACCTAATCGTCCTCCAGGGGATGCTCGTGCGTTGATTATCGACAAAAATGCTGGGCTGCTCTCTTTGTCGCGATCTGCGTTCGTCTCCAGACCGCAACAAAAGAAGCACATTATCAAGCATTAGTGCACGCTACATGCAGCGGAGCAGCAACTTACGCACCTCTGTTGAGTATCCGCGGGCGGGTACGAGCGTGATTATATGTGTTGTCTGCAGTTTAGTAGACAGATCTACGCGCATGCACGTAGCTGCGGTCGTGCTCCGACCGATCTTGAGTGGCGTGGGGAGCAGAGTGTCACGAGTGCTAGTGAGCCACTCGAGGCGGTGAGCTATCCGCTGTGCGAGCGGATGGGCCGTCCAACCTCTAGGGACACTGCACGCCCTCCGAATATATGCCCTACAGGACAGGGTGACCATGCGTGAGCCTGAGGGGCTGTGTACGAAGGAGTGAGGTGCGCGACCTGAGTGGTGGTCTCGCGGAGTCCCAAACCGAGGGTACAAACGCGTGTCGACGCACGGCGCCTCTTTCCTTCTTCACCCCCCACATTCCCGCTTCTTAGCCACGACCATCCATCTCTCGATCCATTCCCTGCCTCTGCCTATTGTTCCCTTTCTACATCTCTATTACCGCGGCCTATCATCTATTGTCCTTCTACGACCAGCCGCAGCCGCACCATCATGCCGAACTTCAAGCCCAGACAACAAGACGTCCATCTCCCAGACATCACGCACTTCTTCCCCGGGGGCCAGCCTCTCGTCATCTACGATCCCCACAACCCTCCCTATGGAGCTATACCAGCCGATGGCATGATAGGAGACCCATACTACGGCGTAAGTCCTTCTTCGCGAATTTTGGCCTCTTCAACAGACTGGCCGAGGCTCATTGCGCCGTCCAGCACGGCTTCCCTGCCGTTGCCCCCCTCTACCCTCAGATGCCCCCCGGCGAGATCGAAATTGCCCCCTTCTTCCAACCGCCAACTATCCCTGACCACCCCGATGTCGCCCATGCGCTGGAAGATTACTCACTCCCCATCGTATGCGACGACGTGAGCGAGCTTCTGAAGGCTGTCATGGGCGACGTAGAGGGTATGGGGGAGGATGAATCCATGGAGAAGGTGGAAGATGAAAGCGAGGAGAAGGACGAGGCCATGGTGGAGTTCCTTCTGACGCATATGGACTCGGAAGCAGACGAGGAGGAGGTTGATATGGACACCCAGCCGGTGCAGGACGAGAGCGAGGCTCCTGCTGATGCATAGGACGAGTCCATGACTAGAATCTGGCGGGTGCGCTGCGACGTTGATGGAGCCGTTCGGAAGAAGAAGCATGATATCCATACTGTACTATACCCTCTGCTGTGTCTGCTGTGTTTGTACTGTATTCCAACCGCAATTGTCCTCACTGAGAACCTCGCCTGCCTCTTGGACCGACTGCGGCTGTGGCAGCTTCTCTCGACCGCGCAATCTCAGCAAAATGCTGAGTACGGAGAGTACATTGAACAGATGATAGTATCTATATACTCCAACAAATACTACTACCGGCCGATCGCTGCTCCCGAAAGGGGAGACTCAGGCATCACCACACCAAGACGCGTCAACAAGACGCGTGAATGTATCACGTGACCGCGTAGCTGCACCTCAGTTAAGTGGACGAAGTTGACCAGTGACAGTGCTGTCGAAGCAACGATTCATTCGGCGTGTACCAAAACGTCTGTAGGTAAGTAAGGAGCGATGTCTGTACTGGCCGGGCCGCGATTGCTGGAATGTCCAAGTGGAACGTGCCCATGTGAGTGCGAAACACCTCTTTATCTGTACCGTACCTAGTACAAGAGGGCGAGGTGAACATGTGCGATACCATTAAGACGTTCAAGCAGCAGATAAAGTGGTAGACTGCAAGTTATTTAGTCCATGATCTTGACCCATGACGGTCTGCAACACTCGCTCAACTTAGGTTCTATACCCCACACACCGAGGTCGCTACGCTTTGAAATGACCCAGAAACAGATACAGGAGTATCGCAGTTCCAGGGATACAGTTTCGTGGATGCTGTCTAGCAGGATCTCCTTCGCGGTCACCACTACTGTAACATACTATAGTCGCACACTTGGCGTTAGGCCAGAATCAAATCAATAGGAAGATAGATGGCAAAGCGCATGAGCCATGATTACAATCCGAGTAATAGGAATAGATCGCCCTATCTCATCCTGTCCCACAATGCATCGCGGGCAAAAATTAGTGGAAGCCCATCCAGCACCTGGCGCTGCCCTCGAAGTCGTCGCACTCGACGTCCGACGCGCCCTGGTTGATGGCCTGGACGAGCAGGCCGGCGCACGCGTCGTAGCAGTCGGTAGGGCTCTTGTACTTGTGGCTACCCTTGAACCAGCCGCGGCCACCACAGTCCTGGCCATCCTGTTCGCCGAGAGATGTCAGCGAATGCGCATGCGGGGATGGCGTTGATGATGGACGTACCCAGTTGTCCCAGCGGTAGTTAGTGAGGCAGTTGTGGAGGGCGACCTGGTCGGTGGCGCCGAGCGCGTTGTACTGGCGGACGATGGAAGCGTTCGCAGACACCTGCGAGACGGCGAAGGCAGCGATGGCAGCGAAGGCGGCGGTAAACTTCATTGTTGCTTGGTCTGTGGGGGACGTAGAGCGACGAAAAACTGGTGGAGTGTGTTGAACTGCAAAATCTGGTAGATGAGTTGGAGAAAATCGGAGTGCTGCTGGAGGTTGGCCCACCTCGAGTAGAGAAGTGGATGAGAGCTGGTGATGGGTTCCTTGTGGTCGAAGTTGGACCTCTTTTATACCTCGCGAGAGCCATCGTCCCAGCAAAGAATGCAGCCAAACGAAGAGTCGGCTGTCACTGTCAGCGACGGTAGTCGGTGCACGACAGCTGACCTGGTGGCCAGTGAGGCCGTGGTCTCAGGAGTGAATTTCATCTCAAGGCGGACCATCGCAAGGGTGCGGTCGACAAAACGAATAGCTAGTATTCGGGAGGGGTGGCACGGCTCGCGTATGGCTGACCCACGGCGTTTGTATGGAGGCTGGGTGTTGCCAATCCACAACGACGCGAACAACGAGGCCACCACAAACGTGATACGCCAACGGTCCCAAGTTGGTCATCACCGATGTGTGCGGCGCACGGCACTGCAGCGCCACGGAATTTGTATACAATGCTGCCAATTGCCGAGCGCGAGCGTCCAGTGATCGGTGCACACGGCGTTCGACGGCTAGAGACACATGCGATGTGACCGAGGTGCGGTGCCAAGAACGTTCTGGTCGAGCGGATCTCAAGTGCTTACACGAGGATCATAGCGCCCCAGGACCATCCTGTGGAGGCGATATTCCAATAGTCAGATGTCAAAATCAACAGACGGGGCCCACTATGTATCAGGGAAGTGGGGTAGCGAGGGCCAGTGGCAAGATGACCAGTTTCTCTCGGTCCCACTAGCGATGTCATATCAATGATTCGCTCCGCAGCGATCGGAAAAGGCGCAAGGGGTGGTACTTACTACGCCGTCCGTGTAGTATTTGTCGGTCTCCATAAGCTTGCGCACATCGGCCAAGCTATCAGCCTCACAGATGAACACAGACCCAATCATCTTCTTGTCAGCATTGGGCGACTCAATGGACTCCGGTGTGAGCATGGCGCCTGCGATTTCTACTTGGCGTGTCAGCAGCTCTAAGCGCGACTTGGAGGCGGCGGAGGCCAGACGGTGAGGGGTGAGACACACGTCACGTACTGATCATTCCTTTATCCACCTGCTCTCTGGCTCGGTTGAGGTGTGCCTGTCTGACACTGAGCCTACGTTGGAATGCGTCGCTGTCGGTCATGTCCGGTGCATAGACGATGAACTTATGGCGTGTGGTTGCCGAGGTGGTCATCATGGCACCTGTACGGAACCCGAGGTTTGATCGCATAATGGACGTTCCGCGTGCACGTAGCATCAGCGAGCATGCTGGTGTGCGGAGCATGGTGGAACCTTGAGATGCGTCACGGTCGGAGAGAGATCAAACGACGAGGGCAGTACTAGTGTCGTGGTCTCAAGTCAAGCAGTACTAACCGCCAGCCAACGTTACCAGACGGGCGGCGGGATGCGGTGCATAGGCGCCCATTTATACGCTACGGACAAGTGCGGAATTCGGACCGAATTCGCCCACAAGATCATTGATTGATTTTCTACTGCTGCTGTACACTGCGCAGGCTCGAAGGGCCAAAGCTGCGTTAGCGGAAAGAAATGCCAGCTGAAAATTACTAGGCGCTGCAGAATGCTATCGCAAGGCAGCTTATAATACAGTGACCATACAGAACCCAGTAGATGTCCGACTCGTAGGCCGAAGGCCTGCTACTATATACTGTAGTAGTGTCTGAAGGAGAGTCCTAGGTCCGTCGATATCGCACTCAAGTCGCACCCAAGGACCATGAAGAAATGTAAAGAGTCGATAATAGATAGATAGTATTAGGCAGAATCACATCCTCGACATAGATCAGCCGGAAAACCTCCTGCCAGTGCGGCCTAGTGGTAACCCATCCAGCACTTCGCGCCACCCTCCTGGTCATCGCACTCGACGCTGGTCGCACCGCGGTCGATCGCCTGCACAATGAGGCCCGCGCACGCGTCCCAGCAGTTGGTCGGGTTCTTGTATTTGTGGCTGCCCTTGAACCAGCCGCGACCACCGCAGTCCATGCCGTCCTGCACACGGAGTCAGCCCTGGATCGTTGCGTCGCTGTAGGGGGTGCCACTTACCCAGTTGTTAGTGCGGTAGTTGTTTAAGCAGTTGTGCAGCGCGCCCTGGTCGGTAGCACCGAGGGCGTCGTACTCGCTGACGATGGAGGCGTTCGCGGACACCTGGGTGACGGTGAAGGCAGCGAGGGCAGCGATGGCAGCGGCGAACTTCATGGTTGTCGATAGGAGAGCTGGCGGGGGATCAGATGGAGAGTGTGAGGGCGGATGCGTTGGATGGCTCACCTTTAGTAAGGCTGAGAACGAGGAATTGGCTGAGTTGAGAGAGGCTGGAGTGGTGAAGATACGAGGTCGCAAGCAGACCCTTTATATCTCATGTCACTGTGAGGACTTAGTGTCGATCCTTCTCTACGACAGGCAAGTCTTCTCAGTGAAGCTCCAGGTGAGCACCAAGCCACCTTGGCATACGGCCATGCACGGTCGACCTACACCCGAACGTCAGCTACTGAAACTGAGGTTAGCGGCGAATCATCTGTGAAATCCACTACACGTAAGATTGCGGTTCGTTGTCACCGGAAAGAGTCCCGGAACCCACGCGTTTAAGCACCCCTCATGTTCACGTGCGACGCTGCGACGTCGTCGCCTCAAGGGTCGCATGCACATAATTGGACATTTCGACTCATTTCCAATGCGTCGGGCATGAGTTCCGTCGGTAATGCTATGCGTCGCCTGAGGGTGCGATTCACAATTGGTCGAAGGGAGATCGGTTCGGGATCTGCTTCACAAAGGGCCTGGCAAAGAGGTGCACAGCATTATTAGTGACGGTTTTACGGTGTGACACGGCTTTGGACCCACCTGTTTGGGCGTTTGACACGACGCCGATGTAGGCGGACTCTGAGCAACGCGGCCTTAGACGATGGTCCCGGGCCCGAAGTATGGGTGCCGGGGCCGGAGGAATTGGGAAATCGGTGGAGCCACTGGGGCGCATCAGTGCCGTACATGGCTACCCAACACACGGTCGCCGGTCGGTCTCCGAACGAAGCTTACTCGATTGGCAGAGCTTCACTGTGTTGATATGGCTGTGAGAACGTGGGCGGAACACAAAGAAGCGCTGAGGCGGGCATTTCCAAATTCCAAGCACGCTCGAGGGTGGGCGTGAATTCTGTCATAATGCCCCGTAGAGGAGACCGCTTGCAATAGTGCTATGATGGTACAGACGGATTCGAAGAGTGGCCACTACATGTGTCGCGAGACAGGAGGAGGTGATGACCTGGTTGACGGTCACCTTCGAGCCTCGTAGGCCGATGGTCGTTCTTTCATCATGCCCCTTCATGCGCTCCATGATCGTTTCGATGAAGTGGGGAAAGACAACAGTGAAGTTCACAACGTAGCCCGTAGCATTGGTGCATGTGCGGAGGACGTCGGGCGAGCACTCATCATCATGAGTTACGATGCTTGAGTTTGACTTTACCCAGTGGGCATTGCTACGCGGGCCATGATGATCACCTTGTACGATGTGCGCAATTTGAAGGCGGTGGTGTTTTAGGATGTCAGACAAATCCCTCGCGGGACTTAGGGACTTACTGTCGACCGTGGGTGGAGATACTGGGTTACTCGGTGGCAGCAAACATGCACATGTCCTAGGTATCGACGAGGGTGGCTTCTGGTGTGAAACTGGGGTCACATCAGCTAACTTGCAGAAATACGTCCAAGAAAGGCACATACGTATCATCATCGGCGGAAGATCCGAGTGAAGGCGGAGCCTATGGGCTGTACGAATGTCCTGGAGAAGGCAGGTGCCATCCATAACGATACACCGATACGGACGGGGAGGAAGGCCTGGTTTCACGGGACGACGCGAGGGTCAATTGTATCCAGTGAAAATTCAGTTGTGAATCCTCACCTTTGTCATCGCGTATGCCACAACCGCATTTGCAACGTCTCCCGCGATACGACCGGACACAAGCGCGGATGCGGCCTGGGTCGACTGGCTTTCCGGACTCGCTGCGTCCATCTTGCTGCCTTTCTCGAACCCGAACCAGCCATAGCGTCGTCCTACACGCTCTGCTCGGATTTCACCTTCCACCATCCACTCCTGGAAACGTTCTCCTGCCCAACTATCGCGGAGACGGGATACCAACGCGCTAGGTGCCTCACTGTGTGCATCCACCGCAGTGGATTCCGGCTGAGCGACCGCGCGTACGAGCTTCTCTCCTACGCCTAAAGTGCGTGCACCGTAGAAGAAGCCAACGAGAGGGAGGATTGCCGTAAGCTCATGGAGAACGGCAAAGGAGACCACGAGAGAAGGCAAGGGGGTACGCGTGCGCTGGGAGAGGGCGGCCAACGCCTCCTTGTGCGGCGCGAACTTTGATGGTTTGGTTCCGCTCATGCACGACACTCTTTAAGTTGCAGGTCTGGGTGGTGGAAGGAGGAGGGAGGCTGTATTGCTCTGTTCTCGGGAGAGTACATGGCCAAGAAGGAGAGCGCGAGAACGAGTTGTAAACCTTGATCGCCCTTCAAGTCGCAGCAATTCAAATCAGCAAAGAAACGTTTAACATTTTGTAACTAGCCTTCAATCATTGCTTAAAAGGCTTTCAGAAGGCTTACTTGCGAGTATTTACTTGTTGTGCTTAGCGCTGATAGACGCCCACATAGTCTAGACTGAAGTTACAGAATTTCTGTTAGCGCCGACCTCTCCTTCGTCGACCACGCCATTGACCTGGGACCATTCCGGCCGCAGGCACGCCCACACTGCTCCTCATGTCGGCCACGACGCTCGCGTTCTCTCGGGTTTGCAGGAGCACGGCCTTCACTCGCTATGCCACGCGCTCATTAGGAACAGAAGCTCTTGCGTCGCCTGACAGCACCTCTGCTACGATCCCACCTGTCGACTCTGCTACTACCAGGTCAACGTCCAACAACAGGAGTAGAACTCAGTATGGGAAGAACAAGATAGTACCTCAGAACTATGCCGTGTATGTGCGCCCATGGGACGAAATCGGTGGGATGCCTGCGCTCCTCGCCATGGTGCGAGGATTGGAGAAGCGGTTCGGACGTGTGCGGGAGTTCAGGGTAGCCCGAGTAAGTCTCCTTCAAACATTTCCTCCATAAATGCACCTGGGTCTTGTTGTTCTTCACGAACGTGGTGCGAGGTGTCGACGTGGTCGTGAAAGCGAAGGTGGCATACACCGCGTATGCCCTACGCTTTGCGAAACTTCTGTACACGGTGTTACCATGCAAGCCCACTCTCCATCATTGTACCCTCGAACCTCTCATAATTGCTGCAGAACTACCCGGTTCCCAGACGACGTCTGACCATCTTTTCAGGACTCAGACGTTCCGTCACATTACCTTGGCTACTTCATCGCCGAGTTTGCGGAAGAGGAAGCGTATCGACGTGTCCCCGAGAACGGCACCCACATCAAAGTACAAGTGCCCGTAAGCTCGCGGGATAGACCCGGTGGTGTTGGGCTGGACGAGCTCCAGGGCCTCCTGCAGGCTGAACAGTGGGACCCCGATTACGACGTCCCTTCGAAGGCCATTAACCCCTTCCCCACCCCCGAGGTCGCCGAGCAGAGACCCACGCGAATTGTTGAGCTCGTTGTGCAGCGTAGCGGTACGTCCTTGTCACGCGTGAATCCTTCGTAAACACCGCAAACTAACTGGCACTCTCCTGTGTATAGAGAAAAACAAAATTGAGGAGGTGTACAGACGGCCTATGCAGCAGAGCCAGAGGTTCGGTATCGCATTCTACCGCTGGGGTGGTTTCTACCAGCCCCCTGATGGCGAGGGAGGTCTGCGCCCCGCAATGCATGCCGCTCTTTCGAAGTGGAGGGACGTGGCGGCGGCAAAAGCTACTTCTCAGCCGCAGCGGTCGCGGGATTCCACCCCCGCTCAAGACACGGAGTCTACGGTGGAGAACGCGGATACCCCCTCTCCTGAAGTCGTCGATCCCCACTACAACAAACATCACGGCGCCGAGAGCAGCCACAATGCAGCGGATCCCTCTCGCGGGCCGGATACAACGTTGTCCGCAACCGAGAGCTCGTCCGACGTACTATCTGAACCGTCTTCACCTGCTATTGAGACCGCTGCTCCATCAAACTCCGCTAATGACATGACGATCCCTGTGCAAGACGCTTCAGCTGGTCCTTCACAATCAGCGGCATCCACCGATACTACGGCACCGGAGACGCCCCGCCCCGCACGCCTCTCGCAGCGCGAGCGCATCCTCATGCTCGCGCGCCAGCATGCGAAGACGCCGCTGCCAGACCAAGCAGCGGAGGAGCAGAAAGAGGCTGAAGCGAAGCAGGTTGCAGAGGAGGCGCAGAAGGAGAAGGAGAAGAACCGGGGCGCTTTACTTGATGCTCTGAAGAAGATGATGGGTAGCGGGTGGTAGACTCGATATGGAGGGGAGTGGCAGCACACAGTGGTGCGTCGCTTGAGGACTGCTATGGAGGGCGTAAAGTACCGTAGATCTTGGCGTAATGGTGCTTCAGATAGACATACAGTATTCACAGTGCCCTGCTCGCGCCGCCCGTAGTACTGCGTTCGTCCTCGGTTCAGACCTGACACCTGGTACGAGGCAGTTCCGGTCAAGTCTTTGCAAGCGACGACGCCGCTACCGCTCAGGCCACAAGCGGCCACTGGTGTCACAAAATCCAGCATGTCACATTCATGCAAACTGTCATGTGGAGCCGCATGGTCACATCTTACGTTGTCCTCCGCGCCTTCGGGTATCCGAGTCTACGCCTGTTGGGAAGATCCCGGCCCCTGTCTCTGAAGATATTACTGGGCGCTATTGGTACAAGGTATTAGGGCCCAGTGCTCGTGCGCGCGAACCCCACGGCAAGAGCTGAATATACTATACACGATGCCATTCAAACGACCGGCACCGGATCCCACACAAACTGGATCGCCATCCGAATCGTCGTCGTCTTTCCTTCCTTTTGCAAAACACCGCAAAACATCGATGACGAAGGCTCTTCCTGAAGTCAAAGTCTACATAGTGCAGGCAAAACTTGATGTCCCCACCATCGCCGAACTGTTCAGCCTTGCCGAACGTCACACGAAGGGTGTATGCACGAGCGCCGCGGATGCGGATGTCATCCTCACTGTCGTAACTATGCGGCGCCGCCTCGAAAGACACGTACCATGGGACATTGCTGTAAGTCCACGAGCGATACCCCTGAGTATGGGGTAGATGGACGCCGAATTCTATCATTGTAACGGGTACGTTCACGGAAAACTCACGTTCGCTGTTGTAGAAAGCGAAAGCAGTAGTTACTCCTCAGTGGCTTCGCGAATCCGTGGAACACGGCTCAGCCCTACCGTGCGACAAGTACATTGCGATC
Organism: Cubamyces lactineus; assembly: GCA_022376465.1. NCBI lineage: Eukaryota > Fungi > Basidiomycota > Agaricomycetes > Polyporales > Polyporaceae > Cubamyces > Cubamyces lactineus. The sequence goes on along the minus strand of JACDTU010000017.1, from coordinate 379,120 downwards.
GAGGATTTGCAACAGACCACCATCGAGCATTGTCCAGACTGTAACTGCAAACCCTGCGCATGTTCCGCCTCCTCTGTTCCTGCATCCCCAACTGGCTCTCCGCAGTCAGCTCGTCGAATATATCTTCCGTCACCACCGACTTCTCCAGGTGCCTCAACACATCCCAAGCAACCTGTAGCCATCCCGGCGAACCTGTTGCCGCCAGATCCCCCTATTCCGACTAACCTCGCCAAATTAGACTATAAATCACGCTATGCTTGTCAGAGGGCTTCACCACTCTTATGTCCTAACCAGGACCTCGCGCGGGGGCTTGACATCATTAGGCAGAGTCGCGCGCTAGAGGGCGAGGAGCGTAGCGCGTTGAGTTATCAACGTGCGATTTCTGTCATCAAAGGTACGCTCTTAGTTGCGTTCGACCAATGCCCACCTGACACAGTACTTGCAGCGTATCCTGAAAAAATTCGTTCGCTCAAGCAGGTCCAGAAGCTGCCATATATAGGCGTGAAGATATCCGGGCTCGTACGTACAATTCTCTTTGCAAGTAGACCTTGTATCGACGTCCTAGCACCTGCACAGGTTGAAGAGTATCTTGACAGCGGCAAGATTACTGAAGCACGTATGTCCCACGTCGATTCGGTCATTCGCAGATGGTTCATCTGCATCGATGCCCTTTCTCAGAAACCATCAAATCCTCCGAGCGTTTTCAGGCTCTGGCACTGTTCAGCTCTATCTACGGGATTGGCCCCAATACCGCGCGACGACTATGCAACCTAGGTTTGCGCTCACTGAACGATCTTGAGATATACTATGGTGTAGAGCGACAGGAGATCATCGACGGCGGCCAGGACGAGATCGTCGAGATAGAAGAGAAACCGCGCCAGTCCGGATGGGTTAGGGGCCAACGTGGAGACGCGGATTCAGAAGGTCTGAGCGATAGCTGGATCAGGATTGCCCTCGGGCTGAGGGAGGACCTCAGCAAGAAGTAAAGCGTCGTGCAGGATCTCATCATAAACTGCAGTGCTGATCATGCATTGGATAGGATCCCGAGGGACGAAGTGGAAGAGATGGGCCGGGTCGTAATGCGCGAACTGGATGAGCTGGAGCCAGGCTGCGTGTCGACCATAGTAGGCGGGTGCGTTAGGCAATGCGGGTGCAACCTTGTAGAGCGAGCAGTGCTTGACGCGCCTATAGGTATAGGCGAGGTAAACCGGAAAGCAACGATGTTGACATCGTCTTCACCCATCCTGAGGTGGCGAAGGTCAGGGGCCTGTGCAAACGATTCGTAAAGAGACTGCACGAACGAGGTCTGTTTTGCTACTGACCTTTTTCATATCACGACACTGATATCTTGACTAGGCATGGTCACTCACGTTATGCGTATGCTTAATGCCCCTATTTCTACAGTTTGACCGCCCCATTAACTGTTGTGAACAGACCTATCAGGGTTCCACGGGCACAATCCACTGCGTACTACGCACTGGGACTCGCTCGAAAAGTCATTGACGGTGTTCATCCTCCCGCCCGAGTCCTCGTTCCACACTGGCATCCGTCGGCGGCTTGATCTCATCTTCGCACCTCCAGAAGTTTACTGGACTGCCGTGATTGGATGGTACGTCCGCGATAGATCTCGGAGCTTGCTATGCGACGGTACTAACGAGTGAGCAGGAGCGGATCGATCATGTTCCAGCGCGACCTGCGGCAGTGGGCGAAGGACAAGCTTGGGATGAAGTTTGACAGTTCTGGCATGTACGTCGTCTACGGTTTGTGTCCTCAGAAGAGCGGGCTTGCTTACCTGGGCCAACAAAGTACTCGAAGGTACGACTCGAAAGAGATCTACCCGAAGACTGAGAAGGAGGTCTTCGATTTGTTCGGGTTGGAGTGGATCGACCCGACGTGGCGCAACGCGGACTTGTGACCCGACCGACAACAAGTGATGTTCACGGGCGCTTCTTGTTTGTTGAAAAACGAGACCGCTCAGCCTCTCCCGGAGACCGTTATCAGATTGACTCTGGCGGAGAATGTTCACCCGGATCCCTTTTCGTCGAACAATACGCTCTCTTCCATTGTTCCCTCAGCCCACTGCCGTTTCGAGCCGGTCCGGACTGCAGATCCTAGCCACCAGAAGTTAGCCACAACCCTTGGACATTCATCACCACTATATAATAGCATTGCATCCGGTAAGTCTTCCCTCTCCCTCTCACCACCTTGGCTTCCGTGGCTAATCTGAGCCGCACACTGAGGCAGCGTCCATCGAATTGTTCCGTGCTCGTGGTGCCCCCCAGCCTGACCTTCACATACCTGACAGCGACCTGGCGTGAAGATGGTCAACCACAACCACATTGTGCCTCTTTCTCTCGATGAATTCTACGACATCTTCTTGCCTGTTTCTCTCGACCGGAAATCCCATCGAAGGTCTACTACGCTTCGCGCGGCGTTCTCTCAGTTAGATCAAGGCGGAGATAAACTGTGGCACACGCAGGCTATCGTCGACCAATTCGTAAGTTTAAGAGTCGCATGGTTCCGATGACGACGTGATGGCAACTCATTGCAATCTAGAAAAAGGTCGTGAATGACCCCAAGCTCGCACCAGGGCTGAAACTCGACCTTTCACCGCATCCTCCTGTTGATCCCGAGGATGGTTGGGCCGCAGTGAACCAGAAGATTGACGGCGCGCTCTTCCATGGAGGCTGTAAACTTACAAACGGAAGACCCAACCATGTGGAACACCTTGTGTCTGTCGTGTTCAAAGGTGGCGATGTTGCGGAGAATGACCCGTTTCGCAACATTTGCGAGAAGGCGTCCTTGGTACAGGGGCCGGAGCCGGACACGTCATCGCAGCTATCCCGAGCCCAGTTCACAAAGGACGCGGAGAAATTCTTCAGTCGGCAGCCTCGCACGCATCTCTTTACACTCTTCGTCGTCTCTAGGTACTTCCGAATCATGCGCTGGGATCACTCTGGCGTCGTCATTACGCCTCCTGCCGACTACGTCGCCCATCCTGAGCTTCTCTATGAATTCCTCTGGCGAGTCGGGCGCGCGTCGAAGGCGCAGCTCGGTTTCGATCCTACTGCGACTCTCATCAAAAGAGGATCCCCTGAGTACAAGCTCATGGACCAATTGTCGCAACCTGTAGCCACCGACCTCCCTGCGAAGCGCTGGGAACCCGTGGCCGATGGTAGCGAGAATAACGTGTTCGAGTACGTTCGTACCATGTTTCGCAACAGCTTGGCAAAAGATTGGCCCCGCTGGAAGCTATCCATTCCCCAGGTCGACGGATCGACACGGGAATTCCTGGTGGGGAAACCATGCTACCTCGAGGACGAACTCATTGGTCGTGCGACGCGAGGCTATGTCGCCGTTGACCCAGCTGCTTCTGAGGAGAAGAAAAAGTTCGTATGGTTGAAGGATACTTGGCGCATACTCTACGGCATCCTGGAAGCTGAAGGCGTCGCGCTCGAGTATTTGAAGCAGAACGCTAACGATCTCTTCGGCATCCCGACACTTGTATGCCACGGTGATCTCCCCGGACAATCCACTTTGACGCCGGACATTTGGGAGAAGATCGCTAGGGAGCAGCGGCGTTCTGAGGGCGTGTCTAGCGTTCCAAAGGTGGTTGTACCGACTGTCCCTGCGAATACAGAAGCCTGCACTGTGCCTTCGACTGGGAGCCGGAGTAGAAAGCGAAGCCGAGAGGACGACGACGAACAGCAGGAGATGCTGTCGCGATCCCACGGGGCAAAGCGACGCAAAGTCAACGCTTCTGACGTGAAGTGTCCTCTTCAACGTCACGTCCACTATCGCATAGTGGTAGAAGAGGTCGGGCGGCCGTTGAAGACGTTTGAGAACGGACATCATCTGGTCTCTGTCATCTACGACTGTATAAAGGGTATGTCATTAGCTTGCAACGCCATTGCTCCAGTGCTGACCATATCGTGCCTGCAGCTCACCGATCTGCGGCGCAAGTTGGCATTCTCCATCGCGACATCAGCCGTGGCAACATCTTGATCTATCCAACGGTCAAGGAGATGAAGGACGTCGACGGATTCAAAGGCTATAGAAAGGGCGTGACATTGCACGGCCTCCTCACGGACTGGGAATTGGCCATGGACATCAAAGAGTCTGATCCTCGCAGACACGCCTGCTCTTGGCCGTATCGCTTGGTGAGCACTATTTCTGGTAGCGGAAAATGTAACAGTATCTGACGTCAGTCCTAAGGGAACGTGGAACTACATGTCCATCGCACTCATTCATGATCCCGCCAAAACTGCTGAGATCGCCGACGAACTCGAATCCTTCTTCTACATCCTGCTTTACTATGCGGTGCGATTCCTCAAGTCAAGATCATGTGCAGACGCTCGCGCCTACCTGGAGTCCTTTTTCGATGACTTCGGAAGGCGACCCAACGGGGAATTCCACTGTGGCGTTGTGAAGATGTTGACGGTCAAGACAGGAGAGCTCCTCACGGGCCAGTACCCAGGGAGCCATCTATGGTTCAGCCCCGCCATGAATCATATCCTATTGACGATTCTACGTTGGATGAAAGCTCGCTATCTTGTCTACTGGCATGCACGCTCACAGGAGGAAGCCGCGCGTTCACAGAGGGATACCGCGCGTTCACAGAAGGACTCCGACAGCGCGGGCACATCGGACCAAGCACTTCCACAGCGTACAATTTCTGTCGGACGGAGGGAGATGGTCACTTCCTTTCTTAGCAGTCTCCCCGAGATCAGCATATGCGAACCGCCGCCATCACCGGATCCTACCTCCGAAGATAACGTGAAGGACGCGCAAAAGCTCTCGAGTCATGACGACGTACTTGCGTTGCTCCTCGAGAGTATTGGCGAGAACCCTCGAGCTGGGCTTAGCGCTTGCGGCTGGTCGATACATGACAAAGTCCCGGATCGGTATCGGACGTAGCCCATGACCGCCGGCACTACTTCCTGAGTTGTACGGACGACGGAAGCGGAAGGAGCGACACGGCTGTGAGTGGTAGTAATAGTGGCAGTAGCCGGGTATATTCTGCATCATTCTCATCCATTCTCGTTGTCGGGACCGAGAAGTTCGCCTTCTTTCTGTACACCACAATACAGTACCACACCAAAAACTTTGTGTGACACCTTGGTGTAGTTATGTAGATCATCATGTACAATACCTACCTTGCTTGTGATGCATACTGCAATTCTGCGTACAATACAACACTATGACTCCTTTCAGAACGCTTAACATGGCATCCACCGTAGAAATACTCTTCATTACACCAACTACTCGACGTTCTCCTAAAAATTGCTATTTTGTGGAGGTCACCAGCGCCGTTGTCTTGCCTGGCAGCGCGGTCCGCCCCTAATACCGCCCGGTGGAACTTCGCACGATGCGCGCGCACGACCAAAACCTGACTCCAATTGCTGCGAAGAACACCCCCTGAGGCGGCAATGTCCTGGATATTTGTTTGAGAATTCCGGCACACCTGGACGCAATCGCCCGGAGGAGAAGACATGTCTGCCTCCTCCTCCCGGAGATTACGCAAGCGGGAGTCCAACGACCCCGAGCCGCATTGGCCCACGCGAAGCTCAAAAGCCCGCTATCGGCCACTGGGTGTGAGAGTTAATGGTGAGCTCTGGAAGCGGCGGGAAAAGTAGAGTAGCACGCACACGTTCGCTGTCGCCACAGACCGCCCTAGTATGCAGTGCATCCTATGATGGGCGATACATTGACGATCAGATCTAAATCAGAATTGCATATGGAGGAAGTGTGAGGTGATTATGCAGTGACTGAGGGAATCGTGGTGACGCACCTGGGTTAACCATCGTATAACGAAGTCCATTGGGGATGACCTTGAGGCATACCGGGGTTTATATATCTCAATAACACCGCCCATGCCGGAACATCAGCCAATGAGGTATGCTGCTGCGGTAGATGACTTGGTCTTCGTACTGCGGTAGGATATAGATACACACGAAGCTTCGCAACGATGCCTGAGATGCTTCTCTCGTGTGAACTTAGACGGTGAGAGCGTTCCAATTCAAACGTGATACGGCCCGTGCAGCAGAATGCTGCGTAAAGAGTGAGGGCAGACCCATGGAACAGGCTCAGGCTACCGCAGTGAGAAAGGACGACGATGTCCCTCCCAATTAGCATCTTGTGGTTCCGCATCGATGAGACTTCCACTGCAACTGGAGCACATTCGAATTGGCAGCCGCAGCCAGGTTACAACGCAGCTTCACGAGCAAGGTCGCATGACCACCTCTTGCTTCGCGTGCCCTCCAGCAAGGAGAACCACCGTCCACGAAACCCAGCACAAAGCAGCTCATCCCTTTGCCTGAACCGCCGCTCGCACACGTCTATCACGAATGCTGCGGCTGCATCATCTGACTGGTATCCGGGTCAGTGGCAAGCGAGAAGATCGCTGCAGCACTTGTGGCATCTCTAAGGAACGCGATGTGCCCGCTATAGACGGGTTCGAGAGCATATGACCGCAATAGAACCCGTACCTAGCATATCTGGCCAGCAGCGCAGAAGGGAGTCTTGCGAGCTCAAGTTGAAGCACGGGCGAGATGGTTTTAGTCTTCAGAGCGGCGCTGGCATCGTGATTCGTAGCCTCCACACTCGGGTTGGACGACTTGATAGGCCGTGAATGCACTAGGATAGAGGGGCGTCGTCAGTACTCAGTAATCGAGTAAAAGGAGTCTAAAAGTTGATCTTACTGGGAGTTATCGGAAGTAGCGAGTGATAAGTATTACGTAAGGATGGATAAGATGAGTGAGCGTTAAAACGTTGAGCGCTAAGCACTTCGACGAGTCGCTGAGTCGGGATGTTGAATCTGTCAACTTTCCTCCTCAGATAGTTGAGCTCTGATAGTTACTAACTCCCGCTGTAGTGATGCTATGTCGCATACAGCTTATCAGTGTGAGTCTCACCTTTTGATAGAGACAGTCAATGTATGGTCGTCCCAGTTCTCCAGCGGCAGAGTAGGCCTCAGATTTCGGGAAGTACTGCTCCCTTCGCTGTTTGCGAGGCTGATCGTCAGGTACGAGCAATGTTACGCTTGCACAGTGCTAACATAGTGTCTTGGTGGCATCCTCAATGAAGAATGTCTTCAATCTCCCGGTTGAGGTAGGAGCTTGTACCCACCCTGAGGACATCGAGGTGATGCATATTGAACTCGGTCATACAGGCTGTGCTTGAACCAAGGACGCCCCAATTACATCCAAGTTACTAGATGGTTTGAAAAGTATCGCGAGGTAAGTCATGTTCGGGCGTCGTGCGCCACGAGTACATGATCGACTTTGTCGCTCACATTGACCGCTGCTTTAGGAAGATAAAACTCCTGATCTTGAAACATGTGTGTACCTGTGGGTGGAGGCATTCGCGCTCGCGCTCAAGTGAATGTCTGCTTATTCTCTTCTCTGTGCCTTTTATCTAGACTATCTAGACAGGTCCCCCCTCGCATTCTCTCTTGAACAATTATCACTCTCGATATTTCAGAGTGCCCATTTACTCGACCCCCACATCTCTCCGCCCTGCGTTGTATTCCTTTCACAGGTTCTCTATCCTCCAGGAGCACACATACGTCCTGAATTTATAACAAGCGATGTCCACGACCTCAGAAACGTCAAAGCCAAGAAAGGAGCGAGAGAACGAGGGCCACATCCGTCGGCCGGCAAACGCGTTCATATTGTACCGCTCACATCGGAACCTTACGGGGTTCAAGGGAACCGGAGGACGGCAGAGCAATCTCTCGGTCATAGTAAGCGAAGAGTGGAGAGGGATGTCGATAGAAGAGAAAGCATACTGGGAGGAAAAGGCGAGGAAAGTGAAAGAGGAGCATAGAAAGAAGTATCCCGACTACAAGTACAACCCTACGCGTTGTCGGAAGACCAAGCAACATGCGGTATGTGAACAATCAGCTGACGATCTGAAGACGCCGCGCAAGCAGCGGCGGCGCAAGGATCAGTCTACCTTGGGTATAATGCAGGATGTCTCCGACTCCCGTAAGGTCGCCGCGGCGCGCAAGGCTGCCCGTAGCAAAAGGGCTGCGAAGGCATCCAATACGTAGGCTCTACCTTAGCTGGCCCATCGCGCGCACTAGTATCGCTGACGATGCTTGTTCTCAGGAATATCGCCAGTCACAGTCAAAGTCAGAACGATATCTCGTATGCGCATGCATTGGACCACCATCATAGGGCTGAGATCGGTCCTGTCGCTCCGCTCAGGGAGATCAAGCTCCCGACTGTGAGCAACTTCATGCGTGCCGCCGCTACCCAACGGGCCTCCGAGAGTCCCGTCCTACCGCTCTCTCCGCAAGGCTTCCAGGATCCCCCCTTTCTCTCCCGCCGCCCGCCGCCACGGGCCGCCACTCAGTTCTCCGCCACGTCGTCCATGAATAAGCGTAGTCAGCTTGAACACGATTTTGCGGTTGAGAGGGGAGCCCCAGCCGAGTTGGGAGCCCCCGTTCCAGCTAGTGCGATGGAGAATATCCCTTCGAATATGGAGGCACCGTTGTACTATGAGATGCAAGGCAACGTTTACGATCGAGACCCCGTACTTTCATGGCCAGCGTGGCAGGAGGCTCCGGTTCAGCAAGCGATAGAGCCGTCTTATTTGTGGCCGGTAGAACGGGTTCAATGGCAGTTCCCCGCATTTGGAACGAACGAAGATAGCTGGTATACAATGAGTGCCACCGAGGTCGCGCCGCCCGGCTCGTATGCTGCTTCCTACGAAATGGAGCAGTGGGAAAGAGGTGCGTCGAACGTCCCTGTGCTGCTCTCCTCCGTTGCACTGAGGGCGTACAGCACTCGCAGGTTACCCATCGTATCCATAAGTAGCTTAGTGGCACACACAATCATCATCATGATATCCCCACAGCACTTAACCACCGCTCAGGCTGTTGTAAACCTCGGACGCACATCGATTGGGCAGGTTCAGTACCTCCGGACTCGGACAACACGGTCCGGGCGAGGTTGTTTAGATCTCTCCATCCTCCGAGCACGCCGGGCCTTCCGCTTACCCCCATACCTTCTGATCGGAGATTGAGGTAACTTATTACAACCCAGGCCCGGTATCGAATACTCATCCTATGCTTCTTTCTTCAAGTCGTCTTCCACCGTAAGCGGTCAGGCTAGTGTACTGCTGAGCGAGGCGCTAAGCGCCCATAGGTGTGCCCGGCGTCAACGTAAGCCGCGGCGCTCTCGACCATCCGCACTTGCCACCCAGACGACTATGGATATCGATTTACTGTCATCATTCTCTGAGATTATAGCAGAGATCTGCATTCAGACGTTTCTTCTCTGTACTCTGTGCAGCACCTGCAGCGAGTCAGACTAGTTTCGCATCATATGTCTGTCCCTCGAACAGACGGAGGCTATTCTTGTCGCATCGGCCGCTATGTCCGAAAGACTGTACGTTCACGAGACTAAACTTTGACTTTCAACCTCTGCAGCATGCCGCGCTTCCTGATAACGAGGTCGAAGCCGGCCTCCATGCCGAGTGCGGAGAAACATCATGTGGCCCAAGCTTTCAGAATCTGCTGAGTTCAGAACGCAACACACGCACCGTGCTGGGTGACGTACAAGTACGCCCTCCATCGCCGTGGGCGCATAACGCGCGACTCTTCTGATAATTTTTTGTCTTACACAGGTTCTATAACTACGGCGCTCTTCCGAGCTTTGTCGCGCGCAAGCCCCTCTGTCCGCCCACGGCCAGAAGTTGGAGCCGCTCCCGTTGGCTTTGCTGCTCGTCTTCCGTTGCTCCTTCGGACAAGTCACACGACCATGGCTACGCTCGAGGACTCGACTGGTCAGGACGACCGCACAATCGTGGCAGAGCCTCGGTCCGAGGTCGTGTCTCTCACAGACCAAACGAACCTACTTCCACGTCGGAAAGTGATAGCAGTTTTCTTCGGTTTGTCGTTGTGCATCCTCGTCTCCTGCCTCGACTCGACCATCGTCGCGACGGCACTGCCCACCATCTCGGCCGCGTTCAACGCGGGCTCCGTCGTCTCATGGGTTCCCTCCGCCTACTTCCTCACGTCTACGGCATTTCAGCCCCTCTGTGAGTACGGTTCCATTTCTCCGAGGCCGTATCTCCAGGCGCTAACTGACAATCTGTAGATGGGCGGTTCAGCGATATCTTCGGCCGAAAAGCCGCGTTGTGTATCGCTATGGGTATCTTCATGATTGGGAGCCTCGCCGCCGGCTTTTCGAGGTCCATTATCCAGCTGATTGTCCTGCGCGGTCTCGCCGGCGCTGGTGGAGGTGGGATTGTGAGCATGGCTCAGATCATCATTTCCGACGTTGTGTCGCTACGCGACCGGTAAGCAGCTATTATACTTATTCATTCCATAGCCACGGTTGCTGAATGAATGCTCGCCCATTTTCGCCGTTGCACGTTTCAGCGGGAAGTACCAGGGCATCATCGGTGTGGTCGTCGCGTTTGGGTTCGCTGTGGGTCCCCTCCTGGGCGGAGCGCTCGCCGAAAAGGCAGGATGGCGCTGGTGCTTCTGGGTGACCCTGCCCGTGTCGGCGTGTGCCGTGGTCGTCGTGCTCCTCATCCTCCCGCTCAAGCAGGTCGAGGGGAACATCGCGAAGAAGCTCGCGGTCGTCGACTACGTCGGCACCGCTCTGACCTTGATCAGCTGTACGCTGCTCATCCTCCCGCTCATCTGGGTGCGTCGACCTTGTCGACGAGGAGTTGTACTATTGCTGATGATGGACTGACGTAGGGTGGTGTGACATTCCCATGGACCTCACCCGTCGTGCTTGCACCCTTGTGTGCAGGTGCGCTGGTTGTCGCTCTTTTCTGTCTTTGGGAATGGAAGGGCGCACGTCTTCCAATCATTCCAAGTGCGTGGTAACTCCACCATATACACCGAGTTTGTGGCCCTAACATGGGGATTAGTGTACATCTTCAAGAAGGTTACAGTTACCGGAGTGTACATCGCGATGCTCATCAAGTAAGAGGACGTTCACGTGTACATGACAGTTCGTTAATACGTGACTTTTGCTATCACAGCGGCTTCGTCTTCTACTCGTCGCTGTTCTACCTCCCGCAATACTTCCAAGTAGGACTGGGATACTCGGCGATCCGCTCTGGTATCTTCCTCCTGCCCGTCCTCGTTAGCCAAACGCTCGCGAGTTTCATCTCGGTACGATCAACAACCAAAACACCCGCATACAAGACGTTTTCTCATAGATCGTGTACATCAGGGCCAGATTATCACTTGGACCGGGCGTTATAGGGTGAGTGCAAGGTCTTGACACCTGGCTGACGAATGCCTGAATCTGACCGCCCCTCCCTACAGGCTACGATATATGTCGGTTTCGCCATCTGGACAGTCGCATGCGGCTGCCTGTCGACAGTCACACCAGCCACACCCAAGGGGCTTCTCGTCTTCTTCATGCTCTTAGCCGGCACGGGGGCAGGAGGAGTGAGTCGCTTATATAGCCTCATTCTTTCCTGGATGCTCAGACTCTCGCGCATCTCTAGACTCTCCAGACGACGACAGTTGCTGCACAGGCCAGCGTATCGCGCAGAGACATGTCTGTCGTCACTGCCGTGAGAAACGTGAGCTGGCCAAGTTATGCTCGAAAGTGGGCTGCATGCTGACGTTACCTAGTTCATTCGTCTCCTTGGAGGGACACTGTCGCTTGCGATTGGGGCGACCATCATGTACGTCCATCGCCTCCTAATGCTCCCCCACTCATGCTGACTGGCTCCATCTCAGTAACAACTCACTCCGACACTACATGTCCTCGCTCGCCCTCCCTTCATCTACGATCTCCACCATCGTCGACGACCCCACCGTCCTCGGCGCCCACACATCTGCGACCGACTCGAGTCTCGCCAGCCTCGGGATCAGCGCCGACGTCGCGGAGCGCATTCTCGGGGCATATGTCAAGGGCTTCCGCAGCGTCTTCATCCTCAACGCCAGTCTGAACGCCGTCGCGACCCTCGCCGCGATCATCCTCATCCAGCATACGGAGCTCACACGGGGAGACGAAGAGGCGCTCCGCAAGCAGGCAGCCGAGTCTGCGCAGGCGTCCGAGAAAAACAGCATCGCGGAGGCGAGTGCTGAGAAGCAGGAACGTGACGCGGAGGACGATCCTGCTCAAAACGTCTGAGCCATACCTTACCTACGTACTTAGATAGTTAGACGACGCTTGAGGGACAACGGCGGTGCCGTGCGCGTCAGTTCGTCCATACATGCCCTTACGACCTGTAGACCATAGAGATGATAGATTCATGATTGTGTTACACAATAGCAATGCGTTAGCTACAAGCGACGTGTGACATGCGGTGCGACGAGTCCGTTGTTGACGTTCAGAAGAGTCCCTGGAGCGCGTCGTCTCCTGACGCTTTTAGTATGTCCCTCGCCTCGCGCGCAGGGCGAGAGATGGACGGCTTCTCGTTCCCTGCACTCTCCTGCGCCTTCTGGGCGACCGCGCGGAGAACGCCGAGCTGCTGGAAGACGTTCGGGCCCTCCACTGAGTGATCGTCCTCGTCCGGCGAAAGAACAGCTAGGATGCAGTGGGATCCGACCACGGACTGCGGCGTACCGGAGACGAGATACGATCTGTGAGTGCACCGTGTGAGTTCAAGATAACCACTATGAAAGGGTTTGCCACGTACGCGATGATAGGCTTGACCACATCAGGGAAGGTAGCCGCAAGGGATGCAAATAGCGCAGCCACAGAACGATAGTATGGCTCTGCGAAACTGTCAGATCGGACGGACAAGGACCAGCATAGCGGACGCACCCTCATGTTGCTCCTTGAATGTTTCCGTGATAAGCTCTGCACACGCTTCGCGCGCCTTCTCTCCGACATTGGTGCCCGCGCTACGGACAACGCGAGCCAGTGCAAGGAGCAGGCTCGCCGCGATGGCGTCTTCGTTGTTACGCGCACCAGTGAGAAGCTCTGTGACGACGGGGTCTACACGCGGCTGGTTCTTCATGAGCACACCAAGAGCGTGCGCCGCATTTGACCGTACGGCCAAGCTCGCAGAGTCGCTCGCGCTCTTGACAAAGACGCGCTGCAGTTGAGGGAAGAACGGTTTGACGAAGGTGGGGATGCGCTCGAGCATCGTCGTAAGCGCGGTGAGGATCGCAGTCTTGACACCAGGCGGGTAGGTCGTCGCTTGTGTTGCAACACGAATGAGCGGACCAGTGAAGGGCACGACGAAGGGCTTCATCGCGTTCTCTTCCGTTCTCTCGACAAGATCTCCGATGGCATATGCAGCCTGCTCGCGTTGTTCATTGCTGCCCGTCGTGAGGCCCGCAATGATGATAGGGACCATAGGTGATATGCCCTTGGGCAAGCCGAACCCGGGAACGTAGACTCCGGGAGCACCGGTGCTCTCGATCGTGCGACGGAGCGGCACAACCAAGGGCTCCAGCTCATCCTTGGGAATGGCCTTCACGAAGACGTCCAGGGCAGTCCAAGCAGCCGTGTGCACGGACACTTCGCGGTCGTCAAGAAGCGAGACGAGCTGTCTGATCCAGTCCACTCGGTACAGGGAGTCATCGAGCTCCGACTCTTCACAGTATATGGCGAAGAGTTCGCATGCACTGACCCGACGTCTGACCGATTCGTGTTTTGCCCTGCATAGGGGATGAGAACCAAGAAGATCTGCACACAGGATCAACGCACCAGCCTAAGAGTAGCAGCATCAAGGTGTTGAGGCCTTCAGCATCGCAGATCGAGCTCATGAGAGCATGAATCGCTTCATCCACAGCAGACTTCAACTCTTCGTCCTTCTCGACGTCTGTGCTCTCGTTCACCTTCACAAGAGCGGTCAAGACTACGGTGAGACGTCTGCTCAGCGCCGACCCTGCAACAGTAACTAGCGAAGCCAATGCCCGAGCATTGAATGCGGACATCGGAATAGCAGTAAGGGTGGGAAGGAGGATAGGGAATACGGTGGCCGCCCGGACCTGAACGGGAATATGAGTACCGTGGTCGATTACGTTGAGAACATACACTCACCGCCATGACCTCCTTGAGCGCTTGCAGAGCCGTACCCGAACTTTGACCAGGCTGACGAAGAGCTTCCAAGAGAGTGGGGATAGTTTCGTCGATAGCTCTCGCACCAATGTGCTCTTGCAGGATATCGAATGCCCTTGCGGCAGCTGCACGGACGTTTGCCTCGTCGTCCACAAGCGATGCACGCACAATATTGATGATATCGTCCTCTTGACCTTCTCGCTGGTTGTCTGTGGTGCTTTCCCTGCAATGTGATTGAGCCGGCGCCTACAACATTCATCGCTTGACACTACTCACATCAATTCGCATAGCGTCAAGCAGACACCTTCACGCTTCCGAGGATCGGATGAGGTGGAGAGCGTGCGCAGGATGCCCACGAACTCAGAAAGCATCTTCTCGCCCGACTTGCGGCATAGCTCAGTGACTGTGCGAGCAGCGGTCTGAGAAATATCTAAGTGAATATGTGCTCGGCGTCCGGGAGAGACGTTCCTACCTCTTGTTGGTCCACTTCGTCGCTTGTGAGCAAGAAGATGACTTGATTGATGAGCTCCGGTAGAATTTCGCGCACTGCGATAAAGGAGTATGAGCCAAGCCACTAGGAACGCAAGACGCAGCACACTGACCTGTGCGTGGTGTGTTGTGTACGAGCGCCTTCCAGATGTGAACAGAGGATTGGCGAACAACGTTGACAGAGTCCTGGCGAGCGAGGTAGAGAGCAGCCAGAATGCGATCCCGTCTCTCGAGACCCAGCACCTCGACCAGAGCCTTCCGAGAAGATTCCGCCATAGCAGTCTCCACGATCTCCTCCTCTTCTTCGATTTCTGCCTTACCACTGATACCAGAGACCTTGAACAACAGCTCTCCCACCAGAGTGATGGACGATTGCTGCATGCTGTGTCAGTGTAGACATTGATACGGCTTTGCTGGACACGTACCCTGATGCGCCATCCGGAGTCGAACATTCCACGCTCGAGCTCGGGGAGTAGCAGATCGATCGCCTTGCTTGAGTAGTTCGTCACAATCATGCGACCTGCACGCATGGCGGCCTCGCGAACGTAGTCCTCGGAGTCCGAAAGTCCGCTTAATATGGGAGGAATAATCTTGGGAAGGTGTGGTTGGAAACGAGCGCCAAAGGTGGCAGGCAAGAAGACCAGCAGAGACATGAAACCTTCCCTAACGGTGCTGCGCGGCGATTGCGCATTGGCGATAATGTCAGGGAGAAGACCCTCCATTCGCTCCATACCAAGACCGGCGAGTACTTCACTGAGACCTTGGGCAGCCCCCTGACGGTCAACACCGGAGGTATCTGTCTTGAGCGTGCGGAGCAATCCGGGCACCAAATCAGGGAAGTGGACTTCGCCGAGCCGTTCGACCAGTGTGCCGAGAGCCTTTGCCGCAGTAGCGCGGGCCTCCGGTACGGGATCGACTAGGACGACGTGGACCATAGGCAGAAGCCGAGAGAGGTAGGGGACGAAGTCTTTAGAGTCGGTGAGGGAGGCGAGATTACCAACGATCTGGGCGGCCTTCCGCTTTGTGTCGGCGCCTCGCTCTCGGAGACCACGCTCGATGATAGGGATGACCTAGTGCGAGCATGGTTATATCAGAGCCTGTTATGGAGTTATGCAAGATACACTCACCAGAGCCAGAGAAGAATGATCGATGTAATGCATGAACGACGTCTTGAGCAGCGCAGTCAAAGCATTGGGAGTCTTGGCAGGATCGACCATGGCCTTCAAAAAGACCGGTACCAGTGATTGGATTTCCGGGTTGCTGATCACCTCTCCGAACTGCTTGAGGGACTTGTTTGCCGCCGCCCGGACTTGCGCGTGCGAATCAGTGAGGACACCGGTGAGTCGCGGGATGACGATGGGCAATGATTGGGACAGCTGTTTGGGCGCGCAGTACGCCATCATACCCAGGAGCTCAATGGAACCCTTCTTCGTCCGCCATTGCTTCTCGTCAAGGCCTGATAGCAACGAAGGCAGGACAGTCTTCAGACCATACCCTGACATGTTCGCCATGATCACACGCGCGGTGTCCTGCGTGGCTTCTCGCACATCAGGAGTTCCGTCACCGAACGAGTTGAGCAGCAGGGGCAGGATGTGGATGACGTAGGGCTCAAAGAGACGCCCGAGGGTGCTGGAGAACGTCTCGAACGCAAACATGGCACCCTGACGAGGCTCGAATCGCTTCTTGTCGTCTGCTGCTGCCTTGAGGCGTTCAATGAGATTGTACTCCTTGATTGCTGAGATGCCAAGACCCTTGACGACACCGGCAAGGCCATAAGCCGCTCCACGGCGTGCGGCATATGATGGCGAGTTGCAGAGCTCGTCCATGAGACGATCGATGAGTTGCGATGGAGGAGACTTCATGATTTGGACCAGGGGAGACAAGCACTCCGAGACCGCCATCTGCACCTGTTCTGCAGGTGTCTTCAAAGCACCAACCAGCCTCTCGACAATGCTGGGAAGACGGGGATCTGACGGGTCCAGATGCCGTGCTACGCGTCCGAAGAGAATTACGACGGCCTCCTTGATCTGGTCGGAAGTCTCCGTAGCCGAATTGCTGCTTGCAAGCTCGGCCTCAAACATAGAGATGAGCTCAGCTAAGCGAGCGGATCCATGCTGGTCAATGACTGCAGTGCCACAATTCAGCATGCCACGACGAACGTCTGCGTGACGATCTCCAAGTGCTTGGTCCTCGATGAGGAATTTGAAGAAGGGAACCACGTCCTCTGGCGTAAAGGCTGGCGCAAGGAGCTCGAACGCACGGGCAATTGCTACCCTAGCTGGCCAGGGATCTGTGCGATCGACACTTTGAGGGATGAGCATGCCCTATGAATCTGTCAGTACCAGCTTCCTCGACGTCTACTTTCATAGCATACTGACGTATTCATCGAACTCTGGTGCGAGGACCTTGGCCTTCAACAACATTTCAGCGTCACAACAGCACGCTTGTCGGAAATCTACTAACCTTGTCACGGTAGAAGTCTTGCAACGACGCAAGTACGGTGCTGATGGTCGTCGGCAGATACTCAATCACTGCGTCCGCCAGCGCGGAGGCAGCGCACGACCGAACATAGGCGTTATCGTGTTCTATGTGGGCCAACGTTAGTCGGCGACTTCAAGGCGGACAGTCTGTAAGCTCACCAAGGAAAGGTAGCAGATCGTTGAGGAAACTCTCTGGGACATCGAGGCCGTTGTCGTCCCATATATGGTTAGCTAGGCGAGCGTTCTGCTCATCCTCGTCGTGGCATGCAATCCATAGCTCCGGGGACCAGTCCAGTTCTGTCAGATCGAAAGGCTGTGATGCAATCAGTGCTGAGCACAACAAGTTGAAGCAATTTGTAGCTTACCTGAAGGGCCTGAAGACAAGAAGTCCGCACATAAACCTCCTGATACAAGGTACCCTGTAGAAGATGTGCAGTCTCCGCCTTCGTCGCATTAGCTTGCATCGCCTGACCGATGTCAATCAGTGCAGAGGACGCGTCCTTGGCTAGCTTTGGCTGATGCCTGATCGCGTGAATGAGGTCACGAACGGTCTCCGTGCGAGGGAACCCTGCATCGGCGACTGGCATGCATGCAGGCTGATGAGTATCCCGCTTCGTTGACGCGGTTGAGACAGAACTTACACTCGCCGCAGTGGAATTTGATGATGTCCAACGACAGCGCGATTTGTTCGAGGGGATCATCTTCCTCGGTGAGGGCGATGCCACCCTTCGTAAGGACTTGGCTGAGGAGAGGAGACGCGTAGCAGTATGTCGCGGCGTCAAAGGGTGACTGTTCTGACAATGTGCGTAACCGGTATAGCACACGGATAATGAGAGCTGCAGAGCCGTATGAGGAGCACAGTCAATGAAAATCAGATCTCGGCTCACAGTTGAGAGGCTCCAGAGTGAAGTCGTCAGGAATGCCGGCCATGTCAAAGCTACGAAGTGTAGCTACGCCGACCCATTTCCGGTAGCTGTCCAGGCGTTCCGAACAGCATTCTGACAAAGTCTAGTCGCGACTTAGCCTGATTGTGAACCTGCTCTATGCTGTGAAACTCACCAGGTATGTCTCGAACGACGCAGTGCCAACAAGGTTGACGGCTTTGCCAAATGCCCCTTCGCGAAGAAGCGCAGTTATCGGTGCTACAAACGCGCGGAGCTCCTCTACACGCGCCTCGACGAGACTGCGGACTAGATGCAAGCCCTGTTCCAAACGAGCCTTGAGCGCGTTTACACGCTCGCGAACGACTGCCTCTTTCTCGAGCTGCGCTTGAACCAGGGCCTGATCTTGCTTGGACAACGTGCCGGTTGCCGTTGCCTTCTTATTCGCAAGCGACTTGCGAACTTCAGCCTCCCACTGCGCATCCTTGTAGCCCTTGCCCTTCTTCACAGGTGCATCTTCCTTCTTCGACGCAAGCACTACACAACAAGTCAGGTCAATCTCACGTAGCATCAAACGTCAGAATTACTTCTCACCATCAACAAATGTTTGACCTTCGGGCGTTGCCCAGATTCCAAGGTCGTCATCTGTCAGAGAGTGCACATCCTCCGCTTTGAGATCGCCCCGAATCTGCTCCACCACCTTCGGGATAACCGCGCTCGGTGCGACAAATGCCAGCGTCGTGATGGCCCGATATCCAGCCTCAACAAATCCAGGCAAAGGCTGCATGCAGCGTCAGTGCGGTCCCACGATGCCCAAGGATACAAAGACGGACCTTGTTTTGAACGTCGATAGCCTGCAAAACCTTCCCTAGTAGCTCGTCGATGTGGGCGGAAACAAGCTCACGGGGGTCGACACGTGCCTTCTGGCACAGTTCGATCCAGACCGGACGAAAATTGCCGGCTGTAAGGCTGTGAGGACGGGAGTGACATAAGGCGCGAATGTATGGTGTACTCACATGAGCCCGGATGATGCGCTACCAGGATGAATCTAAGCAAGAGGCGTTCCTTGACGTCCTGGGGGCATTCCTCGCCGAATGATCCACATGAAAGGATAACAGCGGGAAGACGGCCCTCCTTGTTTGCACGAGGCTCGGGCTCGTCGCCATTTGAGGCGGTCCCCTTTGAAGGTGCCGCGTGCGGCTTCGAGAGGTACGACGAGACGGCTGCGAGAATCGACAAGTCGATGAGTTCTGGCTCAGTCGTCACAAGTCTCTCTAGTGCCGATACGGTCGATCGGCGGACGGAGGGTGAAGCACTCTCTAGCGCGAGGTGAACGAAGATCAAACCTGCCGAAGTCCTGTTTAGCGTTCTATGAGTACATATACCGTTAAAAATGGTGGGTAGCGACCGACCGTGCTTGTTCGTTGCGCAGGAACTCAACCTTGAAAAAGGGCAACACCGCTTCAATGGCCCGTAGAAGCCAACTTTCTTCTTCCTCGGTAGTCAATTTCTGATACACCTTATCCCACAGCAAGAACGACGGTTTGGTGCCAGCGACAGTAATAGATTGAAGAGTGGCATTATGGGAAATGACATCATCTGCGCGTGGAGCATAGACAAGAAGATAAGATGCGATGTAGATGAGGAGAGGCAAAACGGTGATTTACCAAACTGTTTCGACTGTGACAATGGGCCAAGCAGGGATGCGATGGCAATGTACGCTTCCAAAGGCCCTGCAGGAGCGTTGATGGGGTTCGCTGCGACCGTTTTCAAGTTGGTTTCGAAAGAGGGGACGATTGCCTTCGCGAATGAGACGGCTGCAGCAGAGTCCAACTTTCCAAGTGCCAGAAACGCATTACCGACCAAGGAGCAGAAAGCTCGACGCACTACAGGCTTGGTGCTAGTCATCTCTTTCGCAATCACGCCAACAGAGTCCCCAGATAACGCAGAGTCAGACTGAAGGCAGCAGACAAGATGAGGAGTGATCGAGGCAGCCAGCGCTGAAACCGCAGCGTCATGAGTTTCCTTGGCCAAGAGGGGCAAAGTAGTTTGCAAGACTGTCGTAGACACAGCCTCAGAAGGGAGGACAGCCCCGAGCATGGTGTACAGAACGACTCTGTGGTCCGGACCAGCAGTTTTACCAGCCTTAGGCAAACTCAGGAGCTCCGTCGCAATGTGTTCCTGATCGGCAGGGTTGGTGTTGAGTCGCATGAGGACCTTGAAGAGCACGCTAGCGTTAGTGCGCACGACGGGGTTGGTCGACTTGGCGCTGTTCAGCGTGGGCGTCAGTAATCTACGGAACGAATCACCTTCCAGGGTATGCGAGTATGCCGGCAGGAACTCGGATATGACTATGTGCGCTTATGAGTATACTGCACCGCTCGCGCTTCGTTGGACTTACTGCTGAGGGAAATCTCCGGGGATCGCAGAAGAGCCTTTTCCATTGTCGGCAATATCGTGCCCGTAAGATCCTCTGGGGTTACTGTAGATTGCACGAAGTCGTGAAGTGCCCCCTACCAAAACATTGTTGAATACACATGATCGAGAGGGATAAAAAAGGCATGATACCCACAGTGATATGCGGCGAGACCGGTGTTCTCGACATGAGAACCGAGTTAGTGTACAGCTGCAGGATGTCGGTCTTCTCATATTGTTAGCTTGACGTTGGACTAAATTAAGCCTCAGTCTACCTTGACAGCTGTGTCGATCTCTTTGAGCTTTTCGTCCTTAACATTCTTGAGTCGTAGCGTAACATCGATAGATATACCCAGAAGTGGGACCACGGTCAGCGGGGAGGGCATAGTCTTCACAAGACTAAGTAGCGTCTTCATCACCACTGGGAGAACTTCAGGCCTCTTAGGCGACGGGTGAGTATCTCACAGGAAGTTGCAGCGTGTCCTCGGTACGTACATGGCGCAACGCGCGACGCGTACGAACCAAGGCACTCTTTTGCAATGCTTTCTTCGCGCGTGTGGCCGGATCGAGCAGCATGTCCACGAGTGATGCCATGCAGCCAAGAAGGACTTGCCAAGGACGAGATTGAGGGAAATCTGGGTTGCTGTCGAGACACGCCGCGTACAGACCACAGCACCAGCTGAGAAGTACAAACATGTCTGCGGCCGTGTGGGAGCTTCGAGCAGCTTTGAGAAAGATAGCCATGTGCATAACATAACGAATACTCACCACGACCGTTTCGCAATTTGCCCGACCTCATGGGACATCCATCCAAGTACTTGCTCTGTGACCCCAAGCTTACTTTCGTTCGGTTCGCCTTGAGGTGTACCGCGAAGTTCATCACGACGAACTAGCGCGATACCAACTTCTTCGACCGCCTCTCTTGACTCCGAATCAACATATCGAGGATAGGTAGACGTAAGAAGCTTGAAGATATCCATGATCTGCGATAGACTGAGATCTTATGGACGAAGTCGATGAGATATTTCTACGACACCACAAAGGAACGCCCTGACGTACCCCCATGATTCGCGAGTACAAGAAGTTCCTCCCGTAGGAACTGTGTCCGCGCCTTGGTGCTGCTTGTGTACAGTCTGGTCTGTGCCGCGGGCATCGCGCCTGACCAGTCTTTCATGATGTTTTCTCGCCGCCATTCTGGCCCGCCTGTAGAGGCGTCTTCATCATCGCCATATTCTCTAGTCGTAGATGCTATCCACGACTCTATCTCGGATCGCCCCATGGCCGAGGACGAGGAGGTGTCGAGTCTAGTGCACAGTGGCTGAAGAGGAGGAAAGTGCGAAGATCTCGACAGGCGCCGAGCAAAAGGTGTCCAATAAGCGATTGATTATACAGTGATATAAGCCCAGGGTAAGCCAACAGTAAGAAAAGTAAGACTGCCTCGACGGATACTTATTCCGTAACTAGTCGTCACTAATACCCAGTCAATTACAACATCTTGCGCCGGTACCGCACATCCTGGCCAGCGCTCTCTCATCTTCCACTTGACTCGGACTTCCACCTCGCTCGGATCGGCATTACGCTCATACCACTCGTATGACTGAATCCAAAGGCAGCTCTTATGATGTACGGCGCATTCTTGCCGAGTCCGCAACCTGGTCGGAGGCCAACGAAACCGTCAGCATTTCCGGTGATGTCTCCGCCTAATCATCGCTCACGGCCCCTCAGGCTCTACTCGAGCCGTTCACACACATATTCTCAATCCCCGGTAAAGAGATCCGGGGACAGATGATTGCGGCGTTCAACGAGTGGCTGAACGTACCCATGGACAAGCTCGCGATCATATCCAAGGTCGTCAGCATGCTTCACACCGCCAGTCTGCTGTGAGTCTCGGTGCTAAGGCGAACGGCTGCTCGTCATGACTCAAATACAGAGTAGACGATATTGAGGACGATGCACAACTCCGGAGAGGCGTACCTGGTACGCATATTGAGTCTTTCGGGAATGAGCGTGGCTCTGACTGCAGTCGTAGTGGCGCACAAGATCTATGGCGTTCCACAGACCATTAACTCGGCGAACTACGTTTACTTCCTAGCCTACCAAGAGCTCTTTGCTTTGCGCTCCGGAGTTGGGGTTGATGCAAGTACACCGGAGAGAAGTCAGGCGAAAGAACGACTGATCCCCTTCAAGGAGCTAGATCGCATAGTGACTGGTACGTACGAGCAATCTGCTAAATCAAGCAGAACCGGCATCCCTGAGGCATTAACCGTCCAGCCGAACTACTCTCCCTACACCGAGGACAAGGATTAGAACTGCTCTGGCGCGATTCGTTGCAGTGTCCAACGGAAGAGGAGTATGTGTCGATGGTCAACAACAGTGTGTTTCCGCCTTTCTGCTATTACTCTTCGGCCCTCAGTCCTATACATCCCTTGCAGAGACCGGTGGGCTATTCCGTGTCGCGATCAAACTCATGATGGCCTGCTCAACGACCAACGTCGACGTGTGCGTATCGTTGTCCTGTGATGCCACCACACGAATCTAACCGCACCAATGCAGTGACTACGTTCCCCTGGTGAACCTCTTCGGCGTTTATTTCCAGATACGCGACGACTACATGAATCTGCAAAGCACACAAGTAAGCAATACATCTTCGCCTATGAGTGCAGGGTACTAACTAGCTGTCTAGTACGCCGAGAACAAGGGTTTCGCAGAAGATGTGACGGAGGGCAAGTTTAGCTTCCCAATCGTCCACGGTGTCCGCGCAGATACGTCGAATCGACAGATTCTCAGTAAGTGAGATGTCTGTCTCTCGTGACCCGCCTAAACGCCCTCCGTCCACAGATGTTCTCCAGAAGCGGCCAACGACGCCAACGCTTAAGAAACACACTATTGCGTATCTGAGAGACCACACCAAGTCGTTCGACTATACTCTCCGAGTCATGGACGATCTGGAAGGTCAGATAAGGGAAGAGATCGCTCGGTTAGGAGGTAATCCGCGGCTAGAAAAGATCATGGACACCCTGCACGTTGACAGGCCCTCGACATGACTTTGCTGTGAAAATTCATCACTCACTACCTACGGAAGCTCATAATACATGGCTCTCGGTTTCTTCTGTCTTCGATAGTCACGATCTTATGAAATGAGTTGAGCGCGCTCATCCTTGCTCGTTCACAGTTCGAGATGATATAGAATGATGACGATATAAACGGCTCTTCTTTAAATTTAATCTCGTCTTAACCACCTTCTCATAATGCTTCGTGACTCAGAGAGCTATGATACATCTAGCCATCCTTGACCTAGGCCAAATCCCATCATGTGTCTCCTCGCCGTGGTTGTCCTTGAGTATTTGTTTGATCTAAGCAGTACGTAAGTTAACATCCCGCGGCTGCAGCTTTATTCAGTGTACTTACTTTTCAGTGCCCCCTAACTGTATCACCACGCACAGGTTTTTACCTAGTCCCGCCATCGGTTGAGTAGTGACAGACACGAGTCTCGCTTTTGGTACGCAAGCCACGGGTTCTATGAGATGGCTAGACCACGGCTACCACAGACAAAGTATCAGTCAGCACTGTGGGGAGAATGACATCGATAGCATCAGTCTATTCGGCGTACCGTATGGACCGGGCCCAAGGGACAATCACCAGTGCGAGTGGTTGGGTGCCAAAAACTATGTCGTTCACCGTCCTACCGACCCGATGCGTATATCTGGGACCGAACAAGGTAACTCCTTGCAGGCAGATGATACAGGAAGGGAGAAACTGGTGTGCTCTGAAGGATTACGAGAAGGCCAATGAAGTTCTTATATATTCCCATAGGACAAAGCCTGCAGCCTCAGGCTGCGTAGATGCTGCAAGCTGCAGAACACTTTCGCAGCTCTCAGCTGCGGCTGAATTGATCAATGAACACACAGGATCTACGGTAGTATGTTATTCAGCCTACAGCATCCGCAGTGCTATCCCTGGGAAAATGAGAAGGGCCGTCACGAGGCTGCGGTAGGAAGATATTCAAGAAACACATGTGGTGTTCGGTGGGCACACCGCTACGAGCTATCAATGAACAAAAACTCTCTGTCGGGGAGTCGAACCCCGCTTTCGCGCGGTCAGAGAAGATGACAGGCGCGTGTACTAACCGATATACTAACAGAGACTTGTTCGTATTCGCATATTGTTAAATATGTCTGCTGCTAGATTGACAATGTCAGGGAGGCAGTGCGGCGCGAACTACACCTTCAAGTTCCAGTGTGCCGCGAGATCATACGAACCACCACAACCGCGGTGGGGCAATCCTGAGCATGGTCCTCGAACTCTCCCAGCGTATACTGTAACCTGCATGAGACGTCTTCAACATATCACTGACTCCTCATCGATGGATCAGTCTGTGTAAATCACCCTATACTATCTTCCTAGGATTCCGTGTTTACCACAATACCTCACAAATAGCGTCAGACACTCGGAGTTCTGGTTCTCCGATGGCTCGCTCATCCTTAGGGCAGGTTCTACATTGTTTCGAATCCATGTCTCCCAATTATGCCGCAAGTCGGTGTTTTTCCGTGACATGTTCTCGTTACCTCAACCTCTTCCCACCGAACAGGAGAAAGAGATGATCGACGGCTGTCCCGTTCTGGACCTACACGACTCCCCAGAGGATCTAGCATATCTAGTCAAAGTGATCTATGACGGCCCGTGGGTAAAAGTCTCTTTGGTGCCACAAGACAATGAGCATACACTGACGTGCTTTGCAGGTCCTTCGCCAACAATGATCGGAATGATTTCGTGGCCGTGTCTGGGATGTTACGCCTGGCCAACAAGTATCTTGTGGAAGAGACAATCCGAAGTAAGGTGCTAGATCACCTGCGCATTGCGTGGCCGTCAACACTACGCGATTGGGACGCCCGAGAGGACATCGCTCGGATGTATGAGACGGAGACTGGATCGATGCGAGGACATCGGTTCCCTAACCCCATTGTACGCGACGATCGCCCGTCCTCCTCGTTGCTGTCTGTCTGACGTACTTATACTGCACACAACCAGGCTGTGATTAACCTCGCACGGGAGATTGGTGCCGAGGAATTGCTTCCCGCTGCATTCTACGACCTGTCGCGCTACAGCTACGCGCAGATATTCGAGCCCAGCCCTGGCGACCCTCTCCATCCTGACTCGTCCCCTGCTATGGCCTCGCTCTCACATACGCTCTCGCCGGGGGACATGCAACGTCTCGCGCTCGGCAAAGAGACCGCGCAGCACGCGATCAACACGCTCATCCAGAACATGGAATACGCGTCCCCCGACCAGTCCCACCATCGCCTGATGCACCAGCGCACTCGCTCCGCCACGAACAACAGGCATTCTCGGACCGCGTCCGCCACTCTAGCCGCAGGTCCTTGTATAACGCCTGCGGCGTGCCGGAAGGACCTCTGCGAGCTTGTTGAACTCGCGAAGCAGCACTACCTCATGGACCGCGAGCGAGGATGTGCCGACCCTCTGTACGTCGCCGAGGAGCTCGGACAGCTTAAGAGCGCGGAGTTCTCCGACTGCGGGGCGTGTGCGCGGGATCTGGAGACGTGGGCTGCTCGGGAGCGAGAGCGGCTGTGGAAGGCGATCCCGGATTGGTTCAGATTGAGGTGACGGGCGGAAGGTCTGGGCGGATTGGTAATGTATCTTTGGCAGTATTTAGACTCGGGAATTTGTCCCGTCATGTGTCCTGTTTCTGCTCTGTTTGAATCTGTATGATTGCGCGTGTATCTCTATCATCCTTGTGGTTCGTGCATGTTTGCGAACGTGGCTTAACCTCGAAAATATCACACTTCACCGTGCTACGCTGCTTCGACCCCTTTATCCCCCTATGGTCGGGTCTTCAGGCTCAAATTAGTACCAGGAATGTGGCCAGCTTCTGGGTTGGGATCGTCGGGCGTCGATAGTGGACGTGACCGTTAGTAGGCCCGAGAAAATTGTCAACGCCGTTCCAGAGGCGAGATACCACGACGGTGCAACCGGGCCATGCGGTACCCCTCCGATAGGCTGTTCGACCTATCAGGGCCACATGCCTCATTCCGTCGCACAGGGGAACTACAAATCCCTTCGAGCATGCACAGTACGAGACTGCCATGAGTTGAGTGGAGAATTTGCTATTGTTCAACAGTGTATGTGCGATGCAGTAATAGTACATGTTGTGTCCGAATGTGCGTGACCAGTTTACAATCCCTAAGACCCAGTATAACGTGGACGTTCGCAGCCGGCCCTACGACTCGGCGTCGAACGAAGATTGGCAAGCGGGCGCGCCCGTAAGTCGCCAGCGAGCCCCGACGCCTCAGTGGATGTCGGCGCGCGACAGCCCGAGTGGTCACCAGACGCGGCTCGACTCGCGCTCAAGCGTCGCCCACGCCGCCCGGGTGCACGCGTCGCACCGATCGTGAATTAGGCTCAGCACCCTACGGCACTCGCGAGGGATCTACCGGACGAACGGCGGTCGTGCAATTAGTTGAACGCCGACAGGGACAGGGGAGAAGAGCTATATTCGGACCAGACGTACCCGCACACAGGTGCACGACCGCTGTCCTGGACCCGGCCGGTGTTTGTGCGCCTTGCTGAGCGCGCAGCTCGGGGAGCCGCAGTCTGTTTTGTTGCCGCTTTCGTACATCTTTACATAGTGCTGGGTAACCGGCCGGCGGTGAGCATCATGTGCCTGCCTGCAGCGACGGTGGACGGGCGGCCGGCTTACCTCGCACTTGCGGTGATAATTTCCGAAGCTAGAAGGGCGATTTACCGGCGTCCCATGAGTACCTACGAGGATACGCCGAGAGGAAGCTTGCGCTCACCACTCAATTTCGCACATCGTGAAGCTGGCTTGAAACAGAGATATGACACCGAGTTGCGAAGAGGTTCGTCTAGTACAGACACTAGATGAGACTGAGCGAGGCCTGGTAGAGGAGAGCGAGGCTGCGATGGATATGAGCAGTAGCGGCTGAGGGATGACTCGACGCAGAAGGAATGTTGGTCTGAGCCAGGAGAAACCGGGTGCTTTAAGTACTTCCCCAAGCCACGATGTTCCAGCTGTGTGGGATGTCGTTGCACCTCCGTCACGCTGCACCCGATCTCTGCAGCCACGAGAGCAGGCGCACGTCCGTTCCGAACCTCCCTTCTCCGCGTCCGCGCCAACTGCCTCTCCCGTCCAGGCGGATTTGCCCTCGGCT
The DNA here is from genome assembly GCA_022376465.1 of Cubamyces lactineus. NCBI lineage: Eukaryota > Fungi > Basidiomycota > Agaricomycetes > Polyporales > Polyporaceae > Cubamyces > Cubamyces lactineus. Next base: position 351,671 of record JACDTU010000017.1, on the reverse strand, counting down.
CGGAGAGTCGCACCACTCTCTTCAGCTAGGAACACGAGTCGGGGTCGTGTGATCAGCACGCCGCGGGGCAGTCGTGGGTGCGCACCCAATCAGACCGTGCGCCGTGCTTCTGATCATGCCCGCGAGCCGGGCGTGGGCCCCGCAGCGTATATGCACGGGAAGGGGGCATATCTTGTCCTTTGAGCCCGCACGGGCGCAAACAGACGCGATGGCTGGTCATGGAACCGTGTATAGCAGTCAAATCACTTCACCTGGATAGAAGGGCGTACCGTAGCTGACAGGATTGGACGGTGGACGCTGCGGCGGTCCTGGGAAGGAGCGGCCTCATTGCAGACGCGCTCGCACTTCGGTCCGATATTACGAGCAAGCCCATAGGCATCCGCACCGCAGGCCGGAAATGAAAGCGCGTAGTGCGGCAGGTCCGATCTGCCACACATTTCGAGCCCGTTCTGGGATCTCGACGAAGGGACGTCGCGTGGCTTCCGTTGAAGCCGATGAGATTGCATGGGAGATGGCTGCTGCTCATGGGCATCGAGGCTGTCGTGGTGTGATCGGTCAGGGTGTGTAGAAGCAGCTGCGTCGTATGCGGTTGACCTTCGTCCACTCAGGGAACAAATTGCGCACGAGAATGGAAGGGGGAGGGAAGGTGAACTGTGGCCAAAGACGCGATACGGCGCAGGGAAATCTTCGAACCCTGCTTTGGCGATAACCAGGGTGCCGGGCTTGTACCCATGAGCGCCAACGCCCTACACGCGTCCCGCCTACATCATCGATGAGCAGTTTGCGTCAGGGTGTCCTTGCGTGCATGAGAATGCCCCACAGGCGTCCCGACCGCGTTCGAGGCGCTATGTCCTGAGCTCCACAAATTCTGCACGTACGAAGCTCCGAAGGCCGAGACTGCTCAAACCTAGAAGCACCGGCGGTGCTCAGCGGCGCTGCGCTCAATCAGCTAGAGAGTGTACCTCGCTTGCCGACCTTCCCTGCCTTTTCGGGCATCCGTGTCCGAGCGCGGGTAGATCGAGATAACGCTGCGGTGCCCAGCGGCAAGACGCCCTGCGCCTACGCAGACGGTGTCTTGAGTTCAGAGCATCGGTTGCAGCAGCGCTATGCGCTAGCTCTCAGTCAGCGCCCGGACACAGCGGACAGGCTGTGGGCTACCTCCCGCTGTACCCGAGCGATGCGAACGTATGCCGCTGGGAAGAGAAGCAGGTATCTTACGTTCGCTTTACTCGTCAGCTCGGCCGCACGAGCCAAGAATACAATATAAGGCAGTCAGATTGGCATACGGTATCCTCCGCTTTGACAGACGGCTGCACTTGGCGTGCAGGCCTTCTTCCCAGCACAGGTAGGGCCTTAGGGTGCGTAGTACCAGTCGCGCAATGCGCTGTTACTGAGTCGACTCCGTGCGTCGCCTGTGGTGAGCGATGCCTTGTTTGCGTTTCGTCCTGGTACGCCGGCCTCTATACATTAGGTGATTTTCCAGCCTTCTATCTGAAGAGAACGCTCGGCCGCAGTGGTGAGTAGACGCAGACTTCCATTCGGTGTCACGCGACCATCCACAGAGGCACAGATGGATCCTGGGCCTCTTGCGACCGGCGATGTCCCCGACGACTGAATGGTTGAGAGCATCCCCTGTCGTACGCGCAGCCACGGTGTTCCAGGACTTGGCCATTTGCTTGAATGTAAACCGTTCTCAGCAGTCGCAGCGACACCAATGGCGTCGCCACGGATCCTGAGTCACGATGACGCTGGCAACACACCATCAGATGGATGCGCTTGGCCTGCCACCGTACGGTCGGATAGTCCGGATCGTTGTAAAGGCTCAGGACCACCGGGTGAGAGTGCCGACGTCTAGACCGCACAGTAACTCCGAGTACGAGGAGATTTATAAATCATGACAGACTGAGAAACTTCTCTACTGGCTCGGATAGTCATAGAACCCCTTGCCACTCTTCTTTCCGAGCCACTGTGCGTCCACCATGCGCTCAAGCAGGACGCTCGGGCGGTACTTCGAGTCACCCGTACCCGTGTAGAGCGTCTGCTGGATCGCAAGGCACGTGTCCAAGCCAATGCTACGCCCACGAGACCACGCATAGCGTGAGCGGTCAGGCGAGTGCGTGGCGACAGCGCAACGGGAACACATAGGGTTAGAGTGGAAACGAAAACGGAGGGACGCACGCAGGATCAGACGAGGCCGTAGAGTTGTTTCGGGGAAGAGCAACCGGTCAAGTGAACGCCATCGCGATCCGTGTGAGTCAAAGCAGGCCGGTGCGAGGGAGGGACGAGGCAGCCAGAGAAGGGTCGATATCGATGGAGGACATGTGCACGACGTGATTGGTGCCAATGTGAGTAATAGAACGCAGAAGCGGGCGCGAAGACGTACAAGTCAGCTGTGAAGGGTCGCAGTTCAGTTTAATGAAAAAATCGAGTTCGAGACCGCATAGCAACGCACCTAGCTGCAGAGGGCCCATCGGATGATTCATGCCCAATTTTAGAGTCTTGTCAATGTCATCTCGGGTGGCGACTCCCTGGACCACCTGTGAGGGCTGAGCTTTGCCGAGTCGACGGAACACGTACCTTCTCAAGACACATAATTGCCTGGCGGGCGGTAGGATTATCAACATCGCAGCGCATGATAGGACATGGAAATACTCGCCTCGTTGATGAACGGCATGAGCAGCGCATTGGAAACGAAGCCCGGAACGTCTTGCGAAGAAGTTACCTCTGTTTATTGAGATAGCGGGCGCATGGATCAAGTGCCGACAACGCAGCAAAGGAAAGATGAAAGGGTAGCGGTCAGGGATCCGCCATGATGCTCAGCGATCGATGAGCTATGACTACATACCCTTGCCGCAAGCAATCGCAAACGCACGCGCGCGATCAAGGGTCTCCTTCGATGTTTGTAGTGCCGCAATAAGCTCTACGAGTTTCTACAACATGAACAGAAACCCGCAGCGGGCGCGACCTTTGCATCAGTAACCAGATGTGTTCCCTGTTAGGACAACCTACCATCACTGGTACAGGGTTGAAGAAGTGCAACCCGACCACTCTCGATGCACTTTCCCGACCTTCCGGATCGGACGCGGTCTTGCCCTCGGGTATGGTCGAAGCTGCAATCTTCGTGATGCTGATTGATGACGTATTTGTAGCCAGGATAGTCTTTGGCGACAATTCTTCTGACAATGAGCGGAAGATGCCTTGTTTCAGAGCGAGATTCTCAGAGACCGCCTAGGATGCAGTTGCGTTAAGTGAGTATGTGCATACAAGAAAAGACATAATATCGTAACGTGTCGAACCACACATAGAAGGAAGTATCTCGAAACCCATCATTGCCTCCGATATAATAAACCTGGGTCGAGGCATCATATCATGCCCTAGGGGACGCATATACAGATGGCCCGGACTTATGTCGTCGGGCTATGGAACTGTGCAATTGTATTACGGGTCAAACTCACCTCGACCACCATGTCGGCGTCTCTGAAGCTCTTGGTATTGTCAACGACCGTGACGCGATCCCGTGCCTCCTTTGCTGCCTCCTGGGTTATCTTGCCCTTCGACACGTCCTTTGCCAGGAGCTTGTCCATGAGTGACAACCCAGACTTAATCTGCGCTGCTGATCTGTCATGCAGCAGAACTGGGACCTTTGCGTGCACGGCCGACACGAAGGCAATCCCGAGGCCTATCCAAGAGCTTGTTAGACGCGTCGTGCTCAATTCAACGCGAGTCGTGCTCACCCATTTGGCCGGCGCCAATGACACCGAGTTTCTTCACGCCGTGTGCAATGCTCATTCTAGCCTCAGAATAGTCGTAGTGTTGGTGGTCGTTGAGGTCCAAGAGCGTTCACGATGCAGAGGAGAGAGAGAGAGAGGCGTCGGTCACCGCTACCCCGCGGGCTCGCGTACAAGCTCCGGAAATCCGGGGTAATCATGTGCTCGCCACGCCACGTGTTCATTTGATCTCCGCTTGTAGCTCCGATAACGCGTCGCGACGCGTCCTGTTGCGGCACGTTTTCGCCAACATTGCCTTGTCCGACAATCTATCGGCTTTTTTGCTGTACCTGGCTGGTCGAAGTATTCCTTCACCTGGTACATAGCACGAAACATCCTGCTATCCTCCCCCAAGAAACAACCACGATCAGCAGAAGGCTGGATCACACAATCACGTGTAAGACCCATCAACATAAACGACGTCATCGAGTAGAAGCGACCCGAACGCCCAGCTATAAAGCTTGACTCTAGTCACCGCGGACGGCGGCAGACTCCACCGTATATGCAGCCCCTACGTCTATGTACAAAGCTCGAACTCCATTATCTGTAGACTTTACATAGGTCAGGTTTGTTCAATTTGTTCTAGTGACAATCAATCTACTAATCGTGCGGTTCTCTACGTTCAGAATTCACCTACTACCAGTGCCTTTGCCAATGACTTCGTCTCTCCCTCCTCTTGCGCAGGCTGTATCTGGAGCCCTAGGCAGCGCGGCCGCCAATTCCATATCTTACCCTCTTGATCTAGTTGCGACGAAGCTACAGACAACCGCCTCTCGGTCTAGAAAGCTTGACGGACTTAAGGGCATATACCATCTGCTGAAACACATCGTGCGCACGGAGGGACTTGCAGGACTTTACGACGGCCTCGGAGCCGATACCGCTTCCACGCTGATATCAAAGTTAGTACGAGATTCTGTGCTCAGTGCCACCTTTATGAATTAACCTGACACCACATAAGTTTCTTGTATTTCTATTTCTATACCCTTCTTCACGCAGTCGTTGCAAGGCGTCGCTCGACATCGGATGTTCCTCTCCTGCAAGCGCTCAAACGCGCCGTCGTCTCACCAACGTCGCCCATCCTCCTAGGAGTGCCCACGGAGCTCGCCGTGGGCTTTGTAGCAGGCGTAGCAAGTCGAGCAGTGTCCACGCCGCTCAGCGTCATCACTGTGCGCATGCAAACCAGTAGAGATGATGACGAGGATCCAGAGGATGACGACACCGACAGCGCACTTGACAAACGGCCTCCAGCCCTACCTGAAGCAAACCGCCCACTGAAGACGTCTCCTAGTTTCTCTGAGGTGATGCGCACTATATACTCAGACGAGGGCCTGCGCGGGTTCTGGTCAGGTTTGTGGATTTCTGTTCCCTCTAGGAACACCTCACTGAACCGTCTCGACATAGGGTTCAAACCCACGTTGCCACTTTGTCTGACGCCCGCGCTTACTCTTCTCTTCTTTCAATTGTTGAGCCGGCTTCACCTGCCTAGACGCCACCCAGACGGGCCCTCTCGAACACGTCCGTCTGCAGCCGGCGCATTCCTGAGCGGGGCTACTGCGAATGCGCTCGCAGTCGCTATACTGTATCCTCTTCTCCTCGCCAAGGTTCGCGTTCAGGCATCGCGCCGACGACCAGATGGCGCAGGTGCAGCGAGCATGACGGACGTATGGGTACGTGCGGTAAAGGAAGAAGGATGGGCTGGTTTGTACCAGGGCCTTGTCGCACAACTCGTGAAAGGGTTCGTGAATCAAGGCGTCACCATGCTTGTGAAACAACGGTAGGTGCTACGGTCATGCTCGCGATGCCGAACTCAGTCCACTGAATGTCTCTACTGTCAGCATCGAACGTGTCGTAGTGAGGATCTATTCAAGGAAAGGGTAGAGGTTACCATTCCGGAGGGATGATCTCACGCTTCTCGCTGCGGTGGATCATAGGTGCCTGTACGTTGAGTACTGTCGTATAATACTTGAGGGATTCGAGTTCTCCGATATACGAAGTGGCACATCGTGCGACGACGACTAAGATTGCAGCTGCATCGAAGGTGACATCACGAGACCTCATCATTCATCTACCGCAGCACAGGAAGTCGTTACTGCAGCAGCCGTTGTACACGCCCCGTCAGAGTCCTATAAGAACTCGCTGCATCGTTCGCGCGTAACCCCCACTGGACATCGTATCACGATGGAAACCCAGGTGAGCTCCCTTCCCGTTCTCCCCCCACGTCGACTATCCTGATTTTCTGATACTTTGCTACAATCAACAGGAGTGACTGGAACCATCCTCCTCGGGGGTACACAGGGTGTGCCTTACAGTGGGGGCTGGTAATATCGTGTAAGCCTTCGTTCCGCTATCCCTTCGCGGCGTAGTGCTCATTCCGCTTTACTCTCTTGCCCCAGTCCACGAAGTACTACCAACTTCGGGGAACGAATGGCCCCGGGCATCGAGAAATCCCGACAACCGGGTATCCCGACGACCGGGGAACGCGAGTAGCCTGGAGGGACAGTAGGAGCAGACAATCGTCATCTCATACAACCTACAGTATACCGTGAGTACACCATGATCTTGACAGTATGCTCTGCTCATTATAGTGCTTGTGCATCAACCGTTGGTCTGGGATACTAATGGATAGGCCAGCTTCTACGGCTTTGAGCATGAGGAGACAAGGAGAGTTCTCTGTCGTGCCACCGCTAGTTGGTATCAATGAAACAATTACCCCATGTTGAAAAGTGCGCGCGAGTAAAGCTGGCAGGTTCTCAGCCTCAGAGAATACGGTATGCTCGCAAGTCCCGGAATCACGACGGTAACCATTCAAGTTCCCTGTCAGTGAGAATGATGTGAAGTCTTGTGTGCGGAGTTCAGCGAGTAAAGGAAATAACACAAATTACTTAAGTGCACCTTCTGCATCTCTGCATTTATGCATAAATACGATCAATCACATGATGCCGGGAGTCTGTCCTACTTGTGACTGTCGCGTATACTGTGACAGTACGTGACACTACCATCGCCAACCGGTCTAGTGGCAGTCTTAGCTTGGGGCTGTTTAACTCTGTTACCATCGGAGGAACTTGCAACTACACGGACGACCCGCGAGCAAATAACTGGCGAGTGTACCGGATGGGATATAAAGACCCATGGATACCAGTGCTAGTGCTGAAGGTATGCCTGGAACATTGTTTCTCTATAATGGGCGATCTGGTGACTGTCTTCCTCCCGCCACTGTCCCCACAGCAGGCTCCGAAATCTCCCAACGGAGGTGGATTCCTGTACACGCCGCTATCTACTGTCAAGAGATACTTTGTCACATATTCTCCTACTTCGCGTATGTCCCTCGCGCAAGGCGGCGCCGGATGTTCGGACTCAGTACGGTCACTCTGAGGGCCCATCACGGCACGCTTCCAAGATTGGCACGCACTTGCAAAGCGTTTTCGGAGCCCGCTCTTGACGTCCTGTGGAAGCGCATGGAGGAGTTACTTCCATTTGTTCGCATCCTCTCGGATGTTGAGGAGGCCGACGCAGGCCCGTATGGGTTCCCGGCGTATGTGAGCAATTTTCTCATCATGCTCGAGCCCTATGCGCTTGCTTATGACAATTGGAAATCACAGAAACTGAAGGGTGAAATAACAGAAGCTGCATGGAACCGGTTTTTGATGTACACTGGCTTGGTGCGAGAGCTCTGTCTGCATCCCTGTATGGGCGAGCAGATCTCCGACGGGTTAATGCGGGACCTGCAGGGAAGGCTTGAGGGCCGACCCCTCTTCCCCAGATTGCAACTTTTTCAATCGTTGGACGTGTACCAAAACGGCCTCGGTAAACAATCGGCACTGCTATACCCTGGGCTTCGCGTGCTCTCACTGTCGATGTCTGATGAAATCACACAGCTCACCGCCGAGATAGTGCCACGCGTGTTGGAGACGGTCCACACCGTCGCGCCAGACCTCACGACCCTTATCCTGGCTGCGGACGAGGGGCAAGACATCGACCTCAAGCTCGACATTCTCACAGCTATCGTTTTGTTTCGGGGCCTTCGGCAACTCCATTTCGACGGCACCTCCTATCTGAATTACGCGTCTTTAGCTCAGTTAACCAACTTGGAGTGCTTGGAGCGTCTCTCGGCAAGCTTGAATCTCGACGACGTGCCCCCATCCCAGATGGTCTGTTTCCCTCCTGTGCATGATGCAACTCTCCGAGGCTCTTCGAATCACCTGGCAGCATTCTTCGCCCACTTCGCGATGCCTAGCCTCCAGACACTCGCGATCAACGTCACTACTCATGATCTACGCGTCAGTCTCCGGTCAGCTATGGCCGACATCTTCGGTCGCGTACCACGGACCCTTACGACTCTCCACCTAATCGACCTAAAGCAAGATTGGATGCGCGGGGCGCGCACGCCCAACCCGGGTGCTCAGGCATTGACGCTCGTACAGATCTTGCAGCCGCTTCTACTATTCCGGTTACTGCGCACCGTCCAGATCGACTTCATGTGCCTGCCACCCATCGACGACGACTGTATCAAGAGCATGCTGGAAGCATGGCCGGACCTCACGCACCTCATTATCTATCCCGGGATATCGTATACGGCCGAGGAGCGCCGGCTGCCCACGACCAAGTCCCTCGTGTTAGCTGCGACGACGTACCCGAAACTCGAGCAGCTCCACTTGCCGCTCATCGACATCTCCAATTCAGCTCAGATGCTCGCGCAGCACCAATCGTTCCCGGGCCATCCCCTCAAGTCGATATCCCTGAAACCGAACTGCGAGAAGGACGATCACTACAGCATATCCAAGGTAGCGCTCCTGATCGACCGCCTGTTCCCCCACCTGGTGTTTCCCATGAAATCGGCCCAGAATCACGATCATTCGTGGTATGCTCTGAAGAAGCACCTGATGTGTATGTCGGCAGGTCGAAAACACGCCCGCCTGATGGAACTCCTCGAGTTCGGCCGAATCATTTCCGTGTGTATGTGCGGGACAGCAAAGAGCATAGACATGGTTCCACATGTGAGAGTACCTGTTAATAACTCTTGTCCCGTTGCTTACTATAGACACCATCGTAGGTTCACGTATCAAACCAGACGATCCCGATTCCAAGCTCTGAAAGCTTGCCGCTTCAAGCGGGTTGTGCAAGGTAGGCTCTACCGTCTTGAACGCGTGAATCCGAATATGTATACCATTTGACCAATTATTCGTAGACACCCCATAGGATCGGCTAGACTCGGCTAGATGCATGTCATGCAGCAGCCGTGCGAAGGATTGTGCTCTCAGCAGCACCGACGTTACAGCCTGCGGGTGTGTACCCAATTGCATCGTCGCGAACCCGGAGATCTCCCTCACTTGCAATATCTATCTCGCGTCTTATGATAAGCACGCTATTCATCGATGCTATGGAGCATTCAGCGCATTACAATCGTTCCTACATATTCATGAATGCGCAACAGCAGCCTTATTCTCTCTGTAGAACTGCCCCAACTCCTTCATAGCTTGCCCGAAGCTCTCAGCGACTGTGGTTCCCGATTCTATCCACTTCGGGAGCTTCTTCCTGATACGTCCTGAGGCGTACCGCCCATCGACCAGGATGAGTGCGGCCCAGTCTCCACGGTGCCTGATCGCTCGTCCTGTATCGAGAGGTCGAATGAGGCGTCTCGGGGGGCTGAAGTGGGAGGGATGTACGCAACCCACCTATACTCTGGTTCACCGCATTCATGCACATGTTCTCGTACAGCTCTGTCCCGGCATCCTTGGCATTCCGACTACCTGCACTACCCGCCGGGTTCGCAGATAGTCGTCGCTGCTCCAAGCGAACGACGTAGTTCATCCTCTCGCGGAGTTCTGGGGAGCCGAGATTGGCGAAGGGAAGGCCGATGATGATGACTGCACGCGCGAGGTCGTCTGCAAAGTTCAAGCCCTCTGAGAGCTTCGCCCCGACGACTGCGAAGAGGAGCGCTCCGCCTTTCTTCCCTCCTGGATCACGGGCCTGTAAGGTGATGGTTGTTGAGCCATTGCGCGGACTGGTTAGAATGAATTGAGACTACGACGCACTGAAGCTTGGATCGCAGACGAATAGTCGCGCAGCACCGCCTCGACCTCGTTGCTTTGCTGGGGCTCAGAGAATACCTACACGGATCGCATTGGTATGTGTCCACTGTCGAAATGCGAGGTACTAACCTTTTTCTTCGCGTTGAGCTTCTCCCAAAGACCGCTTGTTTGCCATTGTTTCGTGACCATGTGAAGGAAAGCGTAGGACGGAACGAAGATGACCATGCCCCCGGGAATGACATTGGTGAAGTTGAGCAGTATCTGTCCAAGCTCCGCCATCTGATCGGGGGAACCGGATTATACTACCACGTTTGCATTGTCACAAGAGGCGTCTTACCAGGTTCTCGTCGTTCCGTTGTTGGTATTTGAACTGTAGTTCCCCACCCCGAGGACCCTTTTTGAGCACGAGGGTCTGCAGGTTGGACGCTGGTATGATGTGTCCACACGAAAACGTCGAGAGCCGTTCAGCTGGTAATGAGGTGAACAACTGGTTGACCACGTCTTCAATCTAGCGACGCAATGTTCAGGCTATCATGAAGGACTATAAAGGCGCCGCAAGGGTACGTACAGGGGACATGGTACCACCCGCGAGAACTACGGCTCGTGCTGCTTCGACGACCTCTTGGAAGTATGTTGCTGGGTTGAGGTGCTGGTACTTGATCTCGACCTGGTTTTCTACGACCGCAAAGGTCACACGCCCATCTGTTCAAATTGGTTGTGAGCTATGTGCTGACTTCACGCAGTCAAAGCGCATACCATCGCTCGAGGCTGATAGCGCGCTGATGAAGCTCTCGACTGCATGGAGTGGTGGTGTTGTACTCGCAAGGCGAGCTAGTTTCGCGAGCTTGACAGTATCTGTGAATGCTGATGAAAGCTGCGCTTGATATGCAGTATAAACAATTATACCCTGGCCCGCCGCCTTCTCAAGCGTCTTTACTGAGTACCCAGAGATCTTTCGGGCGATCTGCACGGTGGTCATACAGTACGAGACATAGCACGCATTCTGCGAAGAAACGCACTAACCTTGCTCTCTCTCAGGTACCTCTCCACTTCCAGAAGGTTTACACCTTCAGTCTTGCGCCCCAGCCTTTGCAATAGCTCCGCGCTTGTCATCACTTCGACATCTGGTGGGCGCGGCTTTCCGGCTTCGTGCTTCGAATGAGCATCTCGCCACTCCTCCGCGTACTGGTGCAGAGCATCTAGGAGGTTCATCAAGCGTTTCAGGTGCAACGCGTGTATCGTGGAGAGGCGGTTGCGAAAACGCGAGAGGTATATGGACAATTGGTGGCGGGCATTGGAGAGCGTACGTAGGGGAAGGCGCGTAGTGGATAGAGAAAGTAGTGTAGAGATGAGATCTGGCGAAGAACAGTCAGCTAGGAGGAGCCCATATGCAATGGAACAGCCTGGACCCACTGTGAGCTTCATCGATTATGACCACTTGGCCCGAGAGATCGATACCCAAAGCCTCCCGTGCTGTCCTTTGTAATAGCAAATTGTACGGTAGCAATATCAACTATACCCTATCAACGATGGCGTTACGAGTTACGGATTTGCGAAGCATACCTGCGCTTGGGGTATAGCTCTTCGAGAGCCGAAATACGGACATGTATCAGCGGCTTGGCCGGCGACAAACAAATCCTCTATGTCTTTTGGAACTGCCTGGAGGTCGAAACGTGAGCTGAGAGAGATGACGCGCAGGACGCGTCTCGCACCAAGATCTGGTCTCGTAGATCTAACATCTTCGTTTCCTCCTCTAATGTAGGCAGATGCGGGCAACGCTTCTTGCCCTTCTCTGCTCAGAACATGTCACGCATATCAGTGGGAGCATGTGCGACGTAGGAATACAGATGATAAACGTACCACCCAACAGTTGGCGGCACGCCTCGTCAAGGTCACCGGCTCTCCCTCGTAGTTGCTCGTTGATACAGAGCTGCTTTCGTGAGCCCAGGGAAACAGCTCTGGGCCCGCAACCCTCGCTTGTATCATCTGATTCTTCAGCATCAACCGCCGGCCGTTTGTGGGAACTGGTGATAGGAAGTGGCGGTTGCTCCACTGTCGGCACCGCTACATTGAGCTTGATCCTCAGCTTCTCGAGCTCATGCAAGACTTGAGCAAGCTGAGAATGTGTGCGCGACGCGTAGTATATCTTGGTGCAAGTGGGTTCTTTCTCGTCATCCTGTGTAGTCGCCGGTCGCTGCAACCTATGACAGACGAGGTTAGCCGTAGAAGCGTCGGCCCGGCAAGTCGTTCGCACTTCTGCATCAGAGCAAGGACAGCAGGTGAGAGATTGCACTCGCTATCATTGCTCTCGTCAGCCTCCGGAAGGTATGCATCGTCCTCGTCGTCATTCTGGCGGATGGCCGGGTCCGAGTCGTGGTCGTCGACCATCAATCTCTAGGATTCGATAGTAAGTAGAAGGACCAAGCATTACGCATCTAACACTTACAGGTCTCTTCCGAATATGACCTCTGGTCAATCTTCGGAGGTGCGCTTCCCGCTTGCGTGCTGCGGCTAAACGAGACGCGTACTCGAGTTCTGCCGCTTCCAGCTCGCGACGCCGGCGTTCGATCGTTTGAGCCACGACCCAGTCTGGGGCTGCAAAATGCGACATAAGATTTCAGTATTGCATTTAATCAAAGCTGGTAGCCATATGGTACCATCAGTGTTGTCGGTGTTCAACGTCAGCTTGCCCTTCTTCGCCCTTTCTTGCTCGTCTTTGAGCCAAGTGAGCGAAGCGCACAACAAACTCAGTGTCTTTCCCTATGCCTGGGTAAGCATACAACCTTTATAACGAGAGCATTCCACGTACTGTTCCTGTCGGGCTCTCTGTGATGGCGACTTTCCCGCCCTCAATGGACGCATAGACGTGACGCATGAGGTCGAGTTGTATATCATACGGCTTGAACGGGAATGCCGGGAAAGCATCTGGTGTTGTTAGTCGCAAATCAGCCATTCGTACGCCTGACTTTCTAACTGGATATAATTGAGGGTATCCTAGATTCAGGCAAGGGAAAAAGTCGCAGGCGAGGTGGCGGCGGTGGTCCAAGTAGAGAGGCAGCGAAGCCAGCGGTCACACCACGCGTCTGTCACACCGATAACGCGTTTGTGATGGTACGCGTCAGGTCCGCTAGGTGTGACTGAGCGCTTGGTCATATAGTAGTACTACAGCGTCAGCAGTTAACAGGGATATGATCATTACGTTCCCGGAGGAACAGGTGCTAGACAATAATAGTATAGTGATTCTAGTCCGTGAGGGACTTTCCACGCTCTCTCCCCACACGGATTGCCCGAAGGTACCATTTGATCTCCGGCCATCGATAATCGCGCTTCTCATACTCAGGCTCCGGAAGTGGTGGGTCCTCGAGGTCCAGGTCCAGGTATGGAAAGAGGAGGTCTATGACCATCGCAATCACCGGCGGATAGGCAGGCGTCCGGTCCTTCACCTCGACGTTCAGGTACTTCAGACCGTGCTTGGCGAGCGGAATGGTAACGGAGCTGCCGAATACGATGTTGGGGAGAACAAGTGTCTTGAGATTCGGACAATGCATGGCGAAATACATGAGCGCGCACTGCGTCGGCCGCTCCGTATCAGTGGTCAAGCGCCTCCAAGACACCTTCCCAGCAGGGAGCCGGAAGACCTCGAGATCGGGCCAAGCGTGGACGATCTCTAAAGTGTCTTCATCGTTGATGTGCGGCAAGTCAACGATACACAACTCGACATTCTTGAGCTGAGATAGGGAAAGTAGGGGCCGAATCATGTCGATCAACCGTCCAGGCTCCTTGCCTAACTCTTCGGCATACTTGAACGAGAATGCGCGAAGGGTACGAGGAGCGTAGGAGGCGATGACTGAGAAGAGTCTTCGAATCTGTTTTGGTCGAGTAGGTTTTGTAATCTCGACTGAGAGAGTCTCCAGCGGCATGTTGAGAGACTCTCGAAGAAAGATTTTGATATCTTTGATGTGCCCGTCGACGTGGAGGTTTTTCAGTACGGGAAAGCTACCAAGAGCGAAAAATCCTGGAAAATCATCAGTATAGAATCATTATAAACAGAGATCCACAAACCCATTGGACGGGCCGCAGGTGGTGTATAGCTGATATCTGGCTTGACCTCGGCGCCATCACCTTCTAAAACGTCCCCTTCCTCCTCGTCCACTCCCTCTTCTTCGTCGCCCTCTTCTTCATCGCCTTCTTCCTCCTCCGCCTCGTCGTCTGTCTCCTCGTCGTCCTGTTTACCCTCGTTCCCGTCTTCCGAAGCCGCCTCAGGATGGGCTGAAATGGCAATAGTCCCGGATAGTGTCTCGAGATATGGGAACCTCGCGAGGATTTGTAGCTCCGCGATATGCAGCAATAACTTCACAGTGGTGAGCGATCGTAAGTTTACGAATCGATGGATCATGTTGAGCGTTGGTGTGGCTGCTGCCATGTTGCTTTGAACGCAGAGAGCAGTGAGCATGGGGCAGAGCGTAGCTATCTCGTGGAGCAGGCGATTGCCTATGACGGCATCCTCATGCCCCGGAGCATCGACGAGCACAATATCCAAATGGCGCAATGTTGGGGATAGGAGACACAGCGGCGACCAGTTGCGCGCGCTCAGCCGCAGTCGCGTCAGAGACTCCAAGTGAGGAAAGAGAGGCTCTCGCCCACACCATCGTGCAAGAACACTCCATGTGTAAGGGTGGATCCACGTCGTGTGGGTGTCATGGATTTCCCTGACGAAGCTGGCGTAGTATCGGACACGCGCCCAGTGGTGCTCCGTGACATCTTCTGCAATAATCTGTGCGGTGTTCAATCAGCGTTGAAGAGAACGAGCACAGCGGTGGGGCAGGCGCACGTACATATGCTTCATCGTAAGCATAGCTTCCAAGGTCGGTCCACCCAGGGAAAAGTCCGAGGAAGTAGCCAAGATTGTGAACGCACCTCCAAAGTAGAGCAAATGCGGGCTCTTGGAATGCCTTGCAAGTCGTCGCTAGGCGGTACAAGACTCCGCAACACGACTCGTATTCCCGGACTGGGCGATCATCATCGTAATCCTCACGCAGGTCCACGAAAGGAGGCTTAAAGTAGCCAAATATGAGACTGAGTAAGTCCGGTGAAGATACGACCCTGTGAACAGCCTTGTTCGAGCCTGAGCCCATGCCATTCATTGTGAATGCATGGGATACCTGAATTGGAAATCAGTACTGATGCAACAAGTGAGCGCTGCGATACTAACCCTTCTGAAGTCTACACGCTGTTTACAAAGGAAGTGCTAAGCCGAGAGACTAGAACTTCAGTTGTCGCGAACAATATGCCGGCGATTGCACGAGTAGAGCGTGAAAGTCAGAGTCAGGAAGGCGCCAGCGCCAAGCTGGTAGGGGGTCAAGACGCCCATGCCAGTGCCTCCTTGTAGTACTAGTCACTACCGCTGCAAGTTGCACGAGGTGGAGAACGAAGGCTCGGAGGTGCAGCAATGCACTGGCAACAGGTCGCCGGTTTCAGCAAGGTACATGCAATTATAAGCATGGCGTCAGAGCCCGCCAAATCGTCGCAGGAATATCTCTGGTAAATACGCGTTTTCCAGTACTAGTCCTAATGGTGGTCCCTACGATATCTACAATATCCTACAACTCGCAAGCTTTTCCCCCCTGAACGCGCTGCAATTTACACAGATGCCTCTTTCGGATAGCGGTGTCGTGTTCCTGCTGATTCCCTACGGCGGGGAGGTCCGGTCGCATTCCCGACGCGCCGTGATAGTGCCCATGAGGACGAAGAGGAAATCGACTCACACCACATGATCGATGTGGTGCAGGTATAAGTACGAGTTTCGACGCTCCACATATCCTGCTGCTACAGAGCGGCGGTCCGAGACGCGAGGAAATAAGAGGTCGAGGATGACAGCGACAGTCATGATGTTCGCCGAATGTGTACCCACAGACACGATGGGAGAGTCATGATATCGAGGGCGGGAGTCGTGAGGCTGCGCAAGCGGGGAGAGCATTGGGCCCTCTCTCACTACTTTCCACTTCATATGTGACCCGACCGGTACCCAAGCTCCACGGCCTGAGGGAGTGTTCACGATCCAGGGGCTTGCCGAGATCGCTCGACGATGCCCGCTCTTGGAGTATATCTGCCTGCCTGTCCTCGACGTGGAAGCTCTACCTCCTCTCTCGACCGCTCCGCGTGTCAGCCACAAGCCGTTGGCCGATCTGGAAGTCTTCAAGCTGCGTGGCGAGGAGACGGTGGACATCGCGTCGCCAGCCGTCATTCTCGATCACCAATCTCGAGCGACCCGCGTCCCTCAAGGAGGACCTGACTCGACAAAATGCCACGTCCGTCAAACCTCCGGCGGCCCTGGATTACGCCATACTTTGATGAGGTCGAACACGGCAAAACGAGAATGCGAGCAAGCAGCGGGAGAAGTCGATGCAGAATGCGCGCACTCCCGTGCGCGTCTCGGCGACGGCCAGGACGAGCCTCCGTCGTAGGTGTTTGCGAAGTGGTGCTATCACATACTACACGTAGCTGGACCCTCATATCATCACTGACATTTTACATATGCAACACAAGGACATCGATTGCAATCACTATTGAGACGTAGTATTTACAGGCAAAGTACGTGGCTATAGAACCGACTGCAGAGTCCTCCTACTAGGTGGTGACTCAACTCAGTCGCGGGGCGCCGCGTGCATGCGAGGAGCCGTGGCTAGAGCCGTTCAGAATCGCATATCAGCAGGAATTCCTACGCTGCGAGATATCGTACATCACGAGGATTTACAGGAGCACAGGAGTGAGACATTCACCATTCCAAACCATCGTACCAGGGGACCCAACTAGCCCGCAACAATTCCCGTTCGCAAGGGCACTACAGGGGTTAATAAGCGGCAGAACTTAACGCAGACATGGAAGAAAAGATGGCATCGTACCTCGTCGTCCTGGGAGAGGGACGTATCATCCTGGGAAGGTTGCTCTTCCCGTCGCCGTTGTGCTTGCACGTCTTCAAGCAACCCCACAACTTCCCTCCGGGTTGTGTGGATACGTATGACATTGGTATCAAGCCTCGGAAACAGTTTGTCGAGCATCAGCGCAATATCCCACATATCAACGCCGATTCTTCCATCTAGCCTAGCGATATTGAGAACGCGGAGACCTCTATGGCACGCAGCTAGAAGAGGGCTCTTGGTGAGGATCGACGAAACGTCCAGGCTTGAAATTTCTAACTCGTGCAGCAAAGGGCATCGCTGAGAGAGCTGAGCCAGCCCGACCAGTGTCTGCAAGGTAGGGCGGCGAAGGGACTTAGGCCGATCGATTGCATGAAGGTATAGGATGCACATGACATGCAGCTTGGGCCAAGCAGATGCGAGCCCTAGCACGTCTTCATCGCTCAGGTGAGGCTCGTACTGGTTGAACCTGGTCTCGAAGACCTCGAGATTGGTGAGGGAAAGACAAGGTTCAAAGATTTCTAACACTGAGTGTATGCCGAGACTTAGGCTTCGAAGATCTTGCGGGAGCGTTGCGAGGATCGAGTGCGTGGTCGCCTTCCAGTTCGAATCAAAGCCTGTATCAGGTGCAGCGGAGACCGCCAGTCTGACGAGAGCTCGGAGTTCTGCGTCGTTGAAGAAACCAGCCAGGTCTCCAAGTGTTCCACCAATATCCAGCTCCTGCAGATATGGGAAGAGATATGTGGGGCGACGATACGACAAGCCATTGCGAGCGCTACGGCCCGGTGATAAAGTGAGATGGAGGGAACGCAGGGACGACATGCGCGAGAAGGCCAGGAGGGCACCATGGTTGATGGTCAAATTTGAATACTTCATAAGGAGTGACTCGAGTTTGACGAATCCCGTGAGAACTTCAACAAACTTGTCGGAAAAGCCCCCAGTAGAATCCAAAGGGATACGGAGGGTTTTCAAATCTGGAACCTTGGACAGGACGACTTGCAGGAGGGCCAGAGTGGTCGGACCCTCCATACCCCGTGCAAGTTCGGGCGGGTCATCACAGAACGAAAGTTCCAGATTGCGAAGGGAAGGAGACAGCAGACGCAAGTAGTCGGCTGGCCGGTCGATTGGGACATCCAAATGAAGCCGGACGAGCCGTGGGAGGAGAGGGGCGCCCTGCAACAATGAATCTAACAGCATCCACACAGACTGGTGAACGTCTTTGATGTGGTCCAATTCGATAATCGCGCGGACGCGCCGAGCGTATTGCTGGAACCTAACCCATTGTGCCGGCGTCACTGCTGCTATGATGATCTGAGGGGTACAGCGGCGCACGCGAGTTAGCGTGTCCACGCTCGGAGTCATAGCAAGCAGAGCTCACTGTATAATCTATCTTGGAGATTGGAAGAAGCTGCAGTATGGGTCGCATGTTGTCCAGAACGCGCCACAGGACATTCAAGGCAGGATCCAAGAAAGTGGTGCAGACGCGAGCACAGTAGGCCAGTGTGCGAAATTTTTCCAGACGATTCTCATACAACTCTCGGCTACACCATAGCTCCCATCCTGGGGAAAGCTGGGAGAATATCGCGTCCAGAATTTCTCGGCATTGCAAAGCACATCTCGACGCGGCAACCACTGATGGCGCTGTATCGGTGTTATTGTTTGTCATGGAATGAGGCCTCGAGGTACGGCGAGCTTGTCTACTTATGCGTATACACTGGCTTGATCAGTTAAGTTTTACGCCTGAGACTGAGTGCTGAAGATGGAGGACGAAGGCGAAGAGCGTTTTCGACGAAGTGGTGGTTGTAAGGTGATAAGCCTATAAGGTCAGAGTCATGATGGAAGGACGCTAGCGCAGCGTTACAAAGGGCATCTAATACTGTGAAGCCAATCTCGCTTCTTCCCGTTCTATCCTAGTCCGCTAGAGCCCTTTTTATCACGTCCAAAAGGACGAACTAAATGCTTTATCCGTGACCACCCTGACTTAAACCGCAACGTGAAGTGGGCCCCGGTTGCGGCAGGCCACGAGTCGTCCTTTCGTACTCTTTCCGAAGGCTTGCTTTGGTCCTGTGCAGCAGGCCATACTGACGAGTCGAAGTAGATTGCATGTCGCCAGGTCGGGTCGACCCGTCCATTCCGCGAGCAGGAGGGGTTCGAAGAACCGGTTTGAGTGTGGCCGTCCTCCCCGTCGAGACTCCCGGGACCCGTACAACACGACATTTCGTCTGCGTCCTGGTCTGTTAGGACGACGTCGTGGTGATTGAAAGCGGAGACAGAGCATGGCCGTGCTGGGGAGATATCGCTGGTCGCGTCCTGGACGCCCCCGACAGTCTCCAAATCGGACACTGCACGGCACGCCGCGTCGAGTGCAGCCGCGACCTGCCCAACGCTGAAACGCGCGTGGGTCAGGTCAAGTTCAAGACGGAACGGCTCGTCTCTCGCAGTGTATGGGCCGGCGGGTAAGCTTGGCTCGCTCGGGACGACCGGTCCTACAATCTGATACCATGCTCATGTTAACGAGCGCTTTATCGCAGACAGTATCGTATCCATACCGAGTCCAGGATCGCACGCATTTCCGATGGTAAGGATGCCCTCGAGGGCAGAGCTGGAGTGATCGCGATATTTGGGACACACCCCTCGGTCTCCGTTGCAGTTGCGAAAGACATCTGCGATTTGTGATGTTTGGCGTGGATGAAGGGCGTTTTGAGTTGGTACACTCTCTGCCGCACCTCATCCCTTATGTACCTGTGCGATGCATCCAGGTTAGTGGTCCAGCATGACAATGCGTCGAGGAGAGGGTGGCCGCATTGTGCCGCCCACACCTCGTGAGTCGTCTGGGCCACATCAACTTGCAGCGCTTTGACTCTTCCTTTCCCCGTGTGGCAGCGCTGCGGTCGACGCATTACGTCGTTCCTCGAGCTTGGATATCCAAGCTAGGTCCAAACGAAAGCAATTAGATTTACATAGGCAAAGCTGTAGAACAAAGCGGGCGTGCTGTATGCTGTATGAATGGTATATCCACGACGCGCGCCTACAAAACGGGCGCTTAGGCTTGTACCTCGATGTTCCAGTCGCCCGTGATGCTCAGCTTCGGGTCCTTGATCACTAGGATACTCGCCGTGCCCTCCTTACTGTCTGACGCAGCGACGCCCGGAGTGTAGGACCACTGCAGCGCCTTACCACCGTCAGTGGTGACGCTCGATGGCTTGGTGGGAAGACCGAGGACGACGATCTTCTCGACGCGCACGTCTGCGATGCTCCTCGCGAAGTCGTTCGCGATGTCGTATGTCGCAAGTGCGACGTGGTCTACGGCCTCGGCGGGCTTTTGCGCGCCGAGGTTCTTGTTGCTGATCTTCACGCCCTTGCTCTTCTTCGCAGGCTTCTCCGCGACAAACTCGCGCCATACGAACTGTCCGGCCTCGTGCGAGTACGTCTCGCCATCATCAAGGTAGAGTTCGCCGCGAGCGTGGCCGTCCTTGTCCAGTGCCACACGAAGAGTGAAAGGGTCGCGTTTCATCAGGGGGGCTGAGCGGCGGTGGCGCTCGCGCGTGGGCACAATGGAGCCACCACGGACGAACAGCGGGATCTGGTGCAAGTCGGCAGCAACAGTGATGTTCTTGCCCTTGGCAGCGCCGCGGTACGCATGCTGAGTGAAGTAGTCGTAGTAAACCTGCCGCCACAGCATCAGTCAAGGTAGAGGCGCCGAAAAAAGAGTACGTACCTGGTCTTCGGGGAGATAGACGGTCTCCTCCTTGGCCGACTTGCGTGTAACAGGCTTGACTAGGATTCCGGAGCTGCCGACGAAGTATTGGTCGTCAATAGCAAAGCCGCCCTCATCCTGAGGAACAGCGACGTAGTGAGGACGGAGGACAGGCAAGCCCGTGACGCTGGCCTCGCGGAATGCCGTGTACCATACAGGGAGCATGCTGTAGCGCAGTCGGAGGATGTCGCGGACAATAGTCTTGTACGGTTCATCCAGGAGGTAAGGCTCGCGGCGCTTAGTATCGATGTGTGCATGAGCGCGGAAGAAGGGCGAGAACGCGCCGACCGCGTACCACCGCACAAGCATCTCAGGCTCCGGGTTGCCGAAGAAGCCACCGACGTCGGCTGCGAAAGCACAGGTTAGCAATACACGGAATACGATTAACAAGCACTGGAACGTACATCCAGCGAAGCTGAAACCGGCGATGTTGTTGGCAAGAACCATCTTGACGCCAACAGCCATGTGCTCCCAGGTTCCCAGGTTGTCACCAGTCCACATCGCACCAAAGCGTTGGGACCCTGCGTAGAACGAGCGGGTGAGGACGAAGGGGCGCTTAGGCGGGTCAGTCCTCGACTTCACTGCTTGCGAAGTCAAGTTGTGCTGCAAAGGGTGTTAGGCATATGCCGCGAAAATGGTGAGAAGACACGTACGAATAGCATCCCGTTAATGTTGTGCAGGTCACGATGCTCCCATCCGCCGTAATGGATGTTTTCGCGGGGCATGCTGATTTCCGGACCATTGAAGATAGCAGGCTAAATGAAGAAATGAGCTAACTCGGTACGGCCCATAGCACATTAGAAAAGGATACTCACCTCGTTCATGTCATTCCAGATATACGTGCTGACTGTGCTTTCTGACCAGTGCCACTTATCGTTGGGGCCATCGACCTTGAACAGGCCCTTCCACCAGTCCCAGCTCTTGGGGTTGAAGAAGTCGACCCAAGCGCTGCTACCACTCCAGCACCAACCCTCATAATCGGTACTGCCGTCTTTCTGCTTGACGAGTACATCCAGCTCAGTCGCTTCTTTATACACAGGGTAGTCATTGGTCCGCTTGAGGTGGGGATCGACGATCACAACCATCTAATACAGACATCAGTACCACCCCGGTATTCACAACAGAAGTCGCAGCACCCGTACCTTGCGCTCAATGGCTTCGACGTCCTTGATCATGTCGACCGGGTCAGGGAACAGCTTGTGATCCCACATGAAGTACTTGTGCTCTTCAGCGTACTCGATATCAAGCCAGAACACGTCTACGGGCATGTCCTCCTCGTCGAAGCGCTTCTGGACACTCCGAACGTCATCTGAGCTGATGTAGTTCCAACGGCACTGGTGGTATCCGAGCGCCCATTGTGCAGGCAGAGCAGGCGTACCCGTCAGCCTGGTGTACTGGGCGAAGACGTCTGCAGGGGTAGGGCCGGGTAGAATGAAGACATCGAGGATACCAGTCTCAGAAATCCAGTGCGTGGTCGTCTTCTTGGGCGTTGGACGGCCGACATCGACCCAAGTCTCCGAGCCGATTGCGTTGAAGATGCCAACCGTCGACTCGGTAGAGTGCGCCTGCATGAACGGAATTGAGCCGTAAAGAGACATAGTCGAGTCTGCGAGGTATTCGAAGACGTCTGCGTTGTACAAGCGGTAGGGCTCAGAATAGTAAGCATCCTCGCCGATCGTGGTGGGGAGCGAGAGACGCGTGGCGTGTTGAGGGATACCGTAGACGTGGCCATGGTTAGGGAAATCAATGTCAAGAGAGAGAGACTCGGGTCCTGATTATATTACTTAGAACACGTATCGCGTAGACGGCTGATGACCTACCCCTGGGCTTAGTATCAGTGAAGGAATTGAACGTCTCTTCCCACCAGCCGTCTTCTTCCTCGCCCTCAAACCACGCCGTCCGAGGGTGAGTCTGCGCGAGGACTACCTGGTTGTCGTCGGTGTCAAGACCCTCTTCGGGAGGCGGAAGACCCTCCTTGCTCTTCGCAACAGACTCCTTTGTGCGGTAGTGCTCCATATGAAGGAGACCCCGTCCGTTCAGTACTACTTGCTCCTTTCCATTGCGCAACAGAGTAACCTTGAGCGGGGCGAAGTTGACCACGACTTCAACCTCGTTCTTCGCGCCATACTTCGCGCGCGCACTATCCTTTGCGACTGTCCACTGGACGGAGTTACTGATCGGGGGCTCCTCGAGCAGAGCCCACGATGCCGCCTCGTCGTAGCGCTTACGAATCCCACCGATCTCGTCCATGCGAACGCGCACCACTCCATCATCATGTATCCGTACGTCCAGGCCGAAGTTGACCTCTGGGTATATTGATGACTTGACTGCCGCGGTGAACGAGGCCTGATCCGGTGAAAGAGCAAGAGTAGATGCCTCCAGAGAATATGGCGAGTTCCAAGCTTGGCTTCCAGCCGCCCTCTCAGCAAGAGCACGTCCTCTTCTGCAGAAACCGGCCTGAGCGCATGTCTTGAAGTCGTGAGTCTTGACAGCTAGCGCAGCCGGAAGCGCGGCCAGCACGAGCAGCGTGCTCAACGACCGCATCGTTTCTCAGGTGCTCCTCTAGTATGTCAAGGCGGTGCTGGGTAGCTTCCGGCGACTGGTGGACAAGGTGGTGGTGGAGGGGAAAGTTACACGTCGCCGTGTACTTCGCCGTGATCACAGGCAACCTCGCACTCAGTGTTGCTAGTTGAACTCCGATAAGCATATTCTTTCGGAGTGTATTTAGTTTTGATAGAATATGTAGAACTCCGATTATTCCCATGACGTTGAAGCGCACTGCCGCACCGTAGCTTAGCTTGTTTCTTCCAAGTTCCCAGTATATCCTCTCACCTTCACAAAGGAGTCGACCTATGCAATAGCCCAAATACTCGGGTACTCATACGTTCACTCATTCTTAGCGTTATTAACGGCGTGAAGATCTCTGATTGACTTGTTCATTTGAAGACAGAAATCTCCTAGTTATGAAGCCTACCTTCGTCGATCTCTCTCATTCGCTTGACGATCGTGTTCAAGTGTACCCCGGCGACCCTACCTTCTCGTGTTGCCCAGCTTTGACCCTTCAAAACGACGGTCTGAACGTACACCGGATCACGATGGGATCCCATACAGGCACCCATGTGGATGCACCCTACCACTACATCGAGAGTGGTGCCACAATTGACGAGGTGTCCGTGGATGTTTTCGTTGGCAATGTCGTGGTCATCGATGTAACGAACAAGGGCCCCAAGGGGCTCATCGTCTGGAACGATATCGCGCCCTCTGAGGTCCTCATACAGCGCAAAGCGGCTCTCGAACACGGTGTTTTCGTCTTCTTACACACTGGATGGTCAAAGCATTGGCAGTCCGACACATACCTCGAGCATCCCTTTCTTACCCGTGACGCCGCGCAGAGATTGATCGATCTGGGTGTGAAGGTGGTGGGGGTCGACACTCTCAGTCCAGATGAGACACGCGTAGACGGCTCAACACCCGACTTCGGCGTACATGAAGTTGTCCTTCAGGCTGGCTCCATCCTGGCAGAGAACCTAACAAACCTTGCCTCCATACAAGACGGCGACTGGCTTGTTAGCTTGGTCCCGCTCAAACTGAAGGGATGCGATGGGTCTCCCGTAAGGGCATTCGCCTGGCGATCGGTGACCAGACCCCTCAGTCCTCAAGTTTAGTGTTATCTGTGCGTACTACATGACCAGCTTCACGTGTTTTCCGCAGAACGAACTCAAGAAGTCTTCTGTCACGCAACGCACAGGCACATCAGGACCCACAACGCTTCCGAATGAAGGCCTTGCGCGGCCACCTCCCTATCTGCACGGGATGTTTATATGTCCTACCACCTTTAATTACGTCTAAACGCACACTGCCCACACCTGACGACACATGAGCGCAGTTTTTGACAAGAGTTCCATGGTTAGCGATGGTGAAACTCTTTCGCCGCGGTCCGCCTGTCCGGACTTGGTGATCGCCACGTGCCCTACTAGTGCCCCTCAAACATCCAGGTTCCGTGCCAGCCTTGGGTATTTAAGCTCCTTGTACCTCTCCCCGCCTTCCCTATCTCAAGAACGAACTCGAGGCCTGCTCTACGCCAAGTGACTAGACATGGCGCCCAACGGCGTCTCCCAGCCCTCATCCGAAATCATCGACCTCACTCATGCGCTCATCCCCGGCCAGGTGCCTGCTTGCGCGGGTCATCCATGCTACAATGCCTCTCTGAGCTTCGGCATCGCAAAAGGCGACTTCGCAAACGTCCACACCCTGACGCTTGGTACGCACACCGGCACGCACATAGACGCCCCATACCACTTCTTCATGGACGGAACTACCGTCGATCGCGTCGACCTCTCGCTCCTCTCCGCCGCGCCCGCTGTCGTCGCCGATTTGCGAACGAAGACATCCCATGAACGCATCGTGTGGGATGATTTGCGGACAGCCGTCGAAGAGATCGAAGCCCGACGCGTACGAGTGCTCCTGCTCTGCACCGGCTGGTCGCGTAACTGGAACAAGCCCAACTACAGCAAGCACCCCTTCCTTGACCCCGACGCTGCGCGTCGACTGTTCGAGCTGGGCGTCCGGGTGATCGGCCTCGATACGATGAGCCCGGACAAGGTGACCGACGAAGAGGAGACTGCGGATGTCCATAGAATATTCCTGGGCAGCGGAGGGATCATTGTGGAGAACCTGACACACTTAGAGGCTCTGATCGATTGCGGGTGGAAGCATATCACGGTTAGCCTGCTACCGCTGAATCTGGCTGGATGTGACGGTAGTCCTATACGAGCTGTAGCGTGGGAGGGGGTACAATGACATCCGGCATGTGGTCTATGATACACGAGGGAAAACGACAAACGAATGGCAAGGGGCGCGCTAGGTGGGCGCATCGAAG
Source organism: Cubamyces lactineus (assembly GCA_022376465.1). NCBI lineage: Eukaryota > Fungi > Basidiomycota > Agaricomycetes > Polyporales > Polyporaceae > Cubamyces > Cubamyces lactineus. The sequence goes on along the minus strand of JACDTU010000017.1, from coordinate 326,322 downwards.
ACGTACATGTTGACATGTGCGGTGACGAAGTGGTCTATAGTTGACGGTTCGATGATGGAGGTGGTCATTCGCCGTCTCTGCGGCCCCTGTGAGCAGATAGCACATCGTGGATCGAACCAACTCACTAAGGCAAACGACGCGCCATGGTAGCACATCTGGAATAGCTCTCTGAATTCTGCATGTGTCTTCGTGATCCCATGTTTCCCAAGGCTCTTCGTGACCGCCTTCTTGACCGCCTGCAAACAGGCTCCGTCAACGGCGTATTTCCCTCACAGCGGGTGAATAGCACCCACCGTCTTATTCTCCTTTTCCACGGCGGCATCACCTACTACCACGCCGGGTGGCTCCCCACCAATCGTACCAAATACGTCTTCCTCTAACGGACCATGGTCGGCAGACCGACTGCTTCCTTTGCGCGCGGGGACCGCCGGTACCTTGAACGCGTCCTTGTCCCTTCTCGCCCCAACGCGCGCGTCCTTACCCAGCGCCTTCACGTTCATTTGTGCGGCACCGGTCTTGCCAGGCTTCGGCATCCGTAGCATGACCTCTGCTGCGGCTTTACGCATCGCCTCGTCATCGCCGCCCTTGGACAGGGCTTTCCCTTTGCCCTTGTCGTTCGTCTTGGCGCGCTTTCCAGACTCCGATGGACCTGGCGCGAGGTCGAACGGAAATCCGATGGCGTCGCGCTTGCGTTTCGCACCGAACGTAGGCGGAGGTCGGCGTGGAGTAGGATCATCTGGGCGAGGAAGGCGGAAGGTGGGCGGTGGTGGAGGGCCTGGAAGGATGCGTGCGGCTAGCAGATGGAGAGTTTTAGGAGAAGAAGATGACGTCGAGGGAATCGGAGCCTCAGAGCCTGGCGACGCATCGCGCAGTTCTCCATAGATGAGCAGATCGGGCGTGTCGGGGTCATCTACAGAGAGTGTTAGATATTGATGCAGTCTTGTGCGAGGCCCTTACTGTTCTCTGTGAGGCTGACGCGCACACCGTATTCTGTCCTTCCGTTTGACGATGTGATTGGCGTTAGACAAAATACATTCTCGAAGTAAATCCTCGTCAGCGTTGCTTCTGGGTGGATATCACTGTAAAAGCGACTCAGAATAAGGCCCGCATAGTGAAAGGAGGTCCTCACAGAAATATGTCACCCGGAGGGTCAATCCACATATCCTTGACTTTCACCGTTCCGAGCAGATGCAGTGGCAAACCACGCATACTCTCCAGTGTAAGAGCTAGGGGATTGTTGAGTAAAGCCGGGCTACTGTGCATATCGCTAATTTTTGCCGTAAAGCTCAAGCCATCCAGAGGAAGGTATGAGTCGTGGAGAGAAAGAGAGCCGCGATAGAGGAGACGATGGGTGGGAGCAGGACCCTTTGAAGGGGTAACAGCGGACATGACGGGATGTCCTTTCCCTAACAGAACTGTGGCGTAATTCTGCGACGCCTGCGTACTGAGGTAGATCTGCGTTAACCTAGAAGCCGTAGGAGCGTCAAGCCACATACTGAAGGCCAATATTGGTGTTGCAAATCTAGATCCACGTCTGGCGCGACGTGAGCACAGAATGTCAGTAACTAGGCACTAACTCGGAAAGAGAGCATACCTAAGGATTTCCCCTAGTACTCTAGGGCTAAAAACGTGCGGTTGAATCTCCTTCACTTCACGATCTCAGTTGTTGCTTCTTGCAGCCGTAGAACTACGCGACGAGCTCAGAGTTACGTGGGGGTGACTCCTTGCACGTGACCTGTGACGGACGCGGTGCATTTGGCGCCGGCGCTGCGCGCCGTCCGCGGCTTTTTCGGCTGACGCACACTCAAGCTGAAGCCCGACGCTACGACCGCCGACACTGTGGGCTGCTACTCCTTGACACTAGTCCCGCTAAACCATCTGGGACCTCTCCTGGATCTCTCATTCAATTTTGGGTTATTATGAGAAGGAATAAAACTCCTGATGCTAAGCCCTAACCAGCGAATCGACGCGTCGCGCCTTTCCCCTCAAAAACGTCCTACTCGAGCAGCAACCGCTGCCCTAGCTGCCTCGAACCCTTGTGATTGATTGTATGGGCTACTTCCGGGAAGGGCGCCACGGAACGAGAATCGGACACCACTTTCCACAAGATGGGTCTTAATGTTCGTGGCGTCAACATCGGGGATGCCGACCATGGTCTTCCTTAACCTGTACACCGAACTCAATATGCGTTCTCACTGCACGAAGCTCACCCATCTCTCATGTAACCTTGGCGAATCCGTTGTGCATCTCTCCGACGACGACTTGACTCAGATGGCACGTACGTGGTCTGACATGCACTGCCTCAAGCTGGTCTCCGATGAGCCGCAGCGCAGGCAGAGGATTTCAGGCTTGCGTATCGTCCAACGTTCCGCGCGCTGCTCGAGTTCGCACAATGCTGTTCAAGCCTCCATACCCTCTATCTGCCCTGCCTCGACGTCTCCAACCTTCCGATGCTGCACGACGTCCCCGTCCTGAACCATTCGCTCCACAATGTGTCCTTCATCCACTTCTACGGAACTGTCACATCTACATTCGCGATCCTTCTTGACAGGATATTCCCGCATTTTGAAGAACTCGACATATTCTCCGCTGGCGACAACGACAACCTCTCACGTCTGCGAGAGTATGTGAAGTTGATGGAAGCTGCGAATGACCACAGATTAGAACGCCATTCCGCCCGCCCGGCTCCACGACACAAACTTGGGGCAATGTATATGCCAATCATTGTTTGACCCCCTTTCCCCCAGCTTCCTTGTATATATATCGCCGAATTGCCCGTACGCTCTAGGTGGCTGTCACCTGCCGCCTAGCCCTTCCTCGGTACTGAAGGGTCCACCGGCTTCGGCTTTTTCTCAAGCAAACTCACGAATCGTACCTCTAAGCGACGACTTATGCTGCTCCTTTACTGTGGTACGTCTTATATGCAGTGGTAGAATATCCCGATCAGTCCTAGGAATACGGCGGCTCACTTATTCTGGACTGTAGGCTCGAGCGCTTTGTTCGCCCATGGTATCATGCCATGACGGAAGGGGCCTCGAATTGTGTTTGCCACTCCACGTGTAGAGTCGACAGTAGCACGACCATGCAGCCAGACTGCTGGTTGTTGCTAGCGGCTGCCATAGCGGACTCGCTAGATCAGAGGGCAGCACGCACGAGGCGCATGTCGAGGACGAACTCCCTGCAGGCGGCAACACGCGCGTAGTTGCGGGTCCGACGACAGCCTATCTATCCTCGTCTCCCTCGTCCCTCTTCATTCTGTGTCGCCTGTACATCTCTCGAGAATCTATGTAGTATCTAGAAACCTCTATCTGACCCGAAAATGGTGCAGAGTATGACTGTTCCAGTTTGTTGTGCGTTGTTGCGTTGAGCTTACTCCGAACTCGTGAGCCTGTGCGAATGTGAGTAAGCGCCTCGTTCCTCATCTTACTTCACGACCACAACGTGCCAGTGCCACTCTCGAATCTTTGTCCACGACCGCTGCCGCATGTGTGATTGAGGCCGATAACCTCCTTTGTTCATCCGTTCTCTCAAAGGCGGGAGCAGGAGGCACGGTCGCACTCGCTCGCCACCCCGGCACCCCTGACTCCTGTTCCTACCTCTCGCCCAACACTCGTTCTCTCTTTCACGCCCTTCACGCCCTTCTATGACGGTCGCTGGTGAGGCCCACGGGAACGCGGAAGCTGCGCAGGAGATGCTGGACTGGGAGGTTGTGCAGGAGGACTGGTGGAAGACGTCTTTCAGAGCGATCTCATGGTCGTACAAAGCAAAGCCCGGCTACCCTCGCCCGCCTCATTATCACAACCTCCTGGCTCGTGGTAGGCGGCGGCGTATCCAGCTCGATACGCCCGTGGACGAGGAGGATGTCGATCTTAACCATGGACTCTGTGGCGTTCAGGCTGCAGAGGAGGCTTTGAAGCGGTACGAGGTCGAGGTCTCCATTCTTTCTCCTGACGATCTCGTCGAACACGACTCATCTACCGACCGCTGTCTTGCTGCGCTGGCGAAGGAGAAGTGGGATGAGAAAGTGCAGGAGCTACTGGGTGGCATTCTCAAGTTGGGATCACTTCCTGAGGTCGATGCGCCTCCGCCCGACGCCCCCCTTTGGGACCTCAACCGGCTCGAGAACGACTCGCCTCCGCCTCGCTCCCCAAGCACGGCCGAGCTGACGGACTCGGAGACGTCGGTCGAGAGCGACCCACCTCCATCCACGCCGAAGCCAACAAAGACGTCTTATGCACGCGTGGTCTCAAGCGAGTCCGTCACCTCTCCCACTGTCCTTTCGCCGCTTCCCTCCAAGCTCTTGAGCGCATCAGCATTGACGTTCATTCCGTCGACTCCCGCGGCCCAGATTGCACGGGAGCCCGTGACGCCACCCCTCACGTCGACTTCGAACTCGTCTGGTGACTCGTCCTTCTCTTCCCCCACATACAATTTCCATTTCCCCTCGCTTCAGTCTATCTCGCCTGCCGATCGACGCGGGTCTCGCTCCCTCCCCCCGTCCTTGCAGAAGGACGAAAGTGGTTTCTACGTCGAAGTGCCCGAGGAGATCCCAAGTGGTGCAACACAGAGCCTAAACGCCACCCGGAGCACTACCCCACGCCGGCCGTCCGCAGCCCTGCTTCCCGCGTTCCTTACCGATGGTTCGCCAAGCCCACGCCCACGCAATTCGAAGACGCGCGAGATTGTTGACCGGTTACGGTCGTCCGGCAGCTCCAATTCGACGCGCAAGGCGAAGAAGTCAGAGCGAGCCCGTCGACAAGCATCGTCCTCGACAGCGGCTCAGGAGGGCGAAGCAAGTCCGCCCTCTCACTCGGATAGTAAGGCGACCTCTGGTCCAAAGGGGGATGATGCGACCGATGGATGGATTTCTGGCTCAGTGAGCGAAGACGCATCCACCTGCGCCACATTCACTAACGACGGTTGGATCACTCAGGGCAACGCAGCTTCTCATCAACAGCAGCAGCAGCAACAGCCGCAGGACAACCGGCCCAAGTCCAAGCATGCGCACAGCCACAAGCGATCCTCTGGCAGCGCTGGGGGCGCGTCCTCGTTCTCGCCCGCGTCTCAAGCCTCTGGACTCGCTCTTCCGCACACGCCTGCACGTTCCACCGCGCAACTCCCCCCGATGACCGCTCTCTACCCTACGGCGGCGGGGCCGATGCCGTATGTACCGTATGGGGCACCATATGGTGCTGCGAATGCTGCCGCGGCGTATATGCCAATGCAACATCCGATGCAGGCGCGAGGTCCACAGTGGTTGGGTTTCCAGGCACCAGGCATGTACCCCATGTATCAGTCGTTCGGCATGATGCCTCCTGCGCCATACGGGATGGTCCCGGTGCCGCCTCTTTCTCAGCCTCCAGCGTTTTATGACGCGAAGGGCAAACCCGGCGGGGCCCTAGTGCAATAGTACGTTCTACTCTAACTGCATATTGTCCCTCCGTACTGACGCAACGCTCGGTGCAGAGCATACCGCATATTCCCTTCGACGACACTTACACTCCGCTCACCACCGTTTCCGTTTCTTGTCCTATGTAGTAGTTAGCAGTTCCCCGTATATGTATGCTCCTGTCTCTCCTTCCCAATCATACGTCCCTTCGACTCCCACACACATACACCATACACCCACCCCTCGATTCGTTGACCGCCTCGGACTGGTTTCCTCTCACTCACCACATAGCACCACACACATCGCAGATTCGAGTTCGTCAGTTTTCATCCTCTTTTCTATATTGTTGTCGCTGCCGTCGATCCCTTGGTACTACGTATCGTTGATTTCCATCCGCTTCGTTCGACCTCTCTGTCTCGTCTCTCACGCAATATATAAGGTGTACGTTTGCTGTCTGATCTTTGCTCGCCCGGCATGTGTGTACCATCCAGGAGGCTCGCGCAACGGAATATATTGTATGCACGTCAGCACCCCAGAACAGACGAGAACTCGGACTCGATACAGAGGTGAGATGCGATTACAAGGGTGAATGTATGTAGACTTTCATGAGGAGATGCACAGGTTCGATGACGACGAAGATCATAGATATGGACCTACCTTACTAGCATGGAACGACCACGAGTACAACTCAAAGTGGCCTTAGAATCCACGAGAAGTTACCGGAGCCGGGGACACATTAGCATACAAGCCGACGTGGCGTCTGGCGCTGACTATGTCGCTGTTGAGGTAAGGCGCGGCATCGACGAACGATTCCTGCGTTCGCGTTATGAAGACCTCGACCTGCGGCTCGCCGCGCTCTTCCCGCGCCCACACTTCCTCGTAATGGTCGACCGCCTCCTCGAAGTGACTCTCCCTGCCGTGGCGGGCGGGCACCAGATGCGTCGCGAGCCGCTTCAGCCGGTCGGTCACCTCGGTGATAGGGAGTGCGTTGACGGCGAGCGAGGGGCGACGGGAGGTTGCGCGAGATGTCGGTGGGGCCACGACTGCATCATAGTCGTCTGAGTCTTCAGTGGAGGGAGAAGGCGTTGTGGCCCCAGAAGAGTAGGAAAAGCTCGCTTTGGGGCGCAGTGTCGCGGTGGATCGTGCCGCGAGTGTGGCCAAAGACTTTGTAAGGTCGAACCGACGCGGCACCGGACGCACGATGGCGCGTTCAATGACGTAGTCGCCGTCCACACTCGCGCCCTCGAGGCAATATGTGGTCACGGTGGAGTGTTCAGCGGGGTGACCACACTCGTCTGTGGGCGTGGTATCGTCCGACTCGGCGGAGAGCTCGTCCGAGGCGCCCTCGGCTTCTTTGCTACCGAGATGGTACTCCAGTAGCTGGTCATAGGCATCTGCTACGGTCGGGAAGCGGTACACGGCCGAGTCCGCAAGTTCGGGGTAGCTCGTGAGATACTCAGGATTAGGCGACGCATAGCGAGGAGGCGACGTGGCTGATAACTGTAAGGCTTGTGAGCCAATGCGTGATTGACTGAATGCTAACGGGTTTACCATCGCTTTGAACGGGTCATAGCGTTGTTCGTCGAACGGCGTTCCGCCCCGCGCAATACGGTAGCTTGGAGTCGGGGGCGGCGGAGAGGGGTACCGCGTCTGCCATTCCTCCTCCTCAGTATCGGACGTCGTACGCAGTGGGATAACCACCCTCAAAGGCTTCGGCTGAAGGGGAACGGGGTTGAGAACTTGGCCGCAGGGAACACAATTGAGGACAAACCTGTACGATGGTGGCATCGAACTGTTGAGCATCCATTTCTGACGGCCTGTAAATACTGAGTTTTGGGAGGTGTGGACGAGTTGAACTGGCGCCTCGCGGGTTTGATGGCAGGAAGACGGTCGAAAGGGCAAGCAATATATAGAGGAGGGGCAGCATTCACGAGACAAACGGCAAAGCCAATGAGCCACTGACTCTTGGAACAATGGATGCCAAGCGAGAACCGCTTTAGCTGTCCATAGTACACACATAGCATACACAGGGCCCACCTATGACAGGGACGTGCATAGATACTCAGCAACGCTTCATCCAACCCATAGTGCAGCGTCAAAGCTCACCGCTGAGTGGCCCAGTGATGGCGCAGCGCTTGGACGCCATGCTTGGTTTGCACCTTGGACCATTCCAACATGCAGACGTACATGAAGGGGGCTGCCTGACGTCCATAGTCATCAAGCAGCCCCACTCGCACATTCAGCATCAACAGCAATGCCTTCCCTCTCGAGACAGAGCAGCCTTGAATTCGAGGATTTGGCGGACGTCGAGATCTTGACAGCTCAGCGAGTAGTCATGACCAAAGCAACCGTTGTATACGCGCGTAGGGTAGACACGCTTCCTCCACCAGAGGAATCGGTGTCGACGGCCGAGAAGGGACCTGCAAAGGTAAGCGTAGCACGCACCACAAGTCTGTGAAGCATCTGACTGAATTCCAGACAGAACAATCGGGCACTTCGCAAGGCAGCCAAACGTGACCCGGAGCGTCGCTTTGGCATGCTGCTATCTGCGGAAGCTGTCAAGCAACTACGACGCCTCCTCTACATGCTAGGCGACGAGGTCCCGGCGATGCAAGGCGGTCTCTTCTGACGCGCGGGAGCATCTCCCACTCTGGTCAATGCACTGTATTTTAGTCAAATGTGTATTTTTTGCGTTCACTAACCTGCACAAATGATATGACACACACTTGCACTTAAGTATTGCACTTGTGGGGCCCGAACATCCGCATCGGTTATTCGTCGCGGGCCCAGTCAGCCTCGTGTTGGAGCGCTGACAGAGGAGCGCCTAGGATCAGGAGGATTAGCGCGACTTCAAGTATGCTTGAAGAGCTATCAATGAAGAATCTGTGACTGATACTCACCAGTCGCATACCAGTACCTATTAGCTGGACGCTTGCGTATAACATTGGCGACTAGCCCCTCGCGGGACCCTTCAGGCTGCAATATGAACGAGGTAACAACAAATTCCGCCCACTGGCAGCCTCACGAGTTCCAGATGTAGCGGTGGTGGTTCATGGCCTCAACTGCATATCAAAGATGGCCATGGTATGGCTTACAAGCAAGTGGACCATGGTCCGTGGTCATGGAAGTGAGAATATCGGTTAACCTGGCTACTGGCAGCTGCGGACTTGCTATTCAACGTCCTGTCTATTTTCCCACGGTCGTCATTTCGGTTTGCAGACTGCTAGACGCTCAAACGCCTGTGCTTCACGCCAACGACGACTTGAAGCTTGACTCAGTTCATAGGGAATACCTGGCTCAAACATGGCCTCAGCTCGGATTAAATACACTCTGCCTCGTTAGTTACCGGGCTTTGCAGAATCTGCTCGTTCTCGTGGCTGCTACTCCGTACAAGCCCTACTACCGATCACCTCGTGCACTTGCTTCCGCCCTCGCCATTAAAGCCACCGTGTAGAAGTACCTATCATTCGTCAAACAACACAACCGCCTCTCCGCCCAGTCTGCAGAGCGAGAAGGGCCCGCTCGACGTCGTCCCAAACCTCCACTTTCTTCCCGAAGCCCCGTGGCCCCTCAAACTGGGGCCGACAGAGGTCGAGGTTCGGGAACAGCTTGTCGAGGATTTGCGCCAGTGCAAACGTAGTCCGATAATATGGGTAGCCAGTGATCGCATGGATTTGCAGAACCTCCAATTGGTGGTTGAGCTGCGGAATGTCGTGTAGCGGAGGTAACGATTTAGCGGCTGCGTTCAGGGACGGCAACACTAGATGCTCCAGGCGTGGATGCCGTTGGGCAAATTGTATGAGGTCCTCGACGGAAGGCGACGGCGCGTGATAATTGGAGGGGATATGGGACTGCACACCGTCGATACGTAATTCGACAAGGTCCGGCCAAGCGTCGCTCAGGTCCATCATGTCCTGCTGCGTGAACAACCCAACCTTGCGCTTGTACGTGAGATGTAGCGCGACGTGCGTGAGGTGTGGTTTGGTGAGAAGAGGGCGGATGATTTCAACAGCTGGTACTTGTTGCATTTCCTGTAGCGTTGTCTCGTGATCGCCCGCAAGCGTTGGAGAGAAGCGAGTGAGACGCGGCGAGATCCGCGCTACGATGCGTTCGAGGACGGTGCGAGACTCATATAGCGGTGTCATCCCATTGTTGGTGAATCTGAGTTCTATTTTTTCCAAGGAAGGACCGATGGCATACTCGATGAAATCCACTAGTGAGCGCGGTTCTCCGTCGAGACGGAGTTCACGAAGGGTAGAATGGAACCGGGAGAGAGGGTCGTCAGCGAATGAGAGACTCCGGTCGAAATGCACGATTGTGAGAGACAGAGAGCGGAGGCCTATATCCTCGCAAATGCGAACGAAAGATCTTGACACGTTGACAAGAGGAGGGTGAATTTCTAGATGCCGGAGTGCGCGAGTGTCCAACAAATCGAGCAAACGGGTTTCGTAGTCGGAAGCCATAAGCAAGTTGCCTACTGACTGGACCTGTGAGCTCGCATCGATTATGAGGCTCTCCAGCGAAGCGAAAACTGAGCCTAGGCTAGAAAATAAGCTTGACAGAGCGATATCATCTTCACTCAGTACAGATTGAGCAACAGAGATGCTCATGTGTCGGAGGGTGGGGGACACGAGGAGGAGAGGGCCGGGATCATTGGGCGAGAGATGGAGTGGTGCGAGGTATTCTAGGCGAGGACAAAGGCCCTTGCCTTGACACCACCTAGCGAGAATCATCCAGACTGAGGGAGAAACCTCGACGTCAGCGCCAATGTCGTGACCTGGCGAATATTCAAAACCGATGGGTGAAGTTTGCCAATGCAACTCGCGAACTCGAATGGCATATTCTTCGAACCGCGCCCACTCGGACGGTGTCATATCACGGGTGAACACCTAGAGCCGAATTCCCGTGCAGATGCACGTCAGAGAATATACATCAGCGCATTCAGTTGAAACGCACGTAAGTGGGTCTTCCGCGGATGATGGGGGGCAGCAGGGATAGGAGGATGTAGATGTTGTCGACAACTCTCCAGAGTACATTCAGCGCGGGAGTTGTACAAGCGTGGCAGATCCTTGCTGCGCGCGCGAGGGCGTTCTGCCGTACACGTCTGCGGATCCTGTATTGTACCGTATCTGTCCTTCTGAGCGGCCCAGGCGCGAAGTGGTTGAATATCTCCGTGGCTAGCTCCTCGCATCGGAAGACTTGGGTGGCGGACATGTTCAGGTTTTATCAACGGAGCGTCTCGCTATAGAGATGAAGCTGAAGCCTAGAATGTCGAGCAATTTTCTTCTATTCCTGAGATCCAGATGTAACGGCCAGTCAGACCAGGTGATTTGGTTGTATTGGACCACGATCGTCGCATTGAATCAAAGCAGGAGAGCAGTACAGTATGTGGCGCCCGGGCCTCTCGAGTCTTACTACACCGCCGCGTTCCCACGATTACTGTTAGTAGTACCGCTATGACACTACTTACTATCGCTTTTATCAACTACTTACGAGGCTTTCAGTTTCCAGCAACTTGAATAGGCACGCAATGGCATACTACTGGAATATACGATACAACGTCGACATGAGAGTACTTACTGATACATTCGGATATAACGTTGACAGTAAACGAGAGTGATGTCCTACCTTCTTACAACCTAAGAGTGCCTCCCCAACATCGCACCAACGTCAATGCAAAGCGTCCCAGCCGCCTCCGCCACTCCCTTCTGCCACACGGTGCACACGCTTCTTGGTACGACGTCGTCTGTGATCGCATACATCTTCAACGAGTCCCAATGGCCGCGCTGGAGCCCGTGCGGCGCACAGAAGTCGACGCACGCCCACCGGCATCGAGTGCATGGCCCCTCCTCGGGGTGGTGTACGCGTCGCCAGAGTCGCGCCATCCGTCCGCCGAGTCGCGGTACTTCTGGATGAGCGCCTGGAAGTCGCGCTTCGCAGACCTTCCCGGGGTTCCAGAGAGGTACGTGCTCAGGATCGCTGCATACTCCTACATCGGCCGCGCCCGAGTCAGCACTGACACCCATCGATGCAAGCACGAACAAAGCGATGTGACGTACCGAGGTGTGGTGGTGCGCGCCCGCCTTGGCCTTCAAGCTGCCGAGCGGGGCGAGCTTGCTGGACGCGGCCGCGCTGGCGCTGGACCGGTGCTTGCGGAGGCGCGCGAGCTTCGGGCGGTACGCGCGGTAGCGGTACTTGATCGTCTGCGTCGGCGACGGCGGGAGCATAAACGCCGCCTCGGTCGACATCTCGCCGTACCCCGTCAGCGTGTACTCGTCGTCGTCGTCGCTCTCCGCGCCCTTGTCGACGTCCATCCGCCCAGACCCGGACCGCGAGATCAGCCCGGAGCCACCCGTGTACGAAGCGTAGAAGCTCCCGGAGCCGTCCCAGAAAGAGGTTGCGGCGGTGGGAGAGGGCTGTGGGGAGCCATCTTTGATGGCGCCCGCCTTGTCGTAGAACGAGGCGTCCGTGAGGATGCGGCGAGGCTGCGTGGCGTGGCGTCAGTCTCGCACGCTGCAGTGCTGCCCGATACGCATGGCGGAGGACTGACCTTGCGGTGAGGAGGCATATTGGAGGAGAGTTGTCGTAACGGAGAGTCAAAGAGTGGGAGATGGAGGTCAATACGGGGGAGGAGGGAGATTATATACGTACGCTGGGTAAAGCCGCTTTCATGTGAGTGGCTAAAGACGGAATGCAGTCCGCTTGAGCCACACTTGCGTTTTCGCTGACACTGCGCAAGACGCATTCGCGGTACTGATGCGAACCCATGACCTACGAAATCCACCCATTGGTTCTGCATCCGATACAAATAATACAAAATTTCTTTGGGCCAACATCCTGGTATGCCCGCTCATGCGAAAGAATTACCATGCCCCTATGACGAGGACACAGAAAGGATTAGCGAGAGCATTTCCAACGGTGACACCATCGCACAATTGGATGCACACATACCAAGTACACGACCAGAAGCCCCATGATCCCCTCAATAGCCCTTCAAAAATTTTCGTCGTTCACGCCAAACTGTTCGAACGGCCCGCCATTGATGTTATAGCACGTGTTCACCGCCGGGATCGCGAGCCAGTTCGTGCAGTTGCCAGGCGAGATGTCGACCGAGAACGGGAAGCCCACGTTGCTCGGCTGCGAAATCCCGACCGAGATGAACTCCCCGGCGAGGTAGCAGTTCGCCTCACCCCGGTTCTCGAGGTCCCACGAGAGGCAGTCGGCGCAGTTCGAGTCGAAGCAGGTGAGCAGGGTCGCGGGGTATATGACCTGGCGGGCTACGAGTGAGCCGTCGGGCGTTGGGCTGCCTGGGAGGGTAACCCCTGCGGAGGCGGGCGTGGGAGCGACGTCGAGGGTGGCGATGACGGGGAATGGGGTATGCGCGTCGGTGTCGGGCAGTGGAGTCGCGTGGATAGCGACGGCGAGAACGGCGAGCGCGATGACAGTGGACAAGCCGTGCATCGTGGCTGTTGTCGTTCGCTATGTGTCACTGTGCGAGGGATGTCTAGCTTTCGCTTGACGAACAGGTGAGCTCTTCAAAGCTACATTTATACCTGTTCAAACCTACGGCTCCGCCGCTGTGTGTTTGTGTATCCGTGTATTCGCACGGCGGTCCGCCAAGGACGGTCTTGGACATAAAGTGCCGTCTGACATCGCCGGGCTGTCAGACGTCGGACCCTGTAAATCATGAGATTCAGGGACCAGGTGCCTGAGTTTGACAGCATGCGCGACTTGTGCTGCAGAGGATCCTCCTATGGCGTGAACCCACTACGCGTCTGTCCGTATGCAGGTGGGCTCCTTGCATGCTTGCATGGGTGCCATATTCCATGTGGTAGGAGAACCCGGGGATAGCCAGTGAGGCTCCACGGGGTACGGAGCAGAGGTGATGGCGAACAGCCAGGGCATACGGAACTTTCATGACTGAAGTCGGAGCCGGAAATATAGCATCGAAGGACAAGATAAAGAGGCGAGATACTGATAGAAACAGGCTCGGATCAGCGGCCTCGGAACATATCATGCATGACTTCAGTGAGAAGAACACTCACTGTCTTACAGGATCAATACGAAGACGGCAGTTCGACACGTCCTAGAGCTCCCGCTCCATTTACAAGGGGTGAGCGAGAAATCAGCATGACACGCTGGTTCACGGGTCCACGGGCAATGACTGTGAACAGTCATCTGCGGCAACGATGGGGCTCGAGGCACCCCAGGGACCTAGTCGAAACAAGGAGCGGAAGATGAGCATCCGTGCACATCGGTTCGCTTGAGCCTCGGACCGCCAGTACAGTGACAAGACGGCTGCCGATGAGGGCCGAAAGTGATTTGGCCGCACTAGGATGCTATGACACATCATAGCTCGCACGAGTGTACAGGTTCAACAGTCTCGACAACACACGTTCGTCTGTCGTCAGCTATCGATTATCGCGGTGCTGAGTCGATGAGCAGACGTAAAGGTGATTCTTCCGCGGCCGACTTGACCTATGGTGGGATAACGGCTACCGTACCACAAGCCGCTCGGCTGAAGCCAACACTTAGCTTAGGTGAAGCGGCAAGTATTAGTGCACGATTAGATGTTAGTTGACTTGACGATAACAATTGAAGGACGTACAGCACCTTGAGGCTGCAGCGACCCCTGCCGCAGAGTTCTGGTGTGGGGTTGTCAGAGAGCCAGCATTCACATCAACCTGTCCGTGATCAGAGGTTGTACTGCCAGCTGGACACGAACGTCTCCTAATTCCTCAAACAAGCATGACGTCACTTGATTGCTGCTGGTTATCATAATCAGTGTGCGGCGGAAAGCCGAGGCCAATCCCATCGTCCACCAACAACTGGCCTTGTATGCGTATTCCTGCTAGGATGGTGCTCAAGACTGTTGATTTCCGCGTGAAGGGCAAGGTGCAGGGCGTATTCTTCCGCGTGTTTGCGAGAGACACGGCCCAACAGCTAGGAGTAGTAGGCTGGGTGAAGAATGATCCGGTACGCCTCTCCAAGAAGTTCCTCTGCATGCCATGAATACTAACCTGACTGGACAACGATATAGGGAGGAGATGTAATCGGAACTGCTCAGGGAGAAGAAGAGGCGTTGGGCAAGTTGTACGTGAGCCAATGGCGACCATAACCGCGTCCCACAGCTGATGTTATTGAATCCAACAGCAAGGAGGCCCTATGGAAAGGCCCTCCACATGCGAACGTAACTCACGTCGAATTTTCGAACGAGGCCCCGCTGGAAAGACTGCAATTCCAGGGGTTCGAAAAAGTTCGAAACCGCGGTTGAGTGCTGGTAGCGATAGAGTTCGATATATCCTCGAAGTTTTGTACCATCGACATGTCCCCAAGAGAAAAAAGGCCGATGTCGAGTTGATCATGAGCACGCAGACATCTAGGAGTTGTTTTCTTCAGAGAGACAGTAACCGGGGGATAGAGATAAAAGCGTATCGGTACAAGTAATTCGCTCGGCTACGTGCATGAGGTACCAATCGGTGCTCAGCCAATCAGAGTGCGAGGATAGCCGTGTCAATGGGCGCTTGACGGGCGCCTGCATCCTCTCCCGCAGACCAGCCAGACGCGCCGTGCCTCGACATGCAGAACATAGACGGACATTTCTCCCTTTCTCTGCGTCTTAACGTTCAGCGTCCATCAGTACCAAGTACGTTCTGTGGTAGAGCCGCTGAATTGCTTTTGCACTCTGTGACTCGTGCTACGTAGCTCTTGTGTGCTTTGCGGCGGGCCTCTAAGTTCGGCTTCACTTGCAGCTATCTTCACGTTCAAATCCATCTCGTCGGTCAATCCTTTGGAGAATCGCGATGGATCCGAACGTGCCTGCGGCTGGAGGTGGATCGGATGCCAACATGCTTAGGCCGTCACAAGGGCCGTACAACACGCGGACGCTCTCTCGTTACGGCTCAGCGACCTCTAGCATCCGTGGAACGTACAGTCTACCTGGAAGTGGCGCCATGACTCCGCGAACGCCCGGGATACCTGCAGACGAGGATGGGGAACGCACTGCGCTTCTGAGTGAGCATGCGAGCGGGCTCGACGACGTTGAGGAAGGAGAGACGCGGTCGCAGAAAGGTGAGCATTTGTTAGACATTGAGAAGCATTCCTAGTGCCCTTTTTAAATGTTTGATGGGCATGCTCAATGACCTTCCCTTGAAGGGCCCAGTGGTAGACCTCCGCTTTGGCGTAGAAAGTCGACATGGGCCAAAGTGCGGTATTATGTCCCATCTACGGCTTGGATACCCCAGTATTCCCTCTCGCTGTGCGTATTTGGACCCTTGTGTGTATGTAGGCCGAAGCTGAAGTCAAGTTATTCGGTAGATTCGCTGGTGATTTCCTTGCAGGAATTACGGTAGCGAGTATGTTGATACCACAGTCCGTCTCATACGCGTCGTCGCTTGCGAAGTTGAGCCCTGTTACGGGCCTTGTGAGTCAGACCTGCCGCAATGACATGTCAATTGACCTCCGAGTGGCTTACATATGTTCTCAGTTCTCCGCGGCTATTCCGGGCATTGTATATGCATTATTGGGGACGTCAAGGCAGCTCAATGTTGCGCCAGAAGCCGCACTGTCTCTGCTTGTCGGTCAAGCTGTTGATGAAATAATGCACTCGGATCCTCACACGCACCCCGTCGACCCCAACGCAACATCCCTAGCAATCTCTACAATCATCACCTTTCAGGTCTGTTCTCGGAAGCAGCGCCCCGAGCATTTGTACTGAGTATATGCGTGCATGTACCAGGTTGGCTTGATCAGCTTCCTCCTCGGGCTCTTCAGGCTCGGCTTCCTAGATGTTGTGTTGAGCCGTGCGCTCCTGCGCGGTTTCGTTACTGCCGTTGCCGTCGTCATCATGACGTACGTCCAGGCGCTCCTTCTCCACCTACACGCGCTATGAGGAGCATGAATACTCACTAGTATGCATAGCGAACAGCTCATCCCGATGTTTGGGTTGACAAACCTCGAACACGTCCTACAGCCCAAGTCGACACTGGACAAGCTGTTCTTCCTGGTCGAGAATGTGTTCACGCACGCGCACCGGCTCACCGCGCTCATCAGCTTCGGCGCGCTCGCTGTCCTTGTTGGTATGCGTGCTATCAAGCGTGCCGGCAAGCGGTATTGGTTCATCTACCGCCTTCCGGAGGTGTTCATCGTTGTTGTCGTCTCCACACGTGAGTCCTTGCCCACCACGTTTCAAGTTGCCTGTGTTAGGATGTGTATCCGAAGGAAGCTCATCGGGGCTTCTTGTGCCTTATACACAGTGCTGTCGGACAAGTTTGACTGGGACCAAGATGGGGTGGAGATCTTGGGCTCGGTGCCGATCAACACGGGTAGTTCGTTCGTGCAGTTCCCTCTCCGTAAGGTGACGATGCGATTCCTTCGGCGGACGACGTCGACGGCAGTGTAAGCTCCCTGTCACTTCATTTCATCGTCGGCGCTCGCTCACATATCACATCTACATATCCCAACACTACCGCAACCTACTCGCAACCACACCCACATCTGCGTCGGCAACCATACCCTCATCCGCACAACCGCGCTCCTCACTCGTGTTTGGGTGTACCGTTTGGGTGCGCGCGCAGGCTGATCTCCGTCGTCGGCTTCCTGGACAGCATCGTCGCGGCGAAGCAGAACGCAGGCCGTTTTGGGTACAGCATCAGCCCGAACCGTGAGCTCGTCGCGCTCGGCGCGGGCAACATCGTCGGATCGTTCGTGCCCGGCACGCTGCCTGCTTACGGGTCTATCACTAGGTAAGCAGCGCTATGCCGCAGGATCGGACGCCTTGTCGATGGGCCACTCCTGCCGGCCCTGCGTATACATCGCGTTAGCTAAGTGCGTGGCTGACTGTATGGGAAACAGGTCGAAGCTGAATGGCGATCTTGGTGGTCGTACGCAGATGGCGTCGCTCGTGTGCTCGACCATTGTCCTCCTCGCAACGTTCTTCCTCCTTCCTTGGCTGTACTACCTCCCGAAATGCGTGTTGGCCTCTATGTGAGTGGTCGCGCATAAGTTGTACTGACGTGCCTCCGCTGCGTTGGCTGCTGTAGCCAGCAGTGCACCGCATGGTTCCTGCCCTTTGATGATATCGATGAACTAAACGTTGATCACAGCATCTGCTTGATCGTGTTCTCGCTCCTCGGGGAGCTCCCCCATGACGCCATCTTCTACTGGAGGTGAGTTCTCAGCTCACGCAGACTGGTCATTTACCTGCGGCTCCGCTAGGGCGGGGTAGTAGTCAGTTTGGTCTGCGCATAGTGCTGATGAGTGGCGTGCATTAGGATGAAGGCGTGGATCGACCTCGCACTCATGACGCTCACGTTTGTGCTGACTATCATCTGGAACGTCGAAATCGGGATCGCAGTCAGCGTTGTCATCTCGCTCCTGCTCGTCGTTAGGCGCTCGTCGAGGCCCCGCATGACGATTTTGGTTAGTCGATTCCTCCACTCCTCCCTTCACCTGTTGCGCCTGCGATCAACTCTCGAGAATTTACTGTCTCACTCTACTTTACGGGAATTAGGGCCGCATTCCTGGCACGGAGAGGTGGAAGCCGATTGACGAGAATCCCGAAGCAGAAGAGGATGCCCAGGGCGTGCTGATCGTCCGCATCAGAGAGAACCTCGACTTCGGTGCGTTCCCGGACTTTCCTCGCGCTTCGCTCCCACCCTAGCTCTTACCGCCGCACACGACCTGTTACTGACCTCTATCGCATTGGGCGCTACCGATGGATAGCAAACACCGCACAGCTGAAAGGTGCGTGCTGCTGTTGAGGCTCCCTTAATGCATCAGAACGGGCGCTGATGCTGCGCTCACTGGTCGCCCCCGCACACAGAACGGCTGCGGCGGCTCGAGCTTTACGGGCACGATAAGCATCACCCGGCCGATGAGCCACACAGGCACGATGCGAACGTCCTCGTCTTCCATCTCGCCGACGTAGACACCATCGACGCTTCGTGAGTTGTCCTTTCATCTCGTTTCGTTAACCCCGCCGCTACAAATACGCCTGTCCGCTGACCATTTTGCACAGAGCGGTGCAGATCTTCCACGAGTTGGTGGAGACGTACAAGGTGCGTCGGGACCGGACATTTGCTCGTCAATCCGCGCTTCACTAACTGTTCCTGTCGCTGCTGCTACCATCCCCCAACTCACTTGGCCGTGTGATGCGCCATGCCTTCATGTTTGTCGGGTGATCATCTACAGAACCGTGGCGTCGGTCTGTACATTACGCATCTCAAGCCTGGGCCGCTACTGTCATTCGAGAAAGCCGGGATTGTCAATCTCCTTGGCGAAGACGCGTTCTGCAAGGACGTCGCGAGTGCCATGGCGCGCGTCGAGGCGGCCATGCGGGAACGACAGGTATCGGTCGCGCAGGAATGGAGTCCTAGCGCCTGATGCTTTGAGGAAGAGTTTACGATAGATTGTTTTGCGTGTGGTGTCAACGACGTCGAGAACCGGTGTTTCAACGGTGTCTTCACTTCTATAGATGACCGATGGTTGTATGTCTTCTTGGATACAGTATGATATCTTCCTGGATGCACAGTATCTGCGGACGTCTTGCTTCTTACTTCTCGATACTTTCCCAGGTGCGGCAATGTATAGACTTGCGCATAGAACGCCTCAGCAACGTTTCCGAGAACGATTGAGATGCTACCCGAACGGCAATGTCCTCCTTCCGTCCTCGCTCTCACCGACATGGACTCCATACTTGCCTGCTCTAGGTCTGCCACTGCGGTATTCCCACTGCAGCGCGGGTATGTCTACACGCGCCATCTCCGCCGATACGTGGACGAGCGAAGGTCGTGCCTACACATGTCAAGCAGCCAGCTGCCATGCGGACCCACCGTCGACCGTCCAATGGCAACGCGGCGCGTCCCTGCAAGGCTATCAGATACAGACACGCAGGCAGGCAATTACCATGTAGACCGAGGAGGTCGATCAGACGGTATCATCCTCTCAGAACCTCAGAACTTGAACACCGCATCGGGATATCGAGATGTCGGACTCTGAGGTAGGCAAGACCAGAGCGCTATGACGGTCTCCTGGGGTGCCGAGAGTGCTGTGCGTCCTGCGTAGGGTCGGCGGGTCGGAAGGACCCGAGGGGAAATTCGGAACGATACTGTTGCTTGCGTCTGTGCCTCCCCCGGTCAGCTAGCGATCGCGATCAGGGATGTCGATGCGGGCGCGCCAGGATGGCGCGATGCAGCGCTGTTGTCCGTACACATTATAGCGGGCGTAGCGGGTGATTGCGCATGGGACATACATTCTGTAGACTCGTGCGGGCAGTACTGCACTGTGCGTCCATTTGCCAATAGTGTGCAAAACGATTGGTGCACGGCGGACGGTGATGTGGGTCGCGGACTCTAATGTACACATGGCGGCGGCGAGCCCGGATAGGATAGAATAAGGAGAGGGTATGAAGGGGTAGATAGGAGGAGGGAAGTGGCCAGCAATGAACGAATAAAGTTATGGAAGAAAAGTAAACAGGTGCGGGCTGGACACGCAGAAAGATGAAACTTCGCACCCGAAACATGACAGAGTCGGATGCGAGAACAAGGGATAAAAAGTACAGTATGAAAGTATGAATGCAAAGTCGAAAGCGACGAAAATACGACTGTAGACAGCACCAGGAATCAACGGTGGCGCGGGTGCGAGCCCCCAGAGTGTGCTGCGCTGATTGACCGAGAATGTTTCCCTGCGGCGTTCTCCCGCGGTCGGATTCCCGACGTCCCTTTGGTCTTCCCATGTCCAGGATATTCGAGACTCGCAGCACGCGCATGGAGCGGTCCTGGGGTTGGAGAAGAGTATGACGACGGCATCGCCCTCGTCACGGTTGAGCGCTGTGACGGCATCTCTAGTTAGACAACTAGCCAGCCTATAGCGATGATAACGCTCGCTGGAGACGTACATCGTCTCGAACCGACCGCAGCTGGGGGCCGGAGCCTGGTTGCACGGCTCCCATCGAGGATGACCGAACAGGCACGGGCGGCAGTGGCCTTCGAGAGATCGCAGGACGGTTGGGACCGGATGCTGGGGGCGACATAGCCCGCTTTTCGTGGAACGATGAGAAGTCGAAGGTGTACGCGTCGAACGCAGACACCGTCGCGCCAGGATGCATGTTCGTGCCTCCGCGCGCGGGGTCCTCGGCTTCATGGTAGAATGTGACCGAGATGATGGGCGGGTCGTGACGGCTGTCAGAGTAGGAAGGCGGAGATTGCTCGGTAGGCGAAAGCGGACCGACAGGCGAAGAAGGAGCGGTGGAGACGGAACCATTCCGTTCGTGGTGCGCAAAGGACAGTGTGCTGGGTGTAGTCGTGTAGAAGTCGAAAATGTCTGAAACGGCGGGAGAGGAAGGGGAAGAAGCGGCGGACGAGGAGGACGAGGAGGATTGTATGCCAGATTGCATGTCGGAGAAATGGGAGGGTGCGGTCGTGACGGGAGGGGCGCTTAGCACGTCAATGTCGAAGATCTCGTCCTCGTCTACGTCAAAGGGGACAGGACTGGCAATGAAGTGCGTGAGAGACGATGATGAGGACGAAGACGAGGACGAGGCGGAGCTTGCGCTCTCGACCTCGCTGAAGACAATCTCATCGTGTGCCGAATCCCATTCTGCAGTGAACGTCCACGCCATCTCGCGCGAAGAGCCTGGTGGTGATGGCCCAGTGACAGGGGAGCTCGGGAGGTTGAGGTGTACACCCGTCAGGAGAGCCACTCTCCGCCGCATTTTCTTAACATTAGGCTGGGGCGCCGCTGTTGCCTGCCCACACGAGCGTCAGTCTGAAACGATCCTTGGGCAGTGCATGCGGTGTGAGACGTTACCTTGCCTTTCGCCGTTGTCGCAGCACTCGGCCCGGGAGCACTGGGACCAGCGGGACTTGAAGACCTCATATCCAAGAAGCTGGTCGACGCCGAAGGCGCCATCGAATCCACAGTGCTCCAGGCACGCACCGCTCCAGACGGGGCTACAGCAAGCTTTGGTCGCACAGCGGCCATCTTGTGCGTCGAATCCTGGTATCCTCGTTGTCCGGAGGCCGGAAGCGCCATGGGCGCAGAAGGGAAACAAGCAGAACGGGGAGAAGGAAGGGGGAGAAGGAACGAAAGTGGGTGGGACGAGACGCCCACGCTGAGGGATATGTATGCGCTGCCGCGTGCGCATGTCGATGAGGAAGAGAAAGGGGCGCCGCCATGGGGCCATCGAACGCTTGCTGCATGATGATGGAGACCGCTGCCAATGATTGACGTGGTAGCGATGGGGGAACGGCTCATCGTACAGCGTGCGGGAATAGGTGACGGGGAGCGATCAGGATGTGACTTTGCCCGTCGTATATGTATCCTGTATCCTGGCGCCCTTGACGAGATGATATAATGGACAGCCCTACTGAAGTGATCTGCAGAGTTCGGGCTTCATCAATCACGCGTGGCCCGCGGCAGGCGTAGCTTTCTCGAGATGTGAGTGGCTCGCTCAGGCGTCTGATCTGCAAGGCCAGGCCCCAACCGTCAAGATGCATGAAGAAGAAACTCACGTCCCGCTGAATAGGAGGTAGCTACCATCGCAGGGAGAACTCAGATTGGCATCACGAGAGAAGCTGCTCTTCCCGCCCACACGATCATTAAGATCTTCAGGGTTTTTGTGTGCAGCAAAGCGCTACGCCGAGTATATGCACTAAGAAACCATGGAATCAACTTAGTTATAGAGAGATTGCTTGCCAGTCACCGCTCACTGACCGATATGTCCACACGATTAAGTCTTGAGGTGGTGGTAAGTGGAAGTGAGCCGCCCAGTCATGGGCGCTTGAATGGAGGCACGTCCGCCGCTGGGCTCGGGATCAATCGTCCGTTCTCTGATAGATCTCATCAATCCCGACCCGACCATGCCCCATGCGGGACGGGGGCGGTCACATCCTCGCACCGACGTCTTCCAGAAAGAGTTGCAGTTCGAGAAAGCAAGAACACCTTGCCATCGGTTCCTCACATGCCGTTATAGCATAAGTAGGAACATTCTTCGGTCGATCGACGGGATATACGAACATACACAGGTGTGCACATGTTGGCGGTGAGCGCGGCAAGATGTCTAGATGAAGAGGGCGATATAATCGTTCTGTCGCGTCTAGGAACAACGCATGCGACGTACAATGTGCAGTGACCCACAGCCTTGCGCCCGTTGGTTGATACATTTTCAAAGGCCTCACTCAACGCGGACACCATTTGGTAAACACCAAGGTGTGGATGTGAATACGCGAGCATTGGATATGTAAGTATTTGTGCCAGACCCTGAGATAGTGAACAGCCATCCTACCACCTGAGCGCACACTCCCGACACAAAGGCCATATGAACAGGACATCGCCCGCACCCACATCCGAGTGAGATCCGGAGAAAAGGCCCAACCATCTCCGGTATTCGCAAAGGCGGAAACAAATCGACCGCCAATCAGCGTCGCTGTTGCGTTCTGCCCAATGAGATGCCGCCCCATCCTTCCGCCATCCCGACCAGTTCACCCAGGAAGCGACGAACCAGATGGAAGTGCGAGTCCTGTTCCACCTGTGCAGGGGTGAGCGGTTTGATAGGTTTCCTTTGGTATTCAGGAGCGTCTCGTGGGAGCTGGCCCCGCCATGGGCGCTTGAGCGGTTGAATGGGTGTGCGTATAGTTGCGTCGATGAGGACCATGTGGCTCAGGTTCTGAGTGATGCGATGAGGGAGACCACGGGATACCGCAGAGCTGTAGAGCAGTGAGAGTGTGTTGTCCACTAATGCGACAGCAGAGAGACACATCCGGAATGTGCGAGGTCAACATAGCCAGCAAACGTGAGGTCGGGGAGGCACGGCAGCGACAGAGCACGGTGGACGTGCGAGCAGGGCATAAGCGGGGTGCAGATCAGTGCTTCCAATACATCAACGCACATGGCATACGAGATGCTTACCTCGTCTTTCCCATCGCGTGTACCAGCTCACAAGGTTGCTACGCTGAGAAGCTGGGAGCCGGTCATCGTCGATCTGACGAATGACTGTTGCCGCTTGATCAAATATCGGGCGCCAGAGTTGCCTCAACCTCTTGGTAGCTTTAGGCTCTGCAAGAACAGAGGCAGATGTCGCTCGGAGAAACAGTCGATACAAGCTGCGAAAACTCGGAGGCAGAGCCGTGGTTCGATTCTCGTCGGCCCCGGTAGCGGTGGCATGATAGTGACGAACAGATGAAGATATCGGGTGGAGGGCAGAACGGCGGTCAGGGCGCGCGCAGGCGCGGAAGATGTGCAATGGATTCGAAGGAAGCCTCAACTTCATGATATCTGGTTTGTGCCGAATGATACGTGTTCTTGGACGAGGGTCAGTGCCTGAATATCATGTTTTAAAGATGATCTTTCGTCACCTGGTACAAGGAATTTCCAGGCGAATGCACTACCGGCATCCGCTGAGAGAGAATGAAGGACTGGTAGCCTTTCTCAAGGCGAAAGTCTGCAATAGATCTACTCAGCCCGAGATGAGGTGAGTTGTAACTGATGCAAGGACGCCTCGTATATATACCTTTTGCCTTGGCTTGCTGATTCTTTCGAAGAACTGTGAGTACCACATAAGATAGGTGCAATTACAGTGAGTACGAATTCTGCCACTGATGCTCGTACCTATATGGTGGTGCGGAGTAGAAATGGGCAGCGTCAAATACCGGGACGAATTGTACTCGTGGGAACAAATGGGCGTTAAATGTAACGGTTTACACTGACTTCAGGAATTCGAAGTTCGAACTTGCTATCGCTCTAGCGGCTCTACAACCCCTCTCCCGCTGCAATAGCCCTCAGAGATGTTCAGAGGGTAGTCATGTTGACGTGTTCCGAAGTAGAACGTAGGTCGACGCGTGTCATGTCCTATAAAGCTCTTCCCACTCTGGGACCAACCGGTGCGCCTTCAAACCCTTGTCCGCCATATTACTTCAGTTCTTTCTGAACCCCTTAGGCCTTGCTAGCCCAATGCTACAGAGCTCCGGGAGAAGTTTGCGCCCCGAATGCTCTTCTTCTGTGGCTGGGGTACCTGCCTAGACTATTCTTGCAAGACCGCTCGTAGTCAATTCCGAGTCTCGCGGTCTGACGTGTAATAACCAATGTCTTCCCGATGTTCCTGGAGCAGAGGACACCTGGCCGCAGGGTGGCGGGGTTGTACGTCCGCCAGACCTTTACTTAACTACTGCTCTGGATGCACAGACTATGGTTTTGGCGCCTGGATTGATGGACCACCTCAACGCCGATACTAAGTCGACTTCGCTGGACGTGGAGGCACCTGCGGGCCTACCTAGTGGCATTCCTGAATAATGTTCCCAGTAAACGGTCCTATTCTGGTGCTCTGGACTGGCTGTGCATGAGGAACGACTGTCAGAACCACCGAACTACGTAAACGGTTGCAAATCAGTCTCAATCCAGGATCTCCTAGGCATCGTACTTTGGTCATTTGCGCGACGTCAGGCTCAGGCAATTGGATATGTAGTTCCCAGGATTTGCAAGGATCAAAGCCTAACACCGCTGCGATGCCGGACGACTGCTTCGCATTATGTTCACCACCAGTTTCCCCGGACCAGTAGGCGTGCATCTGGGTACAAGTTAACCTCTCAGCTCTAGGCTCTAGCGGCTATATATGCAATTATCCCAGCGCGCTTGTACACACCGCTGTGCCAACCATCGACTCCTTCATGCAGAGAATGTACGCCTTGTCATCTGTTGTCTCGTTCATCCTACTTGGCGCGGTCGTTTGTGCGACCCTCATCCCGAGTCCTGACACGAACTCGCCTTTCCTCGTAGTCGCCGGCCTTGGCGTCGTGTCTCCGCCAGCTGCCTCTGGACAGACCCTCCCAGGTAGCGGCGGCGCTCCTCCTCCCTGAAAGCCCATCGATAGCTTGCTAATCGCTCGCCAGCCCACGTATCCTGCGAACCTCTTCACCTGCACGCAGACAAACTGTGTCGGCTGCACGTCATGGGACCTCGAGGGCCGCAACGAGGGTAGCTGCTATTTCGCCGGCCAGTTCATCTCGGTCACCATCCAGCAGCCGAGCAATGCGGGCCTGCCGTACTCGGTCGACATCGCGCCGGGGAACTGCACAGACTGGCTCTCGATCCCGACGGTGAACACGTGCTATAACATCAATGGCGCAGTGTTTGAGCAGTTTGCGTTGGATTCGTAACGCTGGAAGTCTGTGCTCGTACGACGATACAGGTATGCCTGATCTCATTCGCTGTTGGTTAGATACTTGTTGTCTTGTGAGCTAACGCCGCGTTCTTGGGTTCCAGGCTTGTTCGGACGACTATCCTACTGGTAGGCCGGGCGGCGAGAATGCTCAGATTGATCATGGCTGTTACCTATCCCAGTACATATCGAATGAGGGCTGGAATAATCTCGAGATGTCGAGACAGCTTCGATGGATACCGGTGGTGATTAGCAGAGCCGCCCCCAGTCAAAGCTGCGAAATCAGCTGCATGTGTCCCAGACCATTCGTATTCTGCCCGCCCTCCTAATGCAAGAAAGTACATCGGATGTCGGACATCGGTCGACATGCGGCTACTGATAAGGTAACCTACACGCGGAGTGACTGGACTGTGAGCACCAGCGGCAGGGTATGGAGAGTAGATCCACTGGTAGGTTCGCGCTCAACCGATGGCGATAGGCGACAGCTCGTCGATTGATGTGTACTGATGACCTGCTGATGATACGCTTCAAGAGGCCAGACACGTATCAAGGATTCCTCTGGTAATAGAGTGTTACAGACAAGCCTCGGGCGTTGAATTGAAAACAAGCGCCCCCAGAATGAGCCACCGTGGGAACCTGAGCCCAAAGCCACTCACCGCGACGCGCTCTAAATTCGAATGAATTGTCCAAGCCACAAGCTACCGTCAACTGCATCCGTACGAGGAAAGCCCAGCCTTAGCTTCTGGTGGAACGACCGGTCTAGTTGTCTCTGACCAGCCCCAGGCTGATGTCTGCCACCCGCGTCTTTCGCTGCGAGGAGCTCGCAACGGAGATTTTCAGCTACCTTGCCCCCGAGCCGCTGAGGAAAACGGACACGCCTGAGTACAGGCGCCACCGGGCCCAACGCAAGACAGCCCTTGCCCGCGCTGCACGGGTCTGTCATGCTTGGGAAGCGCCTGCGCTGAAGGTCCTATGGACGGTCGTTGACGAGATATACGACCTGTTGCTCTTGTTGCCCTGCATGGTGATCGAAGACGACGTCTATGTATGTGTCGCAGTTCAAAGCGCCCTTGCTCCAGTTTTCATATCTCTCACCAGCCGAGCTGCTTTTGTTTCACAGGTCTTCTCGCGCGACATCACGCCTGCAGAGTGGGAGCGTTTCCAACAGTTTTACGCTTATAACGTCCGCGAGCTTCACTGGCGTGAACTCCCAACCGACCCCAAGTCTCGACATCAGGTGTATTCTAGTACGACGTCGATATCGCCAACGGTATGGTTGATACTCTCCAAGTGGTGCAAAGGCCGCCCCCTCTGTCCCCGTCTACAATATCTTGCGCCGCTGTTGATCTCGGCCTACGACCCTGGCCCCGCCATCCTTGCATCTCCAACCCTCCGTCACCTAGAGATCTCTGTTGACTTCAACAGCCCGGACTCATCCGAAAACTACGCCGTACGAAGCGTGTTTGCCTATCTGGAGCCCGTCTTCGCCTCCTTGGAAAGCCTCACGGTCGATTCCAGTATATGCATGCATGGCTTCACAGGTTCGCTCATGCGCCCGTTCAGCGACGCGACACTCTTCCGCTTGACCGATCTGCGTGCACTGCAACACCTAGAGGTTGCTACCATCCATTTGCCTCTCTCAGGCGACCTCATAGAGATCTGGGAGGATATGGGCCTCCGCTCGCTCACCCTCACTATCGAGGAATTCGATGCGGAGCTATTTCCTCCTGTGAACCCCGACTCGCCCCTCCACAGCACATTGCGTAAGTTGTGCGTCAAAGGAGACGCCGAGGATATCACAAATTTGGTCGAGTACGCCGCAGGGCCCGCCTTGGAAGTGCTCGACGTACATTTCACTGACGTCCAGGAGTTGCCGAGGGATATGATCTTCGGTTATTTCGAGCGGATCGCCGCGCACATCTCATCCCGCGTCCATCACCTCTCCCTCCGTCTGTCGCGCGACCAAAATTCGCCCAGCGAGCCGCTCGCCGCGCGCCGCTTCCTCCGACCGCTCCTTCCCAAGGCCCATCTCACACACATTGCCCTCATATACGACAACGTGTTTGGTTCCTTCTCTTACCGCGATCTCCCGAAGATAGTCGACGCCTGGCCCAAACTCACCGTCTTCCGCATTGAAGACACCCGCTCTTACCTCCTCCAGGACGGTGGCGTGCACACGGCGCCGCGCATCGCAGACCTCGCTCGGTTCGCCAAGAACCACCCCGACCTGCGGTACCTTGTCATCCCAATGCTCAATCATCACTTGTTGCCCCCGCCGCGCAAGTTCCCCAAGTTGGATCACAAGCTGGAGATTCTCCGCATCTGCACGCTCAAGAAGGATGCTGCATACGAATCACTGTTCGATATGGCGCTCCTGTTGGACAGGCTGTTCCCGAACCTTGATCTTTGTGAGGCTCGGCGTGATTGGACTCCTGCGAAGGATCAGAGTTGGGTCAAGGTCGAGCGGGCCCTTCTGGCTCTGCAGAGCGGACGGGAAGGCGCACACCGAAGCTAACCGACATGCGGTCAGCCACTGAAGTGTTCCGGGAGGAGAGCAAGTTGTGCGAGGACGGTGCCTCTACGATATCAATGCCATTCTACAGTATAACGTATGTCTATATATTCCTACCATACCGTCGAGCAGGCTCAACAGGGCCGTACGTGATACTAGTTAGCTTTTTACATTACACTGATAATCCGATATGGTGTAGTGGCTAACATTATCGCCTCTCACGCGATAGCCCGGGGTTCGATTCCCTGTGTCGGAATACTTTTATATCACGTCGTCATACACAATTTTGTTCAACGAGAGAAGGAAGTCCAGATGATTCATGAAGCCCAGCCAGAACCCGCACGTTCCAGGTATGTCCGTATGTGTCTGTATCTGTCTATTCTGTCTGTATCTGTCCCGGTTCTGTCCAATTCGATCTGTGGTTGTCCATTGCCTAAAAAAGTTCAATCAGCGCCCGATTGATGTAGCCTCCATATAACGTCCTCCGTAATTTGGCCAGAGTGGCTGCGTGATATATATATATTGTATGTTCCAATGTTACGAAGAGACTTGCGTCGTTGTATAGGCGCCTACATACATCTCTGATTATACCTACACTCTTTTGCACCGTTTCTACTCTGACATCATAGCTGTCAACGAGCGACACACTCAAAAGCAAGCTCTCCGGACAAAGTCCCCTCTGCCCGATGTCTCTTCTCGCCACCATTTTTGCTCCGGATCCTCTCACTCTGCCGACATCGCGTACCGTCAAACAGGCTGGGGGCGGGGCGAGATACACAGGTAGGTGCAGGTTGGGCGCCGTGGAGGAAAGGTGCTTTAAGTAGGTGAGTCGACAAGACCACAGGTAAGCGCATATAGCCGCATATAGCCGCATCATAGGTGAGTCGTTCTTCCTCATGCAGGCAGCAGACAAGCAGACATCTAGGTAGGTGGTCGGACACAGAGGCCGTGCAGGTAAGGCGGCGATTGTGACGACCCCGTGCGCAAATCGCTAAGCCAAGTGTAGATCGTGTTGTGGGCGGTCGGGGAGTGGCTAAACGAGCAGGCGCGTCGAAGGATGGCCTGGTGTGCAGCAAGCGCGATGGGCACAGTGGGCAGGTGGATAGCTAGGTGCGTGGACGCGAAGGCGGGCGGACGGGCGAGAGGGCGGGCGAGAGGGCGAGCAGGCGGACGGGCAGGTGCGCGCGCGCGGGGGCGAGCAGGCGGGCGGGCGGATGCGACCGGAATAGCGTCCGGTAGCTCTCGGATCGTCTCAATATGTATGTAGCAGAGCGAGTATCTGAATGTATCCATCTGTTTCTGAACAGACCTGGATACACACGGAGCGTTATGGACATCTGTGGATAGAAAATAATCGTTCTATAGGACAAGTTTCGTTCTGACTGTGTCCAGGTATGTCCGCAGATTGGGACACATCCGGATCGATACAGATATTTACAGATCGACCTGGAACGTGCGGTTCTGGCTGGGCATGAAGGCGAGTACCGAGTAGTGGCGATGTTGACTTTGCATAGGCCGAAAGGGGACAGCTAGGGACAGCTTTGATCCATGGTGCGATCTTTTACAGCACCTTGCATTCGTTCACCATCTGGCTGTTAGTGACAGCGACACAGTATTCTACCACCACCGACAACCAGTCTGAACATACTCATTGCACACGTGCACAACTCGTCTCCCGCACCCTCACTCACGGAGTAGTGCACACGCGATGTTGCCCTTCCAGGCCGAAGGGCTAGTCTCGTTCGGGACCATGTCCATCCTCACCCTCCTCGCCCTCAACATCCCTGGGGTACTCGCAAACCCAGCATCCGCTGCCCTCGCTCTCGCCCGCATCTATGCCATCATCTGGACACACAAGGCGCGGCTCTGCTCTTGGCTCATCTCGCATCCGGGACCTCTGGTCCGCTGGACCACCTTCGTTGCTGCTCCTAGTCTCTGGCATGTCGTCTGGGGCGAAGTGCTGCCGGGTACGCTCCTGGTGGTTCTCTGGCTAGGGGCGGAAATCGCGTCTCCGCTCTTGCGTCGCAGTGCAGCGTGTGTTCTTGCTCTGGGGGAGCTCAGCGACGTCGCGTGGATCGCTATATGCGCGATGCTCACGCTGGTGGGGTTCCTAGCTCTGGCGACGGTCATCTTGTCCTTCCTCCTGACTAAGATACTTGCTCTTTTCTGGGCTTGTGTCTACGGGCCGCTGCAAAGTTGCTTCTCCTGTCTGCGATCGGCGTGTTCGCGCGTTCACCATCTGGGCAAGGCTGCGGCATCGACCTGTGCGTCGCGGGTCAAGTCTGCTGTCCTTGGTTGCATCACAACGGCGTATCTTCAACTGTGCCTTCAGGTATCGCGTCTCTGTTTCCTGAGTTGCTCGCTAGCTGCAATGATTGCATGTGCGTATAAGACCGCCGTCAACATCGTCACTCACCAGGCGTTAAGACTCGCCAAGGCCACCTGGATCACTGTCTTTCGGCTCTGGTCACAATTCGTTGCCCTGCATGATCGCATTCTTCTGTGCGCCTTTGCGAAACTGGATTACGCCAGCCTGCAAGCCCGTCGACTCTCGCGCCGGACCCTAAGAAAGGCTACACAACTTGGCGCCTTCCTCATTCGAGAGCCCGGCCTTGTCAGCTGCGCTGTTGTGCCCACCTTGCATATTCTAGAGGATGTTACCAACGGAGTCGAGGTCCTAGCACTGATGCCGTTCCTATCTCTGTCGTATGGCGACGTGTCAGCGCTACCAGTTGCCTTCCATTCATATACAGCGTGGGGCAAGGGCATCCCGACATCCGACAGCATCATGAAGCCGAGCGACAGCCTTCAGGATGCAGGACAAGACTCGGATGCCACCCTGATGAGCATCGACACATTCGAGGGCGCGACGTACTGTGGAAGCGAAGAGACGTGCTCAGAGTCCTCATCACTCGAGTCCGAAGTCTCTGAGCTGCTGGGCGGGACACCAAGCAGCTCAACAGTCCCCTCGGGTCGCGCCCCCCGCGCTCACATTCCGCGGTCCATGTCCTCGGACTCTGTCTTCGCACACTTCGCTCGCCCACGCTTCGCCCGGCTCGTGTATATGCCCAAGGCAGACGAAAGCCTCTTCCAAACGAGACCGTCGCTCCCTTTTTCAACGCCTGGAGCTGTTCAAGTGCCCATTAGACCTGCCATGCCTTCCCCGCGTCCAGGAGACTTAAGTTATCAGAACAACGCTGACACCATGTTCAAGACCCAGCCCGGCGAGCAGCAACAACGCGACCTGGACTTGGGCTTGGATCTGGATCTAGACCTGCCACCGTACAAGCGAACGCGACGGGCAGGTAAGAAGGTGACGGCGCGTCGGCGCCGTCAGCAAGAGATGGTCGCGCGGGCCGCGACGGAGGCGATGATGCAGGCTGTCGCTGCCGCCGCTGCGAACGCCGCGGCGGAGTTCGCTGGGCGGGATGGGAGGACCCCGAAGGTGTTTGTGCAGTTGGCGGGTGGGATGCCCGCGGCGGACGAGACGGCGTTCTGACGTCGGCAATGTGCGAGCAGGCTGCACGAGCAAAGGAGTGAATAGCGGGCTGAGGTTTCTGAGGGTTTGTTGTCGTATTTGCCGCTGACTAGTTGTGAAAGCTTGTGGGGACGAGCTGTAGAGATAGTTTGTGCACAACACTAACACTTACCTGCATTCGTTTTGTTCATACCGGCAAGAGATGGAATTGAGTAGAGTAACATCCGATAGCATATAGAATATGAAGCTGTATGATACAGAGTGGTGATCAGCGAACCCAGTTTGAACATGACTGATACAGTCAGCCTTCGTGCAGGAGTCCGGGATGATGCCAGTATTATGCATACCTTCAACCCTGAGATGTTAGTATCGAGCGTTCGCCGAAGACGGGGTCGGGGAAGCACATACCGACATCTATCCAGCAAGTAAGACGGGGAACCCCAGCCTGAGGTGGGCGTGTGGGGGAGAGACTATGACTGCTTAGAGCGTCCCTTGAGTACAGCTTGAGCTGCTTCAGCCAACGATATCTCGTTTTGCTCGTCCTACATGAACGAAAGGCATCAAGTGAGACGGGCACGGTTCCGCTGCACACGAGGAGCGCACGAGCACCCCGGCCGCTTCACGCACCTCCTTCACGTTTGGTACCTGCACCTCGCCCAGCGCCTCCTGTCTCGCGAGAGCCTGCGTTCACCGGTGTCAGCTCTACCTTCCGTACATCGTCCGTGGTTATGTCAACCGACCTCTGCGGCACAAAGTTCTGGGTTAGGCAAGGAACGGGGCATGCAGTGAGCTGCTACGCACCTCTGCCTGCTCGGAGCGTCTCGCGGTGCACGACGCCCATCATCACGAGCCCCCACACGCTCACGCCGAGCAAGGACCATACGAGGCCGCGGTGGAGGATGTCGCTGATAGCGAGTCGTGGTCGGGCGGACATGGTGGACGTCACTATGAACGGTAGACCTCTAGAAACTGAAGACGAGAGTCTGACTTCGCGGGATTTGTTCGAAGCACTACGCGATATGGCTACTGCAAAGCAGGCGCTCTACATGGCGAGATGGCCGAGCGGTCTAAGGCGCCAGACTAAGGTGGTCACTTCGCAGTGTCACGCAATCTGGTCCTCACGGGCGTGGGTTCGAATCCCACTCTCGTCATTCAATGTTTTTGGTTTGTTCCCAAGTGAGCAGTGAGCACCAAGTCAGATGTTACGTCGAGCTGCAATTGCGCGTCTGTAATCACTGGATTACGGTTGCCCTCTATGCACCACGTTACGGGGGCTATACACCGCCTGTACCATGTGAGACTACACATGAGTCATTTGCGTATCTGCTACCATTTGTTCGCGCCATTCCGCCTCAACGTCGCCCCATTTGGACGCTTGCGGGGGCCCACCGGGCGCCACTCTGTATACATGTACAAACAAGGCCGCGCAGCCTCTTATCATGCGGGGTAGCGCTTGAACACCCCCACCTCCCGACGACGACGACGACGACGATGACCCGCCTCCTCTACGTGACCCTGCTCGCCGTCTCGTTGGCGTCAGCGACGCCCCTTTCTACTTACCATGAGCCCTCACGTCAGCGTGCGGGCTTCACGCTGGCGCCCCTCGTCGCTGAGGATCACCCGCACGGGACCGTCAACAACTCCTACATCGTCATGCTCAAGGATGGTATCGAGCCTGCGCTCATGCAGAACCACCTGAACTTCCTCCAGACCGTCCATGCGCAGGACTCGTTCTCGGAGATGTACGAGGGCCTCACCCATGTCTACGACGCGCACGTGAAGGGTTACGCTGGCAAGTTCAGCGAGGCCACGATCGAGCAGCTCAGGATGATGCCTGAGGTCGAGTATGTGGAGAAGGACCAGATCGTCCGCACGCTCGAGGTCGAGCGGATAGAGGTCGAGAAGCATGCCACGCAGAAGAAGGCGCCTTGGGTGAGTTTTTAGATATTCCGTGTTCTGGACCGAACAGGGCGCGCAATACTGCCGAAGCATGGTGTTGTATTCGGGAGACCGTAGTCGCTGTCATCCGCGGAGACGGGGAGCGCGACTGTTGCGGTACCTGCGAGTCGTCGGATCACACGACTCATCTCCGTCGGCTGATCCGGCCGCACGGCACTGTTCTCCCTGTATTCGCTTGCGTCCTCGATCGTTAGAGTTGTTGCTAATGTACATGTACCTTGCCCACAGGGTTTGGCTCGTATCAGCCACCGCGAGAAGCTCACCTTCGGCACCTTCACCAAGTACGAGTACGACACACAAGGCGGTGAGGGTGTTGATGTATACGTCATCGACACCGGTATCAACGTGAACCATGTTGAGTTCGAGGGTCGTGCATCGTGGGGCAAGACCATCCCTAACGATGAGGATGTGGACGGGAACGGCCACGGTACCCACTGCGCGGGCACGATTGCCTCGCGCGAGTATGGTGTTGCCAAGGCTGCGCACGTCATTGCCGTCAAGGTCCTCGGCAGCAACGGTAGTGGCACGATGAGCGACGTCGTCGGTGGTGTCGTTTGGGCCGCCCAGCAGGCGCAAGCTAAAGCTCAGGCCGCGCTTGAGGAGTTCAAGAAGACTGGAAAGACCTCCCACAAGGGCTCTGTTGCGAACATGTCGCTCGGTGGTGGCAAGTCGAAGGCGCTCGATGACGTTGTCAACAAGGCCGTTGACGCTGGCATGCACTTCGCTGTCGCTGCTGGTAACGACAACCGTGACGCATGCAACAACTCCCCTGCCGCTGCTGAGAAGGCTATTACCGTTGGTGCATCCACCCTCGGTGACGAGCGCGCGTACTTTTCCAATCACGGTCCCTGCGTCGATGTCTTTGCGCCTGGTATGTTGACTGTCTACAACCCGTACGACTTGGTGCTAATCTTGTAACAGGCTTGAACATCCTTTCGACGTACATCGGCAGCAACACCTCGTACACCACCATGTCTGGTACTTCTATGGCGTCCCCTCACACCGCCGGTCTCTTGGCGTACCTCCTGTCGCTCTACCCCTCTGCCACTTTCAACCCCAACGTCTTGCCCGATCTCGTCCCCGCTATGATGGAAACTCAGGCGGTTTCCCCCTCGTCCTTGTCGAACGTGTACGCGCTCGCATGGTCGGTGATGCCCTCGTGGGCCTCTCGCTTCCTGCCGCCCCCAGCTCTAGTTCAGGAGGTCGTTGCTCCCGTTCCCGGCGCGCCGAAGACGCTCACTCCCAAGCAACTCAAGCTTGCGCTCCTCGCCCTTGCTACTCCGAACGTGTTCGAGGACCTCCCCACCGGCACGCCCAACCTCCTCATTTTCAACAACGCGACGACTGCATGAGAGCTATGTCACGTTAGGAGGGTCTGACGATTGTCGTCACGTCGTCTGTTGTTTTGTCGCTCTCGTTCGCTTGTAATCTTCCCTTGTCACATAACCACACCCCTTTGCATGATCGCGCACGTCGCGTTGTACAGTAGTCGTTATGGATGTTGGATGGATACGACTGGTTCATTAGATGTGTCCTCGTGTGCTATCGTTTGAGAAGCGCCTTAAAAACGACGGTGAGTAGCGGATGGCCGACTTTGCTGCGGCACTTGAAGAAGTATCAAATACACCAACTATCAGCATGTTTGAGCTGAGTCTCTAGCATGTACGGTGCGTGCTCATGCGCACTAGCCGGTCCATACCACCTTTGTCCTTTTCATACGGTTGCGGCACCGTGTTACTACCACACGATCATTCAATTTGCGCGTTGACGGTCCTATACTGTGTGTCTAGGGTTGCTTTATGTGGTACGGGACATAGATATGTGGATACATCTTATCGACATTCACTGACATATGTCCGAAAGCTCACCATGTCCGTCTACCCAGGCCTGCAGAGACGGTCCATCTGAGCCATCCCTGGCGGCCTCTGCCTCAGTGCCCGCACACCGAGGCTACTATAGCCTATACCGCCACGTTCACCGCGATATCCACGAGGACCATGCCGACATCGCCCGCGACGATGTGCGCCTCGCGCACCAGCTCGCCCGCGAGCTGCGCCGACCGCACCACCTTCTCCTCGCGCTCGCGCTGGCGGCGCTTCGTCACCCGCTTCCCCGCCCTGCGCGTCCGCTTCTTCTCCTTCTCCTTCTCCTGCACCTCCGCCTGCGCTTCCGCGAGCGCCTCGAGCTGCGCACACGCCTCCTCGAGCGACCCGGGGCTCGGGAGCGGATATCGATGTCGCGCGGCGGCGGCGGCGACGGCGAGCACAGCAGCCTTCGCGCGCTTCATACGGAGGAGGTGGATGTTCCTCGTCGTCACCTGGACCACGCAGCGGACGCCGTTCCCTGGGCCGGGGGTGCTCTCGAGGACGAGGGTGTGCATCATGCGGATGAGCCGCCCGTTCCCGACGAGCGCGACTCGGTGCCCGGTTCGGTTGTGCAGTACGAGTCTTCGGGCGTCGTCGTCGCTGTCGTCGTTGCTGTCTTCGTCGTCCGACGACGACGATGGCGAGGACGACGGCGAGGACGCTGGGGGGTGCCGCTCGATGGCACCTGTATCGCCGCTCGGAGGGAGTATGGGCAGAGTGTCAGGCCCTGTCTCGTGCGTACTACGGGCTCCTGCAACATGCGCGGGGATGGGCGCGAAGACCGGACGAAGCTCAGTGAGTGGGTCCGCGAGCGGGGTCGTACGGAGCGTGGGTGGGTAGACGGCGAGCGCGGCGTGCGGGACCTCGTACAGGATGAGCTCCTCTTCGTCCGACTCCTCGTCTGCACTCTCGTATGCGACTAGATCGGCTTTTCGAGGGTACAACACCACGTCTTCAGGCTCATGGTCAACCTCAGCGCTGCTCGGTCTGTCGACCAAGCCGACATCCTGAGTGGGCGCAACAGGCTGCAAGGACGCATGAGGGGTAGGTTCGAGCTGCTGCGCTGCATCGTCGACAATGCCGCTGAAAACAAGGCCGATGCGCTCCTCGTCCTCGTCCTCCTCGTCCTCGTCTCCATCATCCGTTTCTTCGTTGAACTCGAGCTCAGAGCCGTCCCCAGAGCTGCACCCAAATCCATCCTCATCCGTCCACTCCGACGTCCACCCGTCCTCCTCATCCGAGTTGCCCGGATCGTCCGAGTCGTCAGAACCAGACTCCCACCCGTCCGCCCACCCAAACTCCTCCACCTCCCTCCCCCACTCCTCCGCCTCCTCCAGCGTCCGCCCAGCCCTCGCCCAGCACTCCCTCGCGCCCTCTAACCAGCGTTCGACGACGGCGTGGTCAAGAGCGCGGCGCGCGTACGCGAGCCCGTCGAACGTCGTCGCGAGCGGCGCGTCCCAGCCCCAGCTGCACGTCCACCGCGTCCCGAGGCCGAGCATGTTCAGGAAGAACTCGGCCCTGCCCGTCTCGCGCGGGTCGCACTTCCGCGCCCGGAACGCGTGGATGCGCGCGCCGATGACGCGCAGCCCGAGGGTTCCGTGCATGTCATCGGAGGTCCCTTGTTGTGAGTGGACGCGAGAGGGAATCGCGTGCTGAACGAAGAACTTGACTTCAGAACAGGATGGAGGGACCCATTCGATGAGGAGCTCGGCGTAGTGCACGACGCGTCCTGCCGGCTTCATGAACGCGTCTATCCGCTGGAACAGGCCCGTTTCGGCACCATCGGGGTATGCCTGACCTGGGAGGTGGATGATCGGGTGAACGCGCCATGCGAACATGCCGTAGGAGCGGGCAAGGTATTGGCCAAGAAGGCTCGTGTCCTCCGCGTGCAGGTTCATAGCGTCCTGGTGCTTTGAGGAGTCGATGGCGCTGCCGGACTCATAGGGTCCTTGACTAGCCTGACAGTCGGGAGATGGATGCGTACGAAGAGGAGGTGATGTGAAGGTATCCCCGTTCGCTGAGCCGAGCCCCTCGCCGTTCTGCAAGGTAGAAGGGTTGGATTCCCAGTCAGAGTCGGACTCTGAGGCATCGACAACACTCGCGCGAGGCCGTTTGTTGGGACAAGTAGGGTGTTTCGGCGGGCTGCGGAGGGGTCCTGCCCTTGGATCACTGTCCACATGATTACGAAGATTGCCCCCGCCGACATCCCAGGCTCCAGGGATCCGCTCTTCCAGCCCCGCGGAGAGCGACCGCTACTTACAAGACGGGCAGGCGCACCGAACAAATGAGCAGCTGTGCGCTTGTATTAGAAAGAGGTCCACGCACCGTGCAATCAACATCCTCAATCAGCACAGACGAGCCCAGGGCCTCCCACACGACACGCCCCACACGACCCACCGCCTGCCAGTGCCACGCGAGTCCCCCCAGCGCGCCTCTCGCATAGTCCAGAGCGAAGCCAATCCCAAGACTTCCCAGCCCAAAGGAGATGAGGGGAGAGCTAGAGTACACAATAGCGCAAGAGAGGGTCTCGAGCCGGGAGGCGCATTCGGCGCGGAGGAGTTTGAGCGTGGTGAGGACGAGGTGGATGAGGAGGACGGTGCGCCAGAGCATGGAGGGTGCGCGGGCGGAGGTAGTTTGTGGTTCAGCTTGTGTGGAGAGGTCAGATCAGGTGCTCCAAGAATACTAGTTGGAGGGTGCGGCTTGACTTAACGACCCAGTGTTCGCAAGATTAAACGAGTGTGGAGGTTTACAGGGGAGGTATCGCAGGGACGTCCGAGTCGAACGAATCGTCGTGGTATGTAGTGTGGACAGTACAGACACGATATCCGCATGCACATCCGCAAAGTCCCGCGGCCGCATACCCGCAGTCCAACTTTCCACCGGGTGAGATCGACGATCAGTTATGTCATCCGTGTCTATGGCGTGCACCAGGTGAAGAGCAAGACGAACTCGAACTTCCACGTCCGTCCGTCGAGTGAAGGTTGCGCAAGGACGATCGACGCGGTCACGTGGTCGTGTCTATTGTCGGCACTTACCACCACGTCGTCGTCGACATTCGCCTCGGCAGTGAGCCTGAGATGAGAGGAAAGGGAGTGAGTCGCCCGCGGTAATGTGGCGAGATACAGATGGAATGACAGTTCTGAAATAGAGGTACGTATCGTACATGCGGATATACACACAAACGGGGTCACATCAGGTCCCTCCATCCTCGTCCACACACCAGTATCCAATTCCACATCCACAACACCAGTCCTGCGCGGCTCCACCCGATACCGCCGCACTACTTCTCCTCGGCACGAACCCCCCCTCCCCCTCCCGCCCGTCCGTCCACGCCCACTGCATCGACTGTCCCAGCCCCAAGCTCACTCACTATGTATCCGATCCTCGCTGCTCCCCTGCAGCGTCTCCATCACGCGCCGCACCCTCTCGTACACCGCGAACACGATCGCCTGGCCCGGGGCGACGCGCAGCACGCGCGGGGTGATGCCCTTGTAGAACGAGCGGAAGCCCTCCTGGCGCCACATCTCGCCCGCGATGTTCGCTATGCGCTGGAACGCGCTCTGCCCGGGGACGGCTTCGGCCTTCTGGAGACCTGTTGAATGCGGGGATCCGTAAGTCAGTCTACTTGCGCTCCGATGGGACGACGGAAGGAGGTCATTGGGGAGACCAGAACGAGAGGGAAGAGGGGGGAAGGGGGGTTAGACAAGGAGAAGGGATACATACGCGTCTTAATCGTGTCGATCGGCGCGTTCGAGAACGGGCCCATCGCGCCCGAGATGAGCCCAATGCCCATATGCTGCCAGCTCGGCAAATCCTGCCTGTCCGGCTGCCAGCGGTGCGCGAGCTTCTTGAGTTCCTGGTACGCGGTGAAGTTCGCGCCCTGGTTCGTCGCCTGGCGGAGCGCGGTGAGGGTCACCCCGCGGTAGAGCGCGCTGAAGCCCTCCTCGCGCACGATCGCGTACACGGCGTGCCCCGCGTTGCGGTACCGCGGCGCCTCGAGCGGGTCTGCGAGCGAGTGCTGCTGCGCTTGTAGACGAATCTTGACTACTTCCATCGGGGTGACGACGAGCACGGCTTCTGTGACGCCTGCCCCGAGACCGGCTGTAGAGGATACATGAGTGAGCATGCACAATCAGGACAGGTAAAGGGGACGCACCAATGAAAATGTTCCCGACGCTTGTCTGCCCTGTCTCCTTATCCGCGAGCCACGCCTTGTACTTCTCGAAACTCGCGAACCGGATCGCCATCTTGGGCACGATGCCGGACAGGACGGCTCCGAGGCCCTTGTACAGCGCGAGCGGAGTCTCGCGCCGCACGATCATGGCTCCCGTGGCGAGGAACCCCCGCGGTTTT
Organism: Cubamyces lactineus; assembly: GCA_022376465.1. Lineage (NCBI taxonomy): Eukaryota > Fungi > Basidiomycota > Agaricomycetes > Polyporales > Polyporaceae > Cubamyces > Cubamyces lactineus. Next base: position 286,614 of record JACDTU010000017.1, on the reverse strand, counting down.
GTCTGCGGCAGAGATTGTACGCGTGAGTTACCATGTAAGTTGTTTGATTAGATGGGTACGGAGGAGGGTCATTGCATGTCTAACGGAACGTCGCCGTATGCTGAGTGATGTCATAGACTTGAGCCCATGTCTCCAATCTACTCAGCGACGCATATATGCGCTGATGGCTAGAAGGCAGCACGACTGATAGCTGAGAAATTATCTGCCATATGGCCTCAATTCGCCTGCTGCACATTCGCAGACGAATAGTTTCTCGCGTCGGCCAAACAGCCGTTGCATCGGCTCGAACGTATACTCACCCCAGGGGCTCGTCCGGACTTTGACAATTGCATTCGGACCTTGATAGTATCCAGGGGTTGACAACAGAGCTATTTACCCAGCGAATCCGGTCAATACTCCGCGATACAGATATAGAGTATTGAGATGCGTACCGCTTCCATGGCGCCTGCGATACCTCCGGCGGTGAGCTGAGTAGCAAAGCCAACGGGCATCTTGTCTCCGTTGCGTGAGGCCATTATGCTACCTTGATATCAGCCGGATTCGGAGCGTTGTTCTGTGGGACGCGAGCGGATGTAGCGGGATAGCCAGGATGAGAAGACGACGATGGGGGAACCTGTAGGGTGAGTCACTCCTGGATGATGAACGTGAGGTATATCAGGCTCTGCATGCTCCATGTGCATTCCGAAAGTTAGGCTACAAACCTGGTGAGTGTCCGATGGTGTGGTATGACTCGCGCAAGGTGCAGGACTGCCCTCGAAAGGTATCGGCGAGAAAGCAGGAGGCGGGGGCGGGGAAAGGGGGAGAAACGGAAGCGGGAGTAGGAGAGGGGAGCATATTTGAGAGGGGCTGGAATTGAGCGTGACCGATCGAGGGAGGACTAGGAGCAGGAAGAGGATGCGGAGGCGGAGGTTCGTGTGCGGGGCAAGAGCAGGCGCCTGACATGTGAATCCCTCCGAGTCCCCGCTGCGGGGTATGCACCGGGCGCTTCAGCCACCCCCGCACTCGTCCTCGACAAGCGCCCTCCGCTCTCTTTCCGCCTCCAAACCGTCCCTCATCTCTGCCCCCGCTCTGCCCCCGACTTTCGCCGCTCCTTCCTGCTCCTGATCGCACGCCTCTGTCTCGGTGGCCTCTTGGGCCGTGCTGGGTCGCCTCTCACGCGCTCTGCAGGTGCGTAGGGCCGCGACGTGCCTGGCTCTTGGCTTTTTGGCCACGCGGTCCACGTCCAACTCGACGTTGCATATCAGCGATTTGTAGTCGCCCCGAGGCCTCAGACTTGAACGCAAACGCCAAAAGTTGGACGTCTGGGCAAGTGCCCCGCCCGCCGAGTCATGCCAAAAGCTCATGCATACGCCCAGGAAAGTGGTATGTTGTCATGTACACTCCGTGTGACCGCCTTCGGCTATGGACCGGCCTGCCCTTGTGATTCACCCCATTCCTAGCTGCTCCAGCCGTCAGTACTAGCAAACAATCAACTTGAAGCAAGCCTGGCCGTTCGCCTAGCGTGCGGACCTCCAGTTCCGCGACACTGTGCTGGAGCCTGGAGCCCAGCCTTCCCGAAGTCATCGCCAGCCTTTATCAGTCGGTGTGCACGGTTGTGCTCGCTTCGCTACGACTAGCTTCAGCACCGTTTCCTCGTCATTCCCGACCGGCTACGGGTGCGATACTGCATGATTTCCTGAGTGTGCACTGTGCAAACGGTATCATACGGATTCCCACTGCTGCTTGTCGGACGGCCGTCGGCTCCGGCCGTTGCAGACGTCCTGTCAGTGGAATCATTGGGATGCTGTGAACTATTCGTGCTGTGAACTATTCGACTACTTGTGTGCTTCCCTAAATTTCGGGCCAACTCGGTGACTCGGCCCTGTACTAATCACAATGTAAGTTGTACGTTCATAAGGCGGACGCTTGCTCACATATATGTCACAGTCAATGGCGATCCCTTAAGCTTGGCATCGCGACTGGACCTGAACCTCAGCCGTAAAGCTGGGCACTATTAGTAGTACCGCTACCTAATCCGCCAGCATCCGCACTCGTGTTCCCACTTTTCTCTACCTAACCGCGCTACAGATGTTGCACTCATTGCTTCTGTTCTACCTACAGACGAATCACTTGCTCATTTTTTCGAATCCTCGGCTCATCTTCACTCCTGCTCTTCGACGCGGTCACGTGATGTGAGACCGCCGAGTCGCGTCCCCGCACCACGCTCACAGGGTATCGCGCTCTGCAGACGAGCTGCGATTCTGCAAAGCACTATGGCGAAGATGTCTGGGATGATTCGTTTGTGCTCCTTGCAAGGAACACTGACTTGGCGGGCTGTTAGCAAAGGTCCTGGCCTTTAATTACACGCAGTACATACCTGTTAAAGGTGAATCATAAGCAATCCGATATGGTGTAGTGGCTAACATTATCGCCTCTCACGCGATAGCCCGGGGTTCGATTCCCCGTGTCGGAATGCTTTTTTTGTCCTGCAGGCTGTCATAGCCGTATAGTCGCCGTCGTCGGATCGTAACAATGTCAATCATCATTGCTCTATCGTTTTGCCCTGCTCTGCTCCCTACCCGACTTCCAAAACCCCCTCATTGCCAACCACCGGTCACTCACTCACTAGCACTAGCTACTCACCGCACAGGATGCTCGACATACGTCTGCCCCACGAGCACCGCACACCCTACCAACATCGCGACGAACGATATAGGCAAATTCAGCACGAGGAACTGCGCCCCGCGCACGCGGATGCCCTTCTGCCGCAGGATCTGGCGCCAGAGCAGCCCGGCGAGCGACGCGCTGAACGTGAGCGTGAACGCGCCGAAGTTGGACCCGAGCGCGAGCGCGTAGATCGCGCCGTCGCGCGTGCGTGGGTCGACTGTTGAGGTTGCGGTCGAGGAGGAAGAAGAAGAGGAGGAGGAGGAGGAGAGCCAGAGCTGGAGGACGCGCGCGAGGAGGATCGTCGCGCCGATGTTCCTCCCGCAAAACTGTACACGCGAGCAAAGAAACCCCCGTGTCAGCGCCGCATATCGAGGTATCAAGGCAGCAAGGCAGCAATGCAACAAAAAGAGAAGAGGGGAAGAGAGAGAGACGAGCAAAATCATGCACAAGACAGTACTACGCACATTGCACAGCACACACGACAAGACCCCCATCCCGCCCACCGCGCCGAGCGCGCCCGTACGGTGGACCCACGCGGCCCACGCGCACGCGAAGAGCGCGACCCAGCCCTGTGCGGCGAGACCCTGGACGAGGACGAACATGAGGAGCGCGAAGGGGAGGAGCGCGACGGGCAGGCGGGCGGCGATGTGCGTGACTGTCGGGAACGTTGAGGTTGTGGTCGTGAGGAGGTGGTGGAGGCGCGGGAGGAGGGCGCGTGGGTGAGGGGGAGGAGACGAGAGGGGAGATGCTGGGCGTGGGCGTGGGCGTGGGCATGGGGAGGGTGTTGTGGGTTCGTTGTGGCTGTGAGCCTGGCGTGGATTGGGGAAGAGGGGAGGGGGTTGTGCGGCAGAGAGAGTAGATCCTGATGTGAATGCAGACGTGGATGCAGACGTGGATGCGGACCTAGATGCGGGCGTAGATGCGGGGGTGAGCCTGTTCATCTCATGCAATGCATGACCTTCGTGGGAGGGCCCCGTCACCGCCCCGTCGCCCCCGCCTTCTCGCGCATCCTCCGCCAACGGCGGATCCCCCCAGTAACGCTCCAAACCGTCCGAAGACGTCCCAAGCGCGCTGCTGCTGCTCAAACCAGCCGGCCCACTCCTGAATGCGTTTCTCTCTTGGACGCGGCCCCGGCGCCTCGCCCAATCATACCACACGTCCTGCGCGAGCATCACGACAGCCGGCGGGACAGTGACCATCCACACCGGCACGCCCACCGTGCTCACGCCCACGAGCACGCCCAATGTCATCACCAACACCACGCTCCCGAACACCGCCCCACGCGGGTCGACGAGCGTCGCGCGCACCTCCGCGGGGGTGGTGAGCCCGACGTCGATGCGAGGCGGGACGAGGGCGGGCGAGCGGAAGAGGGCGAGGCGGAGGAGGGAGAAGACGCAGAGCGCGGCGGCGAGGAAGGGGAGGGCGACGTGGGCGGCGTAGGTGAGGAAGGAGAGCGAGAATGCGCCGGAGAGGACGAGGTTGGTTGGGTTGGAGGAGACGAGCACGACGGACGCTGTGTGTTTGTGCGAGTGTGTGCGGGTGCAAGGGCGAGTGAGGTACGGACAGCAGACAGCAGGCAGTATGCAGCAGTGAGCGTTCGGCGCGGTCACGAGAACGATCAGAAAGACGCACCCATGTTCGCCGCCGCGAATTGCGAGAAAATCCAGGCTGTCGGAGGGGTGATCCTGCCATGACGCCGTCAGCTACTACCACTCAGCGCGACGTCGTCGTCATCGGCACTGTCATCGCGCGCGCGCGCACGATCAACAACGCTGCACTCACCCTGCCACCCGCGTGAAGTAAGCTAGGAACGCCGTGCCCGACAAAATGACGGGGTCCTATCACGCCGAAACCGTCGTTGGATTCCAAAAAAAAAAACTGTCAGCTACAACAACGCCGCACAAACACAGGAAAATAGATAGCGCGCGTACGTTTCCGACGACGACCCCGCAGACGAGGAAGAAGACGTAGAGGTACGCGAACAGAGTGCGGCCGGACGCGCCGCCCTTGCTCGCGACCCAGAACGCGAGGAACCGCAGGAGGCCGGTCGCGTCGAGCGAGATGGAGATGTACGCCTGTGCCGCTCATCAGCATTCGGCGTTCAGCAGTCAGCATTCAGCAGTCAACAGACAGCAGTCAGCGTCCGATCGCGGCCCAGCAGCAACAACCAACAACCAACAACCAACAGAGCCCTCATCCCGATGAATCGCCAGCAAATCAAAAACAAAAACAGAAAAAGAATACGTACGAGCGAGATGAACAGCGCCATGATATCCAGCGGCTTGACCCCCTCCGTCCCGAGTACGCCGTCCCGGACGGTCTGCCCGTCAAACACGCCCGCGGCGAGCAGGAGGAGGACCGACGCGAGCGGGACCGTGATGAAGTCGAGGCGCACGTACGTCGTTTTGACAGCAGCTTCGTCGTCGTCTGAGAGCTGCAGCGCAGGAAGCACCCCAGAGGAAACGAGGACGCGCCGGCATGCGCGGGAGAGCGGACGTGGGATGGGGACGCGCTGCGGGAAGATGACGGCGAGATCTGCCGTGTATGCACATGTGTGGGGGAGAAGGGAGGGGGGCCGCGGTCAGTTTGTTGGATTGGATTGGAATGCGTCGGGAGGGAGGGGAGAGGGGGGGGGTGCCTGGTACGTTCATGGTCAGGGTACTCACTGGAGAGGAAGAAGAGGATGAGCGTTAGGATCGCCGGCCAGGTACCGATAGATGCGGCGGTAATATCCCTGGATGTAATGGGTGCGTGGGTCATGTCTGTGTGGAAGGTCCTGTGAGTGGGACGTAGGACGTACGGCAAGGCCCGTCAGCTCTCGGCGAACGTTGACGAGGAAAGGTGAACGTTACATGAGCTTACTTGAGGAGCCTGTGAGCGCTGCGAATGATACACGGACAGTGTGCGGGTCCGGAAACTGTCAGCGGAGATAGACACTTGCGCGCAGTGTCCGTAGGGCTCGAGGTTGTCGCCTCGACTGGTATGCAGTGCTCAACACATAGTGGTGTCGTCCAGAACCGTATCTAAATAGTAGTAGAATTAGTCCATATACCAGCAACTCCAAGAGCAAGCCCCAGACGATGACAATGACGATGCCCGCCTAAACACCCGCAAAGAACGCGTACACAACCATCAATAACGCGTGCCGACGCGTCAATCTACAGCTACAATACCGACGTGTCGTGTCGCTTAAGGTTGTCGCCATCACTCCCGCGTATGTCTCTTTGCGCGCATGCACGAATGTCGATGTTTCACCCTGCTTCGTCACCGCCGCGATGCCTTCTGCACAAACCACCACCACGCAGGGAGCTCGGCGTCGTTCCACAAGGACCAAGGCTAGGACTGGTCGTTCAATTGCACGATGGCTGCATCGTCGCGAGCCGAGTTGCTGCATGCGCATGCTCGCTCGCGCGTACGGAGGTGAGTCAGACCATCCATGATGCATTGCGCCTTTGCGCCTCTGTGCATACCGCGATCCCGATTCCTCACAAAATGTCTCGCGACGCGTCCGGTTTGAAGTACTGACGATTTAGCATGCAGCCGGTCTGGGCCCAGTTCAGACGTTCGCAGCACGATTCTCGATGCTTGCTTCTTGGTTGCTCCCATGCCGGCATGCCCCGTTGATGATTGACGGGTCGTTAACAACCATCGTCGAAGACCTGGACTGCGAAGTTGTTGCGTGCGAACGCCATTGGTCGCTGGTGCGTTCCATCTCTCAGAATCCCGTCGTCGAATCCACGATCTATGTCGCTGAGTCTCAGTCCAGCTACGACGCGACGGTATCGATTCGACCGGGCTCGCCGGTCACGCTCTGAATCGACGGTCCACCGATGCGTACACAGTGCACAGCGAAATCAAGCGAATTTTCGACGTGGAGCCTAGAGGCGGCAACTCCGGAATCCTCGAGCTCGACGCGAGAGAACTCCTGGACCGCGTGCGCGACTCCTTTTAGGCGTTCTGGCAACGTCCCATATCCGTGCGTGTGTGGGTGTCGGGTCCTCTCAGGGCCCTCACCTCCGCTCGGACGCGAGCACCAGCTCGAGGCGTTTCTCGCATACCGATCACCTCGGCTGTACGTACGACGCACCCAGGCAGGCCAGAACGCGGTTCGGATTGCCTGCTTCGTGGCATGGCGCTGACCGTGAACACCCTCAGGCCTCCTCCATCTCGTAGCATTACCCGGGCCGTGGCATTCTCGGTTCTCGGACGAAGATGACACGGAAGCGTGCTGCCAGGGACGCAAAGGAAGACGGTTTGTTACTGCAAAGTGGTTCCATCGTGACTGCGGACGGAGGCGGCGACAGTTTCATCTGTAGCGCGGACCACGCAGCGGTGAATTTGACTGGAGAGCCGATGGTCTGTCTGTGGTCTGCAGTGTAGCCTGAGGCGGAGGCTGGGGCGAGTGGCACGTTGGCGGTGTGCGGAGTGCTGCGATTGGGTGGATGGGAAGAGTGGGGTGCACGGGCCGGGCATCGGAGTGGGGACACTGACAGATAGTCTGCCCAATTTGGGTGTGCTTCCATGCATGCCCAGGTGGCCGGATCCGATAGCAAGTGCCCTCTCTCCGTCCCATTTTGGCCTCCGAGTCGAAGCTCTCGCAGTTCAATGCGAGGCTGTCGTCATGGTATGCACGCCTCCTTGGCGTCTCATATCCTCTCTCCACTCACCTCCTCCCTCCATACCGTGCAGTCCGAGCTGCTCGCTCTCAATCGTTTGAACGGCGGTCATGCATCGCGCACGCCCTACGCGATTCCGCGCATGGGCCGGCGGAAATACACGTGTAGCGGCACGCGTCGGTGGCGCTGCCCGTTAATTGTGGGTGAGCGCTCGCCGGACGCGTTGCTCGCGTCTTGTCAAAATCTCATCCGGGCTCACGGGCGTCTGCAGCGAGTGTCCAACAATTAGGCTCATCAGCACAAAAAGCATGGCGTCCTTCCTGACAGCGCCGCCCGGCTCGTGCTTGATAAACCCCTCATCCCTCCCTCGCGCCCTCTCCTGCCCTGCCCTCGACCGCCCGCGTCGCCATCGCCCCTGCGTCGAATTTCCTTCAGCGCGGGCCACCCGGCGTACCATCTCCTACCCGACGGGTTCTTATCACCCGTCGACTAGGCGATTCCAGCTTCCTTCATTTCCTCACCCATACTTAACCCACGAACTAGCTCTGGCACCCGTCAAACTCAACTGCCCACCTCAACCTCCTCTTCCCACTCTCCCGTCTCCTCCCCCCACTCGCGGGCTCTATCGCCTCTATCGGGCTCACCGCAAACGGCATGTCGCGCGGATTCACACTCCAGCCACTCGAGGTAAGCCCACCTCCATACTAGATCGACTGTGGGGGTCGAGGGGAGGATCAGGGGCGCTGGTTGGGTTATTGTGCAGCGGGTTAATCTCGAGCGATCCACAGCTTTTGCCCGAATGGCTCACGGAAAGCCCCATCACCGCCGACGACCTGCGGTGCACCACACCTGCGTCCACCATCTTCCGCATGTCCTTCGGCGGCTCTAATCGCTTGCGCCACCGCGGGAGCACAGTGAGCATCGCGTCGACCGCATCGGCCTCGACTGCGACGGCATCGGCGTCGGCGTCGGGAAGCGAGAGCGACGAGGAGGAATCGGACGGAGGCAGCTTCTTGTGGGATAGCGAGGAAAGCGACGACGACTCCGATACCATCGAGGAACCTTCGCCTTCGCCCGAACCCTCGCGGCCTGCCGCAGTACCTCCCAAACCTTCTCCAGAACCCAATCCTCTCCCCACCCATGCACCTCCCAGCGCCACCCCATCGCACTCCCGCACCCCATCAACAAACTCACCAGACTCACCAGACTCGCTAGGACCGACCAGCGCGCCCCCCGCGCACTACGACACGCGCTCCCCATGGTACCTCCACTTCGACCTGGGATGCCTCGCCGCGCTCGACGACCAGCTGCTCCAGTCCCCGCTCGACGCCTTCGCCGACCTCTGCTACGCACACGCGGTCCAGTCGCGCGCCGCGTCGCCCTCGGCGCGCGCGACCGCCGTCCCGGGCGGGTACTCGTGGCGCCGGCTCAGCCGCCTCCTCTCCGCGTGTCCCGACCTCGGGCGCGCGGGCCTCGATTTCGCCTCCGGCGCGAGTGCTTGTGCGGATGGAGATACCGCGCCGGCGGCGATGGTGACAGGCTTGGGGACAGCGACAGGCACGGTGCCGCGGAGGGCGGCGGAGTACAAGGGTGGGCGATTCAGAGAGAGCGAATCGGAGAGCGACGACTCGGACTCGGAGGGGCTCGCGTCGCCCGAACAGACGGCGCCCGTGCCGGGGTGGGCGTGCGGCGTGTATCAGCCTGGTGTGGAGCGCCAGCAGGCGGAGAGCCCGTATAGGCCTTATGTGAGTGTTCGTTCTCCCGTTTCTCATATCTCGTTTCTCGGTTGTGGGTGTGGACGCGCTTGGGATGAGCGCGTGGTGCGTTGGGTGGGCGTGTTCTCTTTTTTGGGGGGGACCTTCGTGAGCGTTGAGCGTCGAGCGTCGAGGCTCGAGTCTTCGCAACCGCAACTGCAACTACTGCAACTGCAGACTCGAGGCTCGAGACTCGGTCTGAACGACGTGATACTCGCTGGGTGGCTGGTTGGCTGGTTGGGTGCCTAGCTGGCTGGTCCCTTCCCGCGCAATCACCCCCGCGAACGCTGACGCGCACAGCCCGTGCTTCTGCGGGGCTGTTACGTACCCGCCGTCGCACTGGCTGGCTGGTTCGCTGGCTGGCTGGTTCGCTGGCTGGCTGGATGGATGGATGCTTCGCTGGGGCAGCAGCGCAGCGGCGTCGAGAAAATTTCGCATCGCATCGCATCGCATCCATCCGGGGTTGCGTACCTTGACGCTTCTTCCCTTCCTTTGCTTTGCTTTGCTTTGCTTTCATCTCGTTCCCTTGTGAGGATATTCAGTACCGATTCCTCCTGGACCTGAACCTGAACCTGAACCAGAACCTTGTACGCCCTGTAACCGTCACCGTCATCTTGCGCGCGCACGCATCTCCCGTCCTCTACCATCTACCCGGTCCTGAGTCGAACATCGCTAACGCACCGTTCTTTCCCCTCCTTCCTGACCGACACACGCAGGCATCGCAGACGTTGATATCAAAACCGCTCCCGGCGCTACCCTCCCGCACCTCCTGTTCTCCGTCACCGCCTCTACTACCCGCGATCCCGCTATCACCATCGCTATCACCGCCGCCGCCGCCACGGTTGACGTGTTCCCCGCCGCCGCTGTACATGCCGCCGCCGGCGGTGTCGCAGGCGCAGCTCGCGCTGCTGTTCACGAACGCCCCGCCCCGCCCGGGGGAGAGCGTGCATTTCTTCCCGAAGCAGCTTCAGGGACAGCAGCAACATCAGGGTCAACAACAGAAACAGCAGCGCCAGGATAGCGGACAACGCGTCGCACAGCAGGGCAAGACAAGGCGCGGGACGCTGCGCGTCGCTACCGCTACCGCCCATGGACATCGACAGCGACAGGGTGCTGGATCTGAGAGCTTCAGCGGCGGTGGAGAGAGGGCGCCGTGGAGCCCGAACGCGAACGCGAGCCAGGGCCAGGGCGCGCGCCCGAACCTTTTTCAGCGCGGGCTTGCGGGGATCGGGATCCGCGCGGGGCTCTCGCATTGAAGCTTGTCGCGTTGAGCTCTGAGCTCCGAGCTCCGAGCGCGGAGATTGCGCGGGTTTGGCTGGAGCTTGGGTGCGCTGGGGACGGTGCTAGTGGCTGGTGCTAGTGGCACTGGTTCGATGCGTTCGCTCGTTCGACGGTGTTTGTCGCTGGTGGCCCGTGGGGTTTCGCCGGCGCCGAGATGGATAGATGGACGGATGGATGGATGGGCGCGCGTGCGGCGCTGGTGTCGCAGCACTCGCATGCGTTGTGTCCTCGCTGCGCTGCTGCACCTCCTCTTGATTTGCGCCCCGCGCCGAACCTCCCATCTGAGCTTGAGCTCTACCAGTACCAGCCTACTTCCATCCTGCTTGTCCCCCGCCTTCTGATACTTTGATTCGACACGCCTCCGAAACCACACCCGGTGTACCGAGTATCACTGCCTCACCGCTCCTCCAGCTCTCCAGCTCTCCGTCTCGCCAACCACACCACCGACACGCGCGGGCGATACGCATGTATACGTACATGCACCGTGCTCGTTCATCTCCACACCCGCATCCACAACCACGCCTACGCCTACGCCTACAACCACAAACACCCACAACCGCACCCGCAACCGCAACCGCACCCGCACCCCCATGCAACAGCACACCGCACGCCCCCACTTCGACACTTCGACATTTCTTCTGCGCAGGTCCCAGCGACGCGCGCGCGTACCTCTTGATGTACTGTATCCATACATGCTCTCGCGCCCCGCGACTCCTCACGGATTGGACCCTATTCGCCGCGCCGTCGCCGCTGCTTCATCTCTTCGTGCCGTGCTCTTCTCCCCCGAACTGTTCATGTGTGTCTGATTACCCGCCTACTCACCTCTGCGCCTACTCATCCGTCTATCCGCCTACCCGTCTGTCTGTTTGTCTGTTTGCCTGCCTCCAGTGATGGCGCACGTGTACATGTACTACAACACCAACACCAACACCAACACCAACACCACCCTCGTTCGGCCCCTCCTGTTATTGCCACTACCATTACGACTAGCATTGCCGCTACCACTGCCCCTACCATTACCATTGCCCTCCATCATCGCTCACCATCACCACCATCGCTGTCGCTATTACTGCTACTGCTACGGCCATTGCTGCTGCTACGGCCGCTCCCCGGATGACGGCGCTGCTGCTGCTTGCTGTTGTACCACTACCACCACCTCCTCCTCCCTCCGCACCACCGGTCATCGTTCCACTTCCCGTCCCTATCCACATTTCCCCATCCCTCACACCTCACCCCTCAAGGCCTCACCCGGCGGCCCTCACCGGTGGATTGCATCGTATCAGTAACGGACATACACTACATTATAATACACCTCGCTTGTATCCTCTCTCTCTCTCCCCACACAAAACTGTACCTGTTCATTACGCTTACGCTTACGCTTAATCAGAAGAATCGCGCTCGCGCTCGCGGTCGGCCGTGTTGTTGCGTTGTGTCGTAACTCGTTTGCGTTTGCGTTTGATGTTTCTATGCATGCGGTATGTCGTATGTCGTATGTCGTATGTCGTATGTCGTATGTCGTATGTCGTATGTCGTATGTCGTATAGGGATGGTGGATAGTGGATGAGCTTGAGCATTGAGTGCTGAGCATTGAGCAAGTTCATCGGAACCTCAGGCCTCAGGCCTCAGGTGTGCCAGAGTCTTACTTGGAGAGCTCGAGGCTCCGGCTCCAAACGTCCGACTTGCAGACGGTTGTGTCCTGGGCCCCATTTGCCAGCATCCGAGATATGAAGATACAGTATGCATGATGCATGCAGGTCATTCGATCTCACCTCCCTCTGCATCTAGCACAATACTGTATACCGTTCCTCATTACACTTCATCTTGAGGTATTCATGGATGACGGTACCGGTCCACCAGCTTCCCGGTGACTGATGCCAGGGGACTTGGGATCTGGTGCTGAACAAGCATAGAATAGACTACATATAGACAGAAGCAATGTGCAAGAGGGACACTAGCAGATAGCACGCACTGGAATAGATATACAGACAGACCGATCATACATTCCACCCTCCAAAATACTCCCAATCCTCGCGCACGAAGTCGAGCATATAGTCGACCGTCGTGCGCCCCTCCTCTTCCATCTCTTCCTCCCCGCCAGCCTCCTCCACACCCTCATGTTGTTCCGCATCCTCGCCTTGATCGTCCTGAGCAGCAGCGTTTTCCTCTCCAGCTGGTGATATTTCCTTGTTCCCGTCCTCGATCTCCACAAACCGGGCGTGCGGCTCAGACTCGGCCTCGCCTGCCTTCCTCGCTCCTCCGCCCGCCTCGAAGTCCTGCGCGTCCTCGCTGACGAGCTGCATTTCCTCCCTCGCGGCGAGCTGCGCGGCCTGCGCGTCCTCGGCGTCCTCGAACTCGCCCAGCGCGCGTGTGAGCGCGCCCTCGTTCGCGTCGGCGAAGAGCGTGCGCCAGTCGAACTCGCCCTTCTGGATGACGAGGTCGTCGAGCGACCGCTTCTGGTTCGCCTTGCGGAGGAGCGCCTCCTCGACCGTGTGCTGCGAGATGAATCGGTAGATGTGCACGTCGCGGATCTGTCCAATCCGATGGGCTCTGTACAGTACATGTCAGCGATAGGACTGTACTAAAAACCCTGAGGCGGCGCACCTGTCCTCGCACTGCCGATCCATCTGTGGGTTGAAGTCGCTGTCGTAGAAGATGACGGTATCGGCGCCTGTCAGGCTGCACGCAAAGTCAGTACAACACACTCGTAGGTCTTCGAACGCAGACATACTTGATACCGACGCCGCCCGACCGCGAGGACGAGATGAAGCAGAAGATACGGGAATCCGAGTTGAAGCGTTCTGTGATGTACTGCCTGTCCTCGATCTTCGTCGCGCCATCGAGGCGTAGGTACAGGTACCCGTGCAAGTTGAGGAAGATCTCCAAGATGTCCAGGATCCTCGTCATCTGCGTGAAGATGAGGATGCGGTGGCCACCAGCCTTGCGCTCGCGGAGGAGCGTCGCGAGCATTTGGAGCTTCCCGCAATCATACTGCAGGAGCGAAGGGTCTGGGAACGCGATTTGCAGCTTTACCGCGGCACGATGGAGTGGAGCATCAAATTGGGGATCTTTGAGAGGTTCGAGCACTTGTGCTGGTAAGTTTGCCAAAGCGATGGCAGGTAGATCTCGCGCGACGGCCGATGGCGTTGCGAAGGCGAAGCGGTCGATGACAGAACCCATGGCTTCGGCACGAGCAGCGTAAGACTTGATAGCAGATCGTATTCTCTCCGGCGTAGAGAGATAATCCCTCCGAGGCGTCAAGACGTCGTATGGCAAGAGAGGCTGGTAGAAGCGACGGCACAATGTGAGGGCTTCCGAGCTGTATACGGGGGATTGACTCGTGCGGAGGCGGTTCAGGTATGCTATGTGGCTCCATCTCGCGATAGTCGCGGCTCGGACTTGCCAGGCCCTGTATTGCTTGTACCCCGCAATACTACGCGTATCCACTGGTGGAGGTTCTCCGGGTGTCTCGCCGACCGTTGGCAAGTATGCGGAGCCATCGAGGCGACGCGTCGCTTCGGCGGCGAGCCCTGACTGTCCCAAATGATCCACGAATTGTAGGCCGAGCACGTCTAGATTGAGACGATTTTCGTTGGACTCTGCCAACAGTCGACGGCGAACGAGGAGCTCCTTGATCTCGAAGTCGGCGATTGCAGACCGCTGCATAGCAAAGGATGTGACGATCGGCCTGACTTCGAACAGGTCCGGGTGGTTGACGACCTTGCGGAGTTGCATGAGGATGTTCGCGATTTTCTGATACACGCCGGACTGGAGGTCATGGCGCGTCTCTGCGCGAGACATGAACTCGTCATAGAGGAAGCGTTGACGTTTGGATAGCGGGCACATGACGATATGCTCGAACTTCTGTGGGAGCTCTTTCTCGACGTCACGCTTGAGGCGACGGAGAAGGTAAGGTCGCAGCACTGTATGCAGTTTCGAGACACGCTGCTGGGTCTCGTCATCGATAGCACCAAGCTCTATAGCCTTTTCCAACGGGTCTGCAGACGGTTAGTTATCCATGAACTCATGACTGAATACACGGCGACTCACTGGCGAACCACTCCCCAAATTCCTTAAGGTTCGCGAAGTCCGTACCCGACATCAGGAATTGCAGTAACGCCCAGAGCTCTGTGAGATTGTTCTGGAGCGGCGTCCCTGTCAATAATAGGCGGCGAAACGAGCGGAACATGAGGAGCGTATTCCATCGCTGAGACTTGAAGTTCTTGATCATGTGTGCTTCGTCAAGGATCATGTAGTACCAGCGTTTGCGTTTAAACACATGCGCGTCGCGGCTCGCAAGAGTGTAGGACGTGATACAGACGTTGAAGTGGTATTTGTTGTACCAGCCTTGGCGGAGTTCCTTGCGCTGTTTCGTATTACCGTGGTAACTGAGCACCTTGAAGCCGGGCAGAAACTTCTTGAACTCCATCTCCCAGTTCAGCAGCACGCTGGTCGGAACGATGATCAGATGCGGGCCCCAAATACCTCGATCACATGCGAGGTGGGCGAGTAGCGCAATGGTCTGTATAGTCTTCCTACAAGATTGATGTCAATGTTGCTCCTATATACGGATTAATCAGCGACATACCCCAGGCCCATCTCATCCGCAAGGATGCCGTTGAGATTCCGTGCGTGTATGCTCGCAAGCCACTCTAGCCCAGCTTGCTGATACGGACGAAGCGTGCCGCGCAAGAGAAGGGGCGCCTTGACCCTTGCCTGAGGGTCCCACTCGACAGGCGCAACTGCATACGGCCGTAAGTAATAGGGGATGGAGGAATCCTCTTCGACGTCGTCATCAACATCGTCTTCACGGAGGTCATCGATCGCAGGAGTCGCAGGGGTAGCGGGCGATGCTTGGAAACGGTCCTCAGGATGAGACGTAGTCTCTACTGTCTGCACGATATCGTCGGGGCCCGCAACAGGGGTCTTCGGGCCTTGCGATTCGACCGCTCCACGTTCTTGATGACAATTTGGGTTTGGCGCCAAGGGGACCGTAGGCGTAGCGTCTGTGGCCTCTTCCAATCCATTGACAACCGCGGTCTCGTGTGGTGGCGGAAGAGTGCCGTCTGAGAATGTGGGCAACGTGAGCACCTCGTCGAGGCTACCCCCGGGAAAGTCCAAGGATGGCGCAGGCTTGCCAGTGGTCCCGTACACATAGGTCCCCGTTGAGGAAAATCGGTCAGCGAGCTCAACAGACCCCGCTCTATGTCTCGCAAAGCCGTTGATGATCTCCAGCGGAGAATGACTACGATCTTCTTTCCCGGCGTACGCAAGTTGGGGCTGCACAGATGAAGTCCTATGAAGGGCTTCGGCTACTTCATCGTCGCTCTCTTCCTGCGCATCGTGACTGTCCAGCGCGGGTGTTGAAGAGTCCGCGTCCATACTCGCACTTCGCGACGGCGTGCGTAGAAGAGTTTCTCTCGCGTCTTCGGGCAGCAGCATGCTGATACCCCCTTCTTCAGAGCTGGTCTCCGAAGCCTCGTCCGAGACAGATTCATCGTCTCCGCCTTCACTTTCCGAGACATTAGTTGCGTCAGAGTCGGCGATATCGATAGGATCGCCGCCAGTAGAAGTGTGACTCCAGTCAAGAGCAGGGGTGGAAACGCTCCGAGAACGGCTGCGGCTGCGTGACCCAATGTCGCTGTCTCGCGCGAGGTCGTGCAATTGTACCTCGAGGATTTGCCCAGATTGATTGAGAATAGCGTCAAGGTGCTTCTGGCCGAGTTTGCGCTCCTCTTCCTCCCGTTCGAGGCGCTGTTGCTCCCGCACATGCTGTAGTAGGGCACTGTCAGTACTGTTCGCGAGAGGACTGTGTGTAAAAGGCTCACATAGACGGCCTTTTTCCACTCTTCGATGACCATGTCTACCGTATTCCGTGCCAGCGCTCTAATGCGCTTCCTCTCCTTGTCGCTGGCGCCGCTCCAGTGCGCCTTGACTTTGCTCGCGACATTCGCAGCACCGCGTTGTGAGTTCACCAACCTTCCTTTGGAGCGCTCGATCTCGCGCACGATATGACCCCACGGGTCTTGCGGCTGCGCTGGACGGAACTCGAAAGATGAACGCTCCCCAATCATCCTTCCCTCCCTGCGTAACCTGTCGACGCGCTTCCAGACAGATAGCTCTCGTGCAAGCTCAGCTTCAAGCTGCTCAGGCGTCACCTCATCGTCATAGCGGTACGTGAACGTGTTCAGGAGCGCCTCCACGGAACCGCCGAAAGGAGGGGGCTTTGGTCTGTGTAGAGGATGAGAGTACATTGGTAGTGGTTTGCGCACAATTAACTTGACACGCTGGATGGGATGTTTCACAGGGGAGAGAGGAACAGCGGCTGAAGGAAGGACTTGGCCCGTCCCGTTCATGACGCAAGGAGGGGCACTGATAGACTCCTCCACAACGTCAGAGGAAGGGCCGGGGACTGTAGCACTGGTGCGCGAATGGCGACGAGGTCGTGTATGTCGACTAGGATCAGTGGCTCCAACATCGGCAGATTGACCAATGCGACGTTTCTTGCGTGGAGGAGGCGCAAGGCCATTATCCTGTGACGAGCCTGGTAGCCGCAGGGGGCCTTCTTCGCCAAGTTCTATTGGGTCATGGACAGGGGGCTTGGCTCTAGTAGGAGCCGGTACGCGCCGTGTAGGTATCTCAACGACTACTTGCCTTCCCTTACCCTTCCGGGTGAAAGTGGGAGCTGCACTATAGTCCTCGCTATGTACTTGTTTGCCTTTCGATTTCGCCTCGGCTTTGATGTTCCAGAACGCGACACTGGGGCTATCCTCTTCCTTACGAACCTTGTTCCGCGGAAGCGGAGGGGGGACGGCAGGAGCGTGCACCTGCAATATTTGCAAGCGTTCCGTATGGGCACTGCGCGTTGTGCGTCGAGAAGGGCCAGCAGACGCGGTGTGGTCAACTAGGTCGTATTGGGCTTGGAACTGTCCGATGCAATGTAAAGTTACATGGTGACCGGGTGCCCATAGACGTAGCTTACCCTCTGGAACACGTCGGAGCGGTCTTGTTTTGCAACCTAACAGACCCATTGATTCGTCAGTACAGCGCCAAGTACGAGACCAGGCTTCGTCATATGAGTATTGAAAGATGACGTAGTAGTGCATATAGAGAGAACATTTGCTTCATACAACGGTGTCGTGGGATGGGTCCAGTGTACAAACCGTAAGTAGGGGTGAACCTTCCCTTGTCCTACCCGCTCCCATCTCAAAACGAGTCTTGGACCAATTCATAGGATCCTAGCTGAACTCCTAAACACACATACCTTTGGATCATAGGTAAGCATAGACACAAATTTCTCCAGGTGGAACGCTTCGCGTATCTGCCCATTTCAATCATCGTAAAGACGACGCCCCAGTCGTGAACTCTGCAAGACGTACCAGGGTGTCATGAGTGTCGTACACCTTGTCCAGTTCCTCACGTCTTGTCTGAACCCACTGTGCCCTCACATCTTCCACGCTCGGCGGGTCGTCCACGTGGTTCCCTGAGGCCTTGCCAATGTCCGTAGGTTGCACAGACGGAAGAGCATGTTGCGAAGACCTGCGCCTTGCACTCATGGTGCGTGCGGGGGCGCGTGGGACCACCCGCGGCGGGTGATCTCAGTAGATATTGCACGGTTCGACGAGATCTTTGCACGAGCAAGCACGTAGAAACAGAGAGAAACAGAACAGTAACAGCAGCGGAGGAAAGCGGAAGCAGGATGGTGGTCGTGCAGGGTCGAGCATGTCGGGCAACGTCGTCTGTGAGACTGAGCTGCGTGTTTGGTCAGACCAAACAACGCACTGCAAGGAGCTTGCGTATTGCCATTTTCGGCGAACATACCATACGCCCCTACGTGGTGGTGTTCATAGTCTCGGTCCACAACCACTGGGATGGATGTGTGTATAACTCGAGTTGACTCGTCAAACATGTAGTATCGCGTGTATATAGTTTGCAATACCATTCTCATAAGGCGTCGGTCTAGTATTTACTCGGACTGCGGGGAGGGTAGTATGGATGCGTGTAATGCAAGAAGTGTTGCTGCCGAACAAACTCATGGAGTCCAAAGGAATATGTGCGAGGATCCATCGAAGTGCTATGTACGTCTCACAACCTGTACTAGCCTGATAAATCTAGAAGAACCAACGCAGCCCCCGAACGCGACGTAAGCAGCTCTATACACCTTTGGCGGAAATTCAACACCGGCAGCAGTACATAGTTCATCTGTGCTCTCTGAGTGAGTTCACAGGGAACACAGGTCATAAAGTGTGGCTTATGTTGCCCTATGCTGCTTCTATGGAAACAAGTAAGCTATCATGAACGAGTTGCGTATCATCACGGTGGGGCGTGAACGTCTTACCAGTACTAGGATCTGGCCTGTCGGAATTGCCCCATGATTCAGTGACATGATGCACGTAGGCATGATCAGACCGTAGGGCAGCGGGTCGGTAGGAAGATGAAACTACGGACCCGCACCGTGACATGACTTATGCTCCTGAATGTTCAAATTCTGGGAAACGCTCGCCGTAAGGGTCGGGTCCAATCTTGCCATAGCCCACAGCGCCGTCGTTTCCTTGGGGAAACTCCGCAAAGCTAAATGATTGTCAAAAAAGTTGAAGATTGCGCGCGAAGAGACGGACGTAGATACGTACGCGCTAGCATCGCCTTCATCCGAAAGTTGAAGGAGGTACGGAGGTCTGATCTGCTTGTTCACCAGTTTCTCCCAATCCACCTCTCTGAACCAACGATGCACAAAGACGTCTCCTTTGCCATTGTTGTGATTACCTAGTCGTTTCGAGGGGTCTCGCACCATCAGCTTGATGATCAGATCCTTTGCATTGAGATGTAATGCGGGCCACTTGATGGGGGCCGGGCCCTGTGCGATCCTCTCGTACAGGACAGCAGATGAGGTGTTCGTCTCGTGAAATGGGGGCGAACCGGACAGCATCTCAAAGATGAGTACCCCAAGCGCGTACCAGTCAACGCTCGTACCGTAACGCTCGCTGATGATGGTCTGGAACTTCGTCAGGACGCTGCAAGTACTACTGCGAAGTTGTGTACCACTCACCTCTGGAGCTTTGTAGTGGATATTCTCGCTTGACTTTGGCATTGATGAAACACCTGTGTTCGCCATACCGAAGTCGACCAATTTGATATGACCGTCGTGGGAGAGCAAGGTGTTTGCAAGGTTGAGGTCTCTGTGGACAATTCCTTTGTTATGGAGGTAGTTCAAGGCTAGTGTGATTTCCGCAGCGTAATACTTCGCTACGGGATCGGGGAAACGCTGTGATTCAAAGAGATTAGGTTTGAAAAAATCAAGCAGGTATAGCGACTGACACCTGCTCGTCGCAGAAGCGTGCTAAGTTCACCGCCGCGAACAAAGTCCATTACCATGTACAAGTTCTCGCTGTCTTGGAACGCTGCCCAGAGGTTGACAATGAAGGGATGGCGCACAGCTTGCAGTACGCTCTGCTCGCGACAGACGCATAACTCTTCTTTTGCCAGAACAATTTTCTTCTTGTTCATGACCTTGATCGCGTAGAAGCGCGAGTTGTGCCTGCTGCCAGCTGGATGAAACCTCGTGAGTTGGATGACCACTTACGGAGGAGACGACACTGAACCCGTCGGGCAGGTCTCCATACGAGTACGCGTGCAGGCGATTGCCTCACTTACCAACGTGCACACGTCCGAACCTCCCAACCCCTATCGTGCGTTCAAAAGTGAAGTCGGAGACGCTGTAAGGGTTTTGCGTCCGCCGTGCGTCTGCGTCGCCCGTGGGCGAGTTGGGACGGCTATCCGCCGAGTCGGATGGCGCCGTGTCGCTCGAGGACTCCAACAACGAGTCGCAATCATCAACAATTATGCTAGGCGTATGTTGCGCGGATGGGCGGGACGGCGAGGTTGAGCGAAGGGCCCCAGCGTCACAAGTCCTCTCCAAGGCTGGAGGACCACTGGTGTCCAAGCCCTCAGCTTGTTCCAGGGAGGCAACAACCTCGAGTGCAACTACACTGCCAGTGGAGCGCTTTAGAGGACCGTCGATCTCGAGCGCGTCGCCAGCGACGGTCTGCGCCAGTGAGCACCAGGGCTTCGCTCGAAGTTACTTTGGTCAAGCTACATACGATCTCACCTTGTTTGGGCGTCCTAATCGCGGTTGTGACGCGGAGCGTCTGATGAACGACAGGATGGTCTTCTTGACTGGGCCAAGCTCATGCTCCTGCTCAGGCTGCTCCAGAATACATGGTAGCGAACTGGTAGTTGCAGTCATCGTTAACGTTCACGATGTTCGAGCCGGCGCTACAGCATCGCGATGAGTCTGGGAAAGATCACGCGAACGTCGACAGCACAAACCTCTGTAAAAGCCTCGCTGTAAGTCTGCACTCTTGACAATCTTTGGACGGGGAGGGTGATAGCTGTCCACGGAGAGTCGCCGGTCGCCGTTAATAAGTGCAGGAAATCCTTGTAATCCATATACAATGCCCTGTCGCTTATTTAGCAAGCAGTGCTACGACATTGACGGTTCCTGTGCACCGACTCCCACGGATGTTGACACTATAGACGATGTCGACGCATCCATTTACGTTGAAACGGCGCCAGTAGCTTAAACGTCCGAGATAGTGACGCCCAATATGGCCGTGCGATTCATGTTCGTCGTCCGGCTGGTGATTCCGCGGCGGCGACTATCGGTATATAGCACGGCCGCACGAGTCATATGCGTCATAGTGTACTGGCTGTTTGCCTCTCTAGCACGTTCTTAGTCGAACATAGGAAATCTATTGAGTCATTGTGATTACAGTGCCTCACCTCGTTGCCTCGAAGATAACCTGAACGGCATATCAGCAGTGCGAAGAAAGACGTTCTGATAACGTTAGTTTCACTGCTCGTACTGCCATTGCACAGCCTGTCCGCCAAGTGAACTCAGTTATCCGGGACTTGGTGCCATATGTCAAGATGTCAGGTCGAGCAGAGGCGGAGGCGCATAGATGCCAGTGTTAGAAGTCAAGCCGCAAGGTCGCTGTACAAGCTGCATCGGCGTTGAAACGTTGATACGCTGCCAGCAACTTCGCTTCCAGTATATACACATCCCAAATAGGCAAGTCAGTATGATCAACTATGGGCGCTCGCTGACGGACCCAATGGATCCGCCCCCAAATCTCAGGCCCGGACAAGGTATATAGGATACGCCATTATATTGACGGATCGAGTACGACATGTTGTACAATCAAAAAGAGGGTGGGACATATAGGGTGAAACTCAACAAACACAAACTGATGCTATCCGGGCATGCAACCCAAGCCTGCGAACCGGCTCGGTTGCCACCAATTTGAAACTTCGGCGACATACATACTGGCATTGCATCTTCGACCTTCGTGAAATAATAAAAACCAATTACGCAATCCGTTAACCAGTCCGCCATGCCATTCAAAGCACCAGCACGCCGCGAGAGTTCGACGTCTCGAGCCCAATGTGCCCGTTCTTCGCGTCCGGGTGAGCGGGCGTCCACGCCGTCTTGCCACGGATCGCGCCCTTCTCCATACGGCTGATCTGCGTGTCCCGCTTGCGGCCCCACCCGAGCGGATCCTCGACGGTCTTGTTCTGGATCAGCGACGGAGGGGTGTACCACGAGGAGTGCAGCTCGAACGTGCCCTCGAACGTCGGATGCGCGAGCACCCGAACTGGCGCGTTCGAGCTCACCGCGGATGCGTTGAGGAGCGAGTTGGCGGGGGCGTTGGTGAAGGCGAGCTCGACCGGGGCGTTGAAGGTCATCGCTTGAACGCGGAAGGCTCCACCGTTCAGATCGAGGTGGTCGCCTGCCGTCTCGAGGTCCACGCTGGCTTTGATGTCACTACGCGGTGCACGATTAGCAAGATATTATGTAAGAATATCATATCAGCTAGGGAAACTTACCCGTTCCTGCTGTTCATGCGGAGAACAGTCCCGTTGCGCTCGTCCTGGTTGACGAGATTGACGTGCACCCGAATCGGAGCGTTGTCGGTGGTGAGGTCGAGCGTGGTCGAGGACGTGAAGCTGCCCTCGATCTTGCCGTTCACCGCACGGAGAGAGGCGACGTCCGCGTTCAGGGACTGCGGGCGTGTCAGTAAGGTTTATCATACTCAATCGCATGGTAGGGCCACGTACGTCGGCGGTCATCGGAGCGTTAGTCGACCTGAGATCAATCGACTTGAAGAGCACTGTGTCTGCCAATTCGGAGAGGTGGTGCGAGAACAGCGGGAGGTTGGTGCTGAGTTTGTTGACGGAGAGCGCGGAACCAGACGAGGAAGCAGGAAGACGAAGATGTACGTGGAAGTGGAGCTGGCGCTCGCGGCGAGGGTGGTCCCAGCGCGGTGTCTGTCACGATTCAGCCGTCAGGGGATTGCCGCGACAATGTAGACTAGAAAGAACTGACGAAGATACCGAGCCCGTGCTCGCTCGCAGAGGGGTGAAGGCGGCACACCGTAGCCTCCTGGAGCGCGTCTTCGACCTTGTACCAGACCTCGATGTCGACGACCGCATCGGTCCCGGCATCGTTGGACTGCGACACTTCGAACGCGCCATGGGAAAAGGATCCTTGCGCGAGGAAGAAGAGCTCGTCGGCGTCGACTGGGAACGTGAGAGATGTCGTTGCGTGGAGCGGCCACAAGCCATGGCCACCGTCCGGATCCAGCGTCCAGTTCACGTCGCCAACGCACTGGGAGGGATCGCTCGCAGGCAGATGGAAACGCGAAAGGTCTTTGGAAGGGCCAGGCCAGGGCTTCGTCGTGAGCTATATTGGGTGAACAGGTCAGGGGCGTTTATACGGGATATAGTTAGTATGTGTTGCAGCGACTCACCTTGACGAACGTCTTGGCGACGGCGTACACGAGCGGACGCCAGAACACGAGAAGAAGCAAAGCGCAGGCAGTAAAGTGCCAGAAACGACGCCTGCGAACGTTCCTGGGGCGGTCGGGGGAAATCACTCCGGGCCCATCGAGGGGCACATAGACAGCGTAGTAGCTCGGCGGTACGTCTTGAGCGACGACGGGCTCCGGAATTGGGCCCTTCGCCATGTCCGAGGGCTGAGCTGCAACGGCAAATGGGTTCTGAGGGTTAGGATTCATCGAGGGAAGTGATCAGTAGACGGCGATTTGCCAAGAATGAGGCAGTGACGCTTTTATACGGAGGGCGGCTCTGCGCGCGTCCATTGTCCCACACTGTTACGCTGCGTTGGAGGCGCCGGTCTACGTGATCGCTGCGCAGGTTGCGGACATGCGAGCCGCAGTTTTCTGTGAGGCTGCGCCGGTCAAGGACGGTAGTGTGGTGTGCATATCGATGGACGATCGAGCAGTAGAGAACGTGAGGTGAGACGTCGCGCAGTTGGCGGGGTGCCTGGCGGCTTATGCACCCGCAGCAGAATAACACACCAGCACATCGACGAAAAGGGAGAGTGTGTTGCGAAGTCCCGCCGGCCCGTCTCGAGGATGCTGCGATCATACCCATATTCATATTCCGAAAACATCGGCTTGCGCGCTCGGTACGGTGCCGCATTAGGCGCCCGCCCACATGGCTGCATCCTCCGCAGTCGTACGGCGCAGCCACAACTATCGTAACTCACCCCAGCCGTCCTTCAACACAAAGTTGTCGAGATTCGTGTCATGCAGTCCATCGTTATTCTCATGAGATGGCCCAATTATATGTGTGACGAGATACCCTAGTAGCTATAGACTATCTGGCTCAGAAGTCAATTCGAGTCCTAGGTCAATCGAAGTGCTAGCAAAGCTTAGAAGACAACTCACTTTGCAGAAGACTACAGTTAGATGGCGCAGCAGCGTATTAGGATGATCATGGCGTCTAAGTACGCGGAATATCTGATTCTGCAGCACGAGGGCGAACTACAGGTTCCCGAGGTCGAGCGCAAGCAAGAATATGTCCTGCCTTGATTAGAATGCTTCGTCCTTGACCTTGGCGCTGTTGAGGAACATTTGCATCCCCTTCTTCTCGCCGTACCATATGGTGAAAAGCGCCTTTCTTGCATCCCATGGCGACATCTTCTGTCCGTCAACTTGAGCGCCTTGCAGCTCCAGCGAGTAGTGCCCTCGTCGGTCCTTGAGCCCAATCATCATCTCCGTGTTATCGGCCCTATGTAGCAGTCGCGTACGACTGAGAGGCATGACCGCGCCTTGCGCTCTGGTGTGCAGAGGGGATTGGATGACAAGCATTCGTTCTGAGGCGGATTTTGAGGCTCCACCAGCAGAAGCGGCGGCAGGGATGATGAACATCTTCCGGACAATTCTGGAGCGACCTCCGAGCAGCACAGCAGCAAGACCGACGCCTCCCGCGAAGTTCGCGAGCGTGAAAAGACCTCTTTGCCACAATGGCCTCGGAACATAGTGTCCTACGCGTTCGGAGGCTTCATTCGACGCCTCGGTAGGAGAGATGGATGCGTCTTTTGGGAGTTCTTCCCACGTTGTCCAGTGGTTGAACGTGAGTTCACATGCTGAAGCTCTGACATGGATAATAGTGGTAAGGAAGACGAGTACACAGCAACACTGTACGTCCACGCACGTCACGACCAAGTCCGCAATGACCAGGAAATATGTCCACCGCGCCCACCAAGCCAACTTCCCACAATCGTATATGGGGCGCACATTTTCGATGCTGACACCTTGGGACTTGAGAGATCGAGGACCGACCTGAGGCAACCGTACCGTTTTGAGTCGAGCGAATAGTGTGGACATCCTATACGCCGGCCAGGCAACTTGCGGGGAGGCCCAAAAGCAGGATGAGGTAGCGGGGTTCTTAAGAGGCTTGTCCAAGTGGTTAGATAGTAGAGACCTGGGTTTAGCTTGAAGTCCTGGACAAGTTGTGTAGCGCACCGCGTTCGCGAAGCAGCGCTGAGCGCGTAGGGCGGCAAATAGACGCCCTTAGATTACATCATACTAATGCACACATAGTGGGCACAACGAGCTATATCCTGTTTTCTTACTCGTACTAGCTGCGAATCTGAACTCGTTATATGCGGCATAATTCGAACTATTGGCCATTCGCAAGCTTCAAGCTTTGGAAGAACTTGAACTATACCATCTACCGCTATCATTCTTCTCAATCTAGCACGCGTATAAAACTTTGAAGTGTTTGAGGAGTGAGTGAGTGCTATGGTCTACGTATACGCAACTACCTCCTTGACCGTTCTCATTTTACCTGTGATCTTCCGGCTCCAAGTGCTGCCCTAGTAGTACAGTACTACACTACTACTAGCCACAGGGCAAGTCTTATGCAGAACCCCCCTCGAGTTACCAGCGATGCGAATATCATCTGGATATGTACCATGAAGATCCCGCCGTTGAATCCAAAAGCTGCTGCTAGTGCATCTCGAAGTCACAATAGGGCTTCTACCGTATCGCAGATATTCTGGGTCGCAACTTTGATTAATATCAACCCGAAGGTACCTCATAGAAGCGGATCAAGCATGCTCTTGACTGCCTATGAGTGCACCCGACTCCCTTCTCCGCCGCTCATGATCTAGGCATGACCTGCTAATTACCCCGCGCGGCAACACAACAGGTCATGCGGATGGTGCGGAACCGACAGAGGTTCCCTTCCCAAGGTCCACAACGTCAATAGACGGCGTCCCAGGCTCAATGTCGGACACTTCCAAGCTTAACGGCTTGTTGCTTTCCGCCGGCCCGGCTGAGATGTTGGGCGGAGAAGGGTCAGAAGAACGCAGAGCATATGGCTCCGTGTGGTTCTGGCATGTACGTACGTCCCCCATACCGTATAAAAGTCCTGCAGGAAATGAGGACTGAACACGCTCAAGCTGAACACCCATTTGCCCAAGATGCAACGACTCGGTGCTTGCTCACTTGCAGCTTGGATCGTCCTCTCGTTCGGCGCGGGTGCGATCGCTGCCTCGCTCGATCTAAGGGCGTCGGGCAGTACTTGCACGCTCTCAGCGAGCGGGTCGGACGATGCTCCCGCTTTCCTTCAAGCGGTCTTAGGCTCCTCGTGCTCGACTGTCGTCGTTCCCTCTGGGACTACGCTGTCTATCCAGTCCAAGATGAATATGACTGGTGCATTGAACAAGCACATCGTTGGTCCATTCCGCTCTTCTCGTCTCCCTTTAGAACTCATAGCTATGCATCGCGGCAGAGTGTCCAAGGGACAGTCAAATTCAACCCGGATATAGACTACTGGACCGACAATGCGTTCACATTTGACTTCCAGGACCAAGTCGCCTTCTGGCTGCTCGGCGGCAAGAACATCGTTTTAGACGGCGGAGGCACCTTGGACGGCTCCGGCCAGGCGTGGTACGACGAGTTGTAGGTATCTCTCGTGCGGATTTCCAACGGCGTCTCTGAGTCGACACTCACGAAGTCATATAGTGCGAAGCACAGCTCAACGCTGCGCCCTATTCTGCTCACCGTCTTCCAAGCGACGAACGTGACCATCCAGAACATCCAGATGATCAACGGTCCCGAATGGATCAACTTCGTAAGCCTCCACTCGCTCTACCAACACAACTCGCCACTCATGGTACCTCTAGGTGAACGAAGGGCAGGACATCACGTACCGCAACATCACCATATCAGCCGTCTCAACGTCGAAGAATGCCGCGAAGAACACGGACGGGTGGGACATTTTCCGGAGCGACAACGTCGTCATCGCCGACTCGAACATCAACAACGGCGACGACTGTGTCAGCTTCAAGCCCAGTGCGTATGCCTTGCTTTGTTTCCGTGCGGAGACCCCTGTTCATAGTTTGGCTGAATGTAGATGCGACGAACATCTTGGTCTCGAACCTCTCCTGCAACGGTTCTCAGTAAGCATGCGCTCGTGGCTCCTACTGAAAACGTCTCGGGCCTCACCAGCTATGTAGCGGCATATCCGTCGGTTCGCTCGGGCAGTATGAAGGCGAATATGACATCGTCCAGAATGTCCTAGCAACGTACGTCTCCCTCTTCTCACCTCGTGGCATATGAGCTGCTAGCTCGTTACACTTCACATCCTGCCACAGGAACATCCGTATGTCGAACGCGCAGAACGGCGCACGCATCAAGGCATGGGCGGGCAAGGGCGTCGGCTCAGGCCTCGTGAAGAACATCACGTTCGACGGATTCGTTGAGACTAACGTCGACAACCCGCTCGTCATCGATCAGGTGCGTGCTAATCCTCTGCAGGTAGTAGGAGCGCGAAGCGTCTGACGAACCCTTTGTATGGGACGACGTCGTAGTGTTATGAGACGAGCGACTCGGATTGCGCAAAGTACCCGTCGAACACGTATATCCAGGACGTGTGGTTCAACAAGTACGTATCATCGTGGAAACCGTCCGTCTGCAGCGCTCGTATTCATCACGATTGTTCGCTCGGTCGTCCAACTTGTAGCATTTCCGGCACCTCATCTGGTAAGGAGAAGGCTGTGGTCGCCAGTCTGTCTTGTTCTCCGGACGGCCGCTGCAGCAACATCAATGTGAACGACATCAACGTCGTGTACGTATATTCTCTTCTCTGTCCATGCGTGTGTGGGATTGGTAGCTTAATCGTTGACACATTTCACACAGGCCTCCTTCAAAGTACGGCGCGGCGGAGTACTCGTGCGCGAACGTCGAACTCAGCGGTGATGTCGCATCGCTCTTTGGGACGTGCGATACGACTGGGTGAGATAGCGCCGCTTAACCCGATGCGTGCGCGTGTGGAGGGGAAGTCTTGATGGAGATAGCGGTTGGTAAACAACGAACAGCAAAATGTACGATACAACAATTGAGAAGAACGACGACAAGCTATATACACTCAATAAGTGACACCAGAGTGAAGATGGAACTATCTCGTACACAATATGGCACCGGCCGCTAAGCATCCCTAACATAACATACGCGATAACCCGAGCTCAGCTCATAATCCGCCATGTAACATGTTCATACATATCCGTGATTCACGGCGCAACGTCTTTCGGCCGCTCCACCGTCGTGAGGCTCACAGGCGCGTTCGTCGTGAACACATTCACGTCTCCATCTCCATGGGACCACATCGTCCGTCCCCACGTCGTCCAGCCCTTCACCAAGTCCTGCCGCTCCTCCTCAAACTCACACACGCGCGTCCGGTTGTTCCCCGCCGGGTCGAGCCCGCTCGCGTCGCACTTGACTGTTGCATGCCCGTTCCTCGTCGACGCCTGGTACGCACCCTCGTACGCCGTCGGCAGCGCGACGGCGGCAGGCGCGTTCTCCGTGCGCGCGTAGACGACGAGCCGTGTGCGTAAGGGTAGGGAGGTGACGTTGAGCGAGAGCGGGCTATTCGAAGTGCGCACGAGCATGTCGAAATTGTTGCCGGCGCCCCATCGGCGGGTGCCGTTGAGGAGAGTGACGCGTGCGTTGACCGGCCTGTCGCAAAGACGAATGAGCTCTCTTGCGTTTGTAGAGGAAGCGTCTAGGGGGAGAGGAGGGTACTCACGAGTTCTCGTTCAGGAGAGTGAGGTTGGTGAAGTAGAAACTATACCGGTCATCTCGACCGAGAGCGATGTCGGTGTTGATGGCATCGTTGGAGGTTTTGAGGAATAGCGACCGCGAGACGTTGAAGTTCCCCGTGATCTTGGCGTTGCTCGTGGTCAGGCTCGCATGACCGGCCGCCAGATACTAGGTGGACAATATGCAGTTCATGTTAGTGGGAGGAGACAGTACGAGGGCGGCGGGGGTGACTGTGGTTGGGATACGTACGTCACTGTGCATAGGCATGTTGCTCGATGAGAGTGAAATGGAGTCAAAGTGAACACGTCGAATAAGGTCGGAGACGGTGTGCTGGAAGTGTGGCAGATCGGTCTCGAAGGATTTGATCCTCACTTTGTCCCAGATGTTGCGGGTGATGGGGAAGCGGACGTCAATGCGGAAATTCAGTGGGCTAGGGAACTGGGTGTCCTCCGAAGGCGTCTAGGTGTCCCATGTCAGATTATCAACGCGAGCACCATGGAGATGGATTGGATAGGACGTACCAGGATACCTATGCCCTTTTGGTAGTCGTGGCGTTCGAGCAAGCATATGTTCACCATGTCCAGGGCGTATTTCGCCTCGTAAGTCGTTGTTATGTCCACCTGCACGGTGTTCATGGGAACAGAGCCGTCATCAGAAGGGAGAAGGTTGATAGACCCTCGGGCCAATGCCCCTCGAGCGAAGATGTAGAGGGCTTCCGAATAGAGAGGGAGCGTGAAGGACGCCACAGATTCTCTCCTTGAGGAGCGAACTTGGAGCTGAGAAGAGGCCCGCACACAACGCTCGACTTTCCCGTCGGCGGGCAATGGCCGGGGGAAAAGTATGTCGGTCTGAGGGCCACCAGGATTGTTTCCAGACCTCTATGTGAGTAAGAGAACTCGTTAGCGCAAAGTGAGCGCAGAAGGCGTGAGCAAGCTATGACAACCAACCCCTGGACGCTGAGGCATCCGCCATTGCGCGACAGCAAAGGCGCTGCGGGCAAAGGCTACGATGACTACCCAGACTAGCAAGCCGATGCCTAGGGCTTTCAGAAAGCGTATGGATGCACGTTCGGTTCGAACATGGTGGTGAGTAGTGTAGTCGTGCTGAACAAGAGTTGCTTGAGGTGTGCTTGTTTCGGCTTCCTGGTCCAACCGCTGAGAGGAGCTGTTTCCAGGGTACGCAGGGGGTGGTGCTGCGAAGTCCTCGCTGCCCGCCTCCGATAGCGGTGCTGCGCGAGGCTTAGTCGGAGACTCGGGCGTATCGTCAGGTAGGATCATCGTTCACCAAAATTCCTCCGGTGATTCCGCAGCTTGCGAGAGCTAGAGGCGTTGCGGACGAAACTGACTGCGACGGGGCAACCTACGTGACGGTCAGGACGAAAACAAGGAACGGCGGGACTGCGATGTGTATTGGCAAAGTTGCCATCAATCCCACAGTGGCTGCGCGCCTCGCGTAGTCGCCGACGGCTTAGGACTGGACAAGTTCGATTGGGAGTCAGACCATCCACATGGTCCCCATGACACATCCAATGCTGCGCGCTCTGCTGCGCGATCGCTGCGCCTTCTCAATTCCTCGGGCGGAGGGGAACCGCGGAATCATATTGAGTGCATGTACAACGCGTGCAAGTGGTATAGTATGAGACGCGCCCACCGACTTCGAGAATCGCCGTGTACTGGCCGGCGCCGAGCGCGGCAGAGGCCCTTAACTCACATCAGGTCCGGGAACTAGTACCCCATATAGGCGCATTGACTACATTGAATGAAGTTAGCTTATGATTGGCCATCTCGTTGAACACCGTCAAGAACGAACCGCAGCGGCAGATCTTCGCAGTATGTCCCAGCCTGAGTATGCACGCACTTAGGCGCCGGAAGCGCGCGCATCGACGCGTGCGTTCGACATAAGCGCCAGGCGCATCGTACCTATCCTCCTCCATCCACCATCCACCGCCCTACAGCTTCGAAGATGGTACGAATTTGGAGCACTTCAGGAGCTTTAGCCACCGGACTGACATATCCTCGTAGCTTCCGCTGTCTCTCCTCAATGCTGCGCAGAACAAACCTATGGTGAGCCCCGTCGAGACAAATTGGCCGACGCGTCAAGGCTGAACCCACAAAGACTGACTGCACACACCTCGCCGCTGCGTAGCTCGTCGAGCTCAAGAATGGCGAGACATTCAACGGCCATCTTGTCAACTGCGATAACTTCATGAACATCACCCTTCGCGAGGTATACCAGACGAGCGCGGAAGGAGACAGGTTCTGGAAACTGAAAGAGTGCTACATCCGGGGCAGCACGGTACGTTCATCACTTTCTATCAGTTTTTACACCTGCGGCCACCCGTGAACTTTTGAATATCCCCCGTAACGACGCATTCGACCTATGAGAGTGGGGAGGACGGGCAACCTAGGCCGGAACGCCTTGAACCGGTCCTTTGCTTTGGCACTCGAGACAGGCACCCAAATCCAACCATGGATCACAGAGTAGCCCCATGAATGCTGCTGGTTGTCCCGCCAGGAGTTCAGCTCAGGTCATTCCCGGTCCCTGAGTAGAGCAAGCCAACGTCCTTGGCTTGCTCCTCATATCAATACACCTCCGATGTCCTGGAAACTGGGTTGTGCTGCGGTACTTGTATTGGTCTGTTCACTAACAACAATGCTTGTATCTTCTCAGATCAAGTACCTGCGAGTACCAGACACGCTTTTGGACGCCGTCAAGGAGGAACAACACCGTGCAAGGGAATCGGGTCGGAGTGCACGTGGTGCCCATGTTAGCGGTGCGGGAGCTCGGGGACGTGGCGCGCCACCTAGAGGTAAGTTCATCATCTCCCAACGTTGCCTTTCAGTATACTCAAATTGTCCACAGGTCGCGGAGCAGTGCGAGGTGGCCCAGTTCGCGGCGCACGTGGACGAGGGAGAGGAATGTGAGGTTCCTATCGGCGGTACCCTCCTCTTCTTTTCCTCAATCCTTGTCCTTCTGCTTTCGCGTGTGAGAATACGACTATCCGGACAGTTCCCTCAATTGTACAGCATATACATATAGCAGCGGAGATCATCACGCCAGTGGATATCCGGACGACAGCGTCAAGGATAACCTTTCCAGGCGAAGTGACAACGGTAGGAACTTAATCCCACACGTCTTTAATGACGTTGGACGTGATCTCAAACTCAACCTTGTCCGATCCATCCTCCGCCTTCTTGTATATCCATTGGCCCTGTGCATGCGTGAGTACGACTGCCTCAGTAATTCGGACTCGGATTGGCTTACCCGATATACGATGGAGCCTATGCCAACAAGCCTCAAGGCTGCGCCCTCCCGTAACATCATATTGCGCACCGCGACCTCTATGTTGGCGTTGTTCAGGCCCTCGAGGCGTACATGCGTTGGGCGCCAGTCGTGTAGATTCAAACGCAGCTCGCGCAGCTTGTTCGCCTTCTGAACGGCTTCTTCGTATGGTGCCTGCCCCATGCCAGTCAGTATCTTCTATCCTTTTCTGGCCTTCGATATCGTGAACTCACCGACTCAGGGCTCCACATAGTCGTACACGATAGGCTCTCGAGGTTTGGGAAGACGGTGCACATGCACTCGATGTCCTTGAGCGTCATCTGCGTCGAGTCCGCCGTGAACCGCTTGAGCGTGTCCCTATGCGTCGCAGACATGTCGAGAATGAACGAGCGCGGGACGAGCGCCTCGCCCTGTGTCGAGAACGCGTTCAGCGTGAACGACTCGAGGCTCGGGCGGGGCGTCAGCCGCCGGATCCATGGCCACAGCTGCTGGAAGCCCTGGATGTGCACCGAGCTCGTGCGCACGGTCAGGTGGCGGAGGTTCGCGGCGGGCACGTCATCGTAGCGGGTGAGGGCGGCGCCAAAGTACTCGGTGTCAAGCGTCTCGAGCTGGGGGAGGAAGGTGAGGATCTCGAGGATGGCGGCCGAGGGCGCGCCCTTGAGGCGGAGCGCGCGGAGGCGCGGGAGGTGCGAGAGGACTGAAATGAGAATCGAGGCCGGGACACCTGAACAGCGCTGCACAGACGACGACACAGCGAGTGGGGGGAGGGGGGAGGAAGGGGGTAGCAGCGGGCACACACGACGCGTGCGCGCGTAGGGAGGCAGGCAAAAGGGGGGAGAACGGGATCAGGACGTACAGTATAGCGGATGAGGCGCGCGGGAAAGGGAACTGACGCCCAACTCGAGGTGCGTGAGGCTCGCGCCGAGCTTCTCGGACCAGCCTTGCAGGATGCGCGGCTTGCCCTCCATGCACCAGATCGAGACCTTCGTGAGCCCGGAGAAGTCTTGCAGCTTCGCCCAGACGGAGTCGCTCAGGCCGTAGAACGTCCGGATGACGAGCTCGCGCAGGGGCAGCGTCTGGAGGATGTCGAGGTAGCGCACAAAGTCGCCCTCGTCCGTCCCTTCCGCGCTGTCGTCGCTCCAGGTGAAGCCTTCGAGGTTGACGCACATTTTGAGGGCCTTACGGCAGTCGTCCATCAGGTCGGGACGATGGAACCCGACCGCACCTGCGTATGATTCACAAATGAGTGAGATGTGCACACATAGATACTGAAATACGTGTTCTTCCGACCGTTCTCTCGCACGTGGCGAACATACTTCGCATACTCCGGCCTCTGTAGTATAGTGGCCGATGGATGCACTACGATGGGTCTCTGCAATAGGCTCATTCAGTCGCAACTTGCCATAGCTTGCAAACGCAGAGCAATGGGGCACACCTGCAATTTGTTGTATGTAGTCACACGAACGTCAAGCGTTCGGTACAAAAGCGGCGTTGCCGCATTGTGGAATGCTTTTGAAAGCTGCGCACACGTGTGGAGGTCTCTACGATCCGTGAGATGTTCCAAAATGAGAGGAAGCACGTCGAGAGGCAGACAGTCTACAGCGGCGACGTTGGGCCCCGGTAGAGCCATACCAAAACCTGTTCATCAGAGTAGCGTCAGCAATTGCGATAAGTGCCGTTTTCACACATTCCACGCGATTTTGAGAAGACTCACGCATTCACGGGGCAATGCAAATAGTCGAGAAAGATGCTCTCGTTCCGAAGCCGTGGGTCCGATGCGAGGGGCGTGGTGGGCGAGGCTGAGGAGATGCGGGGACAATCAGGCAAAGACGACTGCTCCGGTCCCGAGGCACAGACCTTTATAAGCTGCTAGCGTGTTCGCAAGCGTCCGTGTGCCCGCGTGTGCCTGCCCCACTGCTGGCTTGGCCGCGATGTCCGTGCGATCAGACGAAGATCTGTGGGATCGGATGATGTGAGCCGGCGGCAGATGCGACGACGAGTTAGCCTCCGATGAGTTCATCGACTTACCCCTTTGTTCTGACCTCACACGGCGTCCCTGGCTAGGTGTGTAACCTCGCGGGAAGCGTTTTGCCTACCTTCGTAGAACGTGTAGGACCCCTGGCTGACCCGATGGAATAGATGATGAGAGTCAGGTTCAACCTCATGCACTGAAGTTGCCACCATGACTCCACCGCGCGGGCATCGCGTGATCAGCGCAGTCTACTTGTAGCTGGTGGTCAGACATGGCAGCAATACACGACTGTAAAATCCGTGGTCCCCACAGCCACACAACCTCTGCACCAGTACCTTGGTGGCAAAATGTGTGGGCGAAGAAGCTGCAGCCAGCTGACCGTGGTACCGTTTTGGGTGAGCTTTCAACCCAGATTGGGTAACTAAGTTCAACGGGTCTTCGTCTTCCGATATGTAAGACAAGCATGTCTAGCTCCACTCAAACGCGCTCGAACGCCGTTCAACAATTCAACGCTGCCTGGAATGTGCATGTTGACTGGAATCACTCGGTCAAGTCGG
The DNA here is from genome assembly GCA_022376465.1 of Cubamyces lactineus. Lineage (NCBI taxonomy): Eukaryota > Fungi > Basidiomycota > Agaricomycetes > Polyporales > Polyporaceae > Cubamyces > Cubamyces lactineus. Next base: position 252,099 of record JACDTU010000017.1, on the reverse strand, counting down.
ACTTCTCGGCCATCTCGGGCTGAACTTGAAGGGAGGAGCTACGCCGGTTGTACACCGACAACTCATTACTTGTGATTCCAGCGAACCGACGCCCGTCTAAGCCCTCCGGATGCTGCTGCAGGCACGGTACCTTCCTTAGCCCTGGTTATCGCCGCAGCGTATATTACCGGCAGCTTGCGGAGAACGTCATGCCGTTATCTGTGTGGTTGCTCGCCGACCCAACCTGATCAAGGCGTCAGTGCATGCCCGCTGGTGCACCCATTCAATCCCAGTCTATGAATGTCTATCGGTTCTACCACGTTCTGTGACTCATGTTCGTCGCGCTGTATTCGACTTCTCTCGGACCCTCTCCATCCTGACCAAATTTCTGACAGATCCAGCCGCTGCTTGATGTGCATGGTGGAAGACACTAGGGTTCCGATGACCACATTCGACTTGACCTTGGCCTCGGGCCCGACGCCATCGCTGCAAAGACCGTAGCACTCATCTGACATGACTCACTTCCAACGAGTCGCGACAATGAGATCACGTCCGCCACATACAAGTACATCAATACTCGAGATATCAATCAAGGGCGCACCCATATACACGGCTGGCCACATCCCTCCATGACGCTCTATCCACCGCGAAGCTCTCCGCATACTCGACCTCGAGATGGTGCAGCCTCTTGCCGACAATGACGAGACTGTGCAGCGGCTCCCCGTACACCTCTGGTGGCTGCGTCAGAAGCTCGGCCAGCGTGCCCGCTACAATCCGTTCCTCTGACCCTCCGCCGACGCGGGAGAGCGCGATGGCTAGTGTCGAGTCGGGTTTGAGTGTCCCGCTTTGCCGCTTTTCTTCGATCTCTATGAGCTGGGATACCGCTTGAGGGATGGACATGTACCGCGGGGGCTCGTATATTTTTCGTCCTCTGTCATTGTAGGATCCCCATCAGTTCATCGACGCCTGAACCGCCACGAAACGCGGTCAGCGTATGAGAGAGAGCGAGACGCACCGTGCGAGGTTCTCTTCGCTCTGCTCTTTCACCTTGATGTCGAGCAGGACGAGAGTATGCATTCCGAGATCCGCGTTCTCCTTGATCCGGTCGTAGAAGCTGTCCGGCTTCCATGTCTCCGTGAAAAACACGAGCGAGACCGTCTGTCCGAAGTTATATAGCTGCAGTCCGCACGCACCGACGGCGTTCATGATCGACGCGTTGTGAATTACGCGCGTCTGGATACCGAGCGAGCGTGCACGCAGGACGATGTCCGTGTGGGTTGTGGCGCTGTGAAGCACACGAAGTTAGCCCAGAGCTTTGCATGAGAATGGCGAGCGTTTATACCCGTATGGGTCGCCGACGACAAGAAGGGAGATATCCTCCTTGTCCGCGTCCTTGAGGATCTCGTCGCTTTGGGTCTCGACCATATCGCGATCGGCGACAATCAGTTCTTTCCCGTAAAATGCTTCCTTGATCGACCAGTAAGCACAGCATTTGCTAGGGAGACAACGATACACATCGTACCAGGCGCTCTTTTTGTACCATTAGTATACTGGTGTAGGCCTCGAGGTATACCCTCGAAGATCCCTTTACAGCCTAATCATAGTAATAGCAAGTCAATAAGTGAACTCAGGGATTCAGAAGTAGGCTCCTACCTCCAACCCACGGAGCGTGATATCCTTCTCATCGCATAGGCCCAATCCAATGATGTAGAACATTTCCCTGCAGATACTCTCTTTTCTGTGCTGCTGCACAGGCGCTGTGTAGTACGTCCGAGCGAGCGGGAACTTGACAGACGAGTGAAAAGATAAGATCTCGATCAAACAGTTTGCTATAATCCGGATCTCAGATCTGCATGGCATTTGCCGCCGGGAGACTTTCCGCTTCGGACGTGTAAGTACGAACCCAGACGACAATATACAGTACTCCAGGGAAAGCAATTCACCAACAACGGGCGCAAAATATGATCATTAGCGGAATCGTAGAATTGCCATCGTCTCCAGACGACCTCTACCACCAAGCAGCCCAAGAAAGAGACAAACAACCAGGTCGTGTATACTGCTCATGCTAACTTAGTAGTGACAACACACCAAACCATATTACACAGCAAGGCTCATCCAAGGAAATACTCATAATGAAACCGCCCGGCCACCCTTCACCAGACCCATCCCGGTCTTCCTGTCCTTACTGGGATCGACCTCGAGGTCCATCGGGTCGCTCGGCGAGCCTGCTGGGGAATTGATGGGCTCGTCCCCACATCCACAATCGTATGTCTCGTCAAGATGTGCGCAGTCGAACTCGGGCTTTCCGAGTCTTTTGTTGACTTCGTTGTGTACGGCGCAAAGCCTACAGATGCAGAAGTTATAAGTCGTCTGGTGTGTAAAGAAGAACGCACTACTTACCAGGTGGCAGCGGCTCGTCGTGAAGATGTCTATGAGAACATTAGGATCAATAGCACGGTACTGAGTATGGAAAAAGCTCACTTGTGGAGGGAATTTCTTGAGTAGTAGCTGGAACTCTGCCGCGCACTCGCCGCATGGGTACAGCCGGGACATGAGATGGAAGTAGTTGTTTAGCGCGTCTCGTTCATCTTGGGTTGGTTCCTGAAGCCAGCAAACGTCACACAAGAACTCTCACATGAGAATGAAGTAACGCACCTCGGGAAATCGCAGAGTCATAGTATGTCTGGAGCACACACCGACACAGCTAGTCAATACATCGACGTGCACATGCGCTTCTTCCGCGACACTCACAGTAGCTTCCACGTCGCTCGTCCAAGTTCAGCTCTATGCATTCCCATTCGTTATAGTGTATAGACACAAAGCAACCGGGTTCACTCACTTTGCTGTAGCATTGCCCAGCTTGCCCATGATCACCTCCCCATGCACGCCATGCGTTGGAGACGGCGGCGGGACCAAGCCTCCCTCACCGAAGAACTCTCCTGTCCATGTGTCGACGTACGTCCTTGATGGTGGGTGCAGTAGTGCCAGCGAGCCCAGGAGAAACTGTCGGAATGGGAGGTCATACGACCCCGCAAGTTAGACCGCACAACCCTCTTACAGCGCCCGAAATGAAGGGGGAGTCGTACGAGAGCGAAGACGGAGAAGAGGAACGCTTTGCTGAATCGTGTTATCATTCCAGGGTCGTTATTACTGTAGAAGCAGAGGAAAGGAAGCTAGAGAGGAAGACGGATGGGCAGTCAGTACACTGAGCACAAAGTGGTTGATGGACGGTAGAGTAAGGCGGCGTGGAAGCAGGAGTCGCGAGCGCTCGCGATGGTGGCTGGGCTGATCGCGACTGCCTCAGCGCGCGCGTACTTTGACAATGCACTACTTATCGCGGCGGGCGTTGTTGTAGCATGCGGAGTCATTCCAGCACACGAGCGTTCGCGATGATATTTTGACCTCCTCGTGTACCTAAGGTGATGGTCGCGCGCCGGTAAATGGCCGTTGTTGAGCATCCTGAGGAGGTCGTAGTCGGGGAGGCAGCGCGCGGTGTGACCGGAAATCTCGCGTAGATAAGCCGAAGTTCAAAATCCGATAAGCTCGTCTATAGCTACAATCTCGAGCTACTTGAAGCTTCTTACCCACCGTCTCTACTGACTCACGACCATCACCACCGCCTCTCCACTGACTCGCCGACAGGCCCAATAAAAGCGCAGGAGGGAGTGCACGAAAACCATCAGAAACCAGAAACCATGGCCCCCATTCACGTCGACGAGTCCGCCGGCTCAGACGAGACCGGCAAGGGCACGCCCGAGCAGCCCTACCAGACCCTCGCGTTCGCCCTCTACAGCCACCCCGAGGAGAAGTTCGTGATCCGCAAGGACGCGGCGGGCACGTACGAGGAGCCTACGCAGTCCGCGCTGAAGAAGGCGAAAAAGGGCGCGGATGGCATCGAGAAGAAGCGCAAGAAGGCGGAGGAGCTCGCCGAGCGCGAGGCCAAGGAGAAGGCTGAGGCGCGCGAGCGCAAGGAGAAGAGGCTCGAGGAGAGCAAGAAGATCGTGCTCCAGGAGGATCCCAGTTTGCCTGCCGCGATCAAGGTGCGCATTGAGATTTCGTCGTGCACGCGACCGAGCTCATATCCTCGCGTCACAGTCAAAGATCGGAAACCTCACGCCTCTTCGGTCAAAACGTATCAGGACATCGGGATGGGTGCACCGTCTCCGCGACCAGAAGGAGATCATCTTCGTCGTCCTCCGGGATGGTACCGGCTACCTCCAGTGTGTGCTCTCCGGCCAGGTCGCGCAGACCTACGAAGCTCTCACTCTCACGCTTGAATCGACAATCGAGGTCGTCGGCACGCTCAAGACTGTTCCCGAGGGCCAGACAGCGCCAGGTGGACACGAGCTTGTTGTTGACTACTGGAAGGTCCTCGGAGCCTCTCCTGGTGGCGAGGACGCATTCACCAACCGATTGAACGAAGTAGGTCATCACAAAATCACTTCGTGTGCCAAAATTCAAGCTTGATACCTGTAGAAATCCGATCCCTCAATCCAAGCCGATCTCAGGCATCTCGTCCTCCGTGGCGAGACCGCCTCTGCAGTCCTCAAGCTGCGCGCCGCCCTCCTCAACGCCTTCCGCCAATCGCTGATCTCGCACGATCTGCTCGAAGTCACGCCCCCATGCCTCGTACAGACCCAAGTCGAGGGCGGCGCGACGCTCTTCAAGCTCGACTACTACGGGCAGCCCGCGTTCCTCACGCAGAGCTCGCAGCTCTACCTCGAGACGTGCCTGCCCTCGCTCGGCGACGTCTTCTGCGTGCAGGAGTCGTTCCGCGCGGAGAACAGCCACACGCGCCGGCACCTGAGCGAGTACACGCATCTCGAGGCCGAGCTCGCGTTCATCACCTTCGACGACCTCATGGACCACATCGAGGCCGTCATCTGCGAGACCGTCGACAAGCTGCTCCAGGACCCGGCCTCGGCCGCGCTCATCAAGCAGCTCAACCCGACGTTCACTGCGCCGGAGCGGCCGTTCCTCCGCCTCTCCTACGTGGATGCGATCAAGTGGCTCAACGAGCACGACATCAAGCACGAGGCCGAGGACGCGCAGGGGAACGTGATCAAGGACGAGCAGGGCAACCCCGTCATGGTCGAGCACAAGGTCGGCGACGACATCGCCGAGGCCGCGGAGCGGAGGATGACGGACATCCTCGGGCGCCCGGTGTTCTTGTACGGCTTCCCTGCTGAGCTCAAGGCGTTCTACATGAAGAAGATGCCCAAGAGCGGCGCGGACGGCGGCCCGACGTTTACGGAGAGCTGTGATTTGCTGATGCCGGGTGTTGGTGAGATCGTCGGTGGGTCGATGAGGATTGCGGACGAACACGAGCTCCTCGCTGCGTACAAGCGCGAGGGTATCGACCCTGCACCGTACTACTGGTTCACTGACCAGCGCAAGTACGGAACCTGCGAACACGGTGGTTACGGCCTTGGCGTCGAGGTAAGCAGTTGTTCAAACATCGAGTATATGCACAGCTAACCGTCTTCTCAGCGGTTCTTGGCGTGGCTCGCTAAGAGGTATACGGTCCGCGAGTGCTCACTCTACCCGAGGTACGTAACACTTCTCGCCGCGGAACGATAGAAGAAGAACCACTAACGTTCTTGATAGGTGGCCCGGTCGTGCGACGCCGTAAGCCGTTACGAGTGATGTAAGAGGGCAAGAGGTGTATTCTTAGGTGTTGTATAGATCCAATTGTCACCATGGTCAGTCCCCGGGTAGAGCGCGCTCGTATCAAATCTGTCATCTCGCAGTGTCGTCGAATAAGTTATTGCTGAACGATAAGCGTCACGAGGACATGGCCACGAAGGCGTTGAAGTTGTACGTCTGCGGGCGCTCTTGCACGACGAACTCGTCCTTGCTGGGCACGCATTCCGCGACCACCGCTCCATCGCGGATGATCTGTGCGCCCATGCCTCCTCCGACTTCCATAGGGTAGGAGAGCTTCGAGAGGCCCTGTCGAACGGAGAATGTCCTGGCTGGACGGTCGTCTCGTGCCCACACCCGCACTTCGGCTGGCGCCGTCGCGAGGATAACTACCCAGATCGTATCGTCCGTCTGCACATGCAATAGTTCGACATCAGCGTCGCGAAGCATCCCCTCGCACACCAGCAGGAATCGAACAAGAGATGTCATACTCACCAACTGCCAGCGATCCGGCCGCCCAACCGGATCCTCAACCGCCTCCGCCGCCTTCAAATGTGGTCTAGCCCACATGTAGATCTTGTCTCGCTCGATGGGCCGATACGAGCCCGCCTTAAACGCGTGCGCGAAGTAGCGCGTGAGGTCGAGCCAGGCGGTGTGCGGGAAGCCGTCGACCCACGCGTGCGAGTTCGGCTGGGCGCCCTTGATTGGGCCTATGTAGTGCGACTCGCCGAAGTCTGTCGAATGGTCGATGAGATCATATGAATAGGGTGGTTCAACAGGGGGACCTTGAGACTCAGGACGGACCGTTCCAGGATATGATCTGCACGACGTCGACCTGGTCGCGCATCTCGATGAGCTGCTCCCATCGTCGGACGTAGAGCCAGTCATCTCCGCGGTAGATCCACTGTGCACCCGATCAATATCTGTGAGCTCGCCCCGTAAATCTGCGGTGACCAACGTACGTTCTTGTTCCAAGAATCTGGCCCATAGTGCTAATTCGTGCAACAATTCTGAAGTGAGCCTCAAGTTTGCCGATAGGATGATACGATGAAGTTACCGTGAAGAACCAGGGAGAGACGGCAGCCATGAACGTCCGACCGCCGAGATGGTGTATATGGTGCCTGTCTGTGTCGAGCTTGGCCATGACTACGTCCTCTCTGGGAGAGTCGATGGTGAGGTGAATCGGCCAACCGCCGTTCCACTGTCGTCGAGTCGGTCAGCGTACGAAGTAGGTGGATACAAAAAGCGGTCGGATGCTGACGTTAAAGTAGCCATCCATGGCAGGAATAGTGGGATACCGTCGAGGATCGATAAAAAACGAAGGAATGAGATGTATCTTGAACAGGATAGTGTAAATTCGTCGTCGGGATCAAAGACCGCGCCACCATCGGCTTACTGGTGCTATCTCCTCAAGCGCATCCTTGACATATTGCCATGCTTGTTGCAAAGTGTCATGGCCGAAGAGACTGTCCTGTCCCGCGAACGTCGAGACCAATACCCTACCCTTGTACAGCAATTGGTTCGGATGATGCGCGAACGCCGCGATGTAGTCTCGCAGAACGGTTGCGTCTTCACGACACGTTCCGCTCAGAGCACTGTGGTTTGCTGTAGTAGTTGTATCGCAATGACAAGGTAGCGATGTGCCAAGGGTATACGCACCACATGTCAAAGTTGAGGAACAAGCCGAACTGCGCGTGAATCTCGAGGGCTGCGGCGTAGCATTTGGTCACGGATTCTCGTTGCCAGCGTTCGACGCCGATATTCAAGGCGAAGGCATCACTGAATGCGACACGTTAGGGGAAGAACATTATGCATATCCGAGCATATAACCTAACATCCCGTGGGCAACGGCTAGTTGTATGTCTTTGCGCCAATCCTCTATGGTATATGGCTATAGACATTGCTTAGGCGGTTGTTCTAGATCATATGGGACGACTTACGAACGTATTGCCAACCATAAAGCTACGCACACGAATATTGTGATGAGGTGAATTGAACAGCGTAGTGCAGTACCAAGGACGAACTCAACTGAGCGACGACGAGCTTTCTGTCCGACCCATCGATGGTCTGTCGTCCGGGCGTTTGCATGTCGAAGACCGTCGATAAGGCAAAGTTGTAATAATTCTGCAAGAGCACACCTGGGAGTTTCTGTCAAGAGGTGATGAGCGCAGCGTCGGACCCGATGCTCACCCAGGATGGAAAGAAGTTACCGGGAGAGCAACGCGCATCGGGTAGATTTGGTTCCGCGGCGCGCGCGTGTGGGGAAGTCAATCACGGCTACCGTCGATCGCGTCTCCCCACATCCTCCGCCACAAGCGCCTCCGACGCGCATGCGTTTGACTTCCTCCTCCTATTCCCTCCTGTTTGCCTAGCGCAGGCCCGCAAACTGAACATTTGCGCCTATACCATACTATAAAGGCCAAAACTGCAAACCAGATGTACAGGATCCGGCTAGATGCCGATGGCTCTAGGGCGAATTACATACGCCGCCGGTGATAGGCCTATATAGACCTGCAATCGTCCTGCAGCACCCTCGACTCGGTTGAGATTACGCGTTCATCCATTGTTCGTCGTCCCTCAACCATCCCCACTCTGCCAGAATGTCTCCGTTGACTGAGGACTTCGCGTCGAGGGGCGTGGACCCGTCGTCGTTCACCACCGTGCACGACGGCGTCGTCCACAACCCCCTCGGCGCCGCTGCCTACGTCTACGAGAAGCAGTTCGCCAAACCCATCCTGCGCATCCTCGGGCTCATCCCACCCTCGGCCAGGCTTGCCAACAGACCCTCCGGTGCTGTCCATGCCTCCACGGACTACATTGAGGGCAGCGACTCCGATGACGACGCCTCCTCTGTCAGCTCCGGGGCAGATTCAGGCGTAGTGCTCACCCGCGACGCGTCCTCCGCCACCCTATTCATCCATATTGGCGCCCAGCCCAATAACAGTCCCCACGCCGGGACCATCATTACGTTCGCCCAAGCCTTCCTCCTCGCCCGCCTCCTCCAGAGAGAATATCCCCGGCTCCGTGCCCGTGCCCTCTCCTCCGATGCCCCACCCATCGCCGACCCTGCCCTCTTGGTCGACGACCTCCGCGTCGTCGTCCAGCTCGACCTCGTCGACACCGCCCCGGACAGCAAGCGCACCGAGGAGATAGACGGCATCGTCTACCAGTACAGTCACCGCACCACGGGCACCATGTATTCCTTCCTGGACGACTACCATGCGCTCATTGCCGAGCTGAAGCGGTTCGTCGGTGGGGAGGTCAAGTGCAAGGTGGAGAACCAGGAGACCCTGATGCGCATGCCCGGGACGGCGGTGCGCGATGCCGTCCGCACCATCATCCGCGACCGCCAACGTATCGCCGCTGAGCTCTCCCCCGAGCGCGAAGTCCTCGCTTTCCGGAGTGCGTGCCCGGCGGAGGGATGCGGCATGGCGGACAAGCACGGCGTGAAGAACCAGTACGCTGTCCACCCCGAGTCCACCGGCATCACCTTCTTCTGCCCCAAGCACGGCGCGTACACGCTCACGCTCGAGACCCCGGACGACCTCGCACGGCTCGAGATGAACACGCCCCTCCGGAACCTCACCCGCGCCCTCGCATATATGGCCGACACCGCGTCGAGCGTCGACCCCGGCGGCCAGACCGCCGTCCCGAGCCGCCTGCACATGCGGGTGACGGGGATGGATTATGCGGGGACGTACCAAGAGCAGCTGTTCTTCCGACAACTCGCCCTGCTCAAGGCGGGCACCGCGGCACCGTCCACGCTGCGCGAGCATATCGAGCTGCCGCTAATCGTGTATGCCCCACTCGTTGTCGACTGGTCTGGGGCGAAGCTCTCGAAGAGCTTGTACGTTAAGAAGGGTGCGTACACGTACCTCGCGCGGCGCGGGATGGAGTACCTGCTCGAGTACCGGAGAATGGTCGAGGAAGGGAAGGATCGGAGGGTGTTGTTCAGGGCGGTGGAGGATTGGTTGGAGAACCCGGCGAAGATCTTCCGTCCCTATAGCCTAGAGTACTTGCACTTGTTGTACCTCCAGGAGGGGTTGAACGAGGAAGTAGAAGTAGAATTGGCAGATGTGGCTTGAGAATAGTCCGATGCTTCGTTGCGTGTAGGATTAGAATGGATCTAATGATGCTCAGGATACCTTATGTATATATCGGGATTATAGCAATGGTATAATTTCTTGGTGCATATAACCCTCTCTGCACGTCCGAGTCGCGCGCGTTGTTGCCGAGGGGGTCACACCTGCTCATCCACGTAGTCAGCCTCATACTCGTCAATGGATATTGTACAAACTCGTGAGATGAATGATCAGTTAGACAGCAAACGAAAGCAATCCAATAGCGCAAAAGGCAGACCGAACCCAGCCGATCCCGTGTCCTAACCTGGGCAGCCAGGCAACTATTACCACCTAGAAGACCCTCTCCATCGCCTCCAGCCCCACCTCCTCCACAAGCTTCCTTGTCGCATAGCGCCAGCCCTGAGGCACAGCGATATCGAATCGCTCCTTCAGCTGGGTGGTGGTGAGCGGCCTCTTCAGTCGAAAGAGGCCGGTGACGGGGTAGCCGTATTTCGACTGCTTCAACCCCTTGTCGAAGTCGTCGTTGCCGATCCCGGAGGGGTCGTTCACCTCGCCCGGGACCTTGGGCGTGGACGTCTCCATGACGTAACTGCCAGCGAAGCAAACAGGGGAGGTCAGCATGTCGGTGGTATAGTTGTGAGGCAGAGGACAACGCGGCGCAGCGCATACAACACACCAAGGACGGGAGGCATGTCTGAGTAAGCGTACAGATACTATATGTGAAAAGCGGACAGGCAGGCTTTCCTGTATGCATCCAAAAACGACGAGAGGAAGATGCACTTCTACTCCGCACATCGCCCTCTCGCCAGTCCGCACCGATGACTCAGTTGCACCACTGCAGTCCCAATACGCACGTTATAGCAGACGTCGGAGCGGTCTCGTACAGCCATAACCGCTCCACGGATTCCTTGAGCTTGTACTTCCTATATTCATAGTTCTTCTTCCGCTCCGAGATAAGCTTCGTGAACTCGGGCTTGATCGAGAGCACCACGTCCGTCTCCGCGCGGTCCTCGTCGCCTGCCTTCTTCGCCTTCGCGTTGAGCTTTGGCTTCGGTTTTGAGTTCAGCTTGGACGTGGGTCTGTGTGAATCTGATAGGGCGCTGTCCATGGGCCTTCGTGCAGGTTTGGCCTTGACGGGGGTGGAAGCGTCAGAGTCGTCCGACGCGTGCGCTGCATTTATTGTTCCTTTGAGTTTGCTGGGTTTGATGCCAGTCGAAGGCGTCGATCCAGCGGCAGCGCGTTGGTCAAAGCTAAACAGAGTCGTCTGTTTTAGGTGCGGGCGTGCCGTGCGTTCTGCAGGCATGTTTGATTGCTCTGCGACGGCAAGAACCTATCGCGAGGTTCGGTCCGTAGAGGTGATGTTGGTGGTGTGAACTTGAAGCGAAGTACAGTACCCACGAGACGCATGCAAGACGCGTCTGTGGCTGAGCAGTTATGGGCGCTAGCTGTAAAGTGGCAGTAGTCTCAATTCGTGGAGGCGCATGCGGAGCCTCCACGTCGATATCTTGAAATCTGATATTCACAAGGTATTCAAGACCGATCGTGGTGGTACTGGTGCAAGGTATGTAGTAGAACAACGTAATGCCCCTGCTGTAGTACATCGGGTTCTCAGACTCGAATTGCTCAGGAACCTCATCCCTCCAACAGAGCTACGGCGTGGACAATTATAATCAACGAGCGCTATGCGGACGGATGCAGCACCGTGACACGAGAATGCTCGCGAAGCGACCTAGCAGACATAAGGATATCTCGACGACAATCAGGCGCTGGCCACAACTGGAGCCAAACCGCCATATTTTCACTGGTGTCCCCAACCATTATAGCCTCGTGCCGCGCGTAGCGTCGATAGCAGCATCGCCAGCAGGTACGGCCCATCTAACCTGAAGCTCGTGTCTTCGGTCGTATGGCCTCTATAGTGGTTCTGCGAAGCTTGGGGTGCCTGCATAACACGGCCCAACATGCGCAACGACACGGCCGCGATAGCGTCCAGGTCGAGCTCGGGGAACGCCCTATCCAGAACCGTCGCTAGCTGGATGATGGGCATATCGCCCTCGACAGTCGACAATCGGAAGGCGCGCAGCGGATGGGGGGAGAGCGCCTTCAGGCCGCCAGGACCGAACGTGCCAAGTTCGTCGGCGCGGAGAGTCGTCGTGTCCAGTCCAGGTAGCGTGAGCTCGACGAGGTCAGGATGCGCCTCCGTGAAGGCGAGCACAGAGGACAACGTCGGGTAAGGGATATCGCGTGGCCGACTGTCGCTCTCCGGCTGCAGTGGCTGCCACAAGCTCATGCCTTGCTGGCTATGCTCGAAGCTGAACCGCGTAAGATGGGGCCAAGCCTCGCAGAGCGCCCGGAGATCGCCGTCAGCGAAGGGGATTGCCAACTGCTCGACGGACACATCGACCTCGCGGATCTCCTCCAAAGCACGGAGTTCGGCGGGGAGGCAGAGCGAGGCAGAGGGGGAAAGGACTTGTGCCTCCGCTTGAGCTTGAAAAAGCGTAGCATATCGTGTCGATTTCTGTGACAGCCGCAAGTGGAAGCAACGGAGAGTGGGCGGAAGTCGCGCTACAATTGCCCGCACACCGTCCTCCAGGGGATCGTCGCCCGCAGCGGTGCTGAGAGGCAGAGTGCATCCGAAGCGATGCAGTCGCGGTGGGTCCGTTGCTTCCAGGAACTTGACTATCGTTCCACAATCCGCTATGAGGTGCAGCTCGCGCAGCTCGAAAAAGCCACATTCCGATTTGAGCTCTGCGAGAGATGCCAAATTCGATGCCAAGAACGTGCAGTCGAGATGGAGTCGACGGAGATGAGGGAAAGACATGAACGCTGAGATCAGTGCAGGTGTTGCAGAGATTGCGACGTCGATGGTGATCGACCGGACGTGCGTCAACGTGGAGAGTCCCAATTGATCGCAGAGGTCGTCTTTCCTCGTCATAGTGTCGGAAATCCATATGTCACGGACATGAGAAAGATGGGGGCGGACTAGTTCGATAGCTTGACTACGCAAGATTCCCTCGCTGCCATATGACGGCACCAGATGCAGTTGTGTGACGGTAGGGCAAAGGAGCACCATGAGCTTCGCAAGGTCGCCCTCGACAGCCAGGTGCGTCAGAAGCGGAAAGAGAGGCGAGACGGATGACTGGTGCAACAGGACCGTCCATATAGGGTCTTGTATCTCGCGATGGTCTGAAAAGCCAGGGGGAGGGATATCGCATCTGTCCCGTATCGCATTGAGCTTCTTGACGCGCGATGAGTAAGCCCGGAAGCGAATCCAGTGGTCATCGCCGATATACAATGTCTTTGGCGTCTGCAGTGTTGTACGTTAGCACAGCCTCCATCGTGAACGGAAGTGAACTGACGCCGTTTGTTGCAGAGTACGATGGCAGAATATCCAGTAGGGTCTTCAGATTATTGACCACTGCCCAGAGGCGGTCTAGCGAGGGCCCTTCGAACGCCCTGCAAACCCGCGCAGAGGCCGCTAGGGCCTGGACACATAGCTTCGACTCTATCTGCTCCAGGGGGAAGGTTGGCAACAACGGCTCGATCTTGAAATCAGGGATGAGGTGATCGAATATGTTGGTGATGATGTCCATGCACAAAGGCGTCTGGGCCGTGGCCGCCATTCCTGTAACACGCCTGGATGCTTGGGTTGGGTGAGAGCTTGAAGGAAAGAGGTGTCGTTCACGGGATCTGCAGGTAGCACTGGACGATTGGGTTCGATTCCCTAATTCAACTAGGTTCAATCGATGGGACACAAGCTTTAGCATCAGCGCGACGTCGCGTGTTGAGACTTCCACGGGCGTTCTGCGGGACTGCGCAGTATTCAGACCCTTTCGCCGGAAGAAAGCGATGTGTCCATCCATCCTTGTCAATGGACAGAGGGACGACAACCATGACATCTAAGTCAAGCATAGGGAAATTCGATCCAATTGTGCAGCTGTCCGGAGCATGCGTTCCCTTAGGGCCACGAGCAGCAACATACGCAATGGATAAGGAGGAATTGGATTGGGCGCCCATCCGGCGGGAACGAGTAGCAGGTAGCCCAAACGATGCACGCTCTACACGCGCAGTCCAGGGAGAGCGTGGTCCGAGAGCTGAGGATGCGTATTCGCCAAAGGGAGCATAGAAAACCAGGTCGGGTTGAAATATTAAAGTCTAGACGTACAGCTGTACAGATTGAGTGTGAGCGGCCGGAGCCTTTCTCTATACCATGTACCATTGTACCTGGTGCGCTGGAGTCGTCCGCGCGTTTGCTGCCGGAGGAATAGCCGCCGATTGGTTGGTGTCGTGACTGGTGGGCACCGCACGGGCAGGACGATCGTCCGCCGCATGTTTTCAGGATTATCCGCTTTCTCCTGCCAGCGTCGAGTTTCAGCACTGAGGAAGACCTGGAGGACCTCCAGCTCAGGGCACAAGCTTCAGAGACTCGGATCCAGTATCCGTCCCGCATCTCCAGGCAGAGCGCGGATGTAGACGAAAAGAAATTTTAAGGCAACATGGCCCGTGCACGACGAACGTTGCGCGGATGCTGTTTGGTAGCCACGGATGACGGAGCAAGGACAAGATGCACAAGTCCTGAGGACGCGACCTGAGAGCCTTCAAGCTTGATGAACAAGTCGCAGACAAGTCGAGGGATATGGACATATGAGCAAGGTGGTGGCGGAGGTCTTATGCACGTTCCAGGACTTGTTTGTCGTGATCGGCACCGAGGAGAGTCGGGGGCGCTTGTGTTTGTCAGTGTGGTTTCTCCGCGGGCGCGACATGTGAATACTGGAATGTTTGGATGTGTGGTTGGGTCCGCGCTGCGCGGGTGCGATGTGCACGAACTGCGCCTATGTTCGTGCAGTGCGGGGTATTTTCCGGGGTCGGCGAAAACTTTCAAGCGAAAAGCAAAGTTAATTGCTGACGCGCGGATAAGGCACGGACGAGCGGGACATAGGGGTCGCTCGCGACAGAGGGCGCTCAGCGTCGGCCGATGCGCGCGTGAGCCCCATGACTGTGTGGCGCGCGCGCGAGGGCGCGAGGGCTTTTAGCCCACGCCGCGCTTTCCGACAAAACTCGCCTTCACTCTCCTCTGCACACCCCCTCGCTCACCTGCACGCGCGACTACTGGCAATGCCCTCGCGAGGACAAGACACGGCAAGAACAAGGTCGCGCGCCCCCGAGATGCTCATTAGTCCGCTCTGGGAATACAACAAAGATGGGATCGCCGGCTACAGCCGTGTGGCGCCTAACATAGAACAATGGTCGTTCATCTCGAGGCCTCCTCGTCGTCGCTCTCTCTCTCCCTCGTCCTCCACGCCCTCCTCTCTCCTCTCTCAACGTCTCAAGCGCGGCGCGCGGCGGACGTTCGCCCTCATGATCAAGAGAATGGCCTCCAAACTGCACTTGGGGCACTCCAAGAACGTGCCTGCCGACTCGGCGTCTTCATCATCTGCTGCCTCTTCCTATACCGCCTCATCAGCACAGTCCGTCTCTACCCTCTCCCTCTCGCACGAACACAGAGCCTCGATATCCACCGAGCGCACCTCCCTGCACGAGTGGGTCAAGTCGCAGAGCGATGCCATGCAGCAGGACCGGTCCGAAATCGAAGTACGACGATCCAAGGGCTCGTACCGCCTCTCCGACTTCATCATCCAACGCACACTCGGCACAGGTAGCTTTGGACGTGTGCATCTCGGTGAGTATTGTCTTCTATCATGCCTAGTCTTCACGTTTGGCCATGGCATCGATCCAACCCTGTGCGGGCGTAGAACGGGCGGGTCTTCGAAGGGCGCTAACCTGCCCGTTCCCCCCCCCTCCCCCACGAGAGCGAGCAGCGTCGAGATGTCCCTCCCCACTCCCCTCAGGCCCGTTTTCTGATGTGCGTGCGGTGCTGACTATGTTTTTGCAGTCCGTAGTAAACACAACCTTCGCTTCTATGCGATCAAAGTCCTGAACAAGGAGAAGATCGTACGAATGAAGCAAGAGTCACATACCCGCAATGAACAGATGATGCTGCAGGCAGTCCAGCATCCGTTCATTATAAACCTCTGGGGGACATTCCAAGATACCGCGAACCTATACATGGTCATGGACTTCGTCCCCGGTGGCGAGCTCTTCACGCTCCTCCGGCGATCCAACGTGAGTTACCCTCCGCCGTTCTCGCCGAGCTAGTCTCCAACGAGCGTTGCAGCGTTTCCCCGACCCTGTCGCCAAGTTTTACGCGGCCGAAGTCGCGCTGGCGCTGAATTACCTCCATTCAAACGATATCATCTACCGCGACCTCAAGCCAGAAAACATTCTCCTCAATTTTGACGGACACATCAAAATCGCCGACTTTGGCTTCGCAAAGTACTGCAACACGACAGCATGGACGCTGTGCGGTACACCAGACTACCTGGCTCCCGAGGTAAGCAACCGCCTCGAGACCCCTGATTGACATGCATCTGACGATCAGCACGCAGATCATCGGCAACGCGAGGTATAACAAGAGCGTTGACTGGTACGCCCTCGGCGTGCTCATCTTCGAGATGCTCTCGGGGTTACCGCCCTTCCACGAGCCCGACATCTCGCCCGTCGTCCTGTACGAGAAGATCGCGCAGGGCCCGTCGTGTATCAAGTGGCCCGCATTCCACCCGAACGCGACAGATCTGATCCTGAAGTTCATGGAGCGCGACCCGTCGAAGCGCTTCGGAAACCTCCAGCACGGCGCGGGCGACGTGTTCGCGCACCCGTGGTTCCGGGAGGTCGACTGGAAGAAGCTCCTGAACAGGGAGATCACCGCGCCGTACCTGCCCCGGATCGCGGGAGACGGCGACGCTAGCGCGTGCGTACCCTCTGTTTTGATTGCCCCCTTCCTGTATGGCGTGTGACGCTGACTCCTTTGTCTGTTTGTTGCATAGTTTTGAGCGATACCCAGAAGACAATGCCGCGGCGCAGTACGGCGAGCCCACGCCCGATCCGTACGGGAACCGGTTCCCCGACTTTGAGTATACCAGCTCATGACGCAGTACGCAGTACCGGTCCCGGTGCGAGCTGCCGAACCTCGTTCTCCTTTCCCCCTGCTGTCTTCCCCCGTGTTATTCCCTTTCTTGGTGTACAACCGCTACGGCGCGCTCTGAGAGACGTCGTGGGCCCGCTGTTGTGTGTTGTCGTGTCGTGTCGCGTCTCGCCGCGTCGCTGTATCTCGTAGTCTCTCGTCTGCATCGCTCTCGGACTTGTTGTAGTTGTACAGTAGGATATCCCCCCACCAGCTCACTTTACTCTGGTCGCTCAAAAACGCATTTTTATATCCGCCATTTCGAGCTTGACTGAGTGTGTCTGTGAAGCCTGGTACTTTCACTGCTGCAGCATCAAGGAGCAAGTTTCATCGAGCGTTCTAGGGGCACTGGTTAGCTTTGCACGCGCGAGGTGAGTTCATTGTCGGGCCTTCGGTGCCATTGACTGACTGGGTTGTATGTCACCTCAGGAGCACCCGCAGCAGTGCATGAGGCGATCTCGAGTCGATGCAGAAGCCCCGGGTACACTGTGCTCTGAGTTTTCGAGGTCTCCGCCATGCAGGCCGGGTCAGGAGAACATTACGTTCTATCGGAGAGTTTCGTGCCTGACGAAGCTTGACTCTGAACGACTCATGCAGCAGAGATCACCCCTCCTCATGCCGACCTGAGTGCTGCAGCATCTCTCGGTATTTCGCGCTGCGCGTAGTGCTGCGGCATCTCTCGCTCACACGAGGGATGCCACAGCGCCAGCGTTTGTAAGAAGGCCCATCAATATGACTTAACTCCTACGGATGACGCGCGTCCGCAGATCAGGATGTCCGGACTCCGTACTAACAATTGCTAGAAGTTCTTCTCTCTGGTAAACAAGCTCCTCTTGTGCCTAGCTTGCGCAGTAGAGGGGATTGCCCCCTATAAAGCCTTAGTGGGCCTTCATTAGCCCGCCCGAACAACACACCTGCAACTCGTCTATAGCAGCATCTCAATGAACGCCGAACGTCGTGACCACGCAGACTCTAGCCAGCCCCTTCAGTGGACGACTGATCGCACCCCTGGACGCGGACAGTACCCTTACCACGCTCATGCGTCCCTCACCTTCCCAATCAACACCCAGTCGATGTCGTTCTGGACGGAAGGGTCCCTCGCACATGGCTCCTTCGAGGTCTCCCAGGCCGATGGCGAGGCCCAGGCAGACGTACTGGTTGACGTCGATGTATGGTACAAAGTCGAGGAGGCGCTGGACCCCGCCCGGGCATCGGTCAACCACGTCCGCTCTGCGGGGAATAAGCACGGGCTGCAAATTGTGGTGAGTTCGGCTTACTTTGCCCATATTGCTGCCCAGGTCCCGACGGGCTGAGCATCATGTAGACGCACCACATCCATGTCGGGGATGAGAGGTACCAGTTTCGCTTCCGTGTTCGTCTCACCCTGCCTCAGGCTACGGACAACGCCCGTACTCCCCTGGTGATCAACAGCCTCACGACTCAGCTCCCCCATTTTACACATGATATATCAGAGCTATCAGCTGGGACCGTGCTCAAGCACATCGCGCTAGCATCCAGCAACGCCGCCATCAGAGTTGACGTATGTCGCGCCATTTTTGTTCCTCGAAGTTGATACTGACTTCTTGTCAGCATGCGAAGGTCGACGCTGGTACGATCCGCACGGCGAACGCGTCGATCTTGGGCAACATCACCGCTACGCAGTCGCTTACTCTGGCTACCCAGAACGGCGCGATTGTCGCAGACGTGGTTCTCCTCGATGAGGGAGCGCGAGGCAGCGGTGGTGGTCCCAGTCTCACAATGAATACTGCCAATGCGTGAGTATCATGTTCTATCCCAGACTACTTCACGCTGCTGACTATGGTGCAGCGAAATCAGGTCAAGCATCACTCTCAGCGCCGGGTCATCCCGCGCATCAGGTGGCACGTTCCGCATCCAAGCGCATACCGCCAACGCTCCCCTCGAACTCTCATTCCCACGCGCCTCTGCGAACTCGCTCCTCAACGTCTCCGCGTCAAGCTCCAACGCACCCGTCCGGGTCTCTGTGCCATCGGCCTTTGAAGGGACGTTCGACGTACAGTCGACATGGTTCACGCCGCCGTCGGTCGTGCCGGGAGGCCCAGTGGAAGATCCGCTTGGGAGGAGACGGCGGAGGGATGTTCGGATGGACAATGCGCATCGGGGTGTGGTGCGGGGTCAGGTCGCTTGGGAGCCGAGGGATCTGGATGCGAAGCAGGGTCGCATTGGAGTGCAGACGTCGAATGCGCCTGCTGTTCTCACCCTTTGAGCGCATCGACTTGTATGACTATCGAGTACCGCGAAGTCAGTGTGTTTGATTGAAGCTATATACACCAGAGATTCCGACCTCTGTTGTGCTTCTGACCTCTGTTGTGCTTCTGACCTCTGTTGTGCTGATATAATGGAAGCTGTTACACACGTGGGGTTCAGTACTACCAGGTATCGCTTAATGCTCCTCGTATGTATGATTAGCCGCACGCAAAGTACAGTGAATTCGGATGACAGTGCACTTGGTATCGAACCCTTCCTTTGCCCACTAACTCCTTGCCACAGCTGAAGTGGGAGTATGGGACGCGCAGGATCCGGAGATGGTGACTCGCATAATGATACAACGTGAGTGCCACATTGTGGCTGTACAGTACTACTTTCGCCATCGGTACCGCGGCAACTTCCAGCGCGTCCTTCAGTCCGCGCTGTTACACTGCCGCAGTCACTACTTCAAACCGGTGCAGCGCTGTTGTACAGGATTCCTAGGACAACCCAAGCCCCGTGATATTCATGCGTTTATGACTCGTAGAAGGGTGCATATATCAATCGCACTGTTGCTGCCTTCGGCCAGTGGGCTCTTGCCTTCATTCTGAGCGGCCTGTACGCCACATCGATTAGTGAAGTCGGTCAATCAACGACGCCGCTCAAGACCCTTTCCACTGGTGTAGATGTAAGTGGACAGACAGCCATCGCGTACACGACGTTGATCAATCATCCTCGTAGATGGGAGATAGACGTGCAAGACTGAAAGAGATTGCGCAGGCTAGCCTGGATGCTATCGATGAAGGCTTTTATACATTGGGCGACCAGAAATACGACCTCCGCGTCCCAACCGCAGTGTCAAAGCAGCAAACCCAATACTTCGCCCCAGATTCGTTGTTGTCGACGTGGTCAAACAACAGCAACCCTCGTGCTGTGCGCAGTGACACGACGAATTTCTCCGTCCTTGAGGCCTCCACGCTCCATGGCGCACGACTCCTACACTATGCCCTACGCCCAGACGACCCCAACGAACCTTCTCCAAGGATAGGGATACTCAACTTTGCATCCGCTAAGAAGCCCGGTGGCGGATTCTTGACCGGGGCACAGGCTCAAGAAGAGTCGATCGCGCGCTCCTCGACACTCTATCCGACGCTCATGACTCGCATTGCCCAAGCTTTCTACACCCTGCACAATCGAGATCCCAAGGGTGGCTACTACTCGCACGCGATGATCTACTCTCCTGGGGTGACTGTGTTCCGGAACGATGCAGGCGACTGGGTGGAGCCGCTGCAAGTTGATGTGCTGACGAGTCCGGCCGTGAATGCGGGCGTCGTCCGAAACACCCTGCACGGTCGTGTCGCCGGCGCCGCAGTGGAAGACAAGATCGAGCAGGTCATGCGAGAGCGGATGGCCCGGGTCTTGTTCCTCTTCGAGTCTAAGGGGGTGAAAAGCGTCGTACTCGGGAGCTTCGGGACGGGGGTGTTCAAGAACAATGTGAAGACTATCGCGACTATATGGGCGGACCTGCTGGTCGGAGACAACGCGCGGTTCAAAGACTCGTTTGACCATGTCGTCTTTGCAATCTTGGGCAACGACACGTACGACACGTTCCGGACCGTGTTCGAAAGCCGTGGAGTCACGGATGGCTGATTGGCTGCAACGGTCTTGTGGTCTTGTTGGTACGTACCAGATTCACGCGTTGGGTGCGGATCCACTGACTTGTGGAACTATGCAGGACACCATGTAACTTATGATACACGACTTTACCAATGTATGAAATACTCGCGCCTGCAGGATGCATTATGCATGTGAGCGCAGTTCGTTCAAAGGAATGATATATGACTGAGCTTTGTGCACCACCGAGCCAAACAATCCGTGTCTGCTTGTCGTCATGTACAGCTGCTCACCCACTCCTCGCCGCCAGCATGCTTCCATTCCCAGCGAGTCCCAACGCGAAATGCCACCGTTCCCAATCCCCCACCCAGACTATTATTTCGAGGATGGCAACCTGACTATATTGGTAGGCGAGCAGTTCTACCACTGTCTGGACACATATCTAACCCAATCACCTCTGGAATCAGGTAGAAAACACGCTCTTCAGACTATTCCGCTCAACATTTACCAGACACTCGTCGGTATTCAAAGACTTGTTTAGTCTACCCACCAGCCAGAACGGCATGCCCGTAGAAGGATGCGATGATGACAACCCGCTGCAGTTCTCAGGAATATCCGCGACAGACTTTGAGAGGCTGCTCTGGGTACTCTATCCTCCGTAGGTTCACCCTCCTCTGGCCGTCCCAGCAGCATCCTCAATTATGGGCATCACAGGAGTTACGAGACCCCCAAAGCACAGGCCGTCGACGAATGGCGCTCCATCCTCAGCCTCGCCACACGCTGGGAATTCACCGACGTCCGCGCGCTCGCCATCCGCTCGCTCCAAACCCTCGACATGACCCCCGTTGAGCGCATCCTCTTCGCGCAGGAATTCGACATCCCCGGGCGCTGGGCCCTCTCCGCATACGTCGCGCTCTGCGAGCGCCCCGAGCCGCTCTCGCTCGGGGAAGCCGCCCTCCTCGGGCTCGAGACCTCAGTGCGCATCGCACAGCTCCGCGAGCAACTCCGTGCGCGAGGACACAGGTCGGCGAGCATGGGCGGGTACCATTCGTTGACGCGCAGCGCCGCTGCGCGCCATGCTGGGGCCCTGCCAGCCTCAGGGAGGGGCCCTGCCATAAGTCGTACTGCATCTATCCCTGCGGCCGCGGGTGAGCGGGCACGGTGGGGCATTGCGAAGAGTTTCCTGGCGCCGGGTGAGCTCCCGCCTCCGGCGCGCGCTAGTGCTAACGGGCCTCGAAAAGGGGGAGCGAAGATGGCGTCCACCTCTATCCCTGGTACCTCTCGGCTGGTTGCGCAGGCGTTCGGTATCGAGCTCAGTCGGTGAGATGTCGTAGCCAACTAAATTTATATGTAACCTATCCCTGTGTGCACTCTGGCAGTGCTACGATACGCTAGAGCCGGTACCGATTTCAGCCAATCGCAATACTTGTGTTTGAAGTTGACAGCGTAGAGCTGGCCAGGTTGAAGTGGCAGACCAATAGCCAAGTTGTAATGACAAGTGCGATTGAGAACACACAAGATCCATGACACGATCCACAGTACAAGAGCGAGATATAGGGCACAACAGACAACACATCCAGCAGTCCAGTCAACAACAAGCAATCAATCCAGAGTCCCATCCATATCAGATCAGAACGCGTACGGTCTCTCAAGGGGCGACTTACTCAAAGGGCTCGTTACATGTCGAGATCCCAGGGATTGTCGTCGAGAATGTCCACAGGCACAGAGATGGTCGAGCTCATGGTCATCTTAGGCTCATCAGGATCGCCTGCGGCGTTCTGCTCCTTAGAGGGAGGAGGCGGTGCGAGAGCTTTCTCAGACGCCGGCTTCGACTTCGAGCTCTCGCTGTCAGGCTTGGTGAACGGCGCACTTGACGAAACAGGCGCATCCTGAGCAGCGGGCGTGGTCGAGGAAAGGGGCTTCTCAAGATTAGCCTGTCCTTTTCCGCCCTGGGTGTCGGAAGCCGACGTCGCCCCACCCGCAGCCCTCTCGTCCTTCGCAGTCTCTGCTTGGGCACCAGACTGAGCAGCCTTTACGTCAGAAGGGTTGCTCGAGGAAAGAGGGGCCGTCGACGTAGCCTCCGCAGTGCCGTCACCAGCGGTCTTTGACGTCGCGTCACCCGTAGTGAGATCTTCGGGGGGAGCCTCCTGGCTGTTTGCCGGAACGCCATCTGTCTTCTGTGAAGCGGTGGGGGGAGTAGTGCCCGTCGCCGCCTTTGTCGATGTCGGTTGACCGTCGCTGTCACCACCGGACGTTGGCTGCTCGGTGGAGGCGTCTGTGGACTGCTTCGTCGTATCGTCTGTCGTATCCGTTCTCTCTCCCGGAGCGCCTGGCCCACTCGCAATCGTGTCGGTAGTGTCGGTGCCCGCACCATGTATAGTATTCGTGAGTTCCGTAGAGTCCGTAGCGTCATCACAAGCATCCACATCAATCCCATCCTCAAGTCTGTGTTTTCTTCTTGCCTCCCTTTTTCTTCTTGCCTGTGGCGAAGCCTTCGTCTCCGCTTTCTGTCCCTTCGTCTTTGGTGTCTCCTCCTTTGAGGGCGGCGAGAGGTCCCTTGCCGTCTCCGGCGGGGGTGGGTGGCTCCTTGTTGTCGCCGGCGGCGGGTGCGGCCACGGATGCGGAATCTTTGGAGTCTTTGGACTCTTTTGATTCTTTGGCGTCCTTGGCGTCTTTCCCGGCGGCGGGAGATTCTTTGTTTCCAGAGGCGCCAAGGAGGTCCCCTGCGAGTGAAACACGGCCGTCAGTCGGTCTGTCAATTTGGATTTGACAGAAGAGGAGACCGATTGACCTGTAGCGGGCGTCGTAGGCGCAGCAGTGGAAGGCGTGGCGCCCTTCGCCGTCGAGCTCGTGTTCGACGGCGTCCCGATGGGGGCGTTGTTGGTAGTGTTACCAGGGGTGGGGCCGGCGGTGCTCGTGTTCGTGTTGCCTGCGGGCGCGTTAGCGGTTGTTCGGGCGGGCGAAGAGGGTGCCACTGTAGAGGAGGCGGACGTGCCCAGGAGCTCGCCCGCGACGCTTCCGACCAGATTTCCAAACGCACCAAGACTCGAGAACGGCGACGCTGACGTTGGGGGAGGTGACCGCGCAGCCGTAGCAGACGCCGTCAACGTGGGATGAGGTGCCGAAGGTGTGGTGATCTTGGGCACGCCCGACGTCAATGGCGGCGGGGGCCCGGCCGTCGCCGCCGACTTGCTAGGCTTTGTCGGCGACGCGGGCGGGTCAGGCTTCGCAGCACTGGAGGGCTCCCGGTTAACGACTGGTCCAGGAACTACCACTGGTGTCACTTTGCGGGGAGAAGTCGTAGGTGTTGGCGAGGTGCCGGTGAATGTCGCGACGCCGGTACCCTTCTCCAACGGGGTTAACGAGGGAGAGGGGGGACCGGCGGAGAGACCAAAAATCTCCTTGATGATGGACACCATGTCGTCCTCCTCGAGGTCCGCCGCCGTCGGGCTGCGCGCACCGTTCGCGAGCGGCTTGCCACGCGCGCACTCTCGTGCAGTCGCGAGCAGAAGGGAAGTCTCGAGCCCGAGCTGCCGACCCTCCTTGAGCGAGAGCGGCTCTGCACGCACGCAAAGCGCCATGTAGGATGGGATGAGGAGCTTGCGGTCGAGCTCGTACATCTGGTAGAGCTCGATCTTGGGCACGGGCGCGATCTCGAACTTCTCAATCTCGCGCGTGCAAAGCTTCTTGACCTCGCCAAACCTCCAGTCAAACGCGAGCTTGAGGATAGCGACCCAGTCCTCGAGCGTCGCGTCGTATATTGAGTATTTGCTGCAACAGATGAACGCGAGCCTCAACGACGATGATAGACGGTACTCACGGATTGTAGAATACCCAAAGGAATTTTGAGAAGTCGTCCGCAGCGACGTCGTCCAGCGGGAAGGGGTTGGAATCTGATGAACCCTTGGGAGCCTGCCCTGGTGGCGCCGGCGCCGCAAGCTTTTCACGGAACCATGCCGACTCGCGCTCGAAGAAGTACCGATGAACGCGGTAGATGTAGTTCTCGACCTGAACGTCGCGGAGAGTGATGAGCGACCATGGAAAACGATAGGGAAACGGAAGATGGGTGGAGGACCAACCAAGAAGTGCACGTCACCACCGTTGAGGTAGTACTTGGGGTGCCTCTTGATCTGCTCTACGGCCGACTGGGGAGCAAAGTAGGTACTGTGGGCCATGATGGGGGAAGGAGCTCGAGATGCAAGGAGCGGCCGCGCCAGAGATTTATTCGCGCGCGATTGCGCTGGCTCGTCCCGGTCGGCTATTCTACACGTGTTGGCCGCATGTCGCCTGGCCAGATTTTGTCGTCAGAATCATCCAGCACGTTGTCGACGCCCTCTCTTGTACGCCATATTTTGTCTTTCTGGATTTTTGGCCACGTAGACGATGCCGTGGACGGCGGAGGCTGAGTCGCCGGGGGCGGCGGGGTTACGGACAATCATGACGGCGGAAGGCAAGATGCGCGCTTGCACCCACAATGGCACTCTAACCTTGACGTCCATCATCCTCGCGTTTGGGAATCCCTGCACCTGCACAATCAATACTACTTCCTCCTCAAATGCAGAACAATAGCACACCAATGCTGCCGCTATCTGCCTGATATCCCTATTTGCACTCCGACTGCACTGGAGTTTACCAATGCGTACGCGCGTCCGACGATGCACACAGGCTTGATGGACGCGGATATGGATGGAGCTTTGTGAGTAATACTAGCGATTGCACAGTCCGATGCCGAGCTTCAGTATTAAGCTATATATTATATGCTACGTCGAGCATGGCGACTGATAGTAGGAGTCTGGGTCAAGATAAATAACAGGAGCGTAAGGATACAAGTCGTCAGTAGGGGATACACAGCAAGATATCGAGGCATAAGTTATGGTGCTCCAATTCAACTCCCCGTCGGACCACGAAGCGAGTACCGGTCAGATCTCCTTGTTCTTCCCCCTACTCCTAGGCCATCTGGCTACGAACTTCAGGCCGTGCTTCCGAAGGAGGCGGACGCCTTCATCGAGCCCGCGTCCTTGTCGCGATTGCTTCCAGGCTGGTCGAAGTAGCCATCGAGCTCCGCGCTCGACTGGTCATCGGGCTCCGAGGTAGGCGGCATCGTGTTGGCACGGGCTAGCTCGAGGAGCGGGTTCTCGGCGGTCTTGTGAGTCTCGTCGTCATTCTTCCCATCGTCGGCGGCCGTGAACAGGCTGCTCCGGCGCGAGACGCGTGCGGAGGGTCGCGGGTGCACAGGCGAGTTCGTACCCGGCGGAAAGACGAACAAGCCGTGCCCATGTCCGGGCGTAGTGGCGGTCGTCTCGGTGCTCAAGACGGCATTGGTGTGGCCATGGCCTGGCGTATTCAAGGGAGCGGGCGTGCGCGCGTCCGTCGGGGGGATGATGACGTGAAGGCCGTGTCCGTGTCCGGGAGTGACTGGTGAGCCGTTTGCGGTCGGAAGGCTTGCATCCGTCTGAGGGATGTCGATCTTGGTGCCGTGACTGTGGGCGATGGTGTTCGCAGGCATTTCGTGAGGAGAGGTAGTGTGAGGTTGGTAGTGGAGTATTAGCGAGGACTTTGAGTACAGAAAAGTTGAGCGGTGCAGGCGACTGGTGCAGTTCAGAGGCTTTTGTGAGTGCTTAAATAGTTCTGACCTCCCTTGCATTTCCAGGCGTCTTGGATGAAATCAGGCCTCCTATACGCGTAGAACACTCTTGGATTGCGCTCGTGGCGCCGGACACTGCCCGCTGAAACACAACGGATTCCACAACACAAAGAAGTGTCCGTCCTCCGAGATCGCCAAAGGAGCTCGCGGCTGGACTATGGAGAGTCCCATCAGCTCGAAGCCCGCCATCAGAGCAACGATGCAGACTAGACGCACTGCCGCAATGTTGGATCCATGGCAAGTGCCCAGCCGCGCATCAGCAAATGGTGGGGTTCGCACCGCCAGCGTTATCGCCTCGAACCTCCTTCATCGCTCACAATGCCCATCGCAAATTCGCCAATGTCACGGCCTCTTGTTAGCAAAGTTGCCGTCACGAGCATTTTCGGGCGCTTTGGATATATACTACGAGGCAACTATCTAGATAGACATCGGTGACTATAGCACTCAACAATACCATGGAGGCAAAATACTCGATCGTCTTGGTGAGCCGTTGCATCACACAACACCCCGCAGCGATATCTGCAGGACCTCATGATTTCCGGGTCCTCCGTCAACGGAATTGGTGGTTATGACAAAAATTGAGGCTCTGCGCCCGCGCACGCATTGAGCGCCGGCGGCGGGGGGCCAACCGCCGGGATCCTCGACAAGCACGAATCACAGCGCACGATCAGCTCGGGCGCAAGGACGCTTGCGACCTCAGGTGAGCCCCATTCACTCACAGTCGTACCAAACTCCTAGAAACCTGCGCACCCGTCCCTTGTCAGGCCTTCCCTACATCATGTTCGGGGCGCACAGCTTTGGCATGTCGAGATCTCACCGAGTGCAGGGATCTGTCGCGTGGCTACTGGAACATCTTGAGTCCCGCGGCTCGGGCTGATGGCTTGGGCGCGAGAGCGGCGTTCTGGCACGCTGTGGTAGGTTGTGGTGCTGGTTCCATGAGAATGTGTCTCGGAGAAAACTCTCCCTTCCAGCCTGCCTATGCATGAACCTTCTCGATCGACGTTAACCACTGGGTTCGGCTATGCGCCCCTCGACGGCGAAGTTTGAACAGCTTCATACCAACCACAACGCGCCAACCAACGTTTCGCTACCAAGCGTCGTAGCAGGTATCACGAGCGCTGCCGAACTGCGTACGCGTTGTGAGTGTATATACTTTGTCATGATATCGGTCATCGTACTGACGCAGCATTTCAAGACCGATGTACCCATGCATTCATTTCGGAGCGATCGGGTTCCCGTCCAGTCTTCGGGCACTCCCATGCTTGTGCCTCGAGTTTGGTGGGTGTTAATAACCGTTGTATGTAAGGATATACCAGATGCTACGAGATTTCCCGAGGCGAATGGCTTTGTGATCACTCACCGGCCTACAGTGCGTATCCAGGAACTTAGGCGTATTCTCTTCATCATGTTGGTAACGTTATTCTCCTGGGCCTCGATGCTAGACGACTAAATGACACCGCAACGGCTGCCAATTTAGGTGACACTCGGGCTTCGATCTAAACAATATCTAGAAATCACGGTACTATTAGATAAGGTGCCCGGTCACTAACGGTAAGATACATGAGCAATGGAGAACATGGACACTCTATAGATATGAGGATTATACATGCGCAACGATCTCGAACGCTAGGTTCCTCTCATGCCTCACAGTATCCCGAGCTAGACCAAAACGAAGTGAACCACGGCGCAATGAAGCA
This sequence comes from Cubamyces lactineus, assembly GCA_022376465.1. NCBI lineage: Eukaryota > Fungi > Basidiomycota > Agaricomycetes > Polyporales > Polyporaceae > Cubamyces > Cubamyces lactineus. The sequence continues at coordinate 224,196 of JACDTU010000017.1, read as the reverse complement.
GGATAGCCTTCCTGCGTCGGACCATCCATCCATCCTAGAGGCATAATCCAAGCGGCTCCGTGATGTATCGGACAATGTGAAGATCACGAGTCGTCCTCTCCGTCGGTGCAGAGGCCTTCATCGGCCTGCGGCTCCTCGAACAAGGACGCCACCCATCCACTGTGCGGAAGGATGATTGGCGAGCTGCTATTGTTTTTGGAAGAGGTCACAGCCCTGGGTTCTCCGACGTCGTCCTCAGTGGAGAATTGGCTGCTCCGACGAGATACGCGCGCGGACGAACGCGTAGGACGGATCGGTGACCCCGAGCTCGAGCTCGAGGCGTCAACAGTCGGGTGGCCCCCGTGAGCCGACGCAGATGTATGAGTAGACGACGAGAAGCTGTTCCCCAAGTCGTCGTCCGTAATACGTTTTAAGGACGGAGAGAGGGGAGTGTCTGCATCGACAGCACTGCGCGGGATGGGCTCGTTGGTGTCCTCGGAGTGAGCGGAAGCAGACTGCCCAGAGGCTACGAGGGTGAGCTTCTGAGCACCGGAGCGCCCGTCATGACCATGGACAATGGTGAGTGTGTGGTTGCGAGGGACGACGACGGTGAGCGCGTGCCCATGTCCTCCGACCAAGGCCTCTTGAGGATGAATGATGAGTGTCATATTATCCTGCGACACGGCGGCAGCCAACGCGGAGGAGGGAGAGTCGGAGTCGGGAGAGTCGGAGTGATCGGCAGCACCGGAGGGCATCGCGATTCGCGATAGGCAGGAGGGTGTAGAACGTTTGAACGCTAGTGAGAGACGCAGAAAAGCGCGGGTATTGACAACTTGCGGAAAGAGCTATCCAAATGCTATTTTGTGAAGTGCAAGCCGCTGTCAATGTGCGTGGTGGTAGGTGGTGAGGATTCTCTCAATGGCACATGAGTTTGACATTTATACTCACGGAGCGGAGCCCTGTCCCTCTACACCGCAACTACGCAGTTGATGATGATCTGGACGACTTCGCATTCGTGTCGAGTGTTGTCATGCACTTTGCTCGCAGCGCATCGGTGTCATGCGAGGCAGATCATGGGCTGCTCTTCTCGTATCGACCGCGCAAAGGAACGCGCCTTCCGGAATTCCTGCGGGGAAGCAGAAGGCGCGCTCTTCCGAGTACCCATGTTCCGTCAAACTCACCGATCACCGCAACTCGTAGGTACGCAGCGAGTGTAATCCCTCGAGAAACGAACACAAGCCCCGCATCCTCACGCACCGCCGCGACGTCATTCATGCGTATGCGTGAGGCGCATCTGGGAGGAGATCACGGCATCCTGACAGGTGCACCGCCGGCATAGCACACTTGTGGCTCTGCATTGCGGGGAGATCAGGAGGGATCAAGAGAAAGAGAGGCGAACTGAATGTCCGATGGCAGATGAACAGACAGCATCTGCTCGACAATCCGTACTTGTTGGGGACGGGAGACTTGATCATCTCGTCTTTGGAGGGAGCACAGCTTGCGATGAACTGAGCTATGTATGGTGTGCTCCACCGGACCGATCGTAGGAAGCTTACTGGCCTAGAGGTTGGGTTGCTTTGACATCTGTCCGTGCGCCGCTGCCGTCGGCCTGTGGTACTGATTGCGTCGTAGAGCTTCATGATAGTGCTCCTTTGGCTCGACTCCATGCGCCGCCTACAAGGTTTAGAGATAGGTGCCGAGTTGGGGTTGCATAACGATGTGTGGGTAAGAATTTCAACAGGATCGTCGTACGCAGCCTTACCATGTGCTTGTCTAGTAGAGCGTGGAATCCTCGTAGTACCACCTGGCGGTCTATAGATGGGGTCGTCAGCGAGCAAGATGACAACGCGATAGCAGTCCCGAAGTCGTCTCACCATCAGCGCAATTGCACCCGTAGTCGGTCCCGAATTGCCTGGGGCACGTACCGGTGCGGATACGAGAACCGCTGCTCGGGTTGGTCGCAGTAAGAATGCTAGGGTACGAGGCAACGAGAGTCGCACATCGTAGTTTTGGCCACCGCGTAATCAGAAGGCACGGCGGCGCGACTGTTCAGTCCCACATGCATTGCATGGCAACACTCATCGCATGGTACCACGAGAAGTCGAAGTGAGTGAGCGAGAGATACGAACCCGGGCTATGCGGAGATGGTCAATGTAGAGCTGCATCGGCATCAGTGATAGAGGGATGGGACGCCCACTTTGACAGATCGACACTTGCGAACCAATGCAAGCCGCCTCCACCGTGCTGATCCCAGATCCCCCAGGCCAACATACGCTCGGCGGGTACGGAATGCCGGAGTGCTATCCTCAACGTCGACCGTGAGTGATTTGCGGAACACTTCGTTGGGAAGACATGTCCAACGGCGCTGTTGAGCTGCACTGGCTGTCGATTATCAATTTAGGAATCAGGCACGAAACATTTGCGTGTCGTGGCTTCCCTGAGCGACTCGAGACTTCGCTAGACCACTAGACTCTCAGCAAATCCATCTTGCCTCACGGTCGTATATGGGCAGGGCAATCACCGCTGAGGGACATGTTTGGCGGTGTTAAGTACTGGGCATGTCGCATACGAGTGAGCTCCGTCCGCAGTGCAGCAGCGGGCCAGAAAGCAGTTCGGACAGTTGCTCCGCCACAGATCTAGTGAATATGCCGGTTGTTGACGTGCTACCAGAGCCAGAGTCACTGTGAAACGTTAGCGGACCAGCGGGTGATATTGTATTAGGGACATACCCAAAGAACAACTTAGTACCTGGCTTGTGGCAGTACCCTTGATGTTCATTGTCGGCCGTCCAGATAACCCCACTCGAACAGCAAATGTGACCAATCGTCGGCGTATACCCGTTCATAATTACAGTGAACACCAGGGACTACGCTACTTTGCCGACTATCCTACCCGCTCGCCGCTCTCAGCAATCGCGCGGTAGTTGTTATAATTATGTGCCGAAGGCTCCGCTCGCGACTTGATCGGTGCCAGGACCGGCTTCTGAGCCTGAGCATCCTCGGTGCGAAAATGTGGATTCCAGGTAGTGGCGCACAGAGCTGGACAGAGCCGCTATGTCAACCACACACAAGTAGCGGGCGTATTAGTCGGTACTGTATGCGGGCTGTACCAGTAAACACTCTGGAGAGCGAGGTTGGGGGATTGAGGGAAGATGTCTAGATGGACAGTGGTATGCGACGGCAGCGGTCTTGCTTCCTCGCCGATTGCAACTTGTTGTCTTCGGTGGACAAGGAGCTCTACCCTGCGTTCGGGGTGTGAATGATATACGAGGCTTGCGCCAACGGAGGCAGGTGCAAGAGCGGACGCCCGGGATCAATTCGCTTCCTCAACTTCCTTCCGCACTGTATGCGTGCATATATCGGTCAGCCCTGGCCAGATGAGGGCGCTGCGCGCGGTCAACGACACGTACCTCTCTCCAGATCTCTGCGGTCAAGCTCCTCCGACCGCTTTGTGTCAAATCGCTTTCCAAACAAGACTTCCTTCCACCCAATACCCTCCCCGTGAGCGGCGCTCTCCCCACTCGCACCCGCAACCTCTTCACGCGCAGCCGCCTCGGCTCTAGCGCGCCAGACGTCGTGGCTTCTTGCAAGGCGCCAGAGCCGCTCTATCTCCCGTGGATCCAGGTCGGCGCCCTCTGCGCGAGGTGAAGCGGCCTGGTTGTTGACGGCGTGTATGAGGCGGGTGCGGAGGTCCTCGAGGATTGAGAGCTGCGCGGCGACATGAGCACGGTCGGCTTCAAGTGCCTTGCGCTGTGCGAGATGGTGGATCGCGAGCGAGGTCAGCGCGGTCGAGTAAATGACGTGCGGGAGGTATGCAAGAAGCGCCATCGTCTCCTTGTGTTATCGTCGTGAGCGTTCACAGCTAACGACAGCTATCCGGATCCTGTGGTGAGATCGTCGAATACAGGAGCGCCCCCAATGATGATATGTTATGCTCTGTACAGAACGCCGACGATGCCGTGATGAGCGAGAGCTGGATAGAACTTCAGGACAGCGTCGACGCCAATAGTGTATGTGCGCGTTGTTCTGATAGCACTCCAGGTGTCCAAGCAAGCAGAGAATGTCGATTAGTAGCAAAGAGAAACAAATCTAGTCTGAGAAGAGCCAGCTGCTGTAAAGTACAATCAGGGCCTAGGTTCACGGGGGAGGAGGAGCTTACTTGCTTAGGCGCGCGTTGTAACTCCGAAACGCCCATGGCGCCAATCTAGATCCCGCACAATCGCATGCGTATGGCCTCGTTCATAACGGCCCTGCCTCCTCCTCTGATCATGACTGCCTGAGCATCGATTGGACATGATAATACAACAATTTGAATTGCTTCAAGACGCAAAATATGATCGGTACGACTCAGAGGTCAGGCCGGCCGAAAGCTGGTACAAGGTCAAGGAAGCACCGCATCCACTTCCACAGGCCGAGGCTCCAAGTTACTCTCTTACATCGGAGCCCACGAGCTCCCCTACGCCGCCCTGTCGAGACCCAGTCTGTCTTCAACTATCTCATATATGCTGTACTGACATACATATAGAAGATGACACTATCGGGAACGAAGGTTATACAAACACCAGGGATCGTTCGCACGCTATGTCGACATCTATCGGCTGGAACCTTACCTTCTGAGGACGAGTACACCAAATATGATTCAGCTATTCTCAAGGAACGTCGTCAGCGTCAGAAGGACCTGCTACAACTAGCTGTTCTTTGCTGTTCCACCTCTGAGATTGCGCTCGATGAGCTATGGCGATCGATAGACGACTTTACACATACCTTGTATGTGTTTCCAGCCTACGACCGGGGGAAACATGTAAGCCTCCTTGTTCTCTCCAAGTCCCTTATGCTCATGGCGTACGCTTCGCGCAGATGTTCACCGATGAGCTTACGGACGCTGATAAGGAAAGGTACGGCGTGTACGCGAGCCGTGTGCGAGAGCTGCGTATCGGGCGGATCGATGATGTCCACGCCACCGTTTGGTTTGCGTTCCTCACCCACTGGGGCCCGCAGAAGCACCTCCTCCCTAACTTGGAGCGAATGGCCGGTTTCGAGATAAACTCGAACAGCCTCTGCTATATCATGCTCTTCTCGCCGACCGTCAGACAACTTGAGTTGCACGTAGAACATCAGGTTGAACCCGGCATCGCGCGCATGGTTCTCAACGCAGTTAGGCCCACTCTTGCGTCCGTCGTTCGGCTCACCATCAGCGACAAATCATCCATCACTCCTTCTGCAATCCCATTCTGGGAGCTCAAGCAGCTACAGCATCTGCACGTATCCAGCCCGGTGCACCTCACAGATACAATCATCCGTTCTCTAGCCTCTTTCACCCGCCTCAGCCACCTCGATCTGAACATTCATTCGATCCTGGACGCCGGAGGCGACGATGCCCAACAAGGATTCCACACCTTACGCAACCTCTTCTTAACAGGAAGCCTCAGAGATATATGCGCCTTCATGGTCGCAACCAAACCTCCGCTTTTGGAATCGCTGAATATCCAGACTACGCATCTCTGCCCCGTAGGTGCGGGAGGCCAAAGCGGCATCGAGCATTTGCGAGGGACTCTCCCGCCTTCTCTCCGCAACTTTTCTGCCACGCTCTCTTGCGAGAGCAGGCACGGATACAACTCGTGCCAGCAATTCCCAGACAGCCAGGCGTTGTGCGCGCCGCTGCTCACCGCGGAGAATCTACAGCACATCTCTATCGCCATAGATAAACCGGACTTTTTCCTCACCGACACGACGTTTGCCGAAGTCCAGGGCGCCTGGCCCCAGCTCGTCCAATTCGAAGTCTCTACGCCCAAACCACAAGTCGTGGAGAATAGCACGGATAGAACTTGGTATCCGCAGCCCATGACTATCATTCCGGTCATACTAGATTCCCAGTCCGAGTCCGAGTCTGGGTACCGGACCCGCCAACGATGTTACACTCCTGCCGCCACCACCCCACCCAACCCTCCCTCCATCAAGACCCTCGCCATCTTCGCACACGCGCACCCCCAGCTCGAAGAGCTCGTCCTCCCCACGATCGACCTGCATCTCGTCCCCGCGCTTGACACCGTGCCCCTCCTCGCGCACGGCCTCCGCCGCTTCGGCGTATGCTCCCTCGCAGCGGGCGTCGGCCTAATTGACCACGCGCACGCGCTCGACATGCTCTTCCCGAACCTCGACCTGCGCGGCGCGCGCCGGCTGAGCGCCACGGGTCCACGCCAGGACGAGAAGGACAGGAACGCGGAGCTGCAGCTCCTCCTTCTGGCGCTGCAGACGGGGCGCACGAGCGGGCCTGCACGGCGTATGCGCGAGGAGTCCGAGTCTGGCCTGAGCGGTGGGGATCCATGCGCCATTCGACTGATCGAGCGCGAAGAGGACGTCGACAAGGGGCAGTCTGCTGCTGCTGCTGCTGTTCGCACCGCCGGCGGGCGTACTGATAATATGGGCCGTGACGCTGGTTGGCCGGACCTGGTTGATGAATCACCAGTTCTCCTACCGGACCTACCCGGCCGGCTGGACGATATTGGCCCCATACGCGTCTGACCCTGACCCGCGTGCCTCTGAGCTAGGGTCAATGGAGCGCACGCCACCCTCGATGGCACTGTGACCGCGTTTTAGTTTGGCACAGTCGCTATTACCGTCTACTACTAGTAGCGCAGCGCGTCGAATGTCTGGGATACAGGTGCTTGCGGTCGCTGCGGTGTTCGCTCAACGCACTGACAAGGAGCATCAGTAATGACTGGTCGTGAGTTCATAACATAAGGCTGTATGTTGTATGTCAAGAAACGTCGCGTGTATATACTCACTCTTGAGGGCTCCATTGCCGTAATGGGTGTATAAATTTGCACAACCCCAAACGACCTGATAGAGCCTGATAGCACTAAAACCCAAGTGCATCTCCAGGGCTCAGCCTCCGTACCGTGTCCGAGTCCGTGGATATGCACCTCCAAGCATCCGAGCAATCTAACAAACTGGTGAAGCACCATAACGTTGACGAGCGCCATTGCATGAATATATAGCTTCAGAATAAAGAAAACCTCACATGCACAGGCCAACGCTTCCGACTCCCGACCTTCCAAGCTTCACGAGCTCCACGAGGTCAGGCACCCCGCATGGGCCGCATCCACAGACCTGTGCACAGCGCACAACGCACAACAATCAAGATCAAACATACAGTAGCGAGTCGCTAGGAAGACATGTGCACATGCCATAAACGCCGTCGAAGCTACACATGTATCTGGCCATGGGCCGCGGCTGCGACCACTGGTTGTTCAAAGTGACTCTGAGCGAGGGCGCGGCAGTGTGCAATATGCAATCCACTTAGAGACTCGGAGAGGCACCAAAAAGAGAGGAGACGACGTGCCACTATACGCGCTGCACAGCGCAAAAGGCCCATTGAAGGTGAACGTTGAACGTTGAACATTCGTCGAACCCCGACGCTCCATCCTCCAGTCTCACATGTTCGCGCCGGCACTTCATTCAAGGAATAAATCGCACGCGCATCCGCGTCCCACTCACCTCAGCACAACCAAAAACACAAAAACACAAAGAGACGAAGAGACTTCGAGCAGACTGCGACGGCGACGACTATGAACCAATGCTGTACACTATACAGTGGAAAGTGGAAAACACAACGTTCGCGTATATGCATGCATGCGGCTGGGACCGGGGAAGGGGAAGGGGGCGTTCGCATCGAGTTGATGTCGCTGCGCGTATCGCGGGTACGTGGTACAGCGGGCGATGCGCGCGCGGAGGGAGGGGGGTGAGTGGGTGGGTGTAGATGTATGGATAGTGGATGAACAGTGGGGGTTGGGTTGGGGATGGGCGAGTGGTAGATCCTGCAGAGACCCCAGGTCTCCGCGCTCGTCCTCGGAAGAACGGCGAGGTATAGAAGTAAGTACGGGAAGATGTGTGAAGGTGTGATGCGATGGTCGAGGAACGAGGGATGAGGTAAGAGACGAGCGGTATTCCGAGATGCGAGCGTGCGACGACGAGTGGAGGGATGACAGGGCTTAGCATCAGCTATGAAGTATGAGGTATGAAGTATGAAGAGTGAGGAAGAGAGGAGAGGAGAAAGTCTATGATCAGGTTGATGATATGATGCGGATGATAGTGAGGAGGATGGATCCAAGCGACCGAGCGACCGAGACCAAGAATCCGAAAATCCGAGCGAGCAATGGAAACAGACGATAGAATCGATGGAGACGATAGACGACGAGCGAGCAACATGTACAGCGAAGCGAAGCGGACGAGGGGCGGAGCAGAGCAGCACTAGCAACAACAGCAGCGGCAATAATAGCAGAGATGAGAATGGCTGATTGGATGAAGGGGAGGGCGATGGGTGGGTGAGGGGTGAGGGGGCGGGTGAGCAATAGCGTGGACGTTGTGCAGGCGATGCGGGAAGAGTACTGGGTCGGGAGAGCCGTGCGAGGTCGAGGTTGGGGGATCCGAATCACGGTAAACGTTGGAACTCGAGGTCGGGCGGGAGGCGAGTCGGAGAGCGTTCGGGGGAGTCTCGCGCACGAGCGACGAGTCGACGACGGGATTGCTTATTCGACAGCGATAGCGATGCCATCCCACATACGTCGGCACCGACCTGCACCCTCCCCTTCTCTCCGTACGTCCGTCCGTCCGCGACCCGAAGGACGAGATGACGAAAAATCCAGAGAGGAACTCCGCGATCCATACCGCCAAACCGACTTCCTTTCCACGAATGACCTGTTCGTAACAGCTGGAAGTCGCTTCCGAACTTCGGCAATTCGATTCCTTCGACACCTTCGGGCCTCAAGAACTTCAGAACCTCCGAGCCGAACCGCCTTCCGACGCCCGAAAGAGCGACCCCAGCGAGCCCCCACTCCCCACCTCCCGCCTTCCAGCGCACGAGAGACCCATCCGCATCATGGCGACGAGTTCTGGGGGAGGACCGCCATGCTCTTCCGCCTAAACTTCTTCGTCAAGTCCTTCGCCTTCGCGACCCACCCCGCCGCAGACAGCCTCCTTTCCAGCCCCGCCGCCGCCGCCCCGCTCTCCCCGCCCACCCCGTTCGTCCCGTTCGCCGCATACACTGCGGTGCCCCCAGGCATGCTCAGCGTCGACCGCCTCGAGCGCAGCCCGTCCGCCTGTGCGTACACAAACGACGTCCCGCGGGGGGACTTGGGCGGCGACGAGGCCCCCTTGCCCTTCTCGTTCACACCCTCCGACTCCCCATCGACGTCCGTGTCCCCTTCCGCCTCCGCCTCCGTCGTCGCCTCCTCGACCGACACGCCAATGACGAGCCCGCTCGGGGTCGCGAGGATGTCGCGCGAGCGCGTGCGGCTCCTCGACAGCCTGCGCGCGATGATGCCCCCGACGGCGCGCCCGATCGAGACCTTGCCCGCGATCGTCTCCATCTGCGTCACCTGCTCGTGCTCCTCGTCGTGCAGGCGCGCGCCCCCGTTCGCCGCGGCGGACGACGCGGAGTGCACGGAGGACGCGAACGAGTCGGCGGAGCCGGCGTACCGCTGCGCCTGGTAGAACGCGCCGGTGTTGCCCGCGTTGATGATGACAGAGTTCGTGCGCGAGGGGAGCGTGCTCGGGTTGTCGTGCGTGTGTGATGTCAGGTCGGTTGCCTGAGGGAACCGAGCGGCGAGAAAGACGCGAAGGGTGAGAACGCGTGTCAAAACGGTGATTGGGGAGTGAAGAGTAGAAGAGAAGCTCAGGGTGGACGGCGCCGTCGCGCGCTCGTCGACAGGCACGAACGAAGACGTCTGTTCATGTCATGCAGTACTTCGTATGCATTCTGCGGCCAGGGCCACAGACCATATGGCCGTAGCACACAGGTCGTAATGACCATGGGAAACACCCACCGGTCGGACGCTGCGCCCGAATACGAACGCGTGTGTACGCAAGAACACGTGGGCTGGTGCAACAGCCAGCTCGGTCGAGCTTAACGGCAGAACGGACACGCGTGCGCCGTCACAAACGCGTCAGGGACGCGTCCAAGGGGGCGCGCAAGCCCCATCCAGCGGCTCCCGAGCAAGGGCACCGGCTTCGGCGCGGATAGCAGAAGTCGAGACGCGCAATGAGCGCGTCATACGCGCACTGTCTGCCACGTCCGCGCTATACCACAAGACAGCACCCTATATCCGCTGTCCTCGTCTCTTCCACCACGCAGCGTGTGCACTGACAGGACGTCTCTGGCATGCTCGGCATCGCGGGCACAACAAAATACTCGTCTAGAGGGGAAAGGAGAGGGAAAGCAAGGCTCACCTGGCCGAACCTGGATACGGATATGCTCCCTCTCCGCCTGTCCCGAGGGCCGTCTCGTAGGGTCGAATTCGCAGCGGGCGCAGGGGATGCTACGCGGCTCTGGAGCCTGGACTGGGTCTCCTCGTATTCCTGTTGCGCTTGCGCGCGTCGTTCAGTCTCCTCCTCGACCTTTTGGAATATCTGGATGTACGAGCGAAAACGTCAGCGGACGTGTCGGACGAGCGCAGGCATAGACACAGACCTGTTCGATGAAGTCTGTGCGAGAGTCGGCACTGGTGCGCGAGCTGGTGCTGGGGGCGTTGAGTTCTACCGCCATGGGTGACAGCGTGGGGTCGTAAAGGCAGTCCTAGTTGTGGAGTGGGTCGTCCAAGGGAGCGGGGTATGGCGGAAGGCAAGAGACCCAAGAGAATGAGCTGGCCAAGGGGTGATGGAGGTGAGGACTGGAAGGGAGGCGTGAGAGAGGGGAGGGGGCGGAGGAGGATGGAGGGGAATAGCTATAAGTAGCAGCCCCGAACTCTGACCTGTAAACGGCTGATTGATCTTCTCGAACGGAAAGAAGCACCCTCGCCCTTGGCCAGCCTCCCGCAGAACGTCCTCCTCCAGTGCGAGCAGAAGGGTTCCAACGCCCAGGAGCCCATCACCAACCGACCGAGCGCGCTCTCCGTCTCTTGTCGACGCGAGATGCGCATGCGTCCGCCAGATGCAGTCCATGATGTGCCCCGCCTCCTCCATCCCGCGCCAAATGCGCGACCATACCCATACCCATGGCGCCCTATGAGACTCCCGTCCGCGCTTGCCGCAGTGTGGAACAGAAGGGCGAGGGAGAACGCACGGACAACCAGAAAGTCAAACAGAAACCTGCATCGCGGCCAACTCTCCCAGACGCACGCGCGCTCGCCTTCTCTCCCCGAAATCACTCCCCTCGTCACCCCGTCAGCCGGCCTCATCCCCGCATTACGGCATGCGCCGTGCCCTCTTGACCCGTAATCCGGTACTGAACGACTGCGTACCATCGTCGTATCCGCACGCGTCGGCATCGCTCTCGCGCGGCTGGTTCGTTAAGAAGAAAACCGTACTTTCACCTTTTTTCTCGAAGTCCAGGATTCGCGCGTGCGGAATGCTCCTTCTACCCTATAGCTAGCACGCAGGTGTGCATCTACAGCAGTCCAAAACGCCTACCTCCGCACGATCCACGGCCAGCCATAGAAGAAGTTAAGAATCGTACGCATTCGGCCACTGGAACACACCAGAAGACGCGGTCTCCGCTCGAGGCGAGGTATCGGTTCGTCCGCCGTAAGTGTAACATAAGACAACCCCTCTCCCGAGCAGGTTCTGTGCGTGAACACCTCTCTGCACCTCCGTCCACTTCTGTCGTGAACCCGCTCCGACTCACAGGCCTCCTGCATGTACCAACCCAACACCCAAACTCTAGAATCCGAACGCACCCCATCTGCAACCTGCGTGAATCATGCTACCGCCGCACGCCACCCTGTGGCTTCCCCGAGTCTAACGCTAGCGCGCCGCCCCCACTTTCCGTCTTACAGCAGCGCGGCGTCTTAACAGAGCACAGAACGTTCCCCTTGGAACGTCGGCCCCGGGCGCGGCGCGAGAAGAGCTTTGAGCTGCCTCAAGGCGAGCCGGAATGAATTTCAAGTTCCAATGTAATTACTACTCATGCCGCTCAACATCACGGAATCACTCGGGCTTTCTGTATGATAGGCGGCATTGGCAGCGGTGTAGCGCTCGCGGGAGGAGAGGAGAGGCTCCAGAGTGCGGGCCGCGATTTTCGCATCGAATTTAGCAGTGTGGAAGGTAACTGAAGGGGACGCCGTTGGCGATTGGTGAGTGTCCCTGCGATACCACATCCCACCGCTTTCCATGAGCAGCAAGTCCATGCGCGTCCCTCCAGCAGGCCTCAGGCTGTTCAGTGTTCTGTTGGACGTCGACCAGTCACCAGCCCGCGTCACCGCGGTGACGTCCGTAAGCCTGCGCGCGGCGGGGTGCTCGCGGACTTGAAGAACCACTGCATGCCAGCATGACGAGGACCTGGAAGCTGGAGCTCTGGGAGCCCGAAGAAGGGGAGGAAGAAGAGCGCAGAGCTTGCAAAAGAAGAAGGAGGAAACTTGGAAAGGATGCGAATTCGCGCGTGCGCGCCGGAGCAGAAACGGACGGTGGAAGCTTCGCATCGTCGAACCTTCCAACTTCCAAGGTCGGTGTGTAAGTAAACGATTGCAGTAGCGCTTGATGGGCGCGCTTATGGCATGGTGGATGGCGGGTGAGTGCAGATTAAACTCTGAATTACTTACCGAGATCTGCAGCGTGCCGGACTGCGACTGATGTATCTTTTTGTAGGGATCCTAGGGTTGACGACTTGTCTGCAGAACAGCAGAGGGGCCGATGGCACGTTCCTGGTCGTCGTCAGAATATCACGGTTATGATAGGCAGCATGCCTAATGGCAACCTTGAGGATGCAGTGAGTTCGCAGTACTTACAACGCAAGTGAGTGAGCGCATACACTAATGTCACTGTCTCAGCGTTTACAGCAACCTCATCCCGACTTGCGCTCACCCGTCGTATTAGCGTGAGATTCAACACGCACAGCTGCGAAATGCGAGGCCTCAAGGTTCACCACGCATGCGCCAGTCGAACGCGGAGCTTTAGCATGCCGGAAAAGCAGGCAACGTTTAGATCACTGAATCTGCCACGACTCACATGTGGCGGTATGTAGACTCTGACAGCTGGGTCAGGCTGGAGAACACTCACTGATACATTAGCCGAGTCGTTTGTTAGGATCTACCACCTGCGTTGGCGTGTTAAACGGCGGTGCGTGCACAGTACAGACGCGCGATCTGAACGTGAACAGCCGCGGCGCCGCGCGCATCGGTGAACATTCGCGTGGTAGATGCAACCTGCCGTGGAGGACAACCAGCTCACCGCAATGCATTGTATGCATGGCAGCCGGGCTCATGTTCATCCGTGCGTCCAAGGGAATCTTATCATGCTGCCATTTGCCTAATCCCAAATATCCCAGCAGGACCTGATTGTACGCTACGTCGTATCATCCTAGTCTAAATTGTTGAGTTGATAGTATCTCGAGCGCGTCTCGGCGTCCTCGACATCAGCATCCAAGAATGAACGTTTTCCACATGTGTTCTGCACGGGAGCATCAAGTTGACGGCCGCACCGCGAGCAGATCCTCACTTCCTCCCAAGTCGAGCATTGAATATTGAACGTCGAGCGCTGGCCTTCCCCATGATCCATCAGCGACAGCCCCCATCTCGATTCTCGATCCAAATCAGCGCTAGTTGGGTTGTATCGCCCCTCCGCTCACTCGTTTGGCCGGATGGCTGCTCGGGGGAATCGCAGACGGCGTACCGCGATCCACTCTCTGCGACAAGGACCTCGGGTACCAAGTCTGGCGCAGCTCGAAGCCTCGACAGTCGTGCTGGCACGGCCTTCTGATGCAAAATTTAAGCTTAGGGGCTGGTTGCTACGCAATATAGCACTCAGCTCTAAGTTCACGCTTGACACTCCCACTCCGACTCCGCTCTCGCTCAGTGTCCGCCGCGCGCCCTGCGTAGGTTCACGCGCGAGCGTTCGCATCCGACGCCACGAAGGAGGCAGGGCTGCATCGTGCAGGATAACCCCGGCCAAGAGTGATGGCCGGATGCCTGCCTCACGTCGCTAACTCCGAGATGGGTATGTCTACAGATCTAACGAGTCGCTACCCGCCAAGCTTCGCGCCATGAACCGTCGGGTGTGGCACGCAGCCTGCGTGTACCGAGGTATGGCTGAATGATCAATGTTCGTCGGACGCGATTACTGACGTCGACTACCAAACGCGATTACCAGGCCGTTTTTGCGTTCGCTACTCAGAGTATTCCCGGTGTAGAGTTTGTCTACTCCACGGTCCCGCCGGATATCCGAACGGAATGGTACCGTATCGTGCACAGGCGACATTGGTGGGCCTACCCAGACATATGCCCCGAAAACATCGGTACGGAACCTGAACGCATGGCTCGAAGCCAGGGACACCAAGGGCCAAGGCCATCAGTCCGTACATTTGCATCAATCCTTTGTATTCGCACAGCCGCACTCACCCCGGGCGCACATCAGAACCCCCAGCGCCGCGCGCTCCTACCGGCGTTTCTCCACGCAAGTACATGCACATCCGTCCCACTTGTCCCAGGGTCCAGGCACGCCAGCCAGAGAACGCCAGCGCTCCGTCCAACTTTAGCTGGTTCGCTCGCAAAAAAAACAACTATTGAAGCTCCCAGAAAGCGGCCGATTGGCATAATGCCGGCGGTGCGGATGCCGCGATGCGCATTGCACGAATGCACGATTGCACGCCTGATCATGATACTCGTCGCAAAGCCTCCGCCACATTTGCCGCGGAAGTGACATCTGCCAGGCGGTGTGCGACGATGGCCTGGGTGTTCAACGGTCTTTTGGCCCTATGCGGTGCGCGTTTGACGGTGATCTCGAGGCCTCGTTTTCCACCCTCTTTGACATTGAGTTTGATAGAGCGGGTATGCACGTTGCGCGGGACGCGAGAGAGCCCGTCAGGCACTGTGGTGAGGATATCTACAACGTCCGTTGCCACCGTCGCGTTTCGGAGGGCGGTGCTCGCATCCGGGCACCATGCGTATTGTGCACCCCGGTGGATGCTGTGCAATGGGACCTGCATCAAGAAATCTTCTGAGTTCACCTGCGGGCTCGCATGTCAACTATATAAGTCTGATCGCTGAGAAGAACTCATCCTCACTCATCTCATTCTCAATTACACCTAGTCACACCAGCCCCCTCGGCAACTAATTCAACAGCATCTCGCACTTTATAATCTCGCATCCTACATCTTCTTCCCCCAAACTTCGCCATGCCTGCTCCTTCAAGCTCCTCCTCCTCCAACCTCCACGGAGACGTCATCTTCCCCCACCCCGCACACCGCGCGTTCATCCTCAACGGCCAAGCCATGCACGTCGACATCCCGCGCACGAACGCCCGCGCCTCCGCGTCCCACATCACGCCCGGGCACGGGCACACCAACGTGCGCCTGCCCACGCCGCTCGACACGCCCGCGCACGGACACGCCCTCTTCGCGGTCCCGTCCCCGCTCGACACCCCAGGGCACGGCCATACGAACGTCTCGCTCTTTGCGGCCTCGGCCTCGTCCACACCTGTGACCCCGGGACACGGGCACACCAACGTGTCTTTGTTCTCCCTCGCGTCCCCGCATCCCGACTCGCCGTCGACCCCGACGCAACCGCGCCCGGTTGGGCGCGCGTCCCGTAGGCGAAATCTGTTCTCGAGCGCGGCGGACTCGGATGCGAACGCGGGTCTGTCGGTCGCGGGGACACTCGCGTCACTCCCGGAGGAGTCGGACGGGCACTCGGGCGCGGAGCACCACGAGAACGATGACGGGGAGGGAGACTTTGACTCCTCGATGAGTGAGGACGACTCTGACCGGGCTTGAGACTCTTGATCCTTTCGACTCGCGGTTCCAGATGACATTATGTATGCGCTGTGGACTTTCGCTCTCATACGCGTCGTACTCGCGCTGTTTATTTGCAACTATCATTATTCACTTCATCACTCGCTGTAGACACCTACATAAACTTATTACATCCTTAACCTATTCCCGCCATGCATACGCGACTACTAGTAGCAGTATTACCTGTACGCGACTGGTTCTAATTCAGAAAGAATTCCTCAGCAATGTTTTCAGATCCTTGACGGTGAGCAACACTCAACCAGAACCCGTGTCATCGACTCGGTACGCGGAGCACTAGAGTCAGTACGGCCTATGGATAACTCCCCCGGTAGGCGGGGGAATAACTGTGCGACCCGGAGGAATCACTGTACGACTTGGAGGAATCACTGTACGACCCGGAGGAAGCTCAGGCGAGCCGGAGCGCGAGCTCACGTTCGACCATCGTCGAGGCTGAGGTGGAGGCTGACTGATTGAGGAGATCGGGAAGGGTATGTTCGGTGGAGGCACCGCAACAGTCCAATAGTCGCGAGAGCTGACTATCTGCGCGTCTTCAGCATCTGTAGACAGCCCTGAGTCGTCCTCATCCTCCGCGGACTGCTCTACTCCTTCGGGTCGAAGTAGTCGAATGGCATGCGGGTCGACGCTAGTAGGGCCCTCGCGCGCGGCACGCTCACGGCGGCCAGGCTCGCTCGTCCGTCCAGCCTGCAGCGCGAGGAGGAGGAGCTGCAGCTCGGTGTTGCGATCCGTCGCATCCTGCCGCCACCTCGTCGCGCTCAGCTTGTATGCATCTCCAAGATCGAGACGCGGGAACAGCATGTCGAGTGCGCGTGCATGGTACATCAACCCAACGCCTGCCGTGAGGCAGCATACACTGAAGTGGCGGAGGCCGTGCTCAAGCAGCGGCACGCTATCGAGCTCGGGGACAGCGTCCAAGTCGATGGTGGGCAAGACGAGCTGCTCGAGCTTGGGGTGCGCGTGTGCGAAGATCGCGATGGTCTTCACGGAGGGGTGCTTCGGCTGCGGAGGAGGGACAAAGCGGATTGAGTGCGCCGAAGATATCACTGGATGCTCGTAATCAACGCCTGAGAATTCCGGCTGCGGCGTGGTGACTTTAAACTGGACGAGCTGTGGCCAGGTGTGTGTAACGTTGGCGAGGGTCGCGTCGGTCAGGCGGAAGCTGCGTGTGTCAACGGCGATGGAGATGCGCTGTAGATTCTTCAAGGCAAGCAAGGGCGCAAAGAGCGTCTGATTGTCCGGGAAATGCTCGCATGAGCGTCCGTACTGGTGTTCGACTTCGCAGGTGAGCGTCGCAGAGAAGGTGTGGAGGGAAGACGGAAGGGTTCCTTGTAGACGTTCGATGCTGCTTCCGCTTCCTCCGTCCGTGGGACACAAACGGTTCGTCATGATGTTCAAGGACTCTAGACTGGGTGGTTTGGTCGCAATCATGAAGGCGCAGATGTTGTCAAGGCTGCCTTTCAGGGACAGCGTGCGCAAGCTACTGAATCCTTGTATATGATCCTCGTCGTCCCCCACCGTGGGTATCGACTCTATCTTCAGCTCCAGCTGGTTGAGGTGAGGGAAAGAGGCGAGCGAGCGGATGATCGCACGCGTGAGGGTCACTGGCGGGGACACCTGCAGGCGGTGCAACTGGTTGAGCTCCCAGAACGGAATCGCAGAGGATGATGAGAAACTGGTGATAGAGAGGTGCACGAGCGATGTGAGGACCGGCTTAGCTGCGTCGACCACCATGCGCACGATGCCAGGCTCCGCACGTCCATTCACTTCCAACGACAGGTGCTTAATAGTCGGTGAAAAAATCATGGTATAGCAGAGGCTGTTTGAGTCGATCTCAAGGCCAGTCATGCGCTCCAAGCCAGGGAGTAGGGGGCCGCGAGGGCCCCAATGCGCCACTAGCACAACCCAAACGGTGGCGTGGACACGTTCGATCTTTCCAACGTGTAACTCACGGACGCGGCGAGCGTATGCGTTGAACTTTGTCTTATCAGCATCGCTCAACGCCTCTGTGAACATCTGTACGCTCGATGAGAGGTAAGTGAACGAATGGGAGTTGATGTAGACGACTGACACATTTCTTCCGGTCGTAGGCATCGAACGCGTACAGGATGTGCGTGAAGTCGTCGATCGAACGCCATAGGTCATCGAGTGCAATGCCAGAAACGGTGCGGCATACGCGAGCTAGTCGCGATAGGTCCCTTTGATGTTTACGACGCTCCTTGAGGGCGTCCGATTTGTACACCGTGTATTCGTCTTCAGGGAGTAGGGGTCCGGCAGACAGGTGCCGACATATCGCGCTAGCAATGTTCGGTGAGTGCAGCAATTCCGTACTTGACCGCATTGATTTCCAAGTGCCCCTTCAGAGTGTCGTACGAAGTCGTTGCAGACAAATGGCACGTCTACCAGAAGTCCGAGTCCATCGCCCATGCCGCCACGCGTGAGTAAGTTGATGCACGAGGCTACACGCAGGCGCCGGCACTGTGGCTGCTGGACAATCAGTTCATTTGGTGATTCTAGATGCTGTATCGTCGACGAGAGGAGCTCTGTAGGTAAAGGGCAGACTATATGCGTGCCCGAGGCGAGAGGAAGTGAGAGAGTCGGCCGCGACCAAACATTGAGATTGCCAAGATGCCGAATTGCAGAGGCGCCCATGACACTTACTATTACTTCTGAATCTTAGCTACTTTGAAGTTTGAACCATACAAGCGAAAATCCAGACGGCACCCATTCAACGTTCAGTGAGACGCTGTGCTACTATATTTAAAAGGTATGATATCATGATTCATGAAACCTGTCCAAGCTTCGAGTTATGACATGCTGATACGAGCCTTTAAACACTGAAGTATTACCATTACATAGATCTCTTAGTCACTGCTCGTAGCCTAGTATACATTCGTAGCCTGGGGGTGTACGTGGAGGTGACCGTGGTTTAGCCGATAACGGCGGTGGCGAATGTCCCCCTTCACCGGCTTCACCTGCCACCGCCCTTCCCTTCTCTTCTAGCTGCCCCTCCCTGATCAGCCTAATCTTCTCGCCACGTCCCGCAACGACGCCGTACACACCACTGTCAGGTCCATGATCCCGATATTTACCCACTCTCCCTGCCTGTACGGCTAGGAGCATCATGAGCAGCTGCTGAGCGCGATCGGGAGAGCTCCCGGGCGTCAGGCCCTTCTCTGCTACGACCAGGTCCAACCGAGGGAAGAGCAGATCGAGGGCGAGCACGAACGGGAGCAGCGGCACGCCGTCCGCGAGCTCGATGAACTTCAGGGTGCGCAGGCCGTGGTTCAGATGCGGGACGGATGCGATGTCCGGAACGGCGGTGAGGTCGAGCGTCGGCAGAACGAATCGTTCAAGGTGCGGATGAGCAGAGGCGAACGCGGCCATGGTTGCGATCGTGGGTGTAGGCTCTTGCGTATCCTTCTTGCTCTGTTCTCGTCCATACGGATCGTGCGAGCGAGATTCATAACCTCGGTATGATCTACTGCCATAGTGAATATACTCGTCATGATACGAGGTGTCCTTCGAGATAGTCTGAGGGGTCGCGTGAATCTCAAAGGCCGTCAGCTGAGGCCATGTTCCCAAGTGCGAGCTGAGGCAGTCGTCCGAAAGAGGGAACAGAAGTTTGTCGTCGAAGGTGAGAACAATTGACGTGAGGTCAGGGAAGGCAGCCAGTTGCTCGAGAGTTGCAGCAGGATCGACCCGGGCCCTACTGCCGTATTGCCGGCTCTTACATTCCGCACGGAAACGGCGAAGGGTCGACGTAGGAAGGTGCGAAAGGATCTTCTGGAGTAGATTGGTCGTGTCCTTGGAAGCGCCACCTTCGTCTTTGGCCTCCACTCGAAGGGTCACCTCTTCCACTCGAGGAGGGGGAGCAACTTGGAGGAATATTTCGACGTCTTTGAGCGATCCGACGAGCTCCAGGGTATGTAGGCTCGAGAAAGCCGCTGCAATCCCGGTGCCATCCTTGATGTCCAAGGTCTTCATGCTGACGTGCAGCACACGAAGATGCGGAAACGCCGCAAGCGATCTGACCATCTCCTCAGTGAGCACGACTTTGTGCTTGACTCGGAGCTCCCGGAGATGGCTCAGCTCCCAGAATCGCACAGCTTCAACCTTGTCATCGCGCGCGTAGCGACCGTCGTTCAAGCACAAGCTCTCAAGCTGACCAAAGAGGGGCCGTACGATGCGCACTCCCATATCGACGGTCTCTGCATCCGTTCCTTCGTCCGATTCTTCGTGCACCATAAGCCCAAGGTGTCGGAGTGTGTGTGTGAACAATATAGAGTAGCATGCGCTCATTTCGGAGAGCTCGAACTCGGTCAGTCGCTCGAGGTTTGGGAGGAGCGGTTCGCGGAGGCACCATCGCGTGAGGATCGTCCAGACGCTGGCGTGCACCTTGGCCGCGTTGCTCAAACGGAGCTCGCGCACGCGCCGGGCGTAGCTGCAGAACCTCGCCCACTGCTCTTCCGTGACCATATCTGCGATGGTCTGGAACATATACGCGCTGTCAATATGGGTTCGGTAAGATTCACGCTTGGGGGAGCACTCACACATTGCGCGCCGTGGTACAACTTGAACGGGCGTAATAAGAACCGGAAGTCGTCTATTGAACGCCACAGGAGATCAAGAGAGGCTTCCGACATGGCACGGCACACCCGTGCCAATCGCGCCAGAGTCTTCTGGTTCACATGTCGTAATGCAATACCGTCGGGATCGGGGTCGCCATAAGAAATCGCCCCAGGAGAGAGGTGCTGCAGCAATGTGGTGCGGATCTGAGGATCGAGGAGAACGTCCGATGAAGGCATATTCGCTTGGGTTCACGAATATCGCGTGAGCTACGGGTACCTTTCACGACCAGTAGTTCTATGGCGAAGCAGATGCTCCGAATATCACAGCAGCGAGTTTAGGGGGCCAGGTGCGTAACTTCACGCCAAAACGCCGATGTTGAGCCCACGCGTTCTCCACGATGTACTACGCGCGCCTGCGCCTGCGCAGGATCTGATTTGCGTCTGGAGGGAGTTCTCCGAAGCGGAGTCCTATCGGAGTCTTCGAGGATGTGTATACACAAAACGCACTAGCCTGAGTGATGCTCAGTTCTCGGTCCGGTGACTTTGCGGCGGTTGCGGATACACCGATTCCTCTTCGAGTTGTCGGGTGTCGGTTGTTCGCCAAGCTAAGCTAATCATGCAAATCAAAGGTCTAACCTGCACGAAACCGATAGTAAAGGACCATACCTGGTCTCGGAAGACTTGCGATCAAGTCGCAGAGGAGAGAGGGGGCGCAATTTCTTGAGTCCGCGAGGCCAACTCGACGTTGTGGCGCGGCGTAAGGCTGGCAACGTTAACGGGCGTCTCTTCGCGCGAGTCTTCAAGGAATCAAGAGACGCGCCGCGTTCCTCAAACCAGTACACCATTTACATCTAAGATGCCCTCAGAACCCTAAGAATATGACAGTAAAATAACACGCGAACCCTCGTAATCAGCAACCTGCCCTGCAGGCTGCCAGTCACTTGCTCGAAGCCCTGTCCGAGGACCCTGCAGCTGGGCCACCACGCCTGAAAGGCGTAGCAACAGCGCGAAAAAAGCGCTTCAAGCGTTCCTTCTTCACGCCCAATCCTACTCTCCAGCCTGAGTCTCGCCGCGCTTCAGTAGAGTGCGCCTCCCGCCTCGCTCTCTTGCCGTTGCCACCGTCGTGATCAACACTACTCGCGCCCGAGGAGGTGGGCCGACGCGACAGGACCACGGGAGGTACCACGATGGGCGGTGGTGGCATCACGACATATGGACTCGGACTCCCCCTCGAACTCGGAGAGTGACTGCGGCGCTCATGCGCGCCTGTCCTCCAGCGCTCGCTCGGATGCGTCCACGCCAGCCTCTTCAGCCGGATCGTGTTCACGCGGACGTCCTCGTCCTCGTCCCCATCCTCGCCCTCTTCCTCGTCCGCCGCTCGCCTTTCCACTTGTGCGTCCACCAGAGGGGCGTGGGCCCGATACGCGCCTACCCTCCCTATCTGGACGGCGAGGAGCAGCGCGAACAGCTGCTGGCTGACTTCCGCGGGACCTGTGGGCGCGATCACCTTGTAGTCCACCGCGCGCAGGTCCAGGTTGGGGAAGAGAAGGTCGAGCGCGAGCGCGAACGGGAGGAGGGGCGCGTCATTGATCACCGCGTTGATCCTCAGTGTGCGAAGACTGTGGCATAAGTGCGGGACAGACGCGACGTCTGGCACTTCGGAGAGGTCGAGCGCTGGGACGGTGAGCTGCTTGAGGCGGGGGTGTGCCGCGGCGAAGTCGGCGAGCGTAGCGATGGACGGGGGCGGGTCGCCCCAGTAGTATGGTGTAGAGCGGGGGGCCGCACCGGGCATATATCCGCCGACGGGAGAGCATTGTCTGTGCGATCTGTGGCCGTGACGGGGGAGAGGACGTTCCAGGACAACGACCTCGAACACAGTCAGTTCGGGCCACGCGTTCTGGATAGAGTGTAGACAGCTATCGTAGAGATGGGACGCCACTTGGTCGTAGACGAGGACAAGGGACTCGAGGTGGGAGAAGGGGACGAGCATACCCAGGAGCGTAGTAGGATCAATACGTCCGTCGTAGCTCATTACAGGCTTGTATGCTGCTCTGAATGCGCGTAGGGTCAATAGAGAGAGGTGGCTGAGGATCGCATTCCACAGCTGGTCGCCTCCCAGGTCATCTCTGCTGCTGACCTCGACAACGAAGGACACGTTATCCAGTACGGGTGGAGTGGCGACTTGCAGGAAGTGGTCAATGCCCTCGAGCGGGCCGGTTAGCTCCAATTCCCGCAAATTGCGGAAGGCCTTCGTCAGTGCCGGCTGCGTATCCTTGAACGTAGAGCTCGATACTCTGAGGTGGAGGACGCGGAGGTGCGAGTATCCAGAGAGTGTTTCCACATTTTGATCCAGCGGTACCCAGTCCTTGATTCGTAGCTCCTGGAGGTGATTCAGCTCCCAAAGAGACATCCGTGTATACGTCGTCCTGTGATAGCCGTTCTGCCAATCCATCACAGATAGACTCGTGAGCTGAGCCAAGATGGGTTGAATTAACCCGACCGCCATGCACACGACCGCGTCCCTTGTACTCGAATTAAAAGTAAGGCCTAAATGTCGGATGGTCGGCGACAGCAGCATGGTGTAGCAGGCGCTCATGGAATCCATTGGGAGGCTGGCCAGCCGCTCCAGGCGTGGGAGGAAAGGCTCGCGAACACATCCTTGTATCAAGATCATCCATATGCTGGAATGCATATCCAGGAGATCGTTCAACTTTAGCTCGCGCACGCAAGGAGCGTATTCGCGAAATCTCGTCCATTCGGCGTCTTTGACCGTATCAGTGAACATCTGGTGTGTATTTGACGTGCGCATAAAATGTCAGCGGAGGATTCTTAGACGTACTCCAAAGGTGAAGTCGATGCTTACGCGTTCGTACATGTTGTACGAGCTGAACAGATATAGCAAATGTTCGAACTTGTCTATCGAACGCCACAGCAGTGCTAGCGCTGGGCCGGATGTGGTGCGGCAGACTTGAGCCAGTCGTGCCAAAGTCTTCTGGTTTTCATGGCGCGGGGAGAACAAGCCGACATCCTCTGGGCGGGGGTCATAGGATATTGATCCAGGGGAGAGATGTTCTAGCAGTGCTGCGTAGGTCCCTGTATTCAGCAGCATATCGGACGGAGGCATCTTTGTCGCCGGAGACTTGATTGAGCTTTCTCCCGACGGTGACGATGCCAGATGATACCACTACTGGTGGTAGAGTCGGATGGATACGTCGTAGGGGACCAGACTAGCCAGAGGGGACGAAGTACGATCAGGACGCATGCACAATGAGCCTGGTTGGCGCATTTTATACGTACCAGCGCGTACAAATGCGTGAGAATCCTCGGGCACGTTCCAAATCTACGCTTCATCGAAGACCTTTCTGACGGGTCCCTGGAAACCGTATACGGTTTCCCGAATACAAGAATCTGGTGTGGGTATAAGAGGGCGCGCCTATGGTCCGGCCTACGGTCCACCTTGTGGTCTCGTGTGGCAGATCCGTGCGGAGAGGCGCCGTTGTTGCAGTGCACAGTGTACCTTTGCGCTTCTCGACAAACGACACATGTTGTCGAGCATAACGAGACTGACCGAGAAACGCGAGAGGAAACAGGGAGGAACAAGGGACGAGTCCAAGGCGAAATGAAGAGAGACGCTCAATAGGCGCCTATCAAATCTTGCCGTATTTGGACTTGGTGATGCGGATGATGTCATATGCATGTACCGGGATGGGCGCCACCATGTACCCACAACGCTCGCTGGGGTGGTGGTATACAACGCCGAGTGCCGGACGTTCGAATGTCCCCACTTACTTTGCCACATCCACCACGTCCCATCATGTCTTCCGTCCAAGAGCCCCGACCAACGACCCATCTCCAGATGGAGGACAGCATGAGCAACCCCTCAGACCGCCCTGCGACCAACTTCCAACCAGACCCACCGACGCAGACTGCGCCCCCGACGCAGGTGGCAACTCCTCCGCAGCAAGGTCTCTTCTTGTTACTGACTGTTATAGCGACAACTATCTAACATGTCCTTCGATTAGCTGCGACACAACCGGGCACGGGCGGCGTTCAACACATTGTCATGGAGTCCAACAAGCCCTCGTTCACACAACAGGTTGTCGGTGAGTCGCGTTAGGTTTTGATACGTCGTGAGGTATTCTAATGGTGATTGTCCCAGGCTACGCTAAGGTACGCTAGACAATCCGGCGTGTTACTGGTATACTTGTGCTTACCGCTTCAATGCACTGCAGGAGATCCGCGGAACTGTGCGTGTGATTTATTCATTTTGTTCTTCTTGGTTCTAACCATTCGATCGTATAGGTTCTTGGCAAGGTAATACGAACGATGCTATTCCTTACCATCGCTCGGCTTCTTACCGTCAACGTGTTCAGCCCGAGACCAAGGACTACGGCGGCAAAATCCGCAAGGGCGAAGAGCCATGGCCACCCCAACCTGAGAAGCGTGACTCTGACACTTCAAACCACACAGAGCGTTCTCCGTGAGGTATCCTATGTACATGAACTGTACCATAGTGTATATAATATACGTCCGTCGACAGTTGTAATAAACACCGCCTTGTATGTACACGAGCGAGTCCGTAGTCCGCCGGGCGGTTGTACTCTCTCAATACTCGTGAGCTCTCCCGTCGGACAAGATGCTAGTAGAGGGCTGAACGATGTACGGCATCGCCACCGGAGCTCCGACACGTACGCACCGACTCCCGACGGTTTTGCGCAAAGTCCGTATGGGCGCTCCGAAGTCCGTCTTACCTCCGCTCTGAGCATCCTCTGCCTCTCGCATCCCTCTAACATGATGTACGAGATCATACAAGGTCTTGAATTGTATCTACTCTCCAAATTCGCTCACCTAAGGAGAGATACACAGCCAGGTCCCACCCGAGGCTACGAATCCGAAGTCCGAGTTTGTAGGTCAACTCCGGCGGAGGAAACCCCGGAACTCCGGGTTGCACCTGCTTCACCTCGTCGGAGTACACCAACCAGCCGCACCCACAATACCTACAAAACACCAGGAAGTCCGCATGAAGGCATTCCGACCGCTACGTCAGCCTCGAGCCAAGTGAGCCGAGGCCCGACCGCGGTCCGAGTCCTGCCAGCATCGAGCGCTCAGCGCAATATATGCCGTCTGTGACTAGAGACGGTTGATGTATTGGTCGTGCCTCCTGCCATTCGCGAGCCAGTGGCGTCTGTTTTTCCGAAGCTGACACGTCTCTGTGTTCGGGGTCAGGTCGTGACGGCGGTCGTCCTATAGTACTACTGTCACAGCCCCGAGTCGCCCACTACTCCTACTACTACCTTGGGTCGGTCTTGGCCTGTTTGGATCGTGTTCTACTAGCCCTGCGGGCATTGCTGTACTCTGACTGTGCTCGTTACCAAACCTGCGTCGCGTGAAGGCTACCGCTCGCCTGGATATTAATGCTTTCTCCGGGCTTCTCAAGACCGCGCACGCAAATTTGCGGACACTAAAAGACATTCACCACCAACAATAGTTGTGAGGATGTACATTAACGGAGTCAAATCAAGGTGCGTAACTGCGGTAGTATGAAGTATATATACTGTACGAGCAGTGCTACTCGTAGGAAGTCGAAGCTCTGAGGCTAGTGCCCGTCGTGTATGGCGAGGCGCGCGGTGTGTGCCGCTTTTGGTCTCTACTACCGCCTCTATCTCTTCTCCAAGAACTGCGCCCGTTCAAAGGGGCCGGGAGGGGGACGAAGCCGATACACGTATGTACGTAGCGAAGACGGTGTTGGGTCGACGGACCTGCAAGATTTCATGCATGTATACAACAGAGGGAAGCCGGATGACCGGAGAGTCGGAGCGTTGGAGACGCACGTCCGACGAGAACATGGCCGCAGCGTGATACCTAGAATCGCTCGAGACGACTTGGAAGCGCGACCACGCCCGCCTCCGTATATCCGGCGTGTCGCGAGATTGATAGACCCTGCGTCCGTGGCGTCGCCGTAGTCACGATGGGCTTCTTCTGCCACTAACAGTGCCATGTCAATTTTTCAGCCATGGAGGTGCGCCTGCTCTGACCAGTATGCCATCACGGTCACGGTGCCTCCGGGAACGTCTACATGGGATGCGTCGAACGGGACGCCCGAAGCCTCAGTGGGGAGCGGGCCCGGGATGTAAGGCATTGCGAACGTCTCCGCATCGACAGCGTTGGCCGGAAGGTAGGCACAATATTCTTCGCCATGCTCGTTCTGGTAGACCTGAGGGTACAAATAGAGAAGCGTCCCCGGTTCCTCGGTGTCCGCGCTAGCAGCCTGTCGAGCACAGATCGAAGTTGAAGAGACGGTATCCGAGTAGACATAGATAGGGTACTCACTGAGGTCGTGTTGAGGCTCGTCTGGGACTGTCCCTGGGGCTGCTGGCTTTCCATAGCGTATATAGACGGAGCCGTGTGTAGCAAAGGCGCGTCGTCCGTGGCCGATTGTTCTGGTACGTCATCTACATCAAACGTAGGCTCGTCAGTTCCCGAACCCGCGCTGAACGAGGAGTCACTACGCGTCGTAAGACACTCACCGCTCGGAAGGCCTGATGTCGTCTCAACAAGGCCACGCGTTTTCTCCCAAGCACGTTTCTTCTCCGTCAGCCAATTGGAATGTTCGTGCGGTGTGTACCATTCACACCCCGGGTAGCGTTGGATATCGCGCAACAACGCCTCGTAGGTCTCTTTGTCCGGAAACTGACCATTCTTGACGAGTGCTGAAGAGAGCCACGCGTCAATGATATCGCTCAAGCGAGCGATGGCTGAAGTGGAACGTAGAAGGCGATTGACGTACCGTTTCGTCGCTTTCGTAGATCTTTGGGGAGCGAGTTGCGCGGGCGACGCTTGTAGGATCCAGGAGTCGTAGACATAGCGAAGCGGTGTGTGGTGGCTAAAATCGACAGCGCGTCCAAGTCGCGAGACGCCAGCGTTGGACCGCAGAACGCGGGCGACAGGGAATCCAAGGGTGTTTGCCGTTTGCTGGGTGCGTTGCCGCGTCGGTTTGCACTACGCGAGGCCCTGGGCTGAAGAAACACCAATGCCCGACGTGTTGTCAGTACGTGGGCACAGACGAAGCGCCCTCAGAGCGCTCCGCGGCTTGCTCTGTACTACTACTACTTGCCTGCCGCGACGCGTCATGGGCCTTGGCGGACGTTCACGCTCTTGCTCGACGTGCGCTTGACTGGCCTTGTGGTTCTGTCTAGCGCCATCGATCTTGGACGGAATCAGAACTGCAAAATGCGCAGGAAAGCTCTTGAGTATTCGGAAATGCGGCGAAGTTTGGACGCGTTTTGCGCGCGCTTCGCCAAACGTTCGCCGAGAGTCATCGAACACCGTGACAACAAATAGATCTCTCTGAGGAGCCCAGGGACCGAGATAGTTGCCTCCTACGAGCCTGAGGAGGCGACACAAACACGACGATACAGCACATACCGGAGCTTCGCGACCGTGGAGAGAAAGGCTGGCCTTCCTCGGTGAGTAGTCGACTTGTTAGGGGCTGCGGTAGCACGACGCGATGTTGGGGCTCGTCGCACGGGTCGCAGAGTTGAAAGCAGATTTGACGAACTTGAACCCAATCTATGCAGCGCGAAGGTCTTCGCGGTCTTCTTGCGTACTCTTGAGCCTTCTTGGGCTCGCTCAATCAGTGCCATCTTGCCACACGCTATTTTTGAACTTGAACTTGAAGTAGGATTGAGTGTCATGCCGCACCTTTCTTGATGCAAACGTGGACCGATCAGCTTCACGCAGGTCAGGGAGTTGTATCTACTATCAGAGGGGAACGCCGAACATGGATATGAGCCGTCTCCGAGGCCAGTACAGGCCCGTGGGCTCGACGCTGCTGGTTACAACGACGGGAAAATACCAAAATTGGCAGCCAATCTCGGGCCCCGTCGGGAGCGATGTACAGACGTCCGTCATGTTGCAATACCGGCGCGTGCATAGCGCGCGGCAACTCGCATGACGGGCGACAGTACCGTCAACATGCATGACATGGCACCTCATGGTGCATCTGGCAAGCAGTCACGTCAGATGCAGAAAGTCGGGTTATAAGAAAAATAAGAGAGACATCCGAAGAATGGCTGAGCGTAGAGGGGTCATGCATATATCCGCCCGACGTCTATAAGATCCTTGCTGGAACAGGGCTCTCAAACAAGAATGAAAGCTTCCATGTGTGAGAGCTTTCATTCTGGCATGAGACCTCTGTACCAGCAATATCTCAAAGTTATCATACATACAAGGCCCTGCTAAGCAGTGCACAACAACATATGCGACTGCTTGTACAGAAAACATGGGGAAACGGGGCTTGCAAGGTAGCTGTCAGAGACGCCTCGTACGCCCGTGTAACGTGTGCATGTTTAGATACTGACACAGGGATTGCTTACATGTTGTTGAGGTGTTATAGCCCTGTGTTCCAACAGGACAATGGATATTGGGACCTGCCAACTATACAATAAGATCAGGAAGAACCATTTGAATATCAAGAATTGAGGCGCACACACAACAGGTGAACACTGGCTGTGCGACGACTCCGCTTTCAATAGATAAGGAAGTGACGCTTGTTAACGTACAACATGACAAGGTGCAGCAGACGGAGAGAGAAGAGTTGCGGTCAGTTCAACCTGCCGATGCAGAGATGGTCGCGAGCAAGGCGTTCAGCAGGATAAGCGCCCTCCAGCTTCGCCTTCCTAAACTACTCCTGATTATGTATCCTTGTTTTCTCACTCCGAGTCCTTACGCGCCACCGCCGGAGGCGCACTGCCGTCAAGCACAGACGCACCCGCATTCGCAACATATACCAGGGCCTTAAGCGCGACAACGACGCGACAACGACCGACTTCCACTGGAGCACTCGCAGATTCCGACATCGCGGCTAACATTGTGGGCTGTACTGGGCACCGACAGCACATCGTTCGCATCAAGCTACCACGTCAGGACTACGCTGAGCAGCTGCAGTAGAATCAGACTTGGAGACCACTTGTATATCGCTACGCACTCACCTGGGTCAGTTCGAAGCTCCACCGGGCGATCCCAACGAGTGGCGACACTCACGCTTAAACACGGAGGTTCCGGGCGACAGTGAGCGGAATACGATGATTGTGTATGCGCACGGTCTTCACTTCACACGACATCTCGTCTCGGGGCGTTCATAGGAGGCTCGCAATTGTCGAGCAGCCGGAGCATACTCCCTTCCTCTCATGCGAAAGCCGGATAAGTGCAAAACGCCGGGTCGGTGGATCTACAGGCGACAAATCTCACTGGACTTACACACGTCCACGGTCATCCAACGACCGGGATTCGCCGCTGGACCCTCATTTATATCACGGCGTCATAGCAGCAAGGAGCTACAAGCCGCGCGAAACGAGAGCATGGTGGCAATCTCTCACTCAACGTCTGGGAAGAGGCTAGCGCTATGGCGGCTATGCTGGCCCAGAAAACACACTTCCTCGAGGTTATTGATAACCACTGGAGATTGTCGATGATATCGACCCGGGGCGTACCGAAGCGGTACTCCCCCGTGGTGTGTGCAACATCGTCAGAAATTGCGGTGCCTCTTCAGTCCTGCCAGATAGGCATGACCGTGATGAAGGATGGCTCGACGGATGCGTTCGGAGGTTTACGCGCTCCCGAGGAGGCAACTAGGTGCGCGTAGCGTAAGCTCTTCCCTCTTGTCGAAGATCGCAATGTGCGACTACCCCACCAATCGTCAGAGGTGCCGCTGCCATTCTCGAGGCACATCCCGAGATGTTACGGAGGGACCACGCCGGGACCGTCGTGGACGATGCTGGAAGACGTGCTTTTCCACGATGTCCAACGTGATCCAGGAGACTCCGGCGCGATACGCCCCAAGGGTCTTTGCACCACAGAGGGCGGGCAGCGTACAGGCGGCATATATGCAGCGTATAGCTGCTCCGCGGATGGGTTCCAGCCGCGACGCAGCCGCCTGCGAGTCGGTAGACATCAGGACAGTCCCATCCCGCTCGCGCGTGTCATTTCGCACATATGCAGCCTCACGCTCGATGTGCTCGACGAGACGACGGTTACTCCGGGCATCCCGAAAACGCACAACGCATTCTTCGAACGGCGGAGACACGCAAGATGTACTTCTGGGCCCCGACTACGGGGCATATACACACAATGCTACCCTATGGTACCACTGGACTTGGGATCGCCGTCTCGGTTGACGACGAGTATCGTCCCCCTTCCTTAGACAGCCCAATAAGCGCCCGTGAGCGCAAGATCGCCTCGCCACCAGCCCATCAGACGAGTATGTACTCGTCGGGGGGCCAGTACATGGATATCCGTGTTGTGCCCCCTGTCTTCAAGATCGCCAATGTAGGATCAATATTTCCTAGTAGCGCGAATGCGCATCGCAAGCGGGACCACAAATGGTCGAGGGAAGTTCGGAGGGGGCGTCGAGGTCGATGCGCCCCCTCCTGAACCTATGTCGTGTGCTATAGAAGGCATTCACCGATCCAGCACAACGACGGCCGAGCTCGTTCACGATTGTCATTCAACAACGCTATAGAGCTCGGCGATGGGTCGACCCTAGAAGGGTATGAGCCTTGAGCAGATCCCGTGTTTGTAGTAACGCGCACCAAGAAGAAATGCTCGTGCAAGTTCTAGTACCATATCGACCGCGTACGATGTATAGGCAACATCGGCACCGTATCGACGCCATGGACGCCGTCCGCAGACCCCTCCGCACGCTTCGCAAGGTCCCACAGGTAGAAATCAATGAGCACACTGCTCACAGAATCTTCTCTGGACGTCTCGACGCGGTCACCCGCCTCATCACTCCCTACTCGGGAGGCGAGATCGAGGATGGCCTGGCGCACGCGCTCGACGGCGACGATACTCGCAGATCGGACGCTCAGCTCTTCAGCGCTGCCTGGAGCAAGCGGGGTATGCGACTTGAGGAGCTTGACGAGCGTGGGCGGGTAGGAAAGAATGCGGAGGTGGTGCAGGATCTGCGGGACACGATAGTCCGCAAACATCGTGAGCTCGTGGATCGCAGGGCCAGACGGGAAAAGCGGATGAGGCTCTTCGGCGGAGGGCGGATAGAACCCAGCCCAAGTTTCTGCGACCAAAATCTGTGCACGCTTCCAGAGGTATACTACGGCAATGTGAGCGAGGCGGTGACTGGCAGCGAGTGAGGGAAGAATTACCTCTCCGTCCTTGGTAGGTCACCTCGTCGCGGAACGATGGGAAGGTGTCCGTAACCATCTTGACCAATTGCAGCGCGGTGCCCCGGCCAGCGTAGCGTGCCTGAAACGCCTCCACAAAGCCGTAAAACGATCCACCGAATCGCTGCAATCTCATGTCAGTTGAAGCCAATAAAGGATAACGCGCAGCGTACCTCGCACAAAATCGCCCCGTTCTCGCGGAGGATAGCTATGCGCTCCCGCAACAACGGGATACTCTCGACCGACTGAGAAGCCCGGCGGAAGACGTGCTCGATGAGCGAGTCCGGACAACCGCTCTCGGACGCATAGAACATTGGGTCCGTGATGGGGATGCCTTCCTCGAGCGCTATTGGCCGATTATAGTTAGCTCAGCTTGGTTTGACATTTTGCCTTTCATAGTGCGCGCGCCCACCTCTGTCAACAGCCGCAACAAGCGACCAATAGCCCGTGTGCACGACCCTGCGCTCCGACCCCCAGCCTTCGCGCCATTCGACGCTGTACCGACCAGGTTGGCCTTCCAACTCGGACCAGAAGCTGAAGTTCAGCGAGGAGATGAGGAAAATCCAGTCGAGACACGCGCGCGTCGACGGGTGCGTCCACGAAAATGGTTCCGCTGGGCAGAGGTGCAGCGGGTGCGTGCGCCAGGTGCGAGGGGTGTATGATTCCCGCTGCATTTGCGAGTATATGTACTCGGCCGCGGACGCGACCCCACTTTCGCTGATGCCCACAATGTCGATCTCCTGGAGAACAAATGAAGTTCAGCGTCCAGTCTTGATAGAAGCGGACGGAATCGTGACGCCAACGAGAACGACGCGACGCGGCCCCGAACACCAAATCATGTAGTAACGGTGCCGCGTCTTTGGCGTCACCGGGACCATGCCGTCCGAGGAACCGTTGTAGATGGAGCCCCTGTGCAGGCGGGTACCATGTATGCGGTCTACTCACCTCCTGAGCCCACTTAGAAGTCTCTAAAACAGGGTTCACACCATCGGGAAACGTCTCGCGAGATGCGGGAGCGCTGCGCTTCTTGCTGGACACATTGAGCTCTATGGCGTCATGGCGGTCTTGCTCGGGAGAGGAGGAGAGGATGGTCACAGTCATGGCCGGGGCAGTTCAACAAAGAGTTTTACGGGGAGGAAATTGAGCTGCCTCTTGGCAAGTCGATGATAAGGTTGAGTTCAATGACGAGGAGACTCGTGGCCGCACACGCGTGCGCCGTGCAGGACGAACGCGTGGAGGTAGGAAGTCGAAATGTGCTAGGCGCGTATATGCACCGGGGACCACTTTTTTCGACTTTGACTTTGGGCGATCAATCTAGATTAGTTTCCGTAGATAAGCTCTTCTATTGAAGCCTTTGAATAGAATAGTGACACGGAGTAAGAATTACTTACACGCGCGAATGCTTATGGCTGCCAGTACTGCCTATGCGGCCTTCTTAGGCACTCATCCTGCATTTGAGGCGTAGCAATCATATCTACGAGAGAATGGCTGGATGAATCGTAGTGTTCACAAGCGGACGACAGTGGAGAACGAAGTAGCAAGTATACGAACGAGTAAGTCCAAAGCAAGCCGCGATCTAACACAAGCGCTGAATTCGACGTTTCTCGAGTAGTTCGAGCAAGCGCCCGGTACGCGTTCTCCTGTTCTCCTCCTTCTGCTTTCTTGAAACTATCCTAGGATTGCAGAAGCCATGTCTCTGAAAGTACCAAAAGCGCAAAATGTTCAGCTCTTCAAGGAGGGCTACAAGGTTAGTCCACTCGAACGAACGACGAACGAACCTAGACTCAAAAGCGTACGCCGGACGCGCGCTGCAGCATCTGCAAGGCCTCGAAGATGCCGTCCTGAGGAACATCCAGGCCGTCGCGGAGCTCTCCGATCTCGTCAGGACAAGTTTTGGGCCGAACGGTGCGTCTACATATCTTGCCTTGTGGAATCTCTGCTGAACAAATGGACGAATGGATGCGATGCTGCGCGTGCACATTATACCACAGGCCGGAATAAACTGGTGATCAACCACCTGGGCAAGCTTTTCGTGACGTCCGATGCGGCGACCATCATCCGCGAGATCGAAGTCGTGCACCCGGCTGCGAAACTGCTCGTCATGGCGTCCCAAGCGCAGGAGGCGGAGGTACGTCCTCAGCCTGTTCGAGGGACCGATACGCGACCTAATGTACGGCGCGTGCGATCACTAGATGGGAGATTCGACGAACAGCGTGCTTATCCTTGCTGGAGAGATGCTCAAGAAGGCAGAACAGCTCCTGATCATGGGCCTGCACCCCAGTGAGATCATCAAGGGCTACGAACTCGCAAGCGTGAAGGCTCTCGCGGAACTCGAGAGTAGGCATCTTCCATCCTATCCACAATATACTCATCTTAATATCAACTGAACGGCAATAGCTCTGTCAACATCTTCCCTCCCCTCACCACCCACGAAAGCGACGCTCGCGACGGCTCTGAAGCCTGCGATCGCGTCCAAGCAGTACGGCTACGAGGACAAGCTCGCTGATCTCGTCGCGGAGGCCGCACTGACGGTCATGCCGCCCAACCCGAAGAACTTCAACGTTGACAACGTGCGCGTCGTCAAAATCATGGGCGGGAACCTTACCGGCAGCACGGTCGTCCGGGGAATGGTCTTCGGCAAGGAGCCCGAAGGTACGTTCTTGGTCTATGCGCATGTTGTGGGATGTACGACTCAACTCGAAACGATGTCAGGTATCATCAAGAAGGTGAAGAAGGCGAAGGTCGCGGTGTACACGTGCGGCATCGATATCTCTCAAACAGAGACCAAGGGCACCGTCCTGATCAAGAACGCCGACGAGATGCTCAACTTCACCCGTGGTGAAGAACAGCACCTAGAAAAGGTTCAGCGCCCAGCCCTCCAATCTCAGCGTACACCTACTCACTAAGACACCAACAGATCTTCAAGGAGATCGCAGACTCCGGAGTGAAGGTGATCATCGCCGGCTCGTCCGTGGGCGAGCTCGCGCTGCACTACCTCAACCGCATGAACATCGCCGTGCTCAAGGTCCTCTCCAAATTCGACCTCCGCCGGCTTTGCCGCGTCGTGAACGCGACCCCGCTCGCCCGGCTCGGCGCACCCACCCCCGAAGAGGCGGGCTTCGTCGACGTGTTCGAGACGACGGAGATCGGCGGCGACCGCGTTACCGTCCTCCGCCAGGTCGTCGAGGGCGACCCCGACTTCGACCCGTCCGCACAGGACGCGCGCTCGGAGAAGACGCGCACGGCGACGATTGTCCTCCGGGGCGCGACGCAGAACAGGCTGGACGACCTCGAGCGTGCGGTCGACGATGGTGTGAACGTCATCAAGGCGCTGTTGAAGGATCCTAGGCTTGTGCCTGGCGCGGGTGCGACGGAGCTGGAGCTTGCGAGGCGCGTGGAGGTGTACGGTAGTGGGCTCAAGGGTCTCTCGCAGCACGCAGTGAGGCGATGGGCTCAGGCATTGGAGGTTGTTCCCCGTACTCTTGCGGAGAACGCGCTTGGGGGTGGTGAGGGCAACGAGGTTGTCAGCCGATTGTGGGCGAAGCACGAAGGCCCCGGTGGCGAAGCATGGGGTGTTGACGTCGAGGTATATCTCAGCACCAACTTACGGTTTTGTATAATGACTGACTGTTTGTGCCCGTGTAGGCGGAGACGGACGGTACGCTCCTTGCGACGGAGAACGAGATCCTCGACTCGCTCGCCGCGAAGCAGTGGGCGATCAAGCTTGCAACAGAGGCCGCGACATCGGTGCTCAGCGTGGACAGCATCATCATGAGCAGGCCGGCGGGTGGCCCGAAGATACCGCAGCAGTCGGGCAACTGGGATGAGGACTGATCTTGCCATCGTGCAGAACAGTCACGGGGAGTGGTGGCGCCTCGACGCACGAGCAGTGCGGGGCTAGGGTACCAAGTAGACGAGTAATTCACTTGTACAATGCTAGTATTTTTCTGCTTGCATCTCATTTGTGCCTTCCCGTGTCGGTGTGAACCCCATTCCTAGAACATGAGGATCAAACATTGCGCATATGTTTACTTCGAAGTTGCGACGGTGGAGGTTCGAACGCACCTTGCCCCGTCGGTCTCTCTCAACGTCCTCACCCGCGCTGCGTCCTCACTCGTCCTCGCCATTCCGCCTCCCCACAAACATCGCGCCTGGTCCGTGCGCACAACGTCCAGGTATATAAGCCTCGGACGGACATGATAACACCTCATACTTACCTTGATGGCACGAGCCCCTTCATGTACCTGGGTTCGTGGGCCGTGGGGGCCTCTCATAGCACGGCGACCCTGTCCTCAGGGGGACCCTGCGGTTTGTATGGGCTCCGGCTCATGCACCGTCCTAATATTTTCCTGTCCCGCTTCGGCCCTCGGGCTGGGCGGGCCTTTTTTTTCTTGTCGGTGCATTGGGCTAACCCTAACCCTATGGCACCCATTCACCAAGTATACGATCGAATGGACTTGGGACACCGCCGTTACGATGTACTAGTACAGTCCTCACAGCTCAACTTAATCTCATACACCCATCATCCCGTCTGTCTAATGTCGTTATTATGCAGACTTGAGCAGCTGTCTGTGGAATTGCGGTATGAAAACCACGGCTCATCTTCATTCAGTAAACATTAATATTGATTTCTCCGGACTCCCTGCCATCTCAGTTAACGGCGTTTTTCGGGCTCACAAGCCCCCCACCAAAGTGCCAACGAAATCACCCAAAGCTACGAACCAAGCACGGTGGTATCACAGCTGATTCCTCGACATATACCATGCATTACCATAGGAGTTGCTCAAAAGCTCACAAACCTCCAGTACGCATTTAAGCCACTCCTACGGTGTTTATGTGCTCATGTATTTGACTGTAGGACGAGGACACACGTGTTACTCTCGCATATGTGTACAGTATGACATGAGTACCTCATGCGAATCATCAAGACAGACAAGGGTCAGTGTGTTTGACCCAGACCCAATGTTACCGCTCGTTGTCGCTTAATTCTTCCGCACAGTACGGACTCATGGATTCGCAACATCCACGAGAGAGCTATGAAAAGCGTGTACCTGTTCATCATGATTTCCATGCCAGCCGGAGTCGGAGACCGTCAGGTTGTCATTTCCGGAGTGCGATCTCTTTCTGCCTGTCCAACACGATTGGCGTGCCTTCCCCCACCGCGTACGTCCGACACCCGTTCTTCCCGACGCAACGAATGGTTCCTGGTAAACGCTACTGCTCTCTCCGCACCTTTTGCTCATTTCTCTCCCTCGCTCGGACCTGGCGGCCTATGGGCGTTCAAGGGGCGTTTGGGAGCGTTGTGCCGCCTACCGGATATGGCATATCTCTGATGCCGGGATATTTTGAGCTCATGGCTGCACCACTACCGCCGTGGGCGAATGGAGATTCGTCCTTCCATCTTCACGGTTGCGTTTCAAGCCGAGCGCGCGATAGAAAAGCGTTGGTCTGCCCCTTGATCTTGTTCACCGACCTCCCTCCGACCTCCTCCTCTACCTCGAGTCCTCACTCGCTCGCTCGACCTTCCCTCGGTTTCTCTCCTCCTGAGCCTTCGGAAGCCTCGGCACCACACTCGTTCTTACACTTACGCTCTCTATCACATCCCGCTCGCTATCTGTTATCTAACCTTCCTGAGTCCTACACGACAACATGCGCCTCTCTACCACCTTTGTGTCTCTCGCCGCACTACTCTCGGCCTCGTATGTCGGCGCGCAGCAGACACCGAACAACCTTGTGGCGGCATCCACGAAAGGGGCGCTCAGCGCGCTCAAGTATACGAACGTCGGCGGTCCAGGCCAGTACAACGAAGTGACCAACATCATCCCCGGTAACTTCCCCACGTGCGATGCGAATCCGTTCTGCATCACGCAGCCCAAGCAGATCAGCGGTACGTTCACCGCTCCGTCTGCATGCGGTTTGGGTAGGCTCATCGCGTCTTGCAGGTAACCTCGCGCCGTTTGACGATGAAATGACGGTCGTGTTCCGTGGACCCATGACCATCTCAAACATCGCGGTCTACCAGCCGACGAACGCCACGTCCGCCACCTGGAAGCAGGTCAGTTCGTGGGAGGCTGGCAAGCAGCCCTCGAACCTTGTCTTCATGAACAACATGGGTGGCACTAACAACAGCGGCGAATGGTCCAGTACGTCTCTAACACACTCTTCTCATACCACGCCTCATTCTAACCGTCCTTGGCAGTTTGCGCTGGTGCCAGCCAGTCCTACGCCAATGGCGACTGGACGTCTGCCGTCCCTACGCCCAACGCGGAGATTGCGGAGGGCACGCTTTCTGGTACGGACGAGATCAACATCATGACCGCCGCGGAGTGCTCGGACAGCAACCCCTGCTCGGGCTTTTCGCGCGGCACTGCGAACCACGGATGGGCAGGCAGCAAGTTCTTCGTCTTCACGTTCGACATGCCCGCCTCATCGGACGCGTCGCAGGTACCCGCGATCTGGGCGCTTAACGCGCAGATTGTGCGCGCGGCGCAATACGGGTGCAACTGCCGCGGCGTCGGCCCCGGCGGGTGCGGCGAGCTCGACATTCTCGAGACGATCCAGGGCACGAACGTCGACCAGGCGATCTCGGAGATCTACTCGCCCAAGGGCGCGACGGGCACGGGCACGAGCTTCTTCGCGCGCCCGCTCTCGGGCAAGGTCACGTACGGTGTGATCTTCGACGTCCAGACGGACAGCATCGCGATCCAGCACTACACCGAGTGGGACTACACCCAGACCGCGATCACGCGCAGCCTCATCGAGGGGTACCTGAACGCGCCTGCGATGACCATCTCGTTCGAGGCGGCTGCGAACGGGCGTCGTGCGGAGATGCCGCGCTCCGTACTGGGTGCGCACCGTCGCCGCCGCTGGCACTGAGCGCCGCGCGGTTCCCTCTCGCCTGGTAACAGGCTCCCGTCCTAAGGCCGCGCGGTGGCCGCTGTCGCTCTCCCCTCTTCATATATGAATGTCGCGCTCTAGCTGCTCTCCCAGTCCATTCCTAGACTTATAGCTCTCAGTTATCCCATATCGTAATGCGCGAGGCGCACAGTCGCCCGTCACTGCGCCAGTCGCTGTACTACGTGCTTGCACGTCCTTGCTTTCTTGGTGCCCCCGCGTGGTAGACCTCCGCGCGGCCCGCGCCCGCACGCCTCGGTAGTATACCATGTTGTTGGCTCTCTACTCGCAATCCCATGTGTGTTTCGTGTTTCCCTCATCACCTGCAAGTGCCATCGTTCTAGCATGGATTGTACTCGTAAGTCAATGCGTGACTAACTAGAGTGAACTCAGAACGCTGTGAATTCGCTTTCAAGTGAACCTGCTATCGCAAACGTCACCTTGCTCCGCGGAGTTGACGTGGGTAAGTAATGTTACCTACCCTGACTACAGCAGTGCTGAGCGCGATTGCTAGACCAGCTCCGAGTCGGAAAATGCTGCTTCCAGGGCGGTCCACCTCAAAGGCCGATCGGGCGCGCGGCCGCGGACCCGTGCAGCACTGCTCAGTGACTATCAGCTGTGCTTGGGCTACGCTCGAGCCTGATACGCGCATAGAGGCGCCTCGTTATGGCCAATGTAAGACATTCGTTGAACGACAAATGCTGTAGCTGCGGGATAGAATGCGTCCTCGCACTGACCGACCGAGACCATGCCTGTCAGCTACATACGGTTTGCCTCCGCGGCTGACGTACGCTACAGCCGCTGCAGGAGGCTCGCGCGCGCGCTGCTGTACCCATCACTGTGCCGGACGCTGACGCATCCGTGTGTGTGTTCCCGGCTGCAGCGGCAATTGTGTGTACGCGTCCCGCCAGAACTTCACCAGCTATCAGCACCCGCTGCGCGACGTCGAGCAGGACAGCTCATAAAGTGGGCCGAGAACTCTTGTCTATGACCACCATCTGCCGCGCTTTCCGCCTCAACTTACGCTCAACAGCTTTCTCTCGTTCCTCTGCCCTCCGGACGACTCAAGGGAACTCTGCTTCGCCGACGAATAGTAGTATGACAACTACAGATACCGAGCGCGCGACAGACGTAGTGGTAGAACTCGCACAGTCCAAGCAGGCGAAGACGAATGAGCGCCCGGCTCACTATGCAAACGATAATTTGACGCGCTTCAGAAACCCGTGGTCTTCTTTCAGGTCAGTCCCCGGAGCACAGGTCAATTCGGAACCTATATTGAAGCCTTTTCCGCGCTGTACAGACCCCAACCGCTGTCATATTGGTTTAGGGTAAGGACCCATTTCCTTGCCGCGATACCGACTGGGCGAGGCTGAGCTGAAGCTCAGTTGAGCGCTGAACCATAGTTCTGATCGTTTTGTTTGCCTTCAGGCCTTCACCGCTCAGGCAATCGACCCTCCGAAAGTACCAAACGACCTATCAGCACAGATCCCATCCAGGAAACCTGATTGGGGCGCGGGCAAGGCGCCAGAAAGCATCAAAGCAACTTGGCTAGGGTGCGTTTCAGGCCTTGCAGTGCTCATAAATGAGCTGACGCCTTCTTGCTTCTCCCTTGTCTGATAGACATGCATGCTACCTGGTCGAGCTACCTACTCCGAAGGGTGCGGCCCGTGGCCCACGAATCTTGTTCGACCCCGTGATGTCGCACCGATGCTCCCCTGTGCAGTGGGCAGGTCCCGAACGATTGACGCGTACGGCACATTCGCTTCTTTTGAAATTCGAGCTGGGCCGCTTGACTTAGACACAATATAGCCACACCCTGTCCTGCTGAGGAAATTCCTGCCGTGGACGCTATTTGTATCTCTGTGAGTACTGGTCTAACTCCACAGTCTCGCATATGGAAATCGCTAAGACAGCACTCATACAACGCAGCACAATCACTATGACCAGTCAGTCGCATCCACAGTCAGGATATCAGGACAATACTGACACAGCTACTAGCATGGACGTCCCAACGCTCCGCACCGTCTACAACGCGCACAAACGGCACATCTTCGCCCCCCTCGGCAACAGGCACCATCTGCGGTCCTTCGGGATCGCCGACGCGCACATCCACATCCTCGACTGGTGGGAAGCCCGCACCGTCTCGCTCGCCCTTCCCGGTCCCGCTGCAGACAAACCTGGCGCCAAGGCCAGCTTCGTCGTGACCTGCACCCCCGCGCAGCACACCGCAGGCCGCACCGCATTCGATCGCTGGCACACGCTCTGGTCCTCTTGGGCCGTCGAGGAGGTCCTCGACTCAGCAGCTGC
Source organism: Cubamyces lactineus (assembly GCA_022376465.1). NCBI lineage: Eukaryota > Fungi > Basidiomycota > Agaricomycetes > Polyporales > Polyporaceae > Cubamyces > Cubamyces lactineus. The sequence continues at coordinate 183,536 of JACDTU010000017.1, read as the reverse complement.
CCAGTCGGACTCAGCAGAGCCGGCGCGGACAGACCCGCGAAAGGTGTACTTTGCCGGCGATACGGGATACAGGACTGTCAGGGAAGGTGAGGACGAAGACAAAGTCCCGCGCTGTCCCGCGTTCGCGGAGGTTGGAGAGAAGTTCGGCGGGTTCGACCTGGCCCTGCTGCCGATCGGGTACGGTCCCGTCCATGATGCTTGAACCTGCAGTATACTGACTACGCGCACTTGCGCAGAGCGTATGGCCCTCGGTGGATGTGGTCCAACTTGCACGCGTCGCCGAGCGACGCGGTGCAGATCTTCAAGGACGTGCGCGCGAAGAAGGCGCTCGCGATGCATTGGGGGTGAGTGCACCATTACCTGTTTGTACCTTCTAGCGGGAGAAGCGCTGATCTTACGGCCGTTCCTGCAGTACGTGGATTTTGACAAAGGAACCCTTCCTAGAGCCTCCCGCGCTGCTCAAGAAGGAGTGCGCGAAGGCAGGGCTCCGAGAAGGCGAGTTTGATATCTGCGACCTGGGAGAGACGCGGATCGTGTGAGATAGGTTTAGGGACAGAAGATTTGCTAGCGGACATCTGCACATATGTTACAAGTTATGGGTAATGCACGGCCTCTTCCGGTGTAAACGAGTATGCATGCCCACTGCGTGTTCTTCGGGGCCACGTCGCGATGCGTTTAACGCACTACGCATGGCGCACCAAGTGCGGACTGTGATACAATGAGCACGCCAGCTGTCAGGTTGACTATGTCCATGGCGTAACCAGCTTCCCCTCCTCCTCCGTTCCGGCGGCCCGTATCATATTGAATTGCACCGCTTGCACGAGTATCCAACCGCTCGGGAGACACTCTAGCAGGGAAGCAGCGTGACCCGCTGTCCTGATCGGCGAAGCGCTGCCGCGAGCGAGCAGGCGGTAGAACACCGGAGGCAATCCGCATTCAGTGCCAGCCATCACAGCGGCCACGCCCGAACCTTGGCATACTTTGGCCATCCGGGAGGTCATCCATCAGGACGTGCGCACCCGCGCGAAGCTCACGAGCTCGGAGCGCGCGTCCTGTACGGTACCGAGGATGACCCGCGGGCGAGGCCAGGAGCAGGTGTGCAGGACGCCGTGCGTGTTCGCCCGGAGTTCTTCCGGGGGCGCACGTATATACCGCGGGCGGTGGCGTCTAGAGTGTTGACGACGTCTAGGGGCAAGACTTGCGTACGAGCATCTGGTCGAACCTTCTTGCGGCAATCAGAGAACGGCGGTATGCTCTCCAAACTAGGCTTGACGGCGTTTGCGCTCGTCGTTTTTGTACGCGTCGCGTCGGCGCAGCAACCGGTATGGGCTCAGTGTAAGCTTTGACCCTCGATTTGTCTCCGTACAGTTGATACATGTGGTGGATAGGCGGAGGTATCGGCTGGACGGGCGAGACGACCTGTGTGTCGGGGTAAGCCTTCCCGCATCCTAGTACGGTAGGAACCTTGAAGGGACTCACCGCTGATATTTATGCGACTCTGTAGCACGACGTGCACTGTGCTCAATGACTGTACGCCGCCCCTAGAATCGTTTCGACATCCCGGTATTGGAATTTAAGTCGTTCCAATTCGCCACAGGGTACAGTCAATGCATCCCCGGCACGGCAACCACAAGCGTGCCCAGCACTACGACCCCCACGACAACCCCAACGAGCGTCCCGACCGGTGTCGACAAGGCCAACTTTTGGTTCAGCTTGTAAGGCGCCGGCCCCACCGTTCTCGCGGCCTGTCGTTGTTGACTACGAGCTTTGTTAGCGGCGACTCGTACACCCAAACGGACTTCGATCCCAACGGCATCATCCCTCAGCCCGGGAACCCACTCGGTAACCCGCCGTACCCCGTACGTACTCAATTTTTCATACATGTCCCGTTGTGCCCAGGCTTGACGCGTTACGCAACTCTTCCGGTTTGGACAGGGCTATACCGCGGTCGGAGGCACGAACTGGATCGACCTCTTGACCGTGGAGTACAACAACTCGCTCATCCTCACGTACAACTACGCGTACGGCGGCGCCACGATCAACGCTTCGCTCGTTGCACCGTACGAGCCGACGGTGCTCTCGCTGATCGACCAAGTCAATCAGTTCCTGAACACTGTTGCTGATAAGCCTGCGACCGCACCATGGACGTCCGAGAACTCGCTGTTCTCGGTGTGGATCGGGATAAACGACATAGGCAACAGCTACTACTTGGGCGGAGACCGCGATGCGTGAGCGTCATGATTCAATGTTGAAAAGATGTCGAGACTCACTGTGAATGAACTCACAGATTCTCGGATACGCTCCTCGACTCGTACTTTGGCCAAGTACAAGAACTCGTGAGTATTGGTTGCATGTGTGAATAGAGCTAGCTAACTTCAGGGCCATGCACTTGCAGTAGTAGGCATATATACTGGTCCTCAGCTTTCCTCGAGACTAAACAGGTTGGCCGTGCAGCAACGCTGGCGGAAGGAACTTCCTCTTCATCAACGTCCCGCCGGTCGATCGTTCGCCGTTGGTACGCCTCTAAAAATGCCCCTTGATCCCGTATAGGCGTACGTTGACTCTTGCTTGCCACAGATGTTGTCCCAGGCCGCCTCTGCCCAGGCACTTGAGAAGCAAGTCATTGCGGGATACAACTCGGAGCTCGCATCTCGTGTTACAGCATTCCAGGCAGCAAACAGCGGGGTACGTCTTCCTGATCTCTGTAGTTGGCTGTATGCGGGCCTCGGAGGCACTGCAGTGCTTTTGGGATGTTGTACTGATGTAAGGGGTTTGCGTCATGGGCGTATAGGTCAAGACGTGGATCTGGGATTCCAACACGGCGTTTTCTACCGTGCTGGACGACCCAACCGCTTACGGATTCGTCGACGCGACGTCGTACGGCGGCCAAGGAGATTTCTGGGGGTAAGTTTATGCGACATTTCTCCTGCATGCTGATCAGCTGACGACACTTTGATTAGGAACAACTACCACCCATCAAGTAAGTCGTAAACTGACCAGGTTGACCGATGAATTTTGCACTAACTGACTGTGGATACGTGTAGGCGCTGCACACGACATCTGGGCGCGGAATATCGCCGCGGTGTTGAAGGGGACTATCTGGTAAAACAAGAACGAGGAGTAAGGCAGAACGGTCGACGAGTTACCTGTATCTGTATCTCCTTGCAAACTGTAACACGATGAGATCTGTCTGGGCTACGCGTCTGCAGATAATCCATAGTTCAGATGACTGAGAAGATAAGAAATGCTTAGCGTAGCAGACGGTTGCCTGAAACTGAACGTACCGGCCCTTCTGACAAGCGCCAGGCGGGAAAGGGATACTGGACTCGCCCCTCTGGTCGATCATAATATATGGACATGCCGAATCGTCCCTTTGCGCAGAGTATCGCGGTTGAGTATGTGTTGCGGGGCAACAAGATGTAATGGGAACAGTCGCAGGCTACTCTCGCTGGTTGACCCCCAACAGAGAGCTTTGTGGACCACACAGGCCGTCATGGTGATCCAAGATGAACATATAGCCGATATTTCCGCGCAGCCTCATACCGACGTCGCCTAAGGCATAGTTAAGAGCGTAAATTGTGTACAATTGGGATGTCGTCGTAAGAGATCAAGTCGAAGACACGCAAGCCGACGACATGCAAGGACGCTCGCTTTTGGCGCCCAGAAAATACGATGGCGCTCAAGCGTCCTACGCATCTTGCCCGAATCCATCGCGCTCGGCCACCCTATCTTCCCTCCCGTTGTTGTTTCTCGCATTCAACACACCATGTTGCAGGCAGCATTCAGGTCAACGGCGACTCGCGCCGTCGCCTACCGCTCGGTGCGGTACATGGCCTCCAAGCCCCCGACTTCCCCGCCACCGAAGAATCCTGCCAACAACCCCCCGCCCCCACCGCCTCCTGCCAGCGAGGAAATACCCGATGTCTCCAAGCCGCTACCTAATGCGCAGGTAGTACCTAGCCTTGACTTTGACCCGTCAGCAGAGGATACGAAGCGGGAACGAACAGGAGCGCGGTCATCCAAGGATTCGCTGTCCAGCATCGAGCGGAGACGCCGGTTCCTAGGCCGAGTCTCGCTCGCGATGCTCCTCGTCGGCGCTGGTGTTGCGACATGGGAGATGGGTCGGCCATGGGAGGAAGATGAGCTGAAGGCGAAGAGATGGGTGCGCTATACCAGCCTGTGTTCCACTGGCGTATGCTGATATGCCTGCAGTCGCCGGAGGAGGCGCCCCAGTCCAGGTGGGAGCGGACAAAAATACGGTTCTCTGGTATATTTGATGTGCGTCTACGCGTCTCCATGCTGACCGGGTTATTGAACGTTGAGCATTGGTCCCTTCGATTCAGACCTTCACCGAGCCGCTATGGCCCGAACTCCTCCCTCCTCCTATGCAGGGACACCTGTATAGGCCGTATACACTGCTAGTCTCCGTGGATGACTTGTTGGTTACCTCAACATGGGATGTGAGTGTTCTCACACTTCTATGAGCGCATGGCCGTTGTTTGCGACGATCTCCCGAACTATTCGTACTGTGCCTAACACCACGCATTGCTTGCAGCGGAAACACGGCTGGCGGACGGCAAAACGCCCAGGAGTGGATTACTTCCTTGGGTACCTTTCGCAGTTCTACGAGATCGTTGTTTTCACCACTCAACATCATTATGTCAGTATACCCATCTCACGCATACTGGTGTCTTTCTGCTGACACTGCGATAGACTGCTATGCCGATTCTTGACAAGCTGGACCCCTACCAATTCTATATAATGCATCGACTCTTCCGCGACGCGTGCCGTTCAGAAAAGGGCCAGCCTGTGAAGGACCTCAAGTACCTCAACCGCGACCTATCGAAGGTTATCCTCCTTGACACGCACCCAGAACACGTTTCGCCCAATCCCGAGAACGCGATCATCTTGCCGAAGTGGACGGGAGACCCCAAGGACCGAGGGTTGATTTCCATGATTCCCTTCCTCGAGTGTAAGTGCCAACTCGGCTGCCAGACACCTCTGGAACACTACGCTCATATGTTCCTGAAGCGATTGCGATCTTTAGGACCCCCGACGTCCGCCCTGTTCTGAAGGCTTACGAGGGCAAGAACATCCCGATCGAGTTTGCCAAGAAGGAGGCCGAGATGAAGCAGCGCCATCTCGAGGAGTGGGAGCACTCGCGCAAGGGCTTGTCGCGCGGTGGCCTCACGCTGAGCGGCTTGTTCGGTGGCTCAGAACAGGCACGTTCCAGACTCCTCGCCCGTCGTGCCACACACTGCTCAACTTACATTCGCTTGCACAGGCCCCCTCACCGGTTCCGCTCACCTACCTTGAGCAGAAGCGGCTCGAAGCCCAGCGGCATTACGCCGAGGAGCAGGAGTACCTCCGCGCGAACAAGGAGAACTTCGACCGCATGCTGAAGGAAGAACAGGAGGCGATGGCGCGCGAGATGCCCAGCACCATCTGGGGTGCGGCGCAAGCCATGCTCGCGGGTGGGCCTCAACCTCCCCCGTCGGCATTGGCTCAGCCGCCACAGCCACCCGCGCAGACGACCGAACAGGCGAAGTGAGTGGACGTCACGCTTACCCTACAATATGTTGGATGCGCTGCCCTTCGAGTGGCCCCTTCCTGGACGCTCGTTCTGGCACGACCCGTAGACCGTATATTAACGTGTAATCAGGTAATTCCCTAACCCCGTCTCTGACTAACTACCAAGCTGGGGTGTGCACAGAATAAGACGGGAGAACGTGTGAACGCGAATATCAATAACCGTCCGTGTTGGGACCGGAGGCATCGTAGGCAGATGGGCTGCCCATTTGTGAGTGCGAGTACGGCCCATGCCAATGCGCGTCGATATCCTCGGGGTACGCTGCTGCGTAGGGCGGTAACCCGCTCGCGGGCATCAACTCGCATCTGGCATTGGTCTCGCTGTATCTGTATTGTCCTGCGTCGAGGTTGACCCCGTAGCTGTGGCCACTCGCGGGATAGTTCGCGCTGTGCGCGTGAGGAGGGACGGAATGATAGATTCCGAGGAATGGTTCCAGCCAGCCAGGGGTGTTTGTTGCGTCTTCGTTAGTCTTCGCGGCTGAGTTCCACTGCTGCGCGTCACTGTACACTGTCGCCCCATCGTCTTCATCGTCTTCGCCGTACTCGTATGCGTCTTCCCCGACGACCTGGCGATAGACGTCAGCCGTCCGCGCACTGTGGACGGCGCGTAGTATCCGTACCTGTCCTCCCTCAAGTGGCAAGGGGGCTTGCGCGGCATGGTCGCCGACGACGGAGCCGGCGGTGGCAGCCTGGGGAAGGGGAACTTCAGGGACGTATGCAACGGCCGGTTCAACCTCTGCGGCTGCAACGAGCTCGCACAGGGCCTCAGAGAGCTTTCCGACGCCCACTCCGACGGCGTCTGCCCACGCACGAATGGTGGACAACGGCGGGTCGGGCACTGCCCGGAGTCGCGCGCGGAGAATGTCTGAAGCCCCCTAGGTTAGGGCTTCCTGCGATGTAAGAAGGACCGCAGCGGCGCACCGTGTAGATTGGGACCATCCTGCAGTGCAGCTCCCTCTTGAGCTCCCTCCTCCTGTACTACTACTGCCTTCCCTTGTGCAGCCTTGGCTGCTTTTCTTGCAGGCTCACACTCCTTTCCAGAGCACCAGGTCAAGTGTGTGTGCCTTTTGTACCAATCAGTACCAGGGATCTTCTTTATTTTGTTGAATGCTGTAAGCTTTGCTGCAAGGGTTGGAGGGTGAGATTCAGTTGTGTACAGTACTGTGTAATACCATAGAGTTCAGTAAAGCCCATCGTGCAACTAGCCAGTCACATACCATTTCTGATGTCTCGAGCTTCCTGGGGTAATGAACCCCTGACAGATTCCTGAGGCTTTGCCTTGCTTGACTGTGGTCTTAGATTCCGCATTGCATTGGAGTCTTGGGTACTGCTAGTGACGTGTCATATAGTTTGACAACTCTAAGATGAGGATGCAGAGGTAGCAGATCAAGTTGATGAGGGGATATTTGCGCACTCAACAGCCCTTTTATATGCTGGAAAGACGTTAATTGGGTCTCCATATACTGCACATGCCATGCAGAATGAAGCAAAGACATCAGATTCCTTCTCAGATTCGCTACAAATGAATTGCATATGGAGGATCACTGCTATCACCTCGTGTTCACCCCCACTGACTATTGTTTCCCAGGAGCAAAGCTCCCAAAGTGAGGAGATGCCCTTTCACACATGCCCTGCTGGGCTTTCCCACAGCATGGATTCTCCCAAAAGCATTGTGCAGGCCTGGTAGTGCCCATTTGCCCAACACGTCACAGTGCACTACTTTAATTGGCTCCCAGAGAAAGAAGCACCCAAAGTAGTACACACACTGGCTGTGCTTTTTCCCACACTGTGGACAGGTCCGAAACTTTGTTGTGTTGCATTAGATGCACGATGTCACCTCTGATTGGTGGGCTATTCAGTGCTGCAGGGTCACCCCCTTCCCCTCTGCCCCGGAGATGCACTAGCCGAGACAGCTAGGTGCATCTCAGAGGGCGAAGCTCTAGCAGGGCCCCTTGACAGCACCTCCCATCATCCCCTAGCATGACTGCTGTCAGGGAGATAGGGAAATCCCGGACTGAATCTGCCCGGAAGTGTGTCTCTCTCCCCTCGGATGGAGGTGAGAGAGGTGCACTCCCTGGCAGAGGCGGGCCTTATGTACTTGGCTGAGTGCAGGGCAACTTAGAGCTTGCAGGGCCCGGGAGGCGGCCGTGCCAGGCCCTTTGAGGGCGATCTGCACAGGGCGGCGGGATGCCGCGCCGCCGCTGGAGTACCGACGTTGCCTTACTGGAGATCTCGGGATGCACGCGCCGCGAGCGACGGACGGCGAGCGAACTTCTCGCGAGCTGCGGAGGATTCTGACTCGCGGAGCCGTGGAATGAAGCATACAGATTGGCACCTCGGGAATGGACGCGCCGACGGAGAGTACGAATTACCTTCAAGGTTGGCTAGCGTGTACGTACAGAGCCCAGAGGCTCGCTCACAATGTAACTACGTCCCCAAATCGAGAGCGTATACGAAAAGAGATGTTGAATTCCTCACACGGACACAAATCGAACTCGCGCCGGTTGAGCGACGCATGACACACATTGAACTATCTTAAGCACTACCGGAGATCCCCACCCGTCTCGCACCTGCGTCCCAACCGCTACACGGCCCTCGAACCTTACCAGATGCGAGTCTCGAGCAGCAAGTCACTGCTGCCCTCAAGACCGACACACGCCTTGAGGAACGCCTCGAGCGCATTGCGTTGGCGGTTGAGGCTGTTGACGACGTCGGTGCCAGGCTTGACGAGCGGCGCCTTCAGCATGTAGGACAGCAGCGAGAGCACCGGGTAGAGCGGCGCGAACTCGGCCTTGGAGTTCGGAGACACGTCGCGGTACTTGACACGCGTCAAGAGCTCGGCGAGGATCGTGAGGTCGAGGATGAGAGGCGTCGCGAGCAACGAATCCTGTGAGATGTGGTGGTCAGTACACGGTGCAAAGAGGGCGATGTGAGCATGGACATACCTCGCACTCGTTAAAGATGTTGATAGTCGAGCGGCCGCCGCAGAAGATCTCCGAGTAGTATTCGTCGATCGCGCGCTTCGAGTCGCCGACCGCGGGCACGTACTTGATGACCACAATGTGGTCGGGGTGCTCGCCCTTCGCGTCCTTCGAGCCCTTTGGCGCGCCGGGCTGAGCAGGCTTGTACAGGAGCGGGTTCGCGGCGACCATGTCGTCGACAACGCTGCTCTTGCTGATCTCCTTACTCTTGAACTGCGGCTCCGCGGACAGGTTGTGGCCGTCGTTGTTGCCGAGGTGGTTGTACGACGCGATCGAGAGCGGCTTGATGCCTGCGTTCACGAGGAACTCGGCAAAGACGGACTTGAGCTTCGTCTGGCCCGACTTGAGGTCGTCACCCCCGATGAACGAGCGCGTGCGCTCCGCGAGCTCGATGACACCGGGGACGAAGGTGTTCTGAGGCGCGCCGTTGATGAACGGCTCACCCTCGAGGATGGACGCGACCGCGAAGAGCGTGGAGGGGGAGACCTCCGAGTGCGACGTCTTGATCGCATTCAGCAGGTTGTCCGCTGTGTCATTCACTCCCGGGATGATGTCGCTGTAACGCTCCGTGTTCGCCGTCCAGAAGACGATGACGCGGTCAAGGCCGTGCTGCTCCTTGAAGCGACGAATGTCCGCACGGAGGTGCTCGAGGTGCGCCTGCTTGTCAGTGCCGGGGACAACGTTGTCGGCGCGGGCCTCCTGGTTCGCAGCGATGAAGTCGGGGTAGTAGATCGAGGGCAGAGGAGACCCAAGCTCCGCCATGTACGGCGCGACTTGGCGTTGCAGGTCGTAGTCGAGCACCTGCGCGCGCTTCATCGCCTCGTCCATGCGGGCGCCGGAGATGTCCCAACCGCCCAGGACGAGGTCGTTCGGGTGGACCATAGGCAGGACATCGGAGACGGGTACGTAGATGTCTTTGCCGGTCGAGGGGTCCGTGCCGAGGCGGATGGTGGACGCGCGGAGCAGGGAACCGATATAGTTGGGCTGCTGAACACCGTTCTTGGTCTGCCAGACGATGCTGTGGCGGTTCGCGAGGATCGTCGCGGTCAGCGTCGATCCGTTGTTCCCGCCCCAGCCGACCATCATCAATCTACACACCGAGAGCGCATTAGCATGAGCCGCGACGGCGCCAGTCACGTGACGAAAACGTACCCAGTCTTTGCGACCTTGCGCGCGGTCTGGAACTCGTACTGCTTGGTCGTGGGGGTGACAATATACTGACCCTCAACGACAGCAACGTCGGCGCCGCGGTTGGTGAACTTGGAGATGATGTGGTCGTTGGTGTAGGAAGTGAGGTCGGATTGGACGACAATAGGGTTGCCCCTGCGTGCCGCAGTGGGATGGATGGGGAGTACGGATTCGAGCTGCGACGCAGGCGTGTTCGCGCCGGTGCCGTTCGCGTTGGAAGACATAGTAGGATGTGAAGAGTTGTTGATCAAAGGGGATAGCGAAATGTTTAGAAGGCAAGTATTAGGCCGTCGCCGCAGGTGTGTTTGTTACCTCTGTGGCGATTGTGAGAGCTACACAGCTGGTTCGAGAACATGCAACGGTGAAGATGCAGATGCTGGGGCTGAAGAGGAGAAGACGCGATGAGGGGGGTTTATATATCGTCGTGGTTGGAAACAAGCCGTACGCGAAACCTTTTCCCGGATCCCCGTCCAATCAGCTTGCCCCTTTTTGGGAATTGCACGTGACCTCCTCTTCTCCTCCAAGTCGGGTTGCATTTCTTCCCTGAACATCCCCGAACTTCATTAACATGGCTGGTTGTGCGCAAGCCGCAAACGTACGCAGTCTGGTGCCTCTATGACACGAATATAGAGCTGAGTGTGTTTTGACAATACCTGGTATAACGCGCGATATTTGCAACATTCCGGAATAGACACAACGTTTGGTTGGTGCCCTGATCGACGTGCTGGGCAAACGCGGAAGAGCCCACGCACGATAAGTGAACACCCCGGTTGAACACAATCGCAACCATCTCTCCCTACACAAGTAGGTTGAGCCGTGCGCGTCCTCGGATCCGACTGGCTGCCGCAGCGATACTATCGATGGGCATTGTGGGGTACCTCCCTACCAAAGCTTCGCAAATTGTGGGGCACCGCACAAGTTACAACAATTCCGACGTTGGGGTCCATTGGCCAGCTCACGCGATGTCGAGGATGCCACGGAGAAGCTGCACGGAGATTTGAAAAGATTGGATCCCAACGTCTGCCTGCCCGCGCCCTCGTCTTCGCGTCTTCGGCAATATCAAGGGTGCCTTCGTGCAGTCCTCCCAGAGAACGGCCGAATCTGAGACCCACTCAGTATTCGGTGAAGAAGTACCCGACTCGAGTCTAGCACCCGGCAGTCTTTGTCAGTCTACCCCAGCCACATTGGCCACAGTCGCCGCTCGTACAACGCATTACGTCCCCGGCCTCTCGGTCTTTCTTGGCTCGTGTGTGCCGGACGAATCTGCTGCAACCGCTGTAACGTGGATGACGCGTTCGAGGGCCCTGCAGGGCACACACGAACGCCAACGAAGCTAACGGAACCCACAGCATCATCAGATTCTGACAAGACGTGCGTCGTGCGGGTCCTGTCGACATCGGGCCTGCAGGGAACGCGCCTCGAGGACGGACGGCAGACTTGGATGATCATCGGCTTTGCAACGCGTGCGCGCCAGCGACAATAGCATGCGAATGCAGCCTTTCGCCACGGCTACGCGAACACCGAGGTTGACTGCGCTGGGGCACTTCGCACACCACGTTTACGTTCCAGGGGGCGATTGGTATGTCGTGTGTCATGAAGTAAATGGGGGGATTGAGCGGAGCTTCCGGTGAGCCAGCCGTCACTCAACGCATATGGTGAGTTTCTGTTTTGCGCGTGTTGCAACTCTTTGTCTAACGTTTAAGGTGGCTTCGACGACTCTTGCGCGTGTATGACGCTGACACGGGATGCGGCGCAAGGGGGTTCATGGTGACGATGCATGTGCCTCGACTCATCGCGGCGATGCAATGCGGGATAGAGCGTACTGCTCCGAGCTGCCGCGTACAATGCTACGCCGTACATTTAGCCAAGTGACCTCCGTCGTCTCTTCGCAATTCAGTCATGTCCGTCGCCCAGATCTGAGTTTGAGTTCCGTCGTGGCATTTTGGTGAAGCGTTCCCGCATGTAAAGTACAGCGTTCTGGCCGAGAGTCAAACTCTCAATCAGTGCCCCGATATCACCGTGCGGTCTTTAGCAGAACGCCGAGCTGCAGCTGAGTGCTGGATGGTCAACGTCACCGCTAAATCATTAACGATGCCCATATATGCTGCCCTGACGTGTTTCTCCTCTGCTCAATTGACCCTGCTCCGCCTGGCTCACGCCGCCTCGACCCACTCACGTCGGTGCCCGCGATGTTCGTACTCCCACAGATGAGTCGTACATGAGCGCGTAGATAGTTCGTCAGAGGAGAGGGTATCGTACTTTGCTGGTAATACACGCTCTGTACTTAGCGGATACATTGGTCTGCAGTCTACTGGGCAAGTCTCTCTGAGCACATACAGCGCTTTTACGAGCCCACTCACCGCCAGTTCGTCGATTCCTCCGAGGCCGCCCTTATCCCCGCTATATCACGCCTTCCGCTGCCACCTCGGGGCAACCTCGTGCCACCTTGCTGCTTCCCCGCCCTAGCTCACCATCGCCGCCCCACGTCATCGTGAGCCGTCTCGACTATTCGTAGCACAGGATGAAGATCTTCCCATCCCGGACGGAGATGATGATCGCGCCCTGGCTCTGGTCGATGTTGATCGTCTCGACCTGGTCCAAGTCGAGCTCGTCCGGCACCTCGAGCGTGCGCACGATGCCCTCGAGCGACTCCGCCGCGCTCGCGGGCCCACCCCGTCCATCCGGCCCGACGCGCTCGTACGACATCTCGTCCCGGTCGGCCGTCACGGGCGGGAAGGTGACGAACCGGAGCCGCTTCTCATCCCTGTCTTCTTCAGGCGGGTACGCGAACTCGATCCAGACCGCGTGCCCGAAGTCGACCGCCATGAGCGGCCGCGGGCGCTCGCTCGACCCTTCCGGGTCCAGCTCGTCGTCGACGCCGTCCAGGACGCAGACCACCTCGAACGGATCGCTCACGTACCAGAGCCGCATCATCGACGACTCGCCCCGTCGTACTTTGCGCAATGGCTGATCGGGCGGCGGCGTTGCCTCGCCCCATTCAGCTCCGTCAGATAGTGAAGATGAGGAGGATGCGGTGGAGGTCGTTGCGTGGCCGTTTGTGAGTGAGTGATTCGTGTGGGCTGCCTCGACGGCTTTTGCGGCTTGGATAGGGAGCTGCTCGAGCTCGTCGGGCTCGATCAGCGGCACCTTGAAGTAGTGCTGCGCGAGCACATATCGCGTCCGATGCGTTTCAGGCTCGTGGTCGGCCAACAGGACGACCGTACAGCTCAGCCGTGGCACGGAAGCAAGCGTCGGCCACCACTGCCGCACAAAGTGCGCGCTCTCGGGATACCAGGGTGGGTAAGGGAACGGGTTACCGTCTGAGACCGCACCAGGCTCCTCGCCGTCATCCTCGGCGTCGCCATTCACGCCATTGGGCGCTGCGTGTTCAGCATGTTCTCCGTTGACGTGCGGCTCCTCATCCTCGTCTGGAATGGTCTCAGGCGAGACCGAACGGGACTGAGGAGGGAAGATGAACGGAGCGGACATCGTGGTGATAGGTCCAAGCCGCTGCGAGATGCTTGGGACGAACGTGCTGGATGGCGTTGACGGGCGGGCATGCTGCTGGAGGACGGAGATGGGGTAGAAGTACTGATGGGCGACATCGCTCTCCTCAGAGTGGATGACGATTTGCTCCTTGTACAGAATGCACGACCAGTTCGAGGACATTGACTGCGCAGGCGGTGAGAGAAGTCAGCTCATGTGGCCTACGGGCGTGTGTGGGAATCGACTTACACATTCAATCCCGGTGTCGATGAAGACGTACTCTTCCTTCCTCCAGTCAAGGAGCGCGTAAAGACCGATGGTGTTCGAACTCGCCACCCACACGAACGCCGAGAGAAGGCAGGATGACGGGTCGAGCAGGAAGACGTTCATGACCACGCCGATCGTCTTGAACGTCGCGAGCTCTGAAAACACCGGCTCTCCTGCCTCGGGGAACTCGAGCTTCATGAGCACAAACTCCATCGCCCTGTCGTCAAATCTAAACGCCCTTCCGCTGAGTCCAGCGGCACACCATGTAATCCTGCGACACAGTACTCACGACTTCTGCAACACCTTCGCCATCGTGAAGAACACCGTCCGAATCTCAAACTCGACCCGGCACTTCCAGAGCTCCCAGCGCTCCTTCGGGTCCCACTCCGCAAGGCACTCGTCTCGGTGAACGTCCCAGCAGACCACTTTGCCACTCTTGGTGGCACAGAGACTGTAGCTCGACGTGATGGGCGACAGCCAATCCACCTCCTCGTTCGGCGGGGCGCTGATGACCTTGTACCAGCTCCGCGCCGCACCGTCCAGGCTATCTCCCGAGTTGATGTACGGGGAATTCGTCGAAGGCCGAGGCCCCCGTGTGAGCCAAGCAGTTTCTAATCGGGTGGCCTGATTTACGGCATCGATTAGCTGCTGGTCTGTAAGGTCCGATAGGCGTTGAAAGCCATGGAGTGGTAGCGCACGGCAGCGCCTGAGGAGAGCGTTTGCCAGATTTCGATATACGGGCCGTGTGGTGGCGAAGCCATGTAACGCTTTGCATGTCTGGTGGGAAGAGTGTCAGTCGGCGTTGTCATACGGCATTTGGAGACTTGGGGAGAGGAAGGGGGAGGTATCCACCGAAGCTCGCCAGGCGCGGTTTTCGCGCTTAGGGCGGCGGCTACAATGCTTCCCCTCGCTCATTCGCGACTTTTGCTTTGTGCAAAAGTAGGAGCGGCAGAGGCAAATACTGCCCGAGGTCGTAAGGGCGCAAAGCGTAGCCATCGGCTCCGCCGGCGCACCTCGTAGTCGATGGATCCAAACAAGATGGATGTGACGAGCATTCTGGCCCAACAAGGAGTCAAGAGGAACCCATTCGCTTGTCCTCGTCCAAGGCAAATTCAGCGGTCGATATGAGGTACTCAGCTCCCAGTTTCCCGCGGGGCGAGACTCGCTTCTGGAGCAGTGGCTGAGGATAGCAGTACGGAACCCGCATCTCCCTAGCCATAGCATATCGCGATAGAGAACAAGATGACTGTGCCACGGGAACTCACCAGCTGTAGTGCATGGATGTCATACGGTTCAAGATGCCGCGCAATGTTCAAGAGCAGATCGTAAGGGAGCGTCGCGAGTGAGATCATGTCCTGAGAGGTGTCGTCGTGCTCGATGCAGTTCGTAGACATGCCCTTGCTTGCCACGAAGTCTGAAGAGGGTGTGTGCGCTCTGCGAGTGCGGTGGCGGCGTTATATGTGGAGACTAAAAGGACAAAGCAAGACAAGAAAGCGAGGTAGGATGTGGGAGAGGACGTTGTCCTCGTCGCGGGTCGAGGACAAGATGCGCTCGGACCGTGATTGGTCCGAAGTCCACTCGGCGCGTACCGAGCCTGGTTGACTGCCGGTATTCTTCTCCAGATACTCGCTCGCTTTGTAAGCTACCTGCAATGAATGAGAGAACGAGTATGTCGACGACCTGCGATGGGCGAACAAAAGTTGTCAGTCAGGATCGGCGAACGAGTGATGCTCGTGAGGCAAGATGGAATCAGTTGCGGAAGGTCGTTCCCACGATCAACGCCTCGGACTTAGCGAGATACAAACCCGTAAGTATGCGTCGGTCGTATCTGCAACTCCCACTCGCACCCCTCGCGCCGGACACAATACGCTACATGCTCAATCGTGTATACTTTTCCAAGACTCACACTTAGCAACAGGAAAGAGCAAACGCGACGTAGGACACATCAGTCGATCGTCGAGGACTTCCATATTTGGATATACCGCATCTGTAGCGTCGCTGGCGAAGGGCTGCAACTTGCTACTCCTCCACCTTCCATCGCCTCTCTCGACGGCTATCCTCTCTTAGGGTCAGCTCACCGGCTTATCTTCATTGCATATTTACTGAGACAGGAACCAGGAAGATACCCACGCGCAAAACTCCCCGCTCAATTCCTCCAATTCATCAAACTTCTACATTCCTTCCCGGCGCGTAGTCCCTCACTTATCCACTCGCTCTCGACCCTCCTTCGCTCGTTCTCTCACCTTCTCATGGCGCCACGCCGTGGAGGCCAGCACCAGAACACGCTAAGTCCTCCAGAAACGACTACTCCGTCACCATCTTCGCCTGCTAGCTACCTGAGCAGTAGCAGCAGTCTCCCGCGCTCAGCCTCGCCCTCTAACGGTTTCACGCAACTCTTCACCAAGCCTACGAAATGGTTCAACCGTTCGAACTCTGGTGGAGTTGGACGTGCGTCCATAAGCTCTATAGAGCCACGATCAAGCACGAGTTCGTCGCGTAAACATAAGATCTCGCACCCAACCGATCCCAGGCCTATTGTGGATAACTTGATTCCTCCTGACAGAGGGGGATTGACTGGGGCAAGCAGGTGAGTGCTGCTACTTCGTTTGCGCCTGCGCTTTTCCACTACAAACCGCTAGACACGTTCTTGACCTCTCAACGAGTTCAAGTGCGTGTATGATGTGATCCCTTGATGCAGTAGCCATTTGTGGCAAGCGCGAGTGTAAAAGGGTTGACCTGCAAAACGTCCTGTCGCGAAGGAGCGCATTTTCGTGTCACTTTCTGCATATATGCCAGAGTAATATGTCGCGATTGGTTGCTAACACTGCAATGTAGGTCTGTCGTAGATCTGTCTCTTGCCAGAACGACATCCGCTATGCCAGACTCACGACCCCATGCCAATCGAACGCCATCCTCCCCGCCCCCACCTGGCTCCTCCCGCGGTGGGCTTGGCGACTTGCGCAATATCTCCCGCAAGCCATGGTCGAAGTCCGCAGATGATCTCGGAAAGATGTCCGCCTCTGCCTCATCGCCCACGCTCACGCCAATCGACACTTCCCTCCACCAGAAAATCAAGACGTACCGAAGTGACAGCGTAAGCAGCAGTATCGCGGCGTCGCCTTCGCCTCTGCCGTCCCCGTCCGCCTCCTCCCTTAATATGAATTTCCCCTTCCCGGTCATCGCTGGAGATGTCTCCGCGTCCCCGCCTAAGAATGGACGCCTAGTACCTCCGTCATCCAACCCGTCCCCTATCACGCCTCCACTCACGCCTGCATCGTCAACGTCCTCTCATGTCCACTCACGATCGCATTCCTTCACCCCACGTCTTCCCTCCAAGCTTTCTGCTCAGAAGTCCAGTCTCATGCCCCCAAGCCCCAAGCGCAAGGGCTCCGCCTCCTCAGAGTCCCGGGATCCTGATCGGGATAAGGGTTCATTGGGAAGTGGTCCGTCAGGGCGATCTCCGTTTCCGTTCGGTTTCGGCGCTGGGGGGTCGAGTAACAAGATGTCGCCTTCCGCCTTGTATGTTCCCAACGGGGAGATCGGGCAAGGTCCGTCGTCGCCGACGTTGCTTGCACCCCCAACGATCGTCGAGCCTGACGAAGGAGCGAACAAGAACGACAAGCGGACGTCGCAGGTGGTGTACCATTCTGGATTCATCAATCGCATGACGGACTTCTCGCCTTCCATGTTGCAAGCCCGCGCGCACCATGCGTATCAGGCCGGCGGTGCTCCGGCGGTCCTCGCGAAGGGGTGGAAGCCATTCAAGCTTGTGCTCAAGGGGTCGAAGTTGTACTTCTATAAGCCCCCCAGCGATCGAAGCGCGGCAATCAAGGAGCTCTTTCCTACGGAGCTCGTCGCTGCCATCGAGGGTGAGGGCGCAGGTGAAGATCAAGGTGATGTGGACGTACAGGACGCCGAGATGGACATGAGCGGACGCGGTGGTGGAGGCGGTAAGGGCAAAGAGAGGGAAGAGATGCGCAGACGGCGGGCATACTGGGGTCGCGGTACGCACCCTTCGCTTGTGGTTGGGCGTGGCGGAGAGGTGGAGAAGGGAACGACAGAGGCGCTAGTGCACGAAGCCGTGTTCGCCACCACGTTCGTCGCGCCCAGTGCTGGGACGCAGCCCGAGACTGAGCTTACTAGCAACCCCGCTGCTGACGAAGAACGGGGACGGGAGCCCTCGCAAGAGGCGTCTCGATATAGGCCCGCGTGGCGCGAATTCGCGGCTGCTGTCCTACTCAGTCTGCCTTCCCTGATAGGCAAATTGGCATTCGAGACAGAGTTCTTGCGGTGTTGCTCGAACCTAGTCAACGGTGCGGAAGAGACTTGCAAGACCGAGGAGGTGCAGCGAGTGGAGTGGCTTGCGGCTCAGTACCTCGACTACCACGGTAGCCCCGCGAATCAGGCTGCGTGGGACGTGTGGCAGAAGGACACCATTCCTAACTTCCGTGCGCAGACTAGTTATAGGCTCGCGTCGGACAAGGTGTCGAGCCTTCCTCCGTCGAGTTCGACAACAGCAATGCACACGCCCTCTCCACTGCTTCCTTCCGCGTCCGGGCCCGAGGAAGCCTCCCCGAACCTAGGTGCGTTCTCACCCAGACCGGGAGAGGGAAGGATGCAGGCCATCAACGAAGCGTTCGGCGACGCTTCGAGGCCTGGAGCTCCGTCATCGCCCCAGCCTATGCCATCGTCGATGCTCTCCTCGGACGCGCTCCGCACGGCGCTCGAAGAAGAGGGTCTTTCGCGCGATGTCCTGCTCAGCCTCGATCCGGCGCTCATCGCACGCTCCCTCTTCGTTACCCAGCAGGGCCCACTTACGAGGGTCCCGGATGATATCACTGCCGACTACATTCTCGGACCCGGTCCGCGGGAGGCTGGCTCTCCCCCTGCTACTCACCCCTCTCTTCAGCCATTCACTGGAACTGACGATCGCCCGCACTGGCTCACTCGCCTCGTTCTCATCCAGGTGCTCGTCCCCGAACCAGCGGGAAGCGGGCATGTTGCCTCGCACTTGCACAGCGACCGACCTACCTCTCGCACGCACACTCGTTCGGACGTTATCTCGGTATGGACCCGGGTCGGGGAGCTCGCACGACGGACTGGAGATGTATGCTCGTGGCGCGCTATCATGGCCGCGCTGTGTTCCCGTCCGATCGCGCGCCTTGACAAGGTGTGGAAACGCGTGGATCCTGAAGCGTTGTCCATCGTGCAGTGCTGGGTACAGATCCTCGTCCGTGGCGATCAGCCCACTGTGACGGCGCCCACTGCGTATCCGTGGATTGGCGATGCCGAACGAGCCATTCGAGAAGCACTGGACCAGTCGAAGGGTGGGGAAGGCGAAGAGTGGATCGTTCGGTACTTCCGAGAGGTTCGTGATCAGTTCGCAGCGATCCGAACGACCTTCGCCCTGTGCACGAAGAGCCGCGGCCAGGTGGAAGCGGACAACGAAGCCCCTGCGGTGAGCGTGCTCTCAAGGCACTGGACCACGCTTGCGTTTGAGACGGACACCCGGGGACTAGCGGCCAAGTTCTTGAGGTCGGTTCGTTCGGGTTTCTTTTTGTATGCGTATCCTGACGAGCTTTCTAGAACGGAGCAATTCATGTCCTTGTCGTTCGCAGCCGAACCTCGCCGGAGGGGCACATTCGAACCCTATTTCTGGTCACGGCTCTCGCAGCAGCCTTCGGTTCACCCCTTGGCCGCACTCTTGTTCCCAGAACCGTTGCCTTCGGTGTCCTTCGTCAATCGTTCGCAGATCATCCGTGGGAGGCTGGAGAGTAATTCGTCTGCACTCAACTATCAGGATATCCGCGACCTGCGTCTCCAGCTGGATGGCGAGAGGAGATCCCAGGGTGAGAGGCAGAGATTGGGAGGTCTTGATCTCGGTGGCACGGTGATACCTGTCTACAACGGCGAGCTGTTGCTCCTCGTTCAGCCTGGAGGTGATACGGTAGCGTCATCCAGACCCGCGTCGCGTGCTCCATCACGTCCGCCTAGTTCTGCTGGCGGAGAAACGCCTGTCCTGGAAAAGGCGTTCAGTCGCAATCCTTCCATCCGAGTAACCCCTGGCTCGTCTCATGGCCATGGAACCGAACGGAAACCCAGCCTAGTGCGACGGAACTCACTGCCGTCCATGTCCCAGCGAACGAGCCTTGTCGCCTCAGAGGTAACGTCGGAGAGGCCGCTACGTGTCGTTGTGCAGGCAGGAACGTTGGATCGTCTTGTTGACGTCCTCGTGCACGGCCTTCAGGGCGTATCTGTGTCAGTCGCCGATGACAACGGGGAGATGCCGTTGACGGATCGAAAGACGAGGGAGGTACGGGTAGATATGGACGACTTTTCGCAGGTCTGGTGGAACGTCTTCCGCAGCTTTGTAAAGCCCCAGGTGTTATTCGAGGTGCGTGTCCGATCTTACGGAACGCCTCCAAGCCTGTGCTCATTCAAACGTCCCGTTGCCAGCTTCTGAGGAAGCGTTACGTGGGCGCGCATCAAGCCGGCCGGTCTCTGACTCCAGAAGAAATCTCGCACGTCGTCCGGCTTCGTCTGGAAGTTCTCGAAACGATGAGCGAATGGGTCATTCATGGCGGAGGCGCGCAGGATGCCCTTGACGACAGCGCTCTGTATGAGACGTTCCTCGCGTTCCTTACGCAACCTACAGAGCAGAAGCTGCTCGAGTCGATACCGGACTCTGAGCCAGACTCCAGTCAGGCGTTGAGGGCGCTCGAGCTGGCGCGGAAGACGTTGCATATGTCGTTCCTCTCGCAGACGATGCGGCCCATACCACGGACAGCCGGCGGGGCGCCTGACAGCGCGACAGATGGTCTAGGCGCGATCAGTTACGGCTCCGATCTGCCTGATATTGACCAGCTCGACCCCGAGGAACTCGTGAATAACCTGAACTCAATGGCGTCGGCGACCCTGCGGAACGTAACGCAAGAGGTGCGTAATATGCGGCGAAACTGCTCGCCTATCGGCCGTAAGAAGGCAATCTGACAGATCGCTGCGCCCCCAGGACCTTTTCATTACCGCAGACCTCTTTGAAGTGCAGTCTGCGGATCGCACGGGCTGGTTCCTGGCTCGTGACCCTAGCTCAATTGCGGACGAGATAGAGATTCAGTCGATGAGCTCATACATCCTCGAGGTCGAACCATCCCCCCTTATCTCCGAGCTCGCACAGGACAGTCTGTATCGCCTGCTGCCGCCGGCAGTGCGTAGCTGCATCCGTGCGTTTGGTATACTGCGCAAGTGGCTTGTTGCGAAGCTCGTCGCGCTCCGAATCGGAATTCAAGCTCGCCAGCAACGCATGGAACTCGTGCTCCGTGCGATCGAGGTCTGCCGTCGTCGCAATGCTGACAGCGAGAATGTGGATGTGCCTCTCGCAGAGCGCCCATGCGTGCGCTCTTTCGTGGAGGCCATCTTGACCTCTGCCGTACTGAGCGTGGAAAGCCGAACGTACCAGCGGGCTTGGGTGGGGGTTGCTGCGGCTCGGGGAACCGGGTGCGACACGCTTGCTGCGTACCTGGCAAGGCCTGTGGTCAAAACCGTTTCATCAAGGGGCACGCTGGCTCCTGACATTGGATGGCTGATGGAAAAATTACTAGAGATCATCAGTATGCCAGACGTGCTAGAGTCGCCCAGTACTGAGCAGCTATCATTGGTGAACATTGAGAAGCGCAGGTAAGGAACACAGTGTGCGGTCATGACTATTGGTGATGCTGACACTCCCCGGTCACATCAGGACATTGCAGACACTGCTCACAAGCGTCTCTGCCAATGCAGCAGGCCGAAGACAGCGCCGACGTGAGAATGACAGGCGGGACTTCGAGCGCTTGAACAACATGGAGAAGGAGTTGGGCGCAGTCCATTTCGACTTGCGAGCCATCCGCGAGGATGCATACCGAGAAGCAGCGCAAGCAAGCACCTCTGCCGGCAAACGGGGCCAACGTCCATTTCAGGTCCTTGTCACGCAACAGCAAGAGAAGAATCGCCGTGACAAGCTCTGGCGCGATCGTCTCAGTAAAGAGAAGCGGCAGGAGCAAATGCGACATGACCGCCGCGAGGAGCAGCTCAACAAGGCAATGCACCAGCGGCGGCAGAACCCGGTCATGCCTAAACAGCATCGGAACAAAAAGAGCATGTCGTCCGCGTTTTTCCAGTTCATGCGTCCGATTTCTAGCGCCTTCACCTCGGACACAATGTCCTCGTCATCAGGCGGCGTTTGGGGCAGCCCCTCGAAACGCACCCCAGCAGAACTCGACTTCGCGCCATCAAGCAAGCCGTCGCTCGTGCTAAGCGTCGTAGGGGCACGCGTCGCGCACTTCATCAACAATGAGCGTTCGTTCGTCTTCCAGATCGACTCGGAGGACGGCGGGCACTACTTGCTGCAGGCGCCGAGCCAGCAGGAGATGCGCAAGTGGACCGAGACGATCGAGCGCGTCTCGAAGATGACCGCGAAACGGCGCTTGACGTACCTTGGCCAGAACACGAAGCCGCAGACCGCGGACCACTTGCTTGCGAAGTCGACCGTGGCAACTCGTGATCCTCAAGCAGGTAAGGACGTTAAGCATTCAGAGTATTCCGTTCTTGCGTCCTGAACATCAGTGTTTGTAGTGTTCGGTGTAGAGCTAGACTTTTTGCTTCAGCGCGAAGCGCCAGACGGCGAAGTCCAGCCCGGCGCCATTCCTTCTGTCCTTGAACGACTGATCAACGAAGTCGAAAGGCGCGGTTTGACCGAAGTCGGAATTTGTGAGCACAATCAATCATACCTATTCAAACCTGTCGCTCATAACTTTGGACACAACAGACCGCATCGCCGGCGCGCATTCCGAGGTCAACAGCCTGAGGGACGCTCTGAATAGAGGTTCGCATGCATGCCTAGCGAGTGTCATGTCCATGATTCTGACCTTGATGCGCGTAGGCGAATGGCCCATCTCGGAGGCCACCGATATACACGCTGTGTGCGACTTGATCAAGTCATGGTTCCGCGTGCTCCCTGGTGGCATGTTCCCTGCTGATCTCTATGGAGCCATTCTCAATGCAGCCGGTGCGTACGATTCACCGGCAATACCTGATGTTTTGCTCACTCGTCTGCACAGCTACTGGTCGAGACGACGTCGACTTGCAGACGAAAGTGTCTAACGTCCGGGAGATCGTGCGCTCCCTGCCCACGGCGAACTTTGACCTTTTGAAGCGGATCATCGAGCATCTCGAGAGGTACGTTATAACTGTGGACTGCTTGGTCAATGCACGTGTTCACGAAGTGGGATCCACCACAGAGTAACCGACTTCGAGGAGAGCAACCAGATGACGGCGGAGTCACTTGCTACGGTCTTCAGTCCTAATCTATTGCGCTCCACCAACAGCGACGTGGGCACATTCTTCTCGAACATGGCTGCAGGCCACCGCGTCACCAAGATGCTGATTGCTCATGTAAGTCATGTACTACCCGGCTGTACCACACGATGTCTAATGTGTTCTGTAGTTCCATATCATCTTCGACAACGAGGTTGAGCAAGAGCAAGACGTTGAGGCCGAGGCCGATGCGGACCAAGACCACGAGGAATACGAGTTCGACGAGCCGATTCCCGAAGAGGACGAGGAGGAGGAAGACATCTTCCGGGACTCGGTCGAGTTGCCGCCAAAACTTCCTGCAGAGCCTCCGGTGCTGAACGTCAACCTGGGGAGCCCGGCATCGCTGTCGTTCAACATACCCTAGCCTGTCCGCCTCGCCTACACATACCAGACATACGCCATGCTTCATACCTCTCGTTCTCTCATACCTACGACTGCCTACAGTCTTCCGACGCCTTCCTCCCTTCCTACCTCTCCTTTGGCGTCTTACCTTCCTTGCCCTTTCCTCGTGATCTCCACCAGTGGCAGCTTGCTTGCACAGCCCTGGTGTCAGCCGGACAGTCTCTCTTTTTGCCCCCGCACTCAACCCCACCCCATCCCTTTCTTCAGTAGCGTATGATTTCATCTAAGTAGGTATTCGCAGCAGACTGTACAGAGAAGAAGACTCCGACGGACTTGGTGGCGCGCCTGTGCGCCTGTACGTATGCCGTGGCCGTATAATGCAGTTTTACTAGTTGCTACACGCCACCCTCTTGACGTTTCTCGTACCGTATCTGTGTCATTCTATACCAATGTGCTCTTACTCTCGTTCCATCCCATGTGTCAGTACTTCAGTAACAGCAAGGTCGCTACCGAGAACTACGGCAGCGTTGACTGCGTGAGCAACAAGTTGAATGTCGCTCGATTTACTTCACCCCAGAACTGAATACTCAGTATTGTACTTTCGACGTCCCAAGTACCCTAGGGTTAGGGTTAGCACATTGTACTAGCAAGAAAGAAGGCCCGCCCAGCCCGAGGGCCGAAGCGGGACAGGAAAATATTGAGACGGTGCATGAGCCGAAGCCCATACAAACCGCAGGGTCCCCCTGAGGACAGGGTCGCCGTGCTATGAGAGGCCCCCACGGCCCACGAACCCAGGTACATGAAGGGGCTCGTGCCATCAAGGTAAGTATGAGGTGTCAATCTGTCTGAGCGAGGGTTATATACCCAGAGGCTGGGCGCACGGACCAGGCGCAATGTTTCGTGAACTGTGATCACATCGGCGTCCCCGCATAAGACGGGTAATCTGTACTTGCGCATCCGTATGTGCCGTATGTGCCGTTGTCCTGCTGCGAAACAATGTGGCATTCTACTCATCAATATTGTTATCATTATCATCAGGACCACGAATTACCGTGGCGTGAGGTTTTCGTGGAACCATGTTGATGGCACTGTTGGAGGAAAACCTTGAAAACCAGAGCTTGTTGATGATATGGTCTACCCAAATCATCCATTCGTGATAATGGTAGGACAAGCTTCATATGCCGCGTAGCGTCAAGCCCATGCGTGGCGCGGTTCCGTCCACGAGTGCTTGATGGCTGCCCCCAAGCCGCGGCGAAGCGTCTCGTATGCTGTGACGGTGTTGTGACATGGCGTGATCAAGAGCGTGACGATCGCGTTGTGGCTGTAGTGGCGCGATCACAACTTGCAGCTTTCCTTGATGTGTACCGTGCAGCCTGAGGCTTCCTTGGCTACTTGCTCGACCATCACCACAATCTAACGCGCAGACAAGTCCGACGCGGCTCTAGCTTGAGGCTTTTTTGTGTCATGTCGGAGGTGGGTCAAGCGAACGTGACATCGGGCCTGCCGCGCATCTGGGCTTGCAACTGGGATTGGTGCCCCGAAACATTCCGGCATGGTAGCGAGCTCTCGAAACACCTGGACGAAGTGCATTTCAAGAAGATAGTGAAAATTAGGAAGCGCGATTTGAGCGCATATCTTCGCTCTGTGAGAGGGGATAGCGGGGCTACGGGTGCGTTTCATCAAGTACGAACCGCAATTGTACATCTCATGATACTATCTCTACAGACAGCCTCCTGGCTGCGTTCCTGCCTACGCCCCCGGAGCCAGCAAGTCACAAAGACGTTCATTCTGAAACGTCTACGACAGTCGCAGGTACCTCAAGTGCATCACAACACCACCCTGCCAACCCGACAACTTCTCAAGAACTTCCAAGTCGCAATTTGCCCCCGCAGCCCTTCAAAGCACCTCACTCCCCTACGCTCTCACATTCTTCTCACCCATTTGACCGTACAGCGGCTCTGGGCAGCTCGCCTATCCGGGGTGAACGTTCGAGCAAGTCGCCAGTATCTGACGCTTCGTCAACAACTTCCGACCAACTCTCCGCCAAGCGGAGGCGCACTTCCTTCGCGACATGCGCCGCGCAGTCTTCCCCGATGTCTACACCTTCAGTAGCGTCCATGCCGCCGTCTCCTGCTCTCTCCAATATGATTACAGACGCAATTAATGCGGCGGGGCGTATCAACTCCCGCAGCCCCGGCTCGGTATCTCCGCGCAAATTGCCGTCTAGTGCGTCCGGTACGAACGGTCAGCCTCGTCCAGCGGATTCACAACATCACATGATCCCGCTACCGCGACGAACTAGCCTTGGGGCTTCGCCAACTCCAGGTCAACGGTCCGCATCATTGCAGCAGAAGGCGCAGGGCTCCCCCATCCTGATGCCGAGCGTCGCTGCTGGTATGCGAGCAATAAATGTTCGCAGTCCTGCTAGCAATTCTGTCGCATCCGCACAGGCTATAGAGGATGCACTTACTCAGGGTGTCAGTACCGCGGCATCGCCGGCAGCGGGGGCAAATCCCCGCCTCGGAAGCCTGCAGTATCCGAGCCAAAGCGATTCAAGTGGCCAGAGCGTCGAATCACAACCATTTCTTCAACGCCAACAGCAAGGATCGCCGTCACAGGCCGCTTCGTACTACGGCTCGCATGCTGTAGAATCTATACCTCGTCTCAATCCATACCCTTCTTCGCAACAGCCCCTATCCCCGGCGCAGGTAACGAACGCTGCTCAATCATCCCAGCCTTCATCTTCTCAATCCGCTCGTGTGGTCCCGCCTCTACCGCGCACACGCCGTGCAAAGATAAACAATGCCGGTGTCACATCAGAAACACCTGTCCTCCCGGGGCGGACACTCCGCAGCAGGTCAAGGACTCCCGCAGTCGTCCCAACGCCCACCGTCGAGGCCGAGGTACCTCGTGAAGTTCCACCACTACCTAGGCGGACGACACGCAGCCGAACGCCTGCAGCAGCGCCTGGGCCTGCCAAAACCAGCGACAGCGGTGTGCAAGGCGAGGAGGCCAGACCAAAGCGAGCCAGCTCAAGAGCGCCGTCGTCAGAAGGCCCGAAGGGACGGGCACGATCGAGGTCTCGGTCTAAACCACCTTCGGCCGGTGCGGCTAAGAAGACAACCACGAAAGCGAACTTGGGCGGTAAGTGTGCTCTGTGTACGGACATTGGCCCCAGCCTGACACTACCTCTAGGACTACCGGCGGTCCACGAGCGACCTGATGAACTCGTCGACGACACCAACCCACCAGACTCTAAGCCCGCTGCCGAGATTTTGGAGGACCCTCTCCCGGCATTCTCGCAGGCACCGAGCGCAGACGCGCCATCGCGGCCTCAAACGGGATTCCGTTCGGGAGTCTTGTACATTCCCCTCCCACGGCGCACGCGCGCGCATTCGGCTTCTCAGCAGCAGCAATCTCAACAGCCACCAGCGCCGCAGCCTATGAGGATAATGGAGAAAGAAGTCAAGCGCGAGCTCCTCGAGGATGTGATGGGCGTTGATACCGATAACCAAGTACGCGTGCGATCCGATCTGGAGTTATCGCAGCAGGGAGAGTTGAACGCAAGCCAGGGTGTAAGTCAGAGTCAGGGCGGCTACGAAGAAGGGTACGGATTCGACATGGGCTCGCTCGTGCTGCAGACGCAAGCGCCCTACAAATGGAGCCAGAGCCAGTGAACTTGTCCTTTGGCTCGGAGCGTATATACTGATGATCTTACCTGATTCATGGGAGACTACGAGTCATAGCCGTAGAGGTATGTACAGACCGTATGGGGGTGGCTGCGCTGACCGTTTCTATCTACAACTACATAGTCCTTCCTATGTGAAATCTAAATCGACTTCATTTCTCGGAACATGTACGCCATCATCCCTGAGGATCCTCCGGACCAGATCTGCCGCTTTGCTCGTGGAGTCAGTGTGCACGCCCAGCTCCAAAGCACCCAAGAACACGGGTACTCGACTATAAAGTTTAGGAGGCTTCTGCCCCACACCCGCCACGATCTCGCAGGTCTCTGTATCTATTTGGGTCTGAGTCTCTCGGTCTTCTCAAGGGCGTACTTGCGGCTTCTTACCGCATGGAACAAGGCCGAACTGACACTAAGTTATCAATGTCGCGAGCTCGGCCAACAATGCGATCTCCGCCAAGATTCCCATGCATTCCAGGCCTGAACGTGCGTGAACTTGGATGGGTACTAGTACTGTACGTCTTAGATCCTATGCACTAGTCATCATACCGCTTATCATACCGCCATTAAGTGGCGCTGCAGCAGCACTCCCACTGACAGGACTGCAGGACTGTCTTTCGGTCCCACCGCGGTCAATGATATCCATGAGCAGAGGCTCGAGGCCATATAGTCGTCTATTTGCCTTCCACGGTTCAACCGGAACCATAGCCAGCATATGTTATGCGAAGATGGATGGCTTGCGTGAGCACTGAGCACGGCATAGGTTACGCAAGGCATCTGCTGCACGCAATCAACTCAATGCATGTGCCTGAGCCAGCGTCCGAGGCAATAACCCATGACTAGACTGGAAGATCAAACGACGACTCCATGCGCCTATTACGACAGTTCGCAGTCGGCCTCACCCCTCCTTGTAGGCGTTCAACCATAGTCCGGTTGGCGCCACATTCACGAAGTCTATTCTGGCTGTATAAGAAGGGGGATGCTGGGCAATACTACGTCCGCCAAAGTCGAGGCTCAAAAAATCCACCACTCCGACCTTTTGACCCCGCTCGCACAGACATCCATGCTCCTCAAGGCTCTTACATTCACCGTGGCCCTTGCCGCCTCTGTCATAGCGTACCCGCTTGAGATCGACACTCCGTAAATTCATTCTGGCCGCGCATGCTTCAAATGCACTAACGTTAGTGACAGTGCTCTGGTCGAGCAGTGCGTTCCGGTGTTGGCTACCTGGGAGGGCGGTTTTCGTGAGTACAACTGCTTGCTTCCTACCAACGTTGCAACCACGCTCACCTATTCAATTTTTCATGTCATTCCGCAGCGCCATATCAATTTGTGAGTGCATAGTCTCGTTAAATTGCTGACAGTCTATTGAGCTAATCGATTTATCCATGCAGAAGTATGTAGTATGACTCTAGGAGCCAAGGCTTCACACTGAGGGTCGATCCCTACCACACAGTGTCATCAGCGGGGGGCACCTGATTGGGCTTTTCCTCAACATCGATGCGACCCAGTTCCTCTGGCCAGCAAACGTCTCCGCGGGTATGCTACATTATCATTTTACCTTGCACACCGCAGTGCACAAATCTGATGGGATACCATACGGCAGGCACAACGATTGTATGGGAGATCGTCGACTCGAGGGGAGAAGTCGCACAGACTCCGTCGTTTGTTATCCAGCCGGGGTGTAAGTGGGATTTGTCTCATCCCAGAATCGTCGGCACTGAAGACATTGCGTCTCATAGCGGCGGACTGCTAGCGTGCTGGGTAAAGCATAGCTATAGTCCGTGATAGCACTCCCAGGAGTGGGCTTTCAAGCAGAGTCCGACGCCCATGCACCCTGTAGCGAGCCGTCGGATTTGCGAATTTGCGAGATATATTCTAACATAACGCATCGTAGGCTGTCTAGGTTCACGCCCCCATACTTCTCGCGTCGAGCAGCCTGATCGTCTCGCTTGTGGTTAAGTGCATGTATACATTGAGTAGTAGTAACAGTTGCATGGTCAGCACACGCAGAACAATCACACGACGGGAGAGGATAGCGATATCGTACAAATGCAGGCCGAGGAGCAGAGAACGAATCTGGAAAGCACAGATAGACAACGTAACAGATATCGTCAAGGACAAACATCTTACAGCGTAGACAATCCGAGTACGGCACGACGATGAGCAGTAGTGATCAGCGAGACAAGCTATGGGTCAGAGAGACAGCACGATTAGACAAATAGCAAGAATAGCAAGCAAGCAATTGTTCTAGATTCTTGGATCCCGAGCGCTCGAGTCCGTAAGACGACACTTACCACGGACCAGCGGAGACGTTCCCCCAGCCGCTCGTGGTGCTGGCGGCGACGGAGCGTACATCATCGTCGGGCGCGGCGGCGGCATACTCAAGCTCGTCTTCTTCATCCATCTGTTCGGCCCATGACTGCTGCCGCCCGACACCAATCACACTGGGCGGTCGTCCCCAGTCACCGTCGTCGCTCCCCACGGCAGAGTTCGCGTCATCATCGAGGCCACCTGCTGCGCTGCGAGCAGAAAGGCTCCAGCTGTCGTTGTTGCGTCGGACGGAAGATGCGGAGATGGACGGCGCGCGCGTCCAAGCCCCGACGTCGCGCGGCGCGGGCGGTCTGCTTGTGGTCTTCTTAGCTGAGGCCCAGGGGCTGGTAGTAGCGCCATCGTCGCGGTCGCGGACATCGGCATCCCCAGCTGAGACGCTCCAGCTGTCATTGTTGCGACGAACCGAGGACGCAGAGATGGAGGGCGCCTTGCCCCACGTAGATGCGGGAGCCTTGGGAGCAGGCGCAGGCGTCGCGCGCGGCTTGCTCTTGGCACGCTGCGAGTCCGGCATCGCCCAGGGGCCCTCTGAGATGTTGCCCCACCCGCTCGTTTCGGAACGCGCATCATCGTCGCCGCGGCGAGAGGGCGTGGGCGTCGAGCGACCTCCCGCGATCGGCTCGGGGGAGGGTTTCGCGGGTCGCAAGTGTGCGGGTATTTGCCTCATGCCCGGACCCGTCGACGGCGACAACGGAGGTGCGCCGCTTCTGAGGTGGGGCGGCGGTGCGCGTACTGCGGGTGCGGCAGACCCGGGGCGCAGATGCTTGGGTAGGATGCCTCCGCTACCGCTGGTGTTTGAGCTAGCCGGGGAAGGCGTCATCAAAGGGAGTTTGCCCGGTTTCTTCTTCGCGGCCGCTTTCGCGCGCTTTGCCTCCCTCTCCGCGCGTTCTCTTGCGAGCTCTTGCCGCCGTTCCTCGGCTTTCTTCGCGCGCAAGATCTTCGCCATGACGCTGCAAATGCCCTTCTTGCATACGACGTTGTGTTCAGGACAGATCAGTTCTTTCTCGCCCGTGTTGTCGGCGAGATCGTCTTCGTCCTCGTCCTCACCCTCGTCCGCGTTATCAATGTCCTCTCCAGGAGTTGTGAGCGAACCTGCGGCCTTGTGCACAAAGACCGAGTCTGCGCGTGGGAAGTACATGATGTCGATCTCTGCACTCGCAGCAGGCTTGGCGTCGTCATCCTGTTGCAGATTCCCCCCGCCGTCGTAGTACAGCTCGTCGTCAATATCGTCCACGGAGAGTGCAGCGAAGGAGCCTTGAACCGGTCCACCGGCGATCATCGGATCCTGGTCTACGTTGGCCACTGACGGGGTGGGAGGCGGGGCGTCATCGCCGCTGGAGGTTCCAGAGCTTGACTTTGTCGTGGCATGCGGAGAAACGGACCTCGTAGATGACGGGCCGCCCCACCCTCCCTTGCTTCCGACAGACTGCTGTGAGGAGCCGGACGATGAGCCGCCCCGTGTCAGACCAGGGGGAAGGCCAGGGGGCGAAGTAGGCGCAGTAGCGGTCCTCCCTGGGCAAGCAATCTAGTTTGGGTGACACATCTGTATGTGTAGAATAGACACTCACAGGCTGCTACGGGAATCGTTTGAACCGAACCACCGCCGCGTGTAGAGCCTGAGCGTGACACGGGCGGGGTGGAGGCGGGGGAAGAGATATTGGCCGAGAGCGCTGGTGGCGGCGCATCTCTAGTCCAGGCGGTCACCGTTCGCATACCGTCCTGGCGCTCTTTCCATGCCTGCCATTCCGGGGTACCCACTGGGGCATATTGCGTTAACTACTGGCCCATAAAGAATTCTGTGCATTCTCACCAACTGGCATACGTTCAGGAGGCGGCGGAGGAAAGTCCATACGAGGAAGCGGCCTACATAACGAGTTGTGTATAACATTCCTCTCCCTTGGGACGTCGCACCAGTGAGTGGGCGGATATGGAGACACAAACTTTGATGGGCTGAGTGATGCTGAGTAGCGTTCGAAGCTACGGATGGACCCCGGCTTACGCTTTAGACTTGAACCACCTATCCACAACGTCGATCCGCTTCCACCCTGCGTAACGAAGGCGTAAGGCTAGCGGCATTAGACGCGCGGAGGGTCTGCGTACCGTTCTTCTGTACGTCGCGGTCGGAATTCCAGGTGCAATAAAAAACCTTGGATGCAGAGCGGGCCTCCTCCTTGGGTTCGACGAGTATCTCCGACCACTTGTGCATACCGAGGAGACGTTTGAAGTCCGGTAAGGTCTCGTCGATCTCGACGATCACGCTTCCCGGAGACTATACACCGCGACGCAGACGCGTTATTGCAGCTCTCTCGACGCGTCATTGCGTTGACCACCTACTGTAGGTTTATGATAGAATGCACGGAGGTATATGGGATCTATACATGCCGCGATCCACCTCGCGAACTCCCTGCGATGAGCCTCGATTTCCATGTTCGGGTGGGCGGGATATGGGTTCACGATAGTCAGATACTTGGCATCGTCGGGAATTTCGGGTGTCTTTGCTCGCTTTGGCATCGTATCGGGATCCCTTCGACTCGCAGTTGCAGTGGTGGGTGGCAGAAGAAAGCATTGATGCCGCAGGTTAAACTATCAGTACACTCTGCAAAGTGCTGCGGTAATAGAATTAGAAGCCCCGTAAAAAATTCTTCTTATCGTGGATTAGAGCCATTAGCCGGATGAATACACTTTCTCTGTTAGCATCAATAATTCGATTAGATCACTTACTAGATAAGTAATTATGAAGCAGCTTCGGCTGACAATCTAACTTGTTTTATCTCTATTACTACTATCCTGCGCGGATTTTGGGATCTTGGTCTCCGCACTTTTTTACAACTGATCCTGCAGCACGAGCATGCGCAACCGTTAGACATACCTTGTGCCCTGCGGTCCCGCGACATATAGCTTCTGGAGAGTGAGCTGCAGCAATGCCGTACGTTCTGCTTCGCCGAGACAAGGCCGTCCGGTTGGTGAGTAAATGTTGACATGTGGATCCCTCTCGCTATGGTGAAGACTCACGGCCGATAGCTCAGAGAATCTGCATACTGCCACGGTCGTAGCAGGTTGTAAGACGCGGTCCTGGGTGGCCCACTTGCAACATTTTGAAACTCGCTATTGTCTTGGGTTATGTGAGCCACACGGCAACGACGTGCTACTAATCGGTCTCCAATATGCTGGATACAGCAGTAGATTGCATCATTGGCGTGTCACCATGCTGTTTGACCATGGATCTTGTCAACAGATTCAAGAGTCTTAACCGCTTTGACTCTTTGTTAGACAATGCCTTACCGGGGAACTGCGAGTGGCTCTGACCACATACGCTTTGCTTCGGCCGCAGAAACGGCCCTCGGCTGTGGCACAATGTGTTAGGTCAAAGCATCGCTGTCCGCACCGATATAACAGCTCGCACCATGGCGTCCTCGGGCCCAACTCCCACAGTCCTCCGAATCCACACCTCCCTCACTCGCTATGCCGAAACGCGCGCCCACACCTCCGCCCGCCGATGACACCCGGTTCTTCACCGTGGTGAACCCGTACCCCGAGCAGCCATACTTGGCACTCGACGACAGCAGAACCTTCGCCCGCTGGATCGCGTGCATCATCGGCCAGGAGCATATCCTCGCCTTCTATCACAAGCCAAAGGTGACGTTTTTGCTGCCGTGCAGCCTTGCCGAGTGCGAGCATTAACAGCCAGCCACAGTCCCCTAATGTCGTGCTCATTGAGACACTCAAAGATGGGCCTGATTTCGACCGCCTCATGGGCGAACACCGCTGGTGCGAGTTTCTTCAGAAGCCAACTCCTGTGGAGTCGCGGGAAGTCTCATCCATATTCCCTTGCACTCTGACCACAACGCGCATGGTACAAAAAGCTGGTAGGCCGAAACAGTTCGCGCTAGCATCTCGTCAACCTTACTCACACCGATTGTAGGGTGGATTTGTCGAGACATTCGCTCGTCTTGGTTCAGAAAATGGTCTCCGCAAAATGATAGGTTCGCAGGATCTAGAAAGAAACCCCGTGAATGGTTGCACTAATTTGCTCCACACCTTAGTCTCATCGTAAACCCTTACCCACGGTCTAGCTACTGCGAGCCTCCATCGGAAGACATCACGCGCCATCCGCTGTGCAAACCCATCCCGAAGCGCGATGCAGACAAGCCCCCAAAGCAAAACCACCAAGCCTTATTCAGTCCGAATCGCGCCAAAGCTCCTAGCACAGTGTCTGACTTCAGTGATGCCCCCGCCTCCGCCTCCGACCTATCGGACAATCGCAGTACCGCACATCCCGGGTTCCTACACCCATCTCCGCGCTTCGTTCCGGCTATACACGGTTCTGACATCCCAAAGGCGAGCGACGTCGTGGTCACGCGCTCTTCACCCTCAGCGTCCGCGATTTCACCTTCGTCCGATGCGGAAGATGACGGCGACAACTACGACGATGCCTTGGAAGCAGAGAAGAACCTGTGCAGCGTGCATGGAGCGCTCTGCGTTAGCGGGATATGCAAGGAATGCGGGGAGCGTAAACGCGAAGCACGTTTCGCAGAGCGCGCACGCCAGCGGGATAACGAACGCAGTCACCGCGGAGGGCGCGGCGTTGGCTGGGGCCAGCGCCAGAACCCGCACCAGGTTCATCAACGCGAACGTGAAGCGCGACGCGAGCTCAGCTCAGCATCGGGTCGCTCACAGACAGAACGTCGCGTTGCCCCCATGCCTCCGCACCTGAAGAACTGGAGCGCTGTCGTGAAGGGTTCCTCAGACGCCGCGGCCCCAGATGCAAGGACGCGTCTGAGGGACGAAATCCGTGCGGAGATGGCAGGTCGGAAACACGGGCTCAAGGGCGCTGCTACAACAATGGCGCGCGCGATGCCTGCGCACCTCCGCAAGGGCGCAAGTCTCGCTTCGAAGAGCGGCAGCTCTGTTGCAAGCACCTCCTCTGCGTCTGCGTCGACGTTCTCCCTATCGGAAGGTAGCCTTTCGGAATCAAGCGATCCCTCGGCGGCGCCTTCCGTCTCCGAAGCTTCTGAGGATACCCGCTCCGTAGCCTCCTCTTCCGACGCCCAGAGCCTCAGCCATGAAAACACGCACATTTCGGGATCACGACCTGGTGCTCAGAGCGGGCCGTGGGGCACGAACGTCGACTGGCGCAAGTACGCTGGGATCAAAGCCGGAGCAGATACCGAGTCGGTGGCAACTGGCGCTACTGGCGGCGCGTTCAAGAATCCCTGGAAACATGTGCAGTCGATGGAGGATGCGTTTGCGCCCCGCTGGGCGAGTAACATTGACGCCATGGTCGACATGGGGATGAGGCCTGCTTGGGACGACGATGAGAGTAGTGAGGACGAGGAGCCGTTCTGACCGTCGACGTCTGCAGGCGAGGCGCAACCTGCTGATAGCGCGGACCGGCGAAACCTCCGGGACCTTGTTTGACAATACTTTCGTACAAGGATTATACCTTTCGCAACACACCTTTTCTCTATTTCCATTCGGACCCAACTAAGTCGGGGAACACGGCTGGAGGCTTGATGTCGGCTCACATAGTGTTTGTGGTACACATTAATTGTCTACCTAGGGGAGACAAGCTCACTAGAGGTTAACGTCCCACCTGAAAGGCTCTGCCTTTTGGACTCCGCTGTGGCGCCATCACGGCAGCCCTCGCGCGCGACACCGCGCGACCTCCCTCGCGCAGGTGTTTAATACTCGCGCAAGGGTTGAAACGCTAACGCTAACGCTTAGGTTGTTCTTTAATGGGCTTCTGAGTACGGCTTTATTGTTTACTTTGACTCGGAACAGCTTTTGGGACGCCGCTCGCTGCTCAAGTGCGCATTCAGGCCCATAGTTTGGCGTCTGTCTGCGCATATGCCTCGCGCGCACGGAACCGTGTTGCTCAAGGAGGTTTCTCCTAACCAGATATAAGTTTCATATTAGGCACTAAAGCACTCTGAGCCTCTTATCCTTTTGTTTAGCAAGATGCTCCTTGATAGGCCTATGCGCGAGTAGTAAACACCTTCGCGAGGGAGGTCGCGCGGTGTCGCGCGCGAGGGCTGCCGTGGCGCCGGGTGATGGCGCCACAGCGGAGTCCAAAAGGCAGAGCCTTTCAGGTGGGACGTTAAGGTACCTGGGACGTTAACCTCTAGTGACAAGCTCACATATGTGAGCGAGGCGCATCGAATCTGAACAGCCCTAATGGCTAGCCCTGCGTACTTTGCGGCATGAACCCGACATGGCAGCGTATTTTCGCGAAGGCGATTCTGTATGCACCCGGCGTACCGTGTCGGACCTCGGACTTGTCCTGGCGGTAGCCATCATGTACATGTCATTGTCACAGGGCCGAAAAGACCCACTTAAGCGCAAGCGGCAGTTCAATCCGAAACTGCGCTCGAGAAACGCATGTAGTATTACAGTCCCTGCATAGAGTGATATCGTCGCCGAATTGGTATTCCTAATGGCGAAGCGGTGAGCTAGGCTGGGATTGTGGCGATCTACGGCTACAAGGCACGGCCTCTGAATCAATCTGTGTTTTCGCTATGGCTCTTCAGCCACCGTCGGACAACATTGGGCATCGGACAAGCAGTCGACTCGCCCCGTCCGTCTGTCTCCTTGTACATGCTCCAACAACACCTGTACAGTTTGCGAAGGTGTTCGTCACATTTCTCGGGGCTGTAGGTGTTCTTGTTGAGGCACGATTGCAACGCGCAGGCTATGGTTAAGTGGTTCAGATATCATGTCGTAGTGACTCAAGTGCGTGTTCATAGGACAGCTTACCTTGTGCCTGACACGGTGGGTCAGTAGATTCCTTATAATGTATGTATGAGTATATCTTCTTCAAGACACTAAATCGTCACTGAAAATGAGCATAACTGTACCTTCTTCATCCTCTTGAGGACGTAAAAGCCTGAGAAGTGCGAGTGTGGTACAGTAACAACTTCAAGTACGCCACCGGTAAACAGTAACTATGTCGTCATAGCATGGGCGCTTACTACTGCCACCGATGGTTTCAGGTACATCTTGATTTTGCATGCAAACCACCGCGACGACTCCGAAAGGGACCGGGCCAGATGACAAAAATATAACGACTATCAATATATTTCTCCGTGCTGGGCGATCCATCATACAAGGCACGTGCGGGCATACATGATGTAGGTTGACTGAAGCTAGCTCTCATAGTACATGCGCATGCACGGCACACTGACGTCGACAGACTTTCCGCTCATGTCCGTGAGTGAATCTTTGGTCTCCTCGGATCGTTTCTGATGGTGCCATATGGCGGCTCGCGACCTTACATGTACATTTTAGTGTGCAGCGATGAGCATGGCACCACACTGCCTCGGCAAAGATCTGAGGAGTTTGTCTGAGGGTCCAACGTTTGATCTTCCAAATTGTCTCTCCCAATTTGATCTCCTCACGATAGGCTGCCCCGGCACTCGAGCCGGTTGTCCATCCAAGCCCGGGCCCCGAGGGCAGCATCAGTAGCAATTTAGCAAGGGACCCGAGCTCGGATTTCGAGGGCGTCCCTCACACCGGCGGCCATTCAGCAGGGCTAATTTCGATTTCTAACTTGTTTCGGGGCAGGTAAGTCCACTGTCTTTGCAGCGCCTTGTTACATATCTCGCATGGGAACCGCCGGCATTCCCCACCTAGTCCGGCTGAGACCTCAGACATCGCTGCATCAGCTCAGTGACCAGCGCGCATGGACGGCTTATAACCGCCGAGGCAGTGATGTAGTACAGGTAGGCATATAGCATCCAAGGTTCTCATGAGCGCATCTCTTCTCCTCTTCCCATTCGCTTTACTTGCGGCCATAAGGCCTCGTTCCTCGTTTTCTTCCTGGCTTTCGTTTGCATGCGGATAGTTTCCGGTGTTCAGTGAGTGTTTGGTTTCTGTCGTTCCAAAGCCTCATGGTAAGTCCCTCCGCTACGGCATTCCGAGCGAGCAATCTCACATCGGGGACTCTTCGGGCAGGTGTCTACAGGATGGCGGACTGCAGCAACCGTCATCATCATCATCGTTGGAGCTGCTCTCCTTACGTTCAGCGTATACATCTGGCGGCGCCAGAAGATGCTTCGTGCTGCACAACTCCCGGAGATGCAGCAGCGCTTCATGAGCTCGTACGCGGGCGATCCAGAAGCGCACATGCCCCTACTATTCACCGCGAATGGGACACCACCTCTGCCTCCGAAAACGCAGCCGACCTCCCACCAGAGGGATCGATCTGGAGATGTAGACGAGTGGGGGTTCAGGATTCGAGCACCACCCGCCCGAGTACCCGTGCCTCCGATGACTATGCCCGAGCCTTCCGAAACAGTCGA
The DNA here is from genome assembly GCA_022376465.1 of Cubamyces lactineus. NCBI lineage: Eukaryota > Fungi > Basidiomycota > Agaricomycetes > Polyporales > Polyporaceae > Cubamyces > Cubamyces lactineus. The sequence goes on along the minus strand of JACDTU010000017.1, from coordinate 146,022 downwards.
CATCGGGGACAAGGAGGATGTGCTCCCGCGCGACCCGGAGGCTGCGCTTCCCATGCCAGAGCCCTCCGTCCTTCATAAGTTATTCCCTACTCCGTCTCTCCTTCAATTCCCGAGGCTACAGTTCACTCGGGAAAATACCCGCCTTGGCCGCCTTCCCTCGCTCCGGATACAGTTCCTGCGCGAGTCTAACCAAGTCGTCTCATCACCCATCTACGGATTCCCAGAGCCAGACAAGCGTGCGAGCCTCCCCGCAAGCACGTCCTCGGGCCCATCGACGCTCAGTCGACCGTTCGCGACCATGGCGACCTCTCCGTTACCCCCTCTCGAACCCATGTCACCCATCTCCATCTCGCAATCATCGCCATCAACAGTGGGCATGCAGCCCGAACGCAACGACTCCATCGCCATCGAGACGGAGCGCAGCGATTCAATCGCGAGCGTGGGGCACAATCTCTTCACGCGCAAGACCTCGACCGAGGACGCATGTTACCAGGCGTTCTCGCGCGATTCGTCGCAGAAGAGTCGACCCTCCCCGGCCACGGTTGCGCGCGGGAACGGGTCTGCCTCCTCATCGTCGTCCGGCACGGTTTCCGGCTCCGGGCTGCGGAGGGGCACAACGTGGACCCCGAACGTGCTCGGGAGCTACTCGCATTGGAGGGGCGTGGTCCAAGATAATTGGGCGGCGAACGTGCAGGAGCAGCAGGCGGAGGTATCCGTGCCTCGCGTCGAGTCGCCGCCGGGACAGATCCGGGTGGCGGATGCGTACAGGCCTATGCCGACGGTGTCGGAGACACCAGAGAACGTCGTAGCGGCCGCGCTGCCTCGGCCACTGCCCCAGCCACCAGCGGTGCGACCGACACTGACGGTGTATACGGGCGTTGCGAGCTCATGATGGACAGCCACGCGTTGTGCGGGAGGCTCGGATGGACTTGGTATGTAGGTAGGACATTATTCTAATGTATCAGACTTTTGGCGCATAATCGGACATCTTGGGATACTACGCAATTTTTTTTCATGCCTGTAAACATACATCCATATCTTCTCTTGCATATCAAAGAAGCCAGCAGTGTGCCGCAGTGTGCGTGCAGCACTGCAGAAGTTGGGCGTTCCGAGAAAGTCGGATGGATTTATCGCTGGGCGTGCGGAGCGCCTGCGTCGCGTAGCACTCTTTCCTCGGCCCCCATGGTCCTCCAGGTCATCTACACCGCTGCCACTACTATCCTACCACTCGAATACTGGCCGTATGCGCTAGTTGCGGGAACTCTACTGGTCGTCATATATGCGTATACGCAGGGTCGTCCGACGACCCGCGAGCGGGACCTGCATGCGCGTGTTATTCTCTTGACGGTGCGTATCCCGCTTTGAAAGTATACACCGGTCGGATCGCGACGCAATGGAGGCGGAGGCAAGGGAGTGGATTGTAACTGATACCTCTACTAGGGTCCGTTTACACCGTTAGGCCTCGTTACGCTTACTGCGCTCGCAAAGCGAGGAGCACATGTGATCGCCCTCTCCCCTTACCCTCTCTCACACCCCGTGCCGTCCTTGATTCTTCAGCTTCTGCGCTCAACGACCAAGAACGAGAACATTTACGCCGAGCACTGTGACCTCAATTCGCCAACGTCCATACGCAAATTCTGCACGTCGTTCTTGACTGGCAACGACACCCGCCTCGACGCGCTCGTCTTCGCTCACGAGTATCCGAGCATAGGAAGGATATGGTTTTTCGGTGGGAAGGCGCGGCGCGACAAGGAAGGGCGAGAGGAAAAACAGCGTGAAGCGGCCTCGCTCGCGTCGTTCCTGCTCACCACACTGCTTCTACCTGCGCTGCTCGTAGCCCCAGTCGAGCGGGACATTCGTATCGTACACGTTGTCAACCCCTTCTACGCCGCGGCGCTGCCCACCTTCCCTACCTTCCTTAACTCCACTCCTTCGACGCAGCCTGCCGCGCAGCCGCTTGTCATCGCAGAAGGCCATCGCGCCCTCCGCACTGTCGTCCTCACGCGCCACCTCCAGCGCATCCTTGACTCTCTGCCCAATTGCGCTGAGGACCCCAAAGCGAAATCGAAGCAAGCAGAGCCAGCCACACCACAACCGTCGAACATCATATCCGTCGCTGCCTGCCTAGGCATCAGCCGCCGCGACACGATCGCACCATTCCTCGGAGCGACTGAGCGCGCATGGTCGCTTTCGTATATCGTGCTCTTCCCGCTGCTCGTGCTGCTCGCAAAGACGTCCCAGTCCGCGCTCCAAACGCTCCTGCACGTTCTCTTCCTCCCAACCCCACTCAAGCGTGCACAGCTCAAGGTCGACGCCGCGGCAGACGAGGAGAAGAAGGCAGAGGCAGAGCGGGCGGCAGCTTCCCAGGAAGAGCAGGAAGAGAAGCCATCGCGCCCGAGAAGGACGGGCAACGTGGAGGTGCTCAAGCCGGGTGCGCTCTACCGCGAGTGTGCTGTAGTCCCAATAGACGTGCCGCGCCCGCCCCTGCCGGCAGCCGAGGAAGGCAAGAAGGGTGGAGAAGCGAAGAAGCAGGATGGGGCCGTGGCGTTGGAGGATGATGGCGAGTACGGCGGAGAGGCGGTGGGGAGGGCCGTTTGGGAGTGGTACGAGGCGCGCTTGAAGGCTTGGGAAGCGGAGGACGCGGAGCGGGTTAAGGCGGAGGAGGCGGCCGCGAAAGCGCAAGAGGCGGAGGACGCGGAAGCAAAACAGGAAGTGCCAGCCGCAGGGGAGGCGACGACAGGTTGAGCTCGGACTCCGGAGTGATGGTTGATGATCCTTAGTGGTGCGTCCATACATATACCAATACGATGTCTGTTCAAAACCCATTCGAGGTCGCTCCAGTCTGGCATCGCATCTCGTCTCGACCTCGTCGCGAGACTACGGCACCGACGAGTCGCTGCGCGGCTGTGTATCGAGCATTGATGCGGTATGGCTGCGTATCACCCGCAGACGGCCCAAGGGCCCTGCGATATTCAAAAGGCTCGCGCGATGCTCTGTTGGCCTCTGGTTGACCCCCTCCGTTCGCTTCCGCATTCCTTCGACATTTCGTGCCTCTGGCAGGCCGTCGCTCCGTTCCGTATTCGCCTTTCCGCCTTCGTATCACTAACAGGATGCGTCTTTCGCCTCCCTTCGTCACGCTCGCGGCGTACTGCTTCTTGAGCCCCGGTGCGCTCGCACAACAGTCGACGGACAACCTTGTCAGCCCCGCAACAACCTCGGGCTCGCTGACGGGACTCAAGTACACGAACGTCGGCGCGACGGGGACGTACAACCAGGTGACGAACCTCATTCCGGGGACGTTCCCGTCTTGCGACGTGAACCCGTTCTGCATCACGCAGCCGAAGCAGATCAGCGGTACGCGTCATGTCCCTTCTTCTCTTCTTCCTTCGCTCGTACCTTTGCGTCGTACTCGTGCGACCCTCAGTTTCTTGCTTCCGTTGATTCGTGGGGTTGGTGGCCGTGCCTCCGTCCAACATCGCGAGCGTTCATTGCGATCAACGCTGCTGTGATCGTGATGCTACCCGCTGCTGCACAGATGATTGATCGTATTGCGGCCCATCTACACAGGCGCGCTCGCACCCTTCAACGAAGAGATGACGTTCAACTTCCGCGGACCGTTGAACTTGTACAACATTGCCGTGTACCAGCCAGCGAACACCAACGCTACGACGTGGGCGCAGGTGAGCTCGTGGGCTGCCGGGCAGGCCCCGAACAACCTCGTCTTCATGAACAACCTTGGTGGGGATAAGAGCGGCGTGTTCTCCAGTAAGCGACCGACTCACGTATATACAAACCGAATGTCGGACTGAATGCTGCTGGGCAGTCTGTGGTGGGAACAGCCAGTCGTTTGCTAATGGTGCGTGGACGGACGCGACTACTGCTGCGAATGCAGAAGTTGCGAGCGGCTTCCTCGACGAGGACCACGAGATCGTACGTGATTTCCTGTCGATCATTTCTTCCCCTGCATCTCACGTCCGTACGCCTCCACACAGAACATCATGACCGCGCAGACATGCGACGACAGCCCGTGCGACGGCTTCGCGCGGGGCGCCGCAAACCACGGCTGGGCGGACTCGAAGATGTTCGTGGTCACGTTCGACATGCCGCCCTCGTCAGACGCGTCGAAGGTGCCCGCGATCTGGGCGCTGAATGCGCAGGTCGTGCGCTCAGCCGAGTACGGGTGCAACTGCCGTGGGGAGGGCAGCCCAGGCGGGTGCGGCGAGCTCGACATCCTCGAAACGCTTGTTGGAGCGGACCCGAATCAGGGCATCTCGGAGATCTACTCAGTGAAAGGCGCGACGGGTTCGGGGAGTACCAACTTTTTCGCGCGGCCGACGACGGACAAAGTCACCTATGGGGTCGTGTTGGACGTGCAGACGGACAGCATTGCGATTCAGCGGCTGACGGGCTGGGATTATACGCAGACGTCGGTGCCCCGCGAGGTAATCGACGGGTACTTGAACGCACCGGCGTTGGAGGTGTCGTTTGCGACGGGGGCGAGGAGACGGGGTGTTGTTGGTGGGCACCGGCGGCGTCACGGTCAGTGATTGCTGCGTATTCGCGCCTTGCAGATAATATGCCAGTATGCGTGGTCTACATATTGTGCTTTGCAATGGAACGTCGTTCAATTAGTTCGAATGTTCCTAGTGAGCTGTGATTATCCGCAGGTGGTGAACGAATGAGATATCTCTCCAATCCAAGAGAATGTGCCCCTTCCAAGAATCGAACCTCATGACTTGATACTCAGCAACCCTCCAGTGCAGCATAGCGTTCCGCTGCGATGTCGATGCGATACGAAATGTCCTCGTTGTGAAACATTGCGCCTGGTCCGTGCGCACAACGTCCAGGTATATAAGCCTCGGACGGACATGGTAACACCTCATACTTACCTTGATGGCACGAGCCCCTTCTGTTACGACGCTCACTGTGTCACGGTCACCCAGTTTCCTTTTCCTCTCTCTCCCTCGTGCCTCCGTTATGCCACGTCATCCTTTCCCATGCCACGTCACCCTTTCCCACCGGTTCACACGGCTGTTGTATTACTACCCTATCACCTTCCGCCACGTCATCGCCACATCATCTGTACTCCCAGCCCTGACTCTACGTAGTTATACTGGACTCTCACGGTACGTGGCGCCTACGTGGCGCTGACGTGTCCATGTCTCTCTTCCTGTATTTAAGACCAGAGGATCCACTCGGGATCCTCAGCTCGACCTGGTTATCCATTGCCTATTCCTCTGAACCTCTACTCGACTCGAACTACTGGAGACCTCTGGTCCGATCCCTAGGACGTCGCTCGCTGTGACCGATCTAGGCTCGTCGTAACATTAGGTCGAGCTCACCAGAACCCGTCGATCTACCCAGATCTCGACACACGACACCCGCTCAAGACAGAGCGGCCCCGAACCGAACAACACGGCGTCAATACCGAAAGAATTTGCGGTTGACAAGGAAGCCAAGCTAGTCTACTACGAAGGGCAACAAGTCTTCTGGAAGAACAAGTCCTGGCACTTCACCGAAGTCCCTCTCACCTGGCGGAACTGCCTTGACATCGACCCCGACTACCGAAGACGCTACCGCGAAATATCACTTGGAGACGAACTTCCGGAGGAACCAGCGGCCACCCCGGAACCGAGAACAGAACCAGAACAACCTTCCCCGGTAGACTTCACTACTCCCAGACCAGCTCAGGCAGAGATACTCGAGGAGAGTGAACCAGAAAGCGAGAACGCTACAAGAACTTCGAACGACGACCACGACCCGGAGGGAAGCGAAGCCGCACCAGAACCCGTAGGGAAGACCCCTCAAGAAGAATCGAACCGAACCACGAACGAACCCGAAGGCTGAACCGAAGCCACGATGGCTGAAGAAAAGACGAACGAGATCAAGCTCAAGATGCCCCCAGAGTTCTCAGGGAAGCGGGGCGAAGTAGTGGAGTGGTTGCAGAAATGCTCCCTCTACCTCACGATGAACAAGAAGACCTACGCCACCGACGAAATGAAGATCGTCTTCTGCCTTATGCTGATGAACGGGGGCACCGCCGGAACCTGGGCCCGCACCTTCATTGAAGACGTAGAACGGCAGGCAGCCGACCAGAACAAGAACCGAAGACCAGGCGAAGAACGCATCGAACCCAACTACGGAACATGGGACGACTTCAAGAAGCAACTACTGGAGGCATTCGACGACATCGACCAGAAGGCCAGCGCCCGTGTACTGCTGCGAAACCTGAAGCAAGGAAGCAAGAAAGTCGAAGACTACATCGCCGAGTTCAAGTCGATCATCTCGCGATGCGGAATCACAGAGTTCGAAGTCATTGCCGACTTCTTCTACGCTGGACTCAACCGTCCCCTTCGAGAGAAGATCTTCGGGATGTACCCCCTACCGAAGGATGCCAGCGAACTCTACCTCCGAGCCTCCACTCTCGAACAGCAGTATCACCTGGGAAGAGCATACGACGGGAAGACCTCGACCTTCCGACCTACGTACAAGCCGTACAGACCCCGACCGCAAGAACGCGACCCTGACGCCATGGATGTCGACAAGATGACGACCGAAGAACGTGAGAAGCACTACCGAGAAGGACGATGCTTCAATTGCCACCAGATAGGGCATCTAGCGCGGCAGTGCCCCAACAGAAGAACCAACGACCGTAAGAAGACGAAGCCTGCCGCCAAGGCCCGCATCACCGAGGTCGAAGAAGACGAGAGCGACGATGATGAAGACATCAAATCCATCGACAGCCAAGCGGCTGACAAGAAGCAGCTTATCGCAGCAAGGATCCGCACCGCTCTGAAGGGGCTAGAAGAAGACCAAGACGCGAAGGAAATCCTCGCAAGCTTCTCCAACGAGGGTTTTTGAAGAACCGGCGTGTCTCGACGTCACGACCGCGTACTAAGGTCCGCCGTGTAATAGTAGCGCAGACTTCTCGACAGTCTATGAGAATTCCGCTATCTATCCACGCGGACCTAAACGTCGAAACGAAAGCCCTCATCGACACGGGAGCAGGAGAAGTATTCATGGACCACAGGTTTGCGAAAGAGCACAACTTCCCGCTCAAATCGCTGAAAGCCCCGATCCGAGTATACAACGCTGACGGAACCAGGAATGAAGCAGGCGATATCAAGAAATGCGCAGTCCTTGAAATTGAAGCTGGGCGCCACCGACACATTGTGCGGTTCCTGATTACGTCGCTAGGAAAGGAACCAATCATCCTGGGCCTGCCATGGCTGCAGCGCGTCAATGCCAACATCGACTTCACGAAAGGGACCCTTGATATCGACCCCGCCCGGGTGAACCGAACAATTGTGGAACATCTGCGTGCAATGTGGTTCCCAGATCAAGACCCCTTCACCGGAAGACCCAAGCCAGTCGAAGAAGAACCGGACGAAGAAACAGAAGAAGAAGACGAAGACGTGACCGAGGAAGCATCGACCCAAGAACCAATCTACGAGAACATCGAACGAGTTACCCTCTCCGACGTGCACCCGGAAGAAGAACCCAATGACCAAGATCTGCTGATAGCTTATCTTCGCGGAGAACACGAAGCCATGATAACACCGCACGCGACAGAATGGCACGGAGATATGCCTCGACCCGGATCCCCCCTCACCACGGAACACGACTACGAACCCACGAAGATTGGACCTGGACCCACCATCGGAAGAATCCGACGAGCCCCACAAGGACTTCGATTTGCAATTGCAGCCAACGTCTGGATCCGAGCAAAGGTCAATCCCGCAATGGCACTCGCACAACAGCACCAAGCACAGGAAGAGAAGAAGACTTTCGAAGAGATGCTCCCCGAACCGTACCGAGGATATGCCGCCATCTTTGAAAGGAAGGCGTCCGAACGATTCCCACCATCACGACCCTGGGACCTGGCCATTGAACTCAAGGAAGGCTTTACCCCGAAGGACTTCAAGCGATATCAACTCACGCCCAAGGAACTCGAAGCCGAGGAAGAATTCATCCGAGAGAACCTACGAAAAGGCTACATCCGACCCTCGAACTCGCCGATGGCATCCCCATTCTTCTTCGTCGGCAAGAAAGACGGAACACTACGACCCTGCCAAGATTATCGATACCTCAACGAAGGAACCGTCCCCAACAAGTACCCACTACCGCTCATATCAGAATTGGTCGACAAGCTGCGCGGAGCGAAGGTTTTCTCCAAACTGGACCTCCGATCGGGATACAACAACGTCCGTATCAAGGACGGTGATCAATGGAAGGCCGCCTTCCGAACCAGCAAAGGGCTATACGAACCAATGGTCATGTTCTTTGGACTGCGGAACTCCCCCTCGGCCTTTCAAGCTATGATGAACGCGATCTTCGCAGACATGATCGACGAAGGATGGGTAGTGATTTACATGGACGACATACTGATCTTTTCGGCAGACCTGGACGAACACCGAAGAAGGACCTTACGTGTCCTGGAACGACTCAAAGAACACGACCTCTACCTCAAGCTAGAGAAGTGCATATTCGACGCACCAGAAGTGGAGTATCTTGGAATGATCATCAGCGAGAACCGGATCTCCATGGACCCTATCAAGATAAAGGGAATACTCGATTGGCCAGAACCGACAACCGTCAAGGACGTTCGATCATTCCTTGGATTCGGCAACTTTTACCGACGATTCATCGACCACTTCTCGGAGATCGCGCGACCGCTCAACGCGCTCACCAAGAAAGACGCCAAATGGGAATGGACAACGGAATGCCAGAAGGCCTTCGACATGCTGAAGCAACGATTCGCGACGGCCCCCGTGCTGCAAATGCCCGACATTAGCAAACCCTTCGTCGTCGAATCCGACGCCTCGCAATGGGCCACAGGGGCAGTACTCCGACAACGAGACGCCAACGGCGACCTGCACCCGTGCGCGTATCTATCCGAAGGATTCACCGAAGCGGAACGGAACTACGAAATCTATGACCGAGAACTACTTGGCATCATTCGAGCCCTGAAGGCCTGGCGACACTACCTCGAAGGATCAGGGCACCCGGTTACGATCCTATCCGACCACAAGAACCTCACCTACTGGCGCAACCCGCAACAACTGAACAGACGACAAGCACGATGGGCCCTCTTTCTCTCCCAGTTCGACATCCAACTCGTACATACCCCCGGCGCGGCAATGGTACAATCGGATGCGCTATCCCGAAGACCCGACCACCGACAAGGATCAGAAGACGACAATACTGAACGAACCATGCTACCTGACAACCTCTTTGTACGACTAGTGGACACCCGACTGGCACCGAGGTTCCGACACTTGGCCACGCAAGACAGACTCTTTTGCGACGCACTTGCTGCCATCCAACACGACGGACCACCCCCGATCAGAAGTGCACTCACCGATTGGCAAGAACGAGATGGCTTAATCTTCTACAAGAACCGATGCTACGTACCGGCCGACGAAGCCCTGCGACGAGACCTGATCAGTCAACACCACGATTCCCCGGCAGCCGGACACCCTGGGAAATTCAAGACTCTAGAACTGATACGACGGTCATACTGGTGGCCCGGCATGTATGCCATGGTATCCCGATACGTCGAAGGCTGTGCCACATGCCAGCAGAACAAGCCAAACACACACCCGACCACCCCGCCCCCACAACCAATCCCCGCTGACGATGTTACTCGGCCATTCCAGAACGTCACGATGGATCTCATCACCGATCTCCCCGAATCCCACGGCTACGATAGTATTCTGGTCGTGGTCGACCATGGCCTTACGAAGGGGGTGATTTTCGCACCATGCAAGAAGACGATCGACGCAATCGGCACAGCGGCGCTTTACCACCGGCATGTCTACCGACGCTTTGGACTACCCAGCAAGATCATATCCGACCGAGGGCCACAATTCGTATCCAACGTCACTCGCGAACTAGGAAGACTCTTAGGCATCACCCTTTCCCCGTCCACCGCATATCACCCGCAGACTGACGGACAAACTGAACGAGTGAATCAAGAACTGGAAGTCTACCTCAGGATATTCTGCGAAGGCCGACCAGACGAATGGGCGGAACACCTTGTCGACGCAGAAGTCGCACACAATCAACGGACCCACTCAGCACGGAACGCATCACCATTCTACCTCATGATGGGGTACGAACCAACACTGATTCCTATCGCATACCCCAAGACCAACACCCCGACAGTACAAGAACGGCTAGTGAACCTCCAGAAGGCCCGAGACGAAGCCCTAGCAGCCCACGAGCTAGCCCGACACGTCATACGCGACAGGTTCAAGGGAAAGTTCGTCCAATTCAAGAAAGGACAGAAGGTCTGGCTCGAAGGGAAGAACCTCAAGCTCGCTTACGCATCCCGGAAACTCGCACCCAAACGGGAAGGCCCCTTTGTCATCACCGAAGTACTTGGACCCGTGACCTATCGGCTGGAGCTGCCGAAACACTGGAAGGTACACCCCGTGTTCCACGCATGCTTCCTCACCCCATACAAGGAAAACGACACCCACGGACCGAACTACACGAGGCCACCACCTGACCTTATCGACGGAGAAGAAGAATATGAGGTCGAAGCGATCGTCGGACACAAGACCACACGAGGCGGAATCCGCTACCAAATCAAGTGGAAAGGCTACTCCAGCGCCGAGAACACATGGGAACCCGAGTCCGCTCTAATTCCGAATGCCAAAGAAATCCTCCAACGGTATAAAAGGGCGAAGAAGCTGCTGTAATCTGCAATGCTCTCCCTCGCCATCCTCTTCGCCATCTACTGCCTCACCCTCCTCGCTATCACCCTCCTCTTCCTCTGGTATATCCTCCGCGACCTCTTCAACCGCATCATCGAGCACACTCTCCACAGCCGTGACTACCCATCCCGATCAGCGTGGGGATCGTGAAGCCCATGATCATCGCGCTCTTCACCTGCATGACCCTCGGCTACCTCCTTGCCCTTGCCTTCATCGCCACTCACCTGCGCCTCTCCATCAACATCCTCGAAATTGCTCTCGAACACCGTGACCCTCTCGACCCCGCAAACGACAAGCTTGACCAAGCCGACCGCACCCTCAATAACTCCAGCTGGGACGAGTAGAATGGGCCGCCCCCTCTATAGCACCCAAGTCGCTGACGACAATGCAAGCGACCAGGAAAACCAACAGCCGCTACCCATTCCTCCCCCACTCGCCAGACGCCTCTCGTCGCCCCCACCGGAATACACCTCTAGGTCACCATCGCCCGCCTCCTCGACGTCGGACCTCAGCACGGTTGGTGTCGAAGACTCTCATCTGGTAGACCACTCCCGGCACCCCGACGTCAACCAGTTGCTCCGTGCGCTCCTCACCAACCCTACCCCAGTCGTCAATGCCACCGAGCGAGGCTTGCAGTACTTCCTTAGAGAGTATCGATGCCTCTACAACGAGCAACGGGAACTGGACGCACTGGAAGGGAATCTTGTTGACGCAGCTGACATCGCGGAGGACGCTCTAGACGCTCTTCATGAGGCGTTTGGTGAAAAAGAGGAGCAACGGCAGGTCTCGGACTACGACATCGCAGAACGGCAGGCGCGCGCCCTCGAAAACGTCGGGCACCATGCCCACGAGTTACGGAGGTTGGCAAGACACTCTTTGAACACCACTCGACGGCTCGCCCGGACCACGCGCACGTGGAGGAACTTCCTCATACAAACATTTGAACTCCCCGCATTCCGTGCAAGGATGGCGCCACTGGCCTCGGTCATCAACGACGCGGCCCCACCTCCCGGAGAACTCCCAGCTGCGGCAAGAAGAGTACCCGGCGAAGCCCGACGCCAAGGGATCTATCTGCCCTTGTTCCACACCAGAGTCTCCGCAGGAAGCCGTCGGCCCCGTGATCCATCCCCCGACGAGCGTAACGTAAGAGCTCGAAGAGACACCTCGCCCGCCCCAATGGACGCTTCGCCAGCCCGACCTGAGTCCCCGCCGTCCCTCCACCCTATTGGCCGCAGCTGCCTAGTCTGTGGGTCGCCCGATCACGAGTACCTGCGGTGCAGAGACTGGCGATGTGTCTGGTGTCGCGCCACCGCCCCTGGCCATCACCCGTGGGAGTGCCCTCTGCGCCCAGAAGACATGGACGAGCGGTTTACGAGTTGAGCTGGATATTCCGCTGATGGAACAGCGTAGAAACATACGAAGGGGGTAATGTTACGACGCTCACTGTGTCACGGTCACCCAGTTTCCTTTTCCTCTCTCTCCCTCGTGCCTCCGTTATGCCACGTCATCCTTTCCCATGCCACGTCACCCTTTCCCACCGGTTCACACGGCTGTTGTATTACTACCCTATCACCTTCCGCCACGTCATCGCCACATCATCTGTACTCCCAGCCCTGACTCTACGTAGTTATACTGGACTCTCACGGTACGTGGCGCCTACGTGGCGCTGACGTGTCCATGTCTCTCTTCCTGTATTTAAGACCAGAGGATCCACTCGGGATCCTCAGCTCGACCTGGTTATCCATTGCCTATTCCTCTGAACCTCTACTCGACTCGAACTACTGGAGACCTCTGGTCCGATCCCTAGGACGTCGCTCGCTGTGACCGATCTAGGCTCGTCGTAACACCTTCATGTACCTGGGTTCGTGGGCCGTGGGGGCCTCTCATAGCACGGCGACCCTGTCCTCAGGGGGACCCTGCGGTTTGTATGGGCTTCGGCTCATGCACCGTCTCAATATTTTCCTGTCCCGCTTCGGCCCTCGGGCTGGGCGGGCCTTTTGCTTGTCAGTGCGTTGCCCTAACCCTAACCTCATGACTCCACCGGAGCTTGAGGTAGTACTACAGACTACATACACTCAATGAATTCATCTTATCCACTTCAATCTCTTGTCTCATGGCTGCAGCAAGCGCGATGTGCATATACGCACGATGCGTTGCCTGAATACCGGGTCTAGGAAGTTGTGCACTAGCACGTCCATGGCATAATTCATATTCTGTTTTTAAACCGTCACTACTACCAATGTGCATCCACGCCTTCGGAGCCGTCTGGCATGTCGATCCCAGTCTGAATCCTCAGATGGTTAGGAGCATTTGTTTCTGAGCATCCTGTTGAGTTTTGACAAGGTTACGTAGTCACTCACCGGCGTTGGAGCAGACCGCTCACGTTCTACGGTACAGTAACAGATTACCACGTACACACAACCCGTCCAGGAAGCAAGTGATGGTGTCAGTATACGGACACCTGACTCGCATACAACCCGATTACAGCAAAGGGGTGATCATCACGGGGCTCACCACAATTCCATCGGAGACGCCACTTAAGTATTATCTCTTGATCAACGCGGCTATAGCTGCATGGTGGACTTCTAGCTGGAACTCGGAGGTCCCGCAGTACATTCCTGCGAATCCTGCCAGTACGCCTCTTCCGTTAGCAATATGGCTCCCTTTGCCTCCAATGCAGAGATTGTGTCCTCCATAGTCTCCTTCGCCTACTGGGGAGAGAACCACCCAGGCATACCCCTGAGCCTGTCAACCGTACTCGCACTCGCGCTCACATGCCATACTTTCCTCGAACCAGCCCTAGACCAGCTGTGGCGCAGGCAGCTCACCCTGTTCAACCTCGCGAAAACGCTCCCCGACAATAGCTGGGAGGAAGTCGCAGAGGGAGATCCTGGCCCTGATGGACGAACGCGGACATGGATCGTACGTCGCCACGGGTTTCAAACTTGTGCTCTCGCTGACGCCACACCAGAAAGTCACCCGTGTCCTCCTTCCAAGGGACTGGATGCGCTTTGACTACTACGCGGCGAAGATCAAAGAACTCGGGTACGACCCCTGTGCGCCGTACGGGTATGCCGAGATCACTACGGTCGGCTGGCGCAAGGAGGTCGCCACGCCGAGACTCTACACCAACCTTTGCACCGTCCGGCTGCCTTATGAGCTCGTCCCGAACGTCAAGCGCCTCCGGTGGACCACTGAGGAATCGAACATTTGGATCCGGCCCTATGTCTACATATTCCTCAACCCACCACTGACCTCGCTTGTACTCGACTTTCACGACACCGAGTTGGACACCAACCCGGACTACAGCGATGCAACTTTCCTCAAGTACACGCTGCAGGCCGTCGTAGAGCAATGTCCTGCATTCCGTGACATCGAGATCCTGTGGCCACAGATGGACCACTACGCGGACGCGATCGCTGGCTTCCTCAAAGTAATGCCAAAGCTGCGTTCGTTTGTAGCGAACGTGCGAGAGTGGACGGAGCCTATGCTCACGGACCTTGCGTCTCTGCGAGGGTTGCGCAGGACGCGGGCGTTCCTCGAACGCGCGGATTTTCCCTGGCTGGCCAGTGCCGCTGTCAAACCGCCATTTCCTGTGCTTGAAGACCTCACGCTCGACGCACCAGTCTTGGATAACTGCACTGCGTTTCTAGCAGCGCTCGGATCTCTGAAGCTCCGAGCACTGACTGTGAAATGTGATCGACGACCATCTGCAACTGCGTTGAATAGGTTCCTTTCGGCCCTCTCCGTGTGCTCTGCGCCTGGAACCCTTCGTGCACTGTCCATAACCGACAGCGGACAGGCGGAGCCCGCTCCTCTGGATGCACATACTAACAGTGCCATCCACACAGAAGCCCTGCTCCCGCTTACGTCGTTCACCAACCTGCGCGCGCTCACAATTGATCTTTCTGCTCCTTTAGCCCTGGACAACACCTTCCCTGCCGCGGTCCTATCCGAATTTCACACACTTGAAGAACTCTCCCTCGGGGCGACACACGGCTGGGGCCAGCGACCTGTGCTCACCTTCACCGGCCTCGCCCAGATCATCGCGCTCTGCCCGCTACTGGGGCAACTGCGCATTGCCATCGACACCTCACATGCTGAGCAGCTATGGAACAGTGCGAGTGTTGGGACTGGCCTGATGGTGAAGGAAAATACACGACTCCGGACCATCGACCTCATCGATTCGTACGTGGCTGAGGACTCGAACACTGGTGCCGCGGCAGTGACCCTGTCGCGCAATCTTGCCACGCTATTCCCGGACCTCGAACGTATCGAGGCGAGGTCTCCCGGATGGAAGACGAAGACAGATGGAGTTGAGGCAGAGGGCGAGGATACAGGCGACGGCGAAGGTAATGGCGAGGTTGAAAGCACACCGGATGCATCGGAAGCACCACTGTCGATGGATGTACACGAAGCCGGGTTGGCCTCGGACGATTTCTGGAGGGAGGTTGAGAAGCAGGTGGCAACGTTCGCGCTGCTAAGAGATATGGACTTCCCTATGGACTTATCATGAGGCCGTCGTTCGTATCGCATACTGCCCTGTAAAACGTTCTTGCTGTGTTGCTATATCGATGTTGTATATCCCTTGGTAACTTGCTGTCATACTGCAACAAACGTCCTGTCAGTGCGATTGCGTGGCACTATACCTACTATACAGCATATTGGAATGAAAGGCAAACTAACAAGCAGTCTCCCCGCAGACCCGGCCCTACGCAGAGAACCTCGTCCACACCTCCACCAGCCCATCCGTCAACTTCGTCGGCAACGCCCACAATGGCAAGAACTGCTTCACTTCCTCGAACGCCGGGATGCGCCCACTCTCCGGGCCCCCTGGTGCACTCGCATACTCCACATACTCGCACGCCGCGCGCCCGCTGAATGCCTCATTCCCACTTCCTTCATGGGCGTCAGCGGCGTCGTCCCACCCAACCTCGACGACAAAGGTCCTATCCCAGGTCCGGCTCCACAGACGCGCCTCGCGGGTCCCTCCCGCGGGCATGTCATACCCCTTCTGGATGTGCATCTTCTCGTACGGGACGGGCTCCGGGACCTGTCGGTCGGATGGCTGGTGCATGTAGAAGAATGTCACCGGGCGATCGAAGTAGAGCCTGCACCCGCGGGTGTTCTCTCCGCGCAGGGATATAAGTACCCGCGTAGCGTTGAGCCGGGCAGCGTGTACGTCAAGCCAGTACGTCCTGAAGGAGGAATCTGAAGGATTCGACGAAGCTACGGCTAGGTCGCCCCCCGGGGAGGGGAGAAGATCGGTTTCCCAACGGCAGGTCATCAGGTCGGGACGAAGGCCCTTGGGGTCGCACGTCACATTTGTATGCCTCGAGGACGGGATGTCAGGCACGATGTAGCGGTCCACGTAGCCCTCCAAGGCGGTCAGAGTCGTCTCAGCACGTATCACTTCAGGCAAGGGGGATTGCGCATGGAGAGCCGAGTTCAGGGAAAGCCCAGAGGTAGAGGAAGCAAGCTCGAGTGACTGCTGGAAGTATACGCGGAAAGGCCATTGTTGGGTGAATGGGAAGACAGTCCACGTCACAGCCAGAAGGAGAATGACTACTCCTGCAACAACGACATTGAGTGTCTGGGGAAGCTTGTGTGCGAAGGGTGTGATCGGTACGAAGATAAGCGTCGAGAACAATGCGAGGATGAGGTATACTGTGGGGGTGCCGCATTTATGTATTAGTAAGCGAACACGATTTTAGCCGGAGGTACGTACCGGTCCGCGGGGGACTGCCGTCGACAAGGGTGTGCATAGTCGCATTCAGCAACAATACCTCCAGCTGGAATAGAAGGATAGCAGTGGCAGGTACAAGCAGCAATGCTTGAGCAATCCACCAGCCGTACTCGTCGGCAGGCTTGCCGACGACTTTGATGTCCTCTGGCGGGTCCATGGTGACGTACTCGCCGCCGCCTTCAGTACGCCTACGATGCTGGTGGATGAGAGGGGTGATTTCTGTCGGTTCCGTTTCTACGACTTCACCCTCTTCACGGTCGCCTTGGGGATGTTGACCTGCACCATTCTCGCCTGCCTCCGCGTCGCTGTCATTGTGGTCTGGTGCCTCGTACAACACTCCCCGTACAAGCCTGCGCCCAGCTACGGCGCCTTCTGCACGCACCTCCTGTTCCTCGTGTGAAGTGAACAGGAAGCTGTACGTGCCCTTCTCGTTGCCGGGATCGCGACGACGCCCTGCATGGACTAGCTCAAGCACAGCGGCCAGCCAGGCGCCAACGTTGAGGAACGTTGCCCAGTACAAGGACCCATAGTGGTGAGCAGACATCGCGGCAGCTGAGACGACCACTAGGATCCAAGTGAAGGAGTACAGGGACAGGATGGTGGCGAGCTTCTGAGAGACGAAAATGGGCGGAAGGACGTGATGGAGAGCTTGCAGCGGCAGTACAAGCGCCAAGAACGAAAGTCCTAGGAAGATGCTGAGTACGGCATACGCATGTGAGTGCACGATCTGCAGGATTGCTCAGCGCACGCTCGATGGTCTGCGGCCGGGCATCAATCGACTCACATATGGATTGATCTTGACAAATCCGGCGCCAAGGACAACGTGAACTAGCACGGCAAAGATTAGAGCGACCCAGAATCGCTCCCATCCAAGGATCGCTTTCACGGCGAGTCTCCACCTGGGCTCATCGTGAACAGCAGGTCCCCCTTCTAGGGCTGATCTCCCAAGTCAGCTTTCGGTGAGTCAAGGTGCAGAGTTTTAGGGATACATACAAGATCGCTGTTTTGAAGCCAGGACAACCCAGACCACGAGCCCGATGATGCTGAGCGGCCCGAGAACGAGAAGGGTGACGTTCGCCGCATACATGGCGTCCATGGTGAGCAGAACGAAAGACTGTCCGAATACTGCAGGACTCGTTAGCGCACGCTCTAGATGATTTGTCGCCCTCGATCTTACGGTCGAAGTACACGGGAGGCCTTGAGTCCGTTCCAGGTTTGTCGTCGTTCAACAAGCTCTGCCCGGCGCCCCTGACGGTCTCCATCATGGCCCATAGCGCCCTTCTAGCCCCGTCATGACCCATCCCAGCTATGGAATCCCTGGGCGTATGGTAGTATGCACGGTTCTTGTAGAACGCGAAGTCCAGTCCTGGCATTCCAGGAAGTTCGCCTTTGATACCACGCGCGTAGACTTCATAGTCGGTTGCGCTACGGATCATACCCAGGGAGAAAGCCTCAGAAGTGAGGACGGTAGCGTGGGGGTGCTTTACTGATTTAGATAGGACCGCTTGCGTGGGTCCATATGAGGTAGAGCGGAAGATTAGGGGGCGACTATATGAGCTTGTCAGTGCGGTGTTCTCCATCGATTGCAGTATACAACGCGCATAAACGTACCCGCCAGATGCTGCTCCTTCAAGGTTTATGAAGGTAGACGTCAGGTTCGACCAAGGATGTTCGAAGTATGCATGCGCTCCGTTAAGCTGATCTTCCTCGCCATTGTTGAAGAAGAAGACGGCTGTCCGTCGTGGCCTCCTTGCCGGCGCAGACAAGTATTCTGCCATCTCGAGCAGAGTGGCGACGCCCATGCCATCGTCTGTGGCGCCGGGGGCAGATGAGACGGAGTCGTAATGGCAGGAAAAGAGAACGCCATCATCCGATGGCTCTGTTCCGTCGATCTTGAGCAAGACATTTGTACCTTCGAAATACACCACATGGCCCGCAGAGGCAACGTGAGTGACGTTGGAGATCATGTCGTTTGAGAGGTGGACATATCCGTGGTGCGCAGCAAGAGGTTCAAGGCGAGAGAGAATATAATCCCGAACAGCGTCGTTTGCATGAGAATTGTAAGGATGGGGCCGAGTAGTGATCTGCAGGTATGGTTAGCATCATAGCCCATGAATGACGTTTCATGCAATCTTCTACATCTGAGGATGCATAGGGAGGCCTCGTTTCGACCGACCGCAGTCTGTCGTCCCCACGGAAGAAATGCCTTGCAGGTCACATCCTGGATGTAATACTGCCTAGACTCACCGTCGCCAAAGCATCGTAAGCACGACCTATATCCAAGCCATGGGTATCCTTAGGTACGTTGGAAGGCTCATCATATATCAGAACACTAGCAAAGATGAGAGCATAGAGCACAGCGAGAAACACGGTGACTTGGGTACCCGCGAACTTGAAGGGCTCTGCCAACTTGGAGAGTCTCATGTTGGCCGAAGACTGGGCTCAAGCAGGCAATTACAGCAAAGAGTAACAAACGTGTATAGCAGGTTCACAGTTGTCGTGGTCGTCGTTCAATAGGCCATGCCCGTCGTGGTGGACGACGAACTGAAGCAACATGACGTCTTCGGATCGCTTCAAGGCTGGGTACGCGCAGTAGACGCCCGTTAATGGTAGCCCGCTTGTGACGAGCAGTGACTGAGCATCGTGACATGCTGGGCGTCACTGTCACACTCTCGCATCCGCTTCAAGGCCCACCAAATTTTGGCATCCACAACACAGGCGGCATCGTCAAGGTGAGTATCGTGTTCTATGCCGAGATAATGCTCGTACAGGTCTTGCGGATGGCTCTCGACGTGTTGGGAACGAACTCAGGTCGATTCGGAGGACGGGAATGGATGGATGGCAAGGCTGCAGTTTGGATGACGGGCTACCGGGGGCTTGAACGGCTGGGGAGATTCAGGTGCAAGTGGTGGGCTCCGAGAGCAGCTGAGGCGTTTGGACACCATCGAGGGCTACGTTTCGAGGACGAAGACCCCTGCAAGACATTCCCGCACGTCGAGAGCCCCACGCAAGACCTGCCGCATTACTCTGGCTCCCCTTCCCCGCAACTGTACCTAACATCTGCTCTCCAGATCAAGACTTTCACCAATGGCCCCCACGAAGACTCCCAAGGGTAAGGCGACGAAGGGTATGTCAATCCGCTCGCAGCAAGGCTGCCGCTTGCTCACGCTAGATAAACTTGTTCAGCGTCGGACAAGGACGCGAAGGCCAAGGCCGCCAAAAAGGCCGCGCTCCATGGCACGCACGCACATGCGGCGCGCAAGGTCCGCTACTCGGTTTCCTTCCACCGCCCCAAGACCCTCCGCCTTCCTCGCAACCCCAAGTACCAGAGGAAATCCATCCCCCATGCCCCCCGGATGGACCAGTTCAGGACGATTGTCTCGTACGCACTATGTTTTTCACCACCTCATCGCATTTTGACCTGGGATTCAGGCCCTTGAACACGGAGTCGGCCATGAAGAAGATTGAGGAGCACAACACCCTCGTCTTCATCACTGACATCCGCGCGAACAAGCGCCAGATCAAGGACGCGGTGAAGAAGCTTTACGATGTCCAGGCCGCCAAGGTCAACACTCTCATCCGGTAAGTCACCTCTGAAACGCGGTTGGTGTATATCTGCGGGCCCTAATGTCACCATGTAGCCCCGATGGCAAAAAGAAGGCGTACGTCCGTCTGACGGCCGACCACGACGCGCTGGACGTTGCGAACAAGGTCAGTTTCCCCCGACTCCTTAGACCATCATTGAGTCGCTTATGATGTCTACAGATTGGCTTCATCTAAACGATTCGTCTTGGTCTTTTCCCGTCGTCTACCTTACCTCTCGCCGCTTTGTTCTGCTCTCGCGGAATCTATGTACTCTGAGCCATTGGTGCTTGCCCGGGCCCCTCCATGACATGACCGATGTATGCATATGCGTCGTACCCCCCAATGCTATCCGCCCATGCGCCACGCAAAAGAACAAATTATAGCCATCCGTGTGATCTGTACTCAGTAGATACCAGGGGCTTCGATCGCATAACGAACAGGTTGATGGAAAGCGCTTGTGGACGAAGCTATGGTCCTACGAATTCCGACGCTTGAACCCTCTTGCTACAGGTAATGCCATCTAGGAAGAAGTTCTACACGTCCGCATCGCGTACAGTCGCCTGGGCCACGGCTTGACTTCGACCACCACCTTTGTAACACACGCGCACTCGAGGCCGAGTCATGCCTTTCGACTCCAAGTCATCGCTCACTTTCATGGACGACTCGCGAGACGCTCCCAGGTCTCTCGACCACCACCATCGCATCTTCCAGCGATTCTGTTCTCACCTCATCTATAGGTCTTCGCTAAAGGCTAAGCTCGAGCTGTACAAGCGTTATGCGATGGCAGAGCTCTCTTGAGACGCTCAAACGTCTCCCCCGACACCCCAGCCTACTTTCTCGAGTCCACACCGATGCATCCTCGCTCCCGGTCGTGAACATACCGCACTCGAACATATACGAGTTAGGCAATCAAGACCCCGTATTACGCGACGTATCATGGACGGTCAAGCCCAACGAAGCCTGGGCTGTCGTGAGCGACGGCGCGGCCTCATCCCATCTCAAGCCTGCGCTCTTCGGCGCACTCATGGGCACACACCGTATCACTCCGCCAGCCCCGCCGCCCGGAGGCCTCTTTCCGTTCCTGCAGGACGCGGACCCGCACAGGTACGTGCAGATGGTCACCTTTGCCCACCGCGGCCGCGGGTCGGGCGACGGGTTCTACGACTTCACGGCGCGGTACGGCGCGATGCGCGAGGAGGACAAGCGGACACTGCGGGAGACGTTCTTTCCTGACATCGCGCGACCCCTCCATGAGCTGGCCATTCCGGACTTCCACAGGCCGGAGAAGACGTTGGACGAGGCGGACGAGGCGGCGAAGGCGCGCAAGCGGGAGATGTTCGAAATGCTCACGGAGTGGCTGCAGTTGAGGCGGCTGCTGGACTTACCGATAGTCGCTCTCAGTAATGGACAAACGCGAAGAGCGAGGATAGCGAAGGCGTTCTTGGAGCACCCCCGGTTGCTCTTGCTGGACGAGCCTCTTAGTAAGTTTCATATTACGGTGCAATTGATCAGAGTCTGTGAACTCGTATTGCAGCCGGATTGGACTACAAGTCGCGGGGGATCCTCCTCGCGCTGCTGCAGGAACTCAAGAGGCAGAAAGACTCTCCCCATGTCATTATGGGCCTCCGCGCACAGGACCCGCTGCCCGACTGGACGACGCATGTCGCACTCATCAAGGACGGTGGCTCCGTCCACGCAGGCAAAAAGGAGGACGTCTTCCCCTCGAGATTTACCCCAGCAATGTCGCAGGCGTCGGGCGGCTCGACCCCCGAGTCCACCTACAAGCATCGCAAGCATGGGAACCCACTAGTGGACATGAAGGGCGTCACCGTCCAGTACGGTCCGCGCCAGGTGCTCTCCTCCATCCAATGGACGATTCGCGCCAACTCACGCTGGCACCTCATCGGAGAGAACGGCGCAGGCAAGACGACGCTTCTCGCCCTTCTCACCGGGGAGCACCCGCAGTCGTACACGCAATCGACGAATCTGTACCTCTTTGATCGTGAGCGCGCGCGCTGGGCCACGCCCATGTTGCACCGGCGTATCGGGCGCGTCTCCCCGGAGCTCTTCAATGCGTTCCCGCGCCGGCATTCGCTCACGGTCTGGGACGCCATCGGCACCGGGTTTGATGGTGGGTTCGTGCCCAAGGGCAAACGCCGCGTCGGTATCGCGGCGGACGGGACGGACCTTGCCCCAGGCTCGCAGGAGGAGGAATGGCGCGTGCACCGGATGCACGAGGTAATGCGTGCACTTGGCCCACGACAATGGCATACGCACCCGGACCAGATGACGGAAGAGAAGTTCTTCGCGACGTCGTTCCCTACGCTCACCCCCGGAGAACAGTCGATGGTGCTTCTCATGAGGGCGCTCGTGGGCGCCCCGCCACTGGTGCTGCTGGACGAGGCATGGGCAGGGATGGACAAGGCGATGGTTCAGGCTGCACACGAGTATCTGCAGGACGGTGGAGGGGGCCTGACGGAAGAGCAGGCGTGCATTGTGGTCAGTCATTGGGAGGAGGAGGTTCCATGGGGCCCGGAGCAGGGCGTCCAGCGGTTCTGGCTGGATGGTGGAAAGGGCGAACAGATCTTCCCGGTCCCAGAGTAAATCGCAAGTTGATACCACCTCGCCTGGATTAGATGTGAGTAGAGACATCTATGACGGAGATTGACCTCATGCTGTTCGACTATATTTGACTGCCTGCTGTCGTATTCCGTCCCGATGATGATAGAGAAAGACGCTGGGATCAAGCGGGACTTAGGCCCTGGTCTTGTGAGTGTGTTTCTTTTTTTTTATACCCTGGCTTCGGGTCAAGGGTTCCCACCTCGCTCAAGACCCAAAGCAGGGTAGGCGGCTATTGCTGGAGCCAGGGCGCAATCACCCTAGGGTCGGAAGGGATCGCATCTCATGGACATCTTGCCTAGGCTTCATGTGGAGACGATCATCATACAGGACTCCATACCGTTACTTCTTCAACGCTCCCCTCTACTTGGCGTACTGGTCCATCACTGCGCCTTGGAGGCTCAGGGTCTCCTTCAGGGTCTCCCCGAATGGCTTAAGCTCCCTCCCGAGGACCTCCTGCAGGAGCGGGTCTACCACATCGAGCTCGCCGCGCTCGAGCGCCTTGTACGTCGTCGCCCACTTGCGCAGGAACTCCTCCTCTCCGCGCGGACCGTGCTTTCCAACATTCGCCCGGACGTAGTCGTCCTCGGATCCGATGACAAGGCGGATGCTGCGGCCAAGGAGGGACGAGACCTTATCGGCGATCTCTTTGAGCGTGATCGTGCGCGAGCCGGAGAGCAAGCGCGTCTCGTTCTCGAAGCCACCCTGTAGTAGCGGTGAGCGTATGTTTTGACAGAGTAGATTACCAAAGGTCCTACCTGGACCATAATCTTCGCGGTGCCCTCACCGAGGTCCTCCCTGCTCACCCATGCGATCCCACCATCACTGTAGGGTATGATCACCTCGTCCTTGCCCTCCGCCGCGTTGAAAAACCCGAAGTAGAGCGGGTAGCTCTCGCTGTAGATCCCCTCCCTAAGGATCGTGTACGTCAGCCCACTCTCCTTGAGGTACCGTTCCGTATCGATGTGGGCTTGCATGACCGCGGCGACGCTGTTGCCTGCGAAGGCGAGGGAGGTGTAGTAGACATGCTTGACCCCGGCACGCTTCGCGGCATCGATCGCGTTCTTGTGGTGCTTCACGCGGAGCTCGTGCGCGATACTTGGGTAGGAGACGATGAGGAGTTTGTCTGCGCCAGCGAAGGCCTGGTCGAGCGAGGCAGGGTCGCCGTAGTCGCCCCGACGGATCTCCACGCCGGATTCCTTGATCGCCTCGGATGCACCAGCAGGATTGTACAATGATACCACGACGTCAAATGCTACGGCGTAGCTTCAATATGAGCATGATACCCTAGATGTGTGAATCCCGACGAACCAGGCACGAGCTTCAGCAAATACTTCAAAACCTGCGAACCAAGGCCGCCCGTCGTGCCCGTAACCGCATATCTGGTCATCTTCGAGTTAACTGAGCCTGTAAGTATTGTGGTATGACGGATTCAAATGTGTAGTTGATGATGGTACCGGTCTTGGAGGCGTTGATTCTTGAATCCTTTTCTTTGTCATTGTGATTGCTCGCGAACCGCAACAATAGTTCATCCGAGCAATACGATCATGATGTCACTGCTGGCAGTGGCACTGGCACTGGTTCCGATGTTACGTTCCTCTCAATTGAGGAGGCTCATGATCATCGACACAAGCACAAAGACGTCCTCCCTGGTGAAGAGAAGCAGGTCTTGCGCGATGGGCAGGTGTGCTTGATGGCTCGTCCGGGGAAGTCAAACATACGATTCATGAGCCCAATGGAAGAAGACGTCATCCATATCGACTTCCCAAGGCAGTTCAACCTGGCGCCGTAACCAGCCTGCCATTCCCAGCCTATCTGTGCATATCAACAATATGCATTTCATGCCGAGATCAACCATTCCATTTCCTACTCTCATGTGCCGCATCTCAGTCCGGCCAACTTGTTCATTGTCGCCAGGACGCCTGTTGAGGTGTGTGTTGTACCGCCAAGCGATGTCCTTCGACACGCCAGCATAGACTTCAACTTGAAGGTGAGCAAGAGGACTTCAGAGAGCCTCTCGCGACTACACTTGCACGTCAACGATCGAGCCATGCGAAAGCGGATGCGTCTACAGCGTCCTTGACCAGTCGAACCAGCATCATGGCGTCAATGGACACGTTCAGCTGCAACATCCTCGGGCCGCCAAGAAGACACAGCGGCAGCCTCGCGCTGCTGTCTATCGGTGAATGCTTGCCCTGAGCGCCTCAGCCCAAAGCGAGCGACGGCGACGAGGTGAATCTATCTCTACGACTTGTGCTGATTGGCAGCCTATAGAAACGTAGGTGGTGTTAGCTTTTCCAGGGGTAGATAGTAACTGGACGACAAGAGGAGGTACCTGAGCCTTCTACCTCCTTCGTCGAGTCCAGCTTGTGGGCGTCTGAGCATGTGACTGTCAGCGTGACCGACGCGTTACAAGGCGTTACACTTACGTCGACGCGGTCACGTGACCGACCCGCTGGCAGACCTGAGACGACTCGGCGACCTCAGCCTACTGTCCCGCGTTTGTCTTCACGCCTCGAAGACAGTTTTTGGGCCAAACATCTCGCGCGTACTTTACCGACGCTAAGTTCTTCTGACTGCAAATCTTGCAGCTTTAGTCGTTTTTGAACCAAAGCTACACATCTTGCAGTCACGTTGAAACTGCCGGGAATGGCTCGCGGTACTGCGCGGAAAGTATGTGCATAGTTCTACTTCTATCTGTACCATGGACTCTGACGTTGTTCTTTATTAGAAGTCTGACTCTAGACATTAACCGTATGATTCTTCTAACGGAGCCGCTCGGACACAACGGGAAGCACCCTCTGTTGCTGCGTCCGCTAGCTCGGTTTCAACTCCATTTCCTCGCTTCCCAAGAAATACCAAGATTTCTGTTAGGCAATACAGTCAGAAGATGATTGGACACCTCAATCCAGGGATTGAACCGCGCAACGACTGGGAACTGTTGCAGTTGGGTGCAACCCGGTATCAAGGCGGGCAAGCAGAAGTATATACTGCCCTGGACAAGAAGTTCGAGCTGATGAGCAAGGACGAGGACCTGGTGCAAACGCAGGAGGACTGGGACCGCGCATTGGACACACTCTTTGAGCCGACAGGCGTACGCTATGTTTCTAAATCACTCGTGAACCTGTGCTAATCTCGCACTGTGATCTGTCTGACAGATCAAGCCGTATGCTGGAGAGCAGAACGAGTGTATCCAGAGTCGTCCGATCCCCGACACCAAGTACTCTATTCGGCTCTTTCCAGATTTCTCTACCGGCGCCGAGTACTGTTTGGACTTTGTCGACAATGAGACGGGCGAAGCAGTGAACTTTCCGTTTGAGTTCGAACTCTTCGCAGGACCCGGCGAGACAGACGCGCCTTGGTTAAACGTCCCGGGGGCCATGAAGAGCCACTCAATCGAACGCGTATTCGGGAACAGACAAGAGGACATCCTACCGGGCGAGGAGAAATTCATCTTGCGCGACGGACAGATGTGCGTGTTGACGCGCCCGGGAAAACCTGCGATCCACTTCACGGTTCCTATCCGGAAAAGGCCCACAGACGAGAATGCACAGGCTACAGCAAACATAATTCGTCTCGACTTCCCGAAGGTGATCACACTGGCGCCATGATATCCCCAGTGTCCGCCAACCACTTTGCGGCGCAAGACCTATGTACTTGTCGTTACCTGCGCAGCTACGTGCACTCATTCATCACATGTTCGGTTCAGTTTCCAGCAATGCACGCTATACGATCGGATGAGGTTCCTACTGCCATCAATACGCGCGACTGACGGATGCACATCCCTTCGACTTCGAACTCTACGCGGGTTCCGGGGAGTCGGATTCGCCTTGGCTGAATTTCCCGATTTCGATGAGAGTAAGGTCGACCGAAACCGCGCGGGGTTGCAATCCCAAGAACATCTTGCCCGGCGAGGAGACGGGCAGCGATGTGTTATGATACGTCCGGGTAAACCGAAGATACGGTTCATGGTGCTCATACGGAAGAGGCCTGGTAACGCGCCAGTCGAGGAAGAGGGCGCGATACACCTCTGGTTTTTGAAGGTGATTGAACTGGATGCGTGATGGACTTGTCGTGCACCCGTGTTGCCACGTCCCGCGATATGAATGCTGTCGGCGTGCTGGTGTGACCACAAACTACGCCGTCCATTGCCCCATCCTCGTCGAAAGCTTGCACGTACTCTCCACGGAGCGCATGCCCCCCCCCCCCCCCACCCCCACCCCCGCTCAAAGCAGCACACAACGTTTTGGGTTGGTGGTGTGACATCTGGTCTTGGCGAAAATACATAAAATACCAACCGGACGCGTAAAGTGTGCCGCGCAGTATCCGTTACATCCCTCAGGATTACTCATCGTATGCAGGAGGCAGATGCTCCCCGCCGATTGGCCCACCCTCCAACCTGACCCCGCCATCCTGCGACTGCCGTCGTGTACGCGCCTGCGGCCAGAACGCGCCCAAGTCCTCTACCTCCTCAACGTTAGCATGACTGGCGCCGCTGCTCGGTGCAGGTGCCTCTGTGGCGCCGTGGGGCCCAGCGTCGGCAGCCGACGCCATAGAATCAGTAGGACGAGAAGGTTGCGGGGCTTGGGGGAGGGGTGCCTTGTGTGTCGATTGTGCGCGGACGAGCCCGGGAGGAGATGCAGCTCCCGCAGCTGGAGGGGCAGGAGAAGACGGCGGTGAAGGTGCGAGCTTGGAGTTGGGCAACAATGGCGGCGCGGATCCAAGTGCAGTAGAGGGCGTTGCTAGCGAAACAAGCGCGTTCGAATCAATTGCCGTCGTTTCCGAAGGAGAGCTGGGCGGGACTGCGCAGCATAAGGATAAGCTATGACATTGTGTATCCTACATCCACGAAGACGACCGTAGACTTACCGAATGGAGTGACGACGTAACCTGCTTCTCCGGGCCTGACAGGGACCGCGCCCGCACCCTTCTCCCCACCGCCAGCGCCCTCGGTGAACACGCCGCCCCACGACGTGGCGTACCGCGCATCACCAAAGCCAATGCCGAGGAATCGTCCGGACCCAAACGTTCCCCCACGCGCAAGCCAGAAGAGGAAGGCGAGCAACAGCGCTCCAACTACGCTGCATACTGCGATGGCCGCAATCGAGCCATGCGAGAGCGGATGGGAGGCTGAAGACGAGTCTAGGACTTGGGTTGGGGATGCAATAGCGCTAGAAGTGGAGGAATGTGTGGCGGGAGTGGACGTCGTCGTAGTAGGCGTGGAAGAAGGCGTGGAACCGGCGTTGCCACCTGGAAAGCCATCCCCATCACTAGCGGTCGCATATATACTCGTGGAAGAGTAGAACTGAGGACACTCGGATGGATCAGGGCACCAACCCTCCTGGCATCCGCTAGGCGAGGTACATATATTGGAGGGCGGCAACGAGACAACGTCCGTAGTGCTCGCAGTAGAGGCGCTTGCTGTCTCAGTCGCCGAGCCTTTTGCAGCTGCCTTGCTCGAGCCAGACTGCTCAGCACGACCTACAAGAAACTCCCGGGCATGGTGCCGGACGTAGTCTAGAAAGGTCCTGGGGTTGCTATATGGTCTTCCCGGCGGTCTGCGCAAGGGTACCGATGAGATCTCTATGTGGGATACCTTGAATGAAGGAGATATAGCGGTTAGCCGTAAATGATGTGGTCGGAAGGAGAGCGGAGGGGTGCAGTCGACTCTGACGATTGACGACTCGAGCAAGTCGCCACGGGTGCACAACTCGGTACGACCATCGACGATGTACATGGCTGTTTCTTCAGGATCGGACGTTAATATCGATATTGACGACCCTAGCCAAGCATGTTACAAGCTGCATCATAGCCAGAATGTTAGCAGACGTACCTGTAAAGTAGAAACTCGCCGATCCTCCAGCGTCGTTATTGTCCACTGCAGCGATATATCGGCCTCGCTCATTCGTGCCCCAGACCCCGCTGTACGAGATCCGCGGGTCATTCGCATTGACGGTCAGAGATTGCCTAGCTGCACTAGCAGTAGCTACCAGAATTGCCGTGAAGTGGAGCACAACGCTTGAGCTCCGCATCCTGAGTCGATAGCTAGCTAAGAGACGTGTATAGAGGGATCTGAGGGTGGAAGAGCAAGGCTTTACTCGAGTACCATGGTAGTTTGAAATGTCTTGGGTTGCGTGGCGATGCGCGTTAGAAACCCATCACATTGTGAGACCAAGCTGCCCGTCTCTCTCCGTCCATGTGGCGGCTAGTAACATGGCAGAAATTGCAGTATATGCTGGTGGCATTTGCTGTGCGAGCAACAGGTTTTGGACTGGAAAGCGGAGTGAAGCTGAGGGAGATGGAAAGCAAGAGGCGCTGCGAGTCCGCCTCGAAAGTGAGATGAACGCGTCGTGACGACGGCACGTGTCGCCGTGATGGGTCGCGCCCTTGAGACGCGCAAATACCTCTCCGGTCCTGGAAGAGCGCACACGGCGAAGCAAAGGCATAAAACACCCTCGTTCCTAAGATGATTGGCATAAGTACATAGTGCGGCATAGCATAAGTTGCGTGAGATTCATCATCGCTCGGTACACTACGAAAAACGGCCGGTTCGCTCACCCTCAGCGGCTCGGGCAGCAGCGTAGGTGACGTCCTCAACAGTCCGCAATGAGCTACCGCCCACTTTCGTATCCAACGTCTTCATCGTGCTCTTCTTCGTGGTCGCCGTAAGAATAATCCCCAGTCCTCTCGGCATCCCAGCCTTCAAGATCTTCGTGCTCCCCACTCGTTCCATACGAGTAGTTGTCCGACACCTCGGTTTCCGGATAAGTCTCGTCTTCTGCTGGCGAATTGTGATTGAGATAGGCTTCGTCCCCTGTAGACTGGTTACTAACGGGGGCCACCACTTGGTACAAACCGTCTACCAGAACAACCACGCAGGCCCCAACAGCGAACAATAGCCAAGCAAGCAAGGGCGATACGTATTTGCTGAACATGCTGCCCAAAACGGAGAAGATGGAGGCCACGACATCGACGAAACGGTAGCCCGCGCGTCGCACTTTCGAGCATAATGCCAGCATGGACTGTGTGGAGTCGTTGCTCGTGACGGCGAGGCGGCGGCGGACGCTGTGCACCGTGGGGGAGACATGCATGGCTAGCCTTGTCCAAGCGGTATGCGCGGCAATCGCAACGAGGGACGAGGCGAGCTCTCCGATTCGCCATATCATGAGGATGGGTATAGCCAGGAGCACGAGGGCAGTCCACAACACCGTCGCTGGTAGTGCTTTCATCAAGGACAACCAAAGGGTTGGGTCTGTGGTCAAGCGTTTGAGGAATGCGCGTCCTTCTCTGGCAACTTGCGTCGATGGTGTAGCCCTCTCTGATAAGGTAATGTCGTAGATCAGTCGCACAGTGAATTTCGTATGGAAGAGGGGTCATACCGATCACGCCAAGGACTCTATGGCCATCGAGCAGGACGTTCCACGCGAGCTTGCTCAGTTGATCATCCGGCTTCCGGCCGGTACGCAAACGTCGTCCACGGCTGGCATCGATGACCTAGAACCGACACCGCCGTCCATTCAAAACAATCAATTAGAACATGTAAGCGGACGAAGCACGTACGTAGATGTTCTCCATACCCCACATGCGCCTGAGTGGGCGCAAATCAAGGGAACCGTCTGGCTCTATCGGGAGGTCTGTCCATAGCTCACCAAGGCCCGCAGGCCAGGGTTTCAAGGGAGTATCTAGGTCGGGGTACCATTTCACCCGTACCGTCCTACGCAACCTTTCAGCATGAAAGGGGACGAGGATGAGAGAGCAGGCCTTACGCCTTCGGAGGAGGAGGCTGCGCTTCCTGTCTGCGCTTCCCTTTAACATTGACTGTCTTGTATAATCGCCGCGCGTGGTCTTGCGGAGAAAGCAGTGGCATGGTGACGAACTTCCATGCGATGGCGAGAGGGGTTTTGCAAAGCCATTCGTACCAGTGGAAACGACGGAAGACAGGACGAGGGCCAAGTGCATTCGAAGGGCAAACGCACAGGAGAGGGATGAGCCGGAGAAGTTGGTCGATCCCCAAGTAGAGCTCGCCGAGGAAGACAACGAGATCGTAACCAGGAGCCGGCGGCTTAGGCTCCTCGTAGCGAGAACCGTCAATTCCATGGACAAAATATGCCGGATACATAAGGAATGTCACGCTTGGAGCTTAGAGGGCGAGGAGGTTGGCAGAGCAGGCTGGCAGGGAAAGCGGACTCGCGCGAGCTAGCCGGGGCTGAGTGATATACTGAAAGCCATTAGGAATGTTCAGAGGTGATCTCCAGCTTCGTAGTACAAGGTAATGAGCATTCAAGGGCCCAGAGACTCGCCGTAGCACCGTACAAGACAAGGTATCCATGCTCTAGAGACGGAGACTCGGAGGTCAGCGGTCGTGGTCAGAGACATAGAACAAGGTGGCTGCCGGCGTCTGTCTACTATCCCGCTCCCAAGTGGCGCGTGTCAGTCCGGATTTAGCAGTTGTTGTAGTTGGTGGGGAACCAAGGGTTATCTCCGGGTCTCACTCCATGCGCAGTGTGCAACCGGCACAATGTCACTTGGCAGCATACGCAGCAGTGGCGTGACTGGCAGAGACGCCGTTGTAACTTGGTTCCTGTGCCAGTTTGTGAGTGGTCATGGACGTATGCCAGCCTGCTATACGTGACTACGGACCATCAATGCCACCCAATCATACATCGTTCGGTAGTACCACCCTGGAGGCACATCTCAGTATACTTGTCAGAGTTGCGATGACGCGGTGCTTACTTCCTCTGACTCGACGCGATTCTCGGCGCTAGCAGGCTCGTACTTCATTCTACCTACTGCTCACGTCTGCTTTCCGAGTTTGCAGGTTGCTTAGGATGTCGTATGCATTGCGCTCGCAGGATTCTCTATCTTAGGCTCACTTGACGAGGAATCAGGACTCACGGGAGGATACAGTCTCCTCAAGGAGCCGAGATGAATAACATTCTCAAGCGCTATCGGCCCCTCCCAGCCGTAATAGTAGCTGTTACAGCCAGAATGTTAGGAGGAAAGCAATAAATATCGGTGGAGGAACATGATGCAGTGCTATACTGCTTATGCAGCGGTGACACTATCGTACACCAGAGTCCAGATCAGAACCGAGTCCTATGGAATCGTGAGAGAAAGCGTACTATCAAGCGAGAAGGAAGAATACATTGGGCGGTCTTTGGGCGGGGGTCCGGGGAACGTGCTAGTCGCGGAGGGTGCGCGGATCATGCGCAGGACCTACGCAAGAAGCGGGCAAATGCACGAGTGCGAGCCACGGCGTCATTCAGCCGCTTCTTGCGATGAAGCATACGCTTCGTTGTCGGCCGATAGGAGGGAAGGATGGTATCCTTAGTGTTAGGAAGAAGAGGCTCAGAGAGGCTGGAGCCGTCGCCTCTCCCATCTTCCCGCATGAGGCTTGTGGGCTCCGACGACACGCTGGACAACACGAGCATAGCGGTGTCAGGCTGCGCGGAGCGTTTAACTGCAGCGTCGACGTTGGCGCCCACGGCAGCCTCTCGGTGCGATGTGCAGACGTCATTGTCCCAGACAGTGCATTGACTGCTTGATGTGACTTCAGAACTAGTGAGAACTGGGACACTAGCACCGAGAGTGGCAGGACCAGCGCTAATAGCGTCGTTGAGGTTGGGCGTCTCGGAGCGGGCGCTCACTATACGACGCCTGCTCAGCGACGACTGACGGCGACAACAGTGAAATCCTACCATCCGCAAGAGACGGATCCGTTGTCGGGATAGCAGCAACCTGTGATCCAGGCAGTTGTCGCTCTGAGCTGGTGATCTAATTACGAGCATCAGCTGAAGCGTAACTGAGAATATGACGACGAAGCCGCACAGATATTTGCACACGAATTGTAGTAGTCTCCTGGCATAGGCGATCTATCCGCCGTGGTAGCCCGGTCATTATGGTCTTAAAGTGATCCATGTATGTGCTTGCGCGAGATAGCTCCAGCCTGACATCGCTGACCTTCTCCTTGATGCTGCGAGGTGGAGTGGCGTAGGAGTCAGCGGGTTGGTAACAGTCATCTTAAACAGACGTACTCGTCCAAACGGGCCCGGAAATGTTGCGCCGCGTTGCCACCACCCAGTCGGCCCTCCTCTACGCAAGTAGTCAGTAGCGATTGTGTATCGGACAAGGTATCTTCGAGGACGCGCAGCTTCGTGGCGGGAAGTCTCCTCTTGATGATCCAGTACGAACACTGCCCAATCAAGGCCAGTAGGCCTGTAACGCCAACTACAACGTCAAACACGGTGAAGCCGCTAATCATGGTGTAAGTCTGACGGACTCGGGGAATAGCAGGGAGCGGGAGTCCAGAGGATGAGTCGAAACAGATCAGCCCTAGGAGCCTCTCAGCGGCCTTATTAACGCCGTGCCGCGTGTAAAGCATGCGTATCGATGATCAAGACAGCTTTCGCTAGCAATTTACGTTGTGTGTAGCGGTTTCTCCAAGTGTTATGCTACATTAGGGCATCGGTAGCCGGTTGGAGGCCTGGATGCGCTGAACGCACATGGTGGCTCTAGACATCACGAAGATACGAGCGCGGAGATATCAGTTCAAAGACGAGGTGCTATCGTCTCTAGTTTGTCCTAGTCCGTGTCGACCCAGTATGATCATACGTAGGACAGCATCAATAATAATCGATGAGACCGTGGAAGATCTGCTGCAGTAAGGCACTCACATAGGTTATCTATGCGCCATACCCATGCGGAGTACACTGCCTGAGGTGACGGAGGCAGTATCATCATAGAAACGAGGTCAGCGTGAGGAGACAGACCCGGAAAAGTGGGCTGCAGAGAGAGAGAGAGAGAGAGAGAGAGAGAGAGAGAGAGAAGCCGCTATCTGGGTGTGACCGTGCCACATACAAGCGCCGCCCGCGCGCTTTTTCGTGTGTGAGCCAGTCAGCCCGCGAGGCAGAAGGCAGGTATAAGTTTTGGCGCCGTCCGTTTGTTGTGCTCGGGCGGCTATATCAGATCGGCTCAGATCTCGATTGGATACCCACACGTGCACACCTTTCTTGAACTCTTGACACTTCAAATACTCAAGACCCAGTTAGACCGAACTTGAACGGTCTAGATTGGCACAAAAGGTCCCTGATAAGCCCCAGACGCTCCATCGTCCTTTGAGGCTATGTCAGATGTCAAGAAACTTCCCAGTTATGTCTATCTTTCGCCTGAAATCGCACAATACTACGCAGAACAGACTCGGAAAGGGTCCTACAAGCTTCTTCCGGCCGAGCTCGAGTGGAGAAAGCGTCGGGAGTTTTTAGACAAGAAGGGGTATACCCTTCGCCCACGATACGCCTTGGATTGGCAGCCATCATGGATAGGAACGAATATCGCCCCGGATTTTTGTGAGGACTCCATCGTCCTCAACGTAAGTCATCTAGACTCAATTTCGGTGTAGCGTACCTGACTTAGAAGCCTGTAGGACTCCCGTATAATGGATGCACGACGTCAAGTCGATAACAAGCTCGTTGCCATCAAGAGAGTCCGTAGAGAGAGCCGCGAACTGGACATTGCTCGGTTCTTAGCTTCTGTTGGAGGCTCTGACCACCACTGTATATCTGTCCTGGAAGTCCTTGACGACCCTCTCGACTCCGAACTGTCTCTCCTTGTTATGCCCTACATGAGACCGTACGACAACCCCGAATTTCAAATCGTAGCAGATGTTGTCGACTTCGCTATGCAGACTCTGGAGGTACGTGGGCACACGATGAGAATGCAAAAGAATCCCGTTGAACACCCATAGGGCCTTACCTTCATGCATCGACATCGAATCGCCCACAGGTTAGGAATATGACAATTTCAACATAAGCTGTCGTGCTGACGACCGCTGCAGGGATATCGCGCCAACAAACATCATGATGGACGGATCGCCCATCTATCCTCAGGGTTTCCACCCCGTACTAATACATCAAACGGAAGACGCGATACATGACGCACACCCTCTGTCCCGTATGGACCACCCAGTGACGTACTACTACATCGACTTTGGCCTGTCCGTACGGTTCGCTGAAGGAGCGTCACCGCTGGTCGTTGGCAAGGTCGGACAACGCACGGACGTCCCGGAGATGTCCTCGACGGTACCCTATGACGCCTTCAAGGCAGACGTATATGCTCTGGGAGACATATTCGATCGAGACCTTGAGCAGGCAAGTCGCGTTGTACCACAAATCCTGTGCGTACCGCTCACAGACTCCGTTTCATGTAGAAATGGAAGAACGTCCATTTCCTCCGTCCACTCATCGAGATGATGAAGCAGAGCGATCCCGACCTTCGACCGCCTGCACACGAACTGCTCAAGATGCTTACCCAGCTACGAGCCACACTACACGACACTACACTTCGATGGCGGCTTGTCCTTCGAACTGAGCAGCCGTACGAGCGCTTGTTCAACGATACTGTCGCAGTCGCGCGCTCGGGACTCAACAACCTCAAACGTATGGTTGGCTAATCTCGTAGTGTGGGTTTGCGTATATTTTACGCATCCCATTCCCCTCGTATACTGATATGCAGTTGATACACAATAGACTAGGGTTCGCGTTCGCAGCTTTTCGCGCAAGCTATCGCTCTCTCATTTGCAACGCATTCGGGACCAAGTCTTGTATATCATGTACAAAATACGGCAGGTCCGGCTAATTGAAGAGCCACACTAGCGTTTCTTCCTGGCATGCTCCGCAATCCTTGAGCCCCACAGGGACCTGAAACGCCGCCATCGCATGGCGCACATCGTGAGTGAGGATTACAAGTCACACTCACTACTAGTAGTCCTGAGCCTAAATCATAATCGATCCACAGCACACCCTCACATGTCGTTCAAGTCTGTGTTAAGCGGAACAACGACATGCGATATGACGATCCACGAGATGAACCACATCAGGTTCATCTATGTATAGCCACTACTGGACCATGCTCCGATGGCGGAAAAAGCATGACGATGCATCGAATACGCCTACTGAGATTGTACGCGTGCGGCGGGATATATAGACGTGAGAATAGGTCCAATATTTCGAAGTTTGTGGTATAATTACATGTCGGTAGTGATGTCGAGTGGCCCGTGTATCTAGTCAGAATCAGAAGATATCCGCCGCTTTGAGTATAGCGTCCGTCGATAGCTATGCGAGGCAATATTCTATAGGTGAATACGAGCATAGGCAAGTAAATACACGATACGTAGAGAACAGCACAGGAAACAAGCGGCATGCACAGGTAATACGAGAAAATACAGAGTCAAAGTGGGTGCAAGGCAAGACAGAAGCGTGCGGTACCGCGGAGAAGTCCAAAAGCGTGCCCAGCGTCTATCCAGTACGAATCCATGGCTAGCACTATGTGTCCACCGATCCCCGAAATGTCATCCACGGTACCTTACGACGCGTTCATCTTAACAGGAGAGACGAAATGATACGGAGCCAGAGGGAGTGCAAAGCGAGACAGAGAAACATGTCATACTAATAGGAAGACATAGGCACGACGGGATCGCGATTAGGAGCGTCGGATGGGTCAAACGACGATCCGCAGCTTTGCCGCTTCGAGATCCTCCCACTCACCTGAAGCATCATCGTCATCCGCCTTGAGCAGCTCGAAGGAGGAGAGCTCCGCTATGGAAACCATGATCACATCGAGCGATCCGACTTCGGTACGCTGCTTGCGGCAGCGACGTATGTATCGGAACGATGCGCGAGTCCGAGAGTAAGCACTGCCACGCCACTTCCGCCTATGCCGGGATGACTGAGAGGAGCTTGTATCGGAGGGCAATGCGGACGGGGTGTGGTTGGATGGTGCGTCTCGAGCAGTAGGGGGATTGGGAGGATTGGCAGATGTGCCTATCGGTGAGGCTAGAGTAGGATCGTGACCCATAGGAATGGAATCAAATGCAATGACGCTGCCTCCTGCAGGAGTCGAGAAAGAGTGTGGCGACCAGCGCGTGGGTAAAGATAGTGTTTCCAGGAGTCGCCACAAGAAAAAACATAACCTAGGAAGGGTACGCGCGTCTGATGTTGTATCAGCTTGATATACAAACCCGTTAGCGGTAGATGGTATACAGTGAAGCCATGCTCACCAGTGGCGTTGACGCCACCTACAGCGACGAGGCGTTGTGCAGCTTCTGCACGTTCACGTTCCTCCCGCTCGCGGGTACTCGTCGTCTACGACCAACTGCATGAGCGATAGACCAATACGAGGACCAAAGAGTCGCTTACCGATATGGTCGAGCGAACTTCTTTGACATCCTTGATGATTTGGGTAATTTTGCTCGTCAGCCCTTGTACCCAGTTCTCGAGATCCTCCGACCACGTCCGCGCGGCGTGGACTCGAGCACGCACTTCAGTGGTCCTATTGCGCAGGCTATTAAGGAGAGTGATGAGTTAAGTGCGTGTGCCACTGAATCGTCTACCCTCACAGTTCAAGGCGCTCTTTGAATGCCCCAATCTGATAGTCTCTCAAGATGCCTTCCTCAATAGACTCATTGAGAACGGTTTCCGTCTCCATCAACGCCTCGTCGAGGCCCTTGAGCTTCCTAGAGGGCAGTTGGGTGGCAATCAGTGCGATAAGGACCGGAATAGCAGTCAACACGCCGACGACGCCGACAAAGACATCCCATCGAGCGTAAGCGACGGTGGACATTTTTCGCGGAGGCTAGTGGCGGTATGTGGGGGGTATTGGGAGCTGAGGTATGCGGCTTCGGGAGTATAAGTGAGAACAAGTCGGCCAATCCTAGGAGGTAGGCCTCGTGGGCGACACGCTCATCAACCCTAGCACACTCGCGGAAAGGGCGATGCGGGCACGAAGACCTGCTTCTCTCGCTTAACCATTCCAGAGCTTGGTCAGTACCCAGCTGTACGAGTCATGGCTAGGGCGTTCGAGGCGAACCGTGGGCGCTGCCATCATTAGAAGAGCATGTGGGGATCTGTACGATTCTGTAGTGAGAAGGCGTTAGCGCGAGCGATGAGGAGAGAAGACATAATGAACGTGCGACATATATAAGAGGTCTGAACAGTTCTTTCCTACCTTATACAATATGCTCCACCGGAACGCGGCATGCCTACACATCCTGCCGTGGCAGTAGAACAACAAACTGCAGGTGTGTCTAGTAGGGACCCGGAGGCTGAGTCGGCGGCGCCGGCGACTAGACATTCTCACGCTCACGTGCTTGCTCCTTCCTAAAACAGAACCAGATCTGTGAGTCGATCACGATTCACGAATTGGTTGCATGCGGCTATATCCTTGCAGGACAGTCGCAACAGTGCTTAGCCAACAGAGCACTCACAGATCCAACCCCCGGGCATTGAGCTCCCGCACCCTTTTCTTCTCGTATGGTTGAACAGAAGAAACTTCCTGGCTATATCTACTTGCCGCCCGACGCTGCTCGACGGCAAGCCGACCTCACCAACAATGGCGTCTACAACCTCATAACGTGCGAGGTACCCTGGAAAGATCGTTACGAATACCTGCTCAAGAAAAGATATAAACTACGGGCTCGATACCACCCAAAGTGGAAACCTTCATGGACTGGCACAAACCTCGACCCTGATTTTTGCGAGGACTCAGTCGTCCTAAATGTCCGGCGGTTCGACCGCTATTGATGTACCACGGCCTTCGCTGACAGGTATCTTTTAGAACCCAGACGTTATTGACGCTACACGTCAAACTGACGGGCAACTTGTTGCAATCAAGACCATTAAGAAGGGGAGCCAGGAGCTCCAGATCTCACGGTTCCTTTCTTCGGTGCAACACGACGCCAACCATTGTGTCCCTATGATCGATGTACTGGACGATCCCCTCGACCCCACCATTTCGCTGATGGTCATGCAATATCTCCGACCTTGGGACGACCCCGAGCTCACGATGGTGGGCGATGTCGTCGACTTCGTTTCCCAGATGTTAGAGGTAAGACGCTCCTTACATGGTCGTTCTAGTCTTGCTGACACACACCAGGGCCTGGCTTTCCTGCATAACCAGCGCGTCGCGCATCGGTATGCAACTGTATCTGTCACAGTTGTCCCAGACCTCACGCATCGCTGTGAATAGCGACATAGCCCCTCCGAACGTCATGATGGACGGACGGTCGTTGTATCCTCAAGGGCATCATCCGATCTGGAGAGATCGCTCCCCTGACGCAATCGAGGATCTTGTTCCACTACATCGCATGGACCACCCGGTCAAGTACTTCTACGTCGACTTCGGACTCTCGGTCCGTTTTGCACCGGGTTCGTCCACGCTCGTCGTAGGTGATGTAGGGCGGGATGCAGAAGTCCCTGAGCTATCCTCTACTATTCCATATGACGGGTTCAAGGCGGACATCTATGCCCTTGGAAACCTTTTCGACAAAGAGTTGGCCCAGGTGAGCATCACTCGTCTCACACGTGTCCCACGTCTCGCGTCGCTGATGTGCTCGAGTAAGAAATACCACGGCCTCGAGTTCCTACGCTCGCTGATCGATGTCATGAAGCGCCAGCAACCTCCGCTACGGCCAACCGCAGACGAGCTCGTCGAGATGTTTCAGAAGACGAAGAAGACGCTGACCCCTTCGGGCATCCGCTGGCGGTTAGGCTCGAAGTCAGAACCAGCGTACGAGCGACTCTTGTATGACACCGTCGCCGTTGCGAAGGATGGCATCAGCCAGCTTCGCCGCTTCGTTCGGCCCACGTAGATCTTGCATAGCCCGTACGTACTATTCGCCGTCTCTCCATTGGGCCTAGCTGAAATCCTCTCTTCCTCTCAGTGTAGTCCTCGAGTATACCTACCCGGTCTCTCGTTATGTTATCTGTTGTCGCTCGCGCTCTGGTACCGCTCACTCAGACATAATTCTCTAACGCGTTTGTATACTACAGTTCACCCC
This sequence comes from Cubamyces lactineus, assembly GCA_022376465.1. Lineage (NCBI taxonomy): Eukaryota > Fungi > Basidiomycota > Agaricomycetes > Polyporales > Polyporaceae > Cubamyces > Cubamyces lactineus. Next base: position 106,520 of record JACDTU010000017.1, on the reverse strand, counting down.
AATGGAAGTTGTACGATACGGTGTAGTAATCAAACCTTCAATGGATCTCTTCACGCGGTGGGCCCTAGGCCTCGAGCAGAGCGGTTCCCGTCTCGATTGGGGTCTTCCACTGGCAGGTGAATCTCTCGATCGCTACCCTCCACGGTGACGGTCGAATACGGGAACACGCGTCTTGGGGGCAGTCGGGCAGTCGTTATGCGGTCCTCATTTCGCAGCTATAGAAAAGTGTAGGATAACATATTGCATTGGCGGGCATACGCATGCAGCATGCGGCATGAGACAGCCAGGCGATTACACGAAGACAGTAATGATACAACAAGCGCCCAAGGCTTCAGAATCATACACCAAAGCAGCAAATGGCGCATGATGCGTCACGGAAGAGAGGGCGTCGGGGTCGAGAGGGGAGGATGATGGATCCGAGGGTCCATTTCACGATCGAGGATCAGAGGTGTACGTGGCTTCCCCCTTCATAATCGATGTTCAACATAGTCGTGCAGGTCAAGTCTTGTCGCATTACCTGGGCTGTCGCAGTCTCCCAAGTTCTTGTATGATCCCACACCGCAGGACCCCTCAATCCAGAATTGCTCTGATCTTTGACGATTCCCAGGGCCAAGGATCACACAAGATCATTATCGTGTCGCATCCATTACACGGCGAACATGGTGAGTACATAGATTACACATTGCTATCACAAATCTGGCAAGGTACATGCATAGCTGGTTGAAATGGGACACCTATGCATGAGAGGGAGATGCGAACAGCAACGGGGACCTAGAACATGGATGGTCAATCTCGAAGCAGCGCATAAGACGACAAACAGTGCTGAGGAAGTGTGGACATAGGATGCAAGAGATGGAAATAAGCACGTCAGTCACGGGGTTGTGTGGTAGGCGTCTCGCTGCTGAAGTTGCAGGCAACTTCGCGTGGCACGGTGTTCACGCCACCTGTACAGTCATCGACTCGAGATCCTCCCACTCCGGATCATCGTCCATGTATGGGAGTTCAGGCAAGAATACTGCCTGCTTCAGCGAAACAATCGCGATGGCCTGACTCGAAGTCTTCGAGCGTGCGATGCGACTGCGTCGCAAGTGGCGCGAGAGGGCGCGAGCACGAGATAGAGGGGTACCACGAATCTTCCACCGACTCGACGCTGTCGAGGAAGACCGTTCTGAGATAGATGAGCCGATCGAAGAGCCACGCTCAGGAGACAAATGTGTAGGGGGAGATGGCTGCGGGCCTGAGAGGGGTGGGAGTAGCGCAGAAGGCATAGGAAGGCGTGGAGCGCTAGTCTGTGCAGAGGTTGGCTGATGGATCACGACCTCTGTGAGCGGGGGCGCCTGCTGGGGCGGTATGTCCTCGTCCTCGTCGTCGTTGCGAGACGGACATCCACAGCTTATGAGGTCGATGCAACACCTGATATATGTCCATGGGTTCCACCATGACACCGTATCAGAGAGTGTGACAAAATCGGCGTCCTGTTCATGGCCTTGGATATAGGTGAGCAGCGTCCAATATCGCCTAGAGTATAACGTACGTACCTGTTTCAAGAGGATTCTCGGCCATCCGGAGTTCAGCCTCTACCCTTTGTCGTCTTTCCCTCTCGCGATTGCTGGTTGTCTGTACCACGTTCAACAATGGATCCACAGCGACATAATCTAGCCACTTACTGATATTTTTGAGCGGACCTTCTTGATATCTTTGCACAGACGGTTGATCCGTCTAGTGACGCCCTGGACGAGATTCTTGAAGTCGTCTCCATACGTTTTCGCAGATTGCACCAACACTCGGATGTCGGTGGCGCGACGCTGAAGTCTGCAAGATAACAAGTACGGTCAGTGCCGCGATGCCGTCTGGTACAAAACATTGCTTCTCAACGTACACAGATAAATTTGTACTGAACGTACGAGCCTCATAGTCCTTCAAGAGGCCTTCCTCGATGCATGAGGTGTAGAGAGTTTCCGTCTCCGAGAGCGTATCGAATAAAGTAACGAGCTTCCTGGAAGGGAGCTGTCTGGTGACGCAATGATATACGATGGGAACAGACGTCAGAAGGCTGACGATCCCAATGAAGAGATCCCATATGTTGAAGGCGTCAAGCATGGTACAAGTGGGAGGTGCGGGGGGGGGGGGCAGCTAGTGGGGGCTACATGGCCACTTCGCTGTATATGTGAGTATCTGCTCGTCCTAGGACCGCGTGGGCACCTTGCGTATCGATTGCTATGATAATGTCCCTTTCGCATGGGGTTCGAGGCGATGCAACATGTGGAAAACTCACCAGCATCCCTTGTACGTGGACTCGGGAGAAGCCGTAAGTCGTGGATATCGGCCGATGCCTTTATTTATCTATAGAACGATGCCCTAAAATGATATTCATCAGCGAACCTGGGTCATGTACGGGATGGTGATGGTACTGCATCAAGCGTTACAGTACCTTCGGCGTTTGTGCAATCAGGCCGGCGTCTATTGTGGCTTGATCTGGAGCAATCTTGAGCGCTTAGTGTACTTGTAACTTCGACTCGAGCCCGTCGAGGCCTGCACAGTCAACCACAGCGCGCAGGTTCCTCTCTATCCCGTCCGTGTTTTGTATCGATGCCGATGGGAGACACTAAGGTTGTTCCTCCATACTTCTTCCAGTCACCAGAAGCCTCAAAGCGCACAGCAGAGCTCACACTCGACGGCGCGTACGATCTCACGCCGTCCGAGGTTCGCTGGCGAGATCGCTTTCGTTCGCTAAAGAGCCAAGGATATGACTTAAGACCGCGATACTCCCCGAAGTGGAAACCCTCATGGATGGACACGAATCTAGACCCCGAATTTTGTGAAGATGCCATCATGTCCAGCGTCAGTGTGGAATTAGTGCATTCGCATCTGCAACTCACAACCATTGTACTTTGACAGGACCCCTACGTGATGGACGCAAAACGGCAATCGGATGGCCTCCTCGTTGCAATGAAGAGTGTCAAGAAAGACAGCCAAGAGCTGCAAATTGCGCGCTTTCTCACCTCCCTTGAGCACCGAGAGAACCACTGCGTCGAAGTGGTAGACGTCCTCGAGGACTCTCTGGACGCGACCTGCTCAATCATGGTCATGAGATACCTCCGGCCATTCGACGACCCGGAATTTGTGATGGTCGGTGACGTTATCGACTTTGTCTCACAGATGCTAGAGGTGGGCTATTTACTTCTTTGACTTGTCCGCATGTTCACCTAGCGTAGGGCTTAGCTTTCCTACACCGACAACGAATTGCGCATCGGTAAGTTGTTCTCCCAACGTGTAGATCAACATTACCATGTCAAAGCTGTTGACACAGGGATATCGCCCCCCCAAATATCATGATGGACGGCAGGGCGTTGTATCCGAATGGCCATCACCCTGTTTGGACGGACTGCTCTCCGGACATTGTCGAAGAACTCAAGCCGCTACTTCGAATGGATCATCCCGTGAAATACTTCTACATCGACTTTGGCTTGTCCGTTCGTTTCGAACCCGACGCGTCCCCCTATGTCGTAGGTGACGTAGGGCGCGACGCGGAGGTTCCTGAGTTGTCTTCGACCGTCCCATATGACGCGTTCAAAGCTGATATATACGCCCTCGGGAACCTCTTTGACAAGGAGTTCGTCCAGGTATGGTTGCCTCTGGTGCACTCGCAAGCTATTAGGCTGATGTCGAGGACTCAGAAGTATCATAGCCTCGATTTCCTATGCGAACTCGTCGACGCAATGAAGCGGCGACAGCCCTCTCAACGACCGACTGCGGTAGAACTCATCGAGATCTTCCAGAAGGCTCGGAAGAAGCTGACCCCATCCACTCTACGTTGGCGATTGAGCCTCAAGTCACAGCCTGCCTACGAAAGGCTCTTCAATGACACTGTTGCCGCCGCCAAGGATGGGCTCAGTCGGCTACGCCGTTTCGTTCGACCTACGTAGACCACACACAGCACGTACGTGCCATTCACCATTACTACTTAAAGTACCGCCTACTGATCTATTGTGCCCTGGCGATAGTCTATCACCCGGATAAACCTAGCCTGTCTCGTTATGCTATCTGCTGTCGCCCGCGCTCTGGTATCGCTTGCCCAGATATAATATTTCAGTACGTCTTGTATACTACAATTTACCACAATGTCAGTCATACAGTACGGAGAGATACCCGGGTTGTGTATCCGAGGAGTTGTCGCACTTTCTGGGACCCAGAGCTCACCCGAGCGGCTGCAATTGATAGCCTGCAGTGCAACCTCAGAAGACTACCCGCCCCGGCCTCCAAATGTTCCGATGTGTCTTCTCGATTGATCTACGAAGACAGCCTATACGGGGAACCATGCTTTAGAAGGAGTGAGACTAATCCGACTTGAATCCACAACCCTCAGAACGCGTTGGGAAACATATTGCATTGACGGGCATACACATGCAGCATGCGGCATGAGACAGCGGGGCGATAACACGAGTACGGTAACGATACAACAGGCATCCAGATTCCAAAGCTTCACAATTATACACCAACACAGCAGATGGCGATGAGTAGAGAGGGCGTCGGGGCCAAGAAGGGAACATGATGGATCCGGGGGTCAAGTTCGCAATTGAGGATCAGCGGTCTACGTGACTGAGGTCGTCTTACCATGGCCGCGGTGTTCTGTTGAGGAACGAGCGGACGGGCGTTCTAGGTATATATACGAGTGTATCGGAGCGGCAGACGGGGAAGGGGAGAGGCGAGGAAGGGGGGGATCAGTCACATCGCACGAGGCATCTTCATCGACGCGTCGAATCTTCTGTTAGGGCTAATGTATGGGGTTGGGAACGTTGTTGCACACGAGGTTCGCGGCGGAGAAGGGGAGGAAACGGGGGACAGCGTTGGGGAGGCGGGCGAAGATGCATCGGTGAAGTAGTCTATCATTCAGCATGAGAGGAGCGGCCAAGATGAGGGTATGGCGGACGTACCACTCGGGCACCGAGCACGGAGACTGGGCGATACCGTCTTGTACATGTCAAGACGAATCTTCTCCTGGGAGCTATGTCTCTGCATCAATTACCCTGATCAGCACGAGAACATCACGAAGCGCGTTGCTTATGCGTACCCAGATGTTGTTGCGGACAGACTCCACGTCGTCGCGTAGCTTGTAGCACTTCTTGGTGACCCCACGGAACATGTACCAGAAGTCGCGGTAGGAGAACGGCCAGACGCTTTTCATCAATCGTTGTAGAGCATCCGTCTCTGCCTGCAATCTGCAAGTGAATGCCACGACCAAAATGAGTTATCTCCGGTCGATTGGAGGACTGTGTGGCGTACTCACTCGTTTAGCCGCGCACGGAAGTCGTCCAGGTATGAGCCACTGATCAGGCCCTCCTCTACGCGCGCGGAAAAGTATGACTGGGCTTCTTGCAAATCTTGGGTGAGTACGTATAGTTTGTGAGACGGCAATTGTCTCAGGAAGACGAAGAGGATGAATCCGAGTAAGATGTACGAAAAAATACCCATGTCGGAGAGAGTGAGAAAAAGAGATAGTAAAGCAGAGTGATAAATAGAGATGAGTGTTGCGTCGCAGCGAGGCGAGAGAAAGTGGAGGAGGATGTGAGGAGAGAGACACTGGTACGAAGGATTCGTGTCGTCCTAGGCAGCGGCGGTCCTCTACATATACGGCGCTGATGCGTCGCCATCCGCGCCTTCGCGATACCTCGTGCATGAGGCGTGTATCGATAGCTCACAATCGGATAGCGCAAACGCATACGAGTACGCCCATGGCTGTGCGGGAAGTGCGAACTGGAATGCTTCTCCTGCTCATCGCAGCTCAGGAACCTGGGGAAACCTGATCAGACCAGTGGGTTCACCGCATGCCTGGCTGGGGTCACGTACCTTCGGAAGCGATACATGGCTGTTCGGCGTCAGAAAACACGTTGTTGTACTTGCGGTCGGGAGATGCATAACAAAAACTCGTGGCAACTCATGCCTTCGGTCACAAGGTGCAGACATGGCGGTGCCCACCCAAGGACCCGTAGGCGCCTGGCAGCAGTTCGCGTGTAAGGAATGCCGGTGGTGATCACACCGGCGTTCCCAATTTGGCAGTCGTGCAAGAACGCTACGCAAGCCTCCGCCGCCCTTCTTGTCTTGTCGTTACGGTTGCTAACCGCGACGATAGCCCCCTGAGCAAAATAGGATAGCTGTAATACACATATGAGAGCCCTGTTTGAAGTCAGGTATATCTTGTTCGTACTTCACCTTGCCCGCGGGATGTGGCGGAGCCAGGAAAATAATCGTAGGCGGCGCAGCTTTTCTGTGGCTCAATAATTCCCAGCGCTGTTTCCTCACTTCTATGTTGGCACCTGATTTTGCTAGGAAAGTATCATTCTGAGCCCGAGCCGCAGTGAGCATCAACACGGTGGAGGTTCGCAGAGCACTCGATGGGCCCCTAGACAAAAAAGAAAAGAGAAAAAAAAGGAAAACCCTAGTAAACCCGTAGCTCTTGTAATATACCTTAATGCGTCGGTAGCTCCACCATAGATCTCCAAAGCCCCTCCACATGACAACCCTGCCCACTGTACAGATACTCGTTAAGGCGCGCACTACATTGCCTGACGTCTAGCACAGCCCTGGGCCTGGGCGGTAAGCCAGGATCCAGAAAAATAAAGTAGCCCAAAGAGCCCAAGGAGTGGGTAGCATAAAATCGCGCTTCTTTGTCCGCATCCAGGAATACCAGCGAGGTTTCGAGTTTCACGAGACAACCATTCTGATTTCACAACGACTACAACCGAGAGACAAAAGCGAGTAGCTCATCTATCACAATGGGATGCTCCATTCGGAGACAAGTACATCAAGGGCGAGCACAATATCTAAAGGCGATCACGACAGGAAATATGAGGGAGGTGGCAAACAAGTGTCCACTCGATGGCGGTTTGAGTCTTGCTAACACAAGCCTTCCCATCCGATGGATACTAGGTTGCCGTTGCGGAGGGGCCGATGGCAGACGGTGTCCCGACATGCTTCGCAAGAGCACTTTGGTCAGACACCATTGGCTATCGCACCCAGCTAGATAAGCAGCGACCCATTGCGGGCGTGCTAGAGAAGAAAGGTGGAAATCAGCAATGATATACGGGCTGGCGACGACGTTGACTCGGACGCATCCGCACCTTGACATCTTTTTGGAGCTGCACGGCTTGTGCGGCCAAGCTACGAAGCTCCAAGTCAGGGAGCCTGCGCAGAACCATCATGAAGCGACCAGCTGGGGTCGGACTGGCGTAGATGGCCTGTACGCTGCGGGTGTGCTTCTCCAAGCTAAGGGAATCAGTTTAGTCGGGACGCTCCTAGCGAGACAATAACGCTACACTTACTCGTCCACCTGACGACGGTACCCTTCGACCGCCTTCTCATGAAGGCCTTCTTCAACGAGCGCCATGAGGTCGTTTCTCAGTGCGCCCGTCGTCTGGAGGATGGCCTTGATCCGACGAGAGGGCGAAGCCAACCGGCATAAAGCAGGGATGACGATAATTAGGACGAAGAAGTAGGCCGATAACAGGAAGAAGGGCGCATTCCAACAAGCGATGTGCTTGTTGGCATCAACCTTGCTCTGCGCGTCGGCATCCGTGGCCAAGGAGAGCTGAGTAGGGAACATGGTGGCGAAAGGCTGCTGGAAGGTGTGAGGGGCAGCCTGGCGATTCTCAGGGGCGATGTGTGAGCTATGCACGGGGCGTCCCTTAGCCCAGGGGAGGCGTTGTTCTCTTATAGGCCTCGACGATTGGCGCTCACAGCGTGAAGGCGAAATTTGAGGGTGCCGGATCGCATCACTTCACGCGTCCAGAACCAACATGAGCACGCCCTCACTCTGGCCGCGGTCCCTTCTTCCTCTCAGATTGATGGAAATCATAGCCCGTGACGTCCGACCCAATTATTGGAGTGCTCTTAGGACCATACTGGGAAACGGGAGGACGATTGAGCGGAAGGGTATGGAGCCATCGATTAAATGGAAGCGTACTACCGACCTCTGATTATTCGTGCGAACGATATAGTGAGTGCTGCAGCTCTAGTACGGATAGGGATGCCCGCTGAATGTGGCGTAGAGATATGCTCACGTTCTTCACACAGCTGCGGCCCCTCAGTAGACAAGGCCACTTTCCTTGTAATTGTCAAGTACAATATCATCGCGTCGCTTTGAACACTACTGAGCAATGTAAGCGTGAGTTAGCATGCAAACTAGGAATACAAGACTACCGTTGTACACGTCCTAACAGTTGTCCGTCTTCTGTATGCTTGATATCCTCCAGTGCAGGACAGTTTTCTACGCCACCGCCACTTGTTGTGATGCTCGTGTTTGTTGGACTCGCTGCCGCGCAGACGCGTGCGCCTAAAAGCAGCGAGATCAGAATTCGCGAGGACGGAAATCTAGACGAGAGAAGAAGCAAGCCTCATGTAGAATGTGCGTATCGATGCATCACGAGAAGCTTGAGGGCGGTGCGTACCTGAACAAGCTGGCAGTATCCGCCGCAGCGAGCCTATAGGCTGCGATTGAGTGCAGCCGGCAGCCGACGGAGGTATTAGCTTATCCAGCCTGAGCCAAACGCCGCACGGCAGAGATAACCACGTGGTCATAAGCATCATGGTTTCAAAGCTGCAGTTGCGCGAGCGTACCGGTGCTGACAATGGACCCTCAATCTCACCTCCGAGTACAGTACGCTGACATCAAAAGTGGCGAGATACAACATTGCAAAGCAGTGCATAGCAGCCGGAGAAGTGGATACAGCCCTGCTGTAGTGACCATGGACCAGATGACACGTTGTAGTCCTTTATGGACATAATACAAACATAGATGGGAGGGGAAACGCGAAGACATACTCGGGAACGGACCACACAGCACGGAAGAGGAAGAGAAGAAAGCATAAAGCAGGATGCGATCTGGACAGACTGTAGGCAGTCGAATCCATAAGCGGAAGACGGTACATTAGACATCGCTCTCGTCATCGCCGTCGTAGCCGTCTTGTAATAGACTCGGCGGCAAGGCGGCAAATGCCAAGGGATGTCGTATGTCGCCGACCGTGTAGGGCAGACCAGCATCATCTGAACGACGAAGGATGTGTTTGGCGAGCGTAGACAAGCCGCCATTGCCTGTCGCAAGAGGCCTGGTGGATAGAACAATACCACGGGTGGTACGAGGGCAGTTAGGAAGGGACAGGTGCCTGCCAAAGCGGAGCAGCACGGCTCGCTGCGAGACATTGCGTTTCTTCTTTTTCTGTACCAACACCAGAAACTCCGCGCGTTCAAGGTGTTCATCTGAATGAGCCTGGTCTCCTGAAGACGACGAGGTGGTGGTGTGAGGTGGTTGATGAGAAGTCTGCGAGTCGGCAGACTGTCCGTCCACATCCTTTGCGGCCGACATCTGCGAAGGAGGGGATGTATCCGAGATAGGTCGAGCTACTTGTCTCTGAGTACGTTATGGACGCGACGGGAAACAAGAAGCTAACCTGGCGAGCACGAAGACGCGACTAACTCGGGAACCCTTCCCAAGGCATCCAATCTATCCCTCTCTTCGGCACTGCTCCGCTGTCGTTCGGAAGCATCGGATTCAGTTATCTTGGAAAGATATAAGAGATTGATAGACTTACAGCGATTGATGCGCGTATGACATCGAGTTCTTCGCATAGCAGCGAGCAGCGGGTAGATAGACCTTTCCTCCAATTGCGCAGGTCTTCCTTCAGCGAATGTGCACCGTATATTTCAGCCCGTACTTTATCAATGCGTTTCCTCGTCCTAGAATGCCGCCATGTGTAAGTCCTGCATTGCGCACATAGCGGATGGGAGGACTCACGTCCGCATCATGAAGCGGAACCGTTCTTCCATGATCAAACCCTCTTGAACGCTGGTGTCAAGAAGCTTTTGAGTCTGGTTCAACAGCGCATCGAGGGCGGCGAGCTTTCCGGACGGCATCTGACTCTTGAATAAACCCCACACAAAAGGGATGATAGTGAAGGTGCCCAGGACGCCCGCCACCGCCCCCCAGATGTTGAAGCCGAGCTCCGACATTACGACTCAGAGGATGTCGTTCGAAGTGAATGCGAAGAAAAGGCGGTCGTAGAGGGTGCTCTCCGGTGTCGAGTCTGAGAAGGAGAAAGTAGCCTCCCAGGGGGCCAATTGTCGCTATAAGCCAGGCTTCACGCGTTCGTGTCCTATCCTAGGAACGTGGCGTATGCATGCATCGATCTGCTTTCCCCACATATACTTACGCGTGACGATGGTGACGAGGCGGAGGGACATGGCGGGCGTGCGCAGGGCTGTCCTCTGGCTGCATCATCAGCCCCGTTGGAGATGGTGGTAAGAGGAGGATGTAGATTTGGGCGCTGCATGTACCGAGCGCCCTAAACGATATTGCTATTTTCGGTAGATTCCAGTAAACACGTTGCAACCACGTTGGCGAAGTTGTGCTCTGCTCCTCCGTGATTTTCGCTAGGGTACGATACACTTGATTTTGTGCCTTCCTGCACGCCTACTCTAGCCTCATGTCTGTGCCGGAGAAGCAGAAACGACTGCCCAGCTATGCGATTCTCGATGAGGAGGCTGCACAAGGTTACGAACAACTAACGCACCAAGGCGTCTATGATTTATTGCCCACAGAATTGTTTTGGCAGGCCAGACAACCTTTCCTTTATGAACATGGCTATCAGCTCAGACCACGGTACTCGCCAAACTGGGATCCATCTTGGAAGGGAACAAGACTGGATCCTACATTTTGCGAAGACTCCATCATGCTCGTGGTAGGCGTATTGTACCGGAAGCATCCGATCATAGTTGGCCTTCCGCTGACCGATGACAACAGAACTACCAAGTAATTGATGCGAGGAAGCTCAAGGACAATAAGCTAGTTGCCATTAAGCAATTTCGAAATGACACGCAAGAGGCTCGCATCGCACAGTTTCTATCCTCGATCACCGATCCCCTGAACCACTGCGTTACAATTCATGAAGTTTTGTCGGATCCTTTCGACCCTCAGCTTTCGTTGATGGTCATGCCGTACCTCAGACCATGTAGAGACCCAGATTTTGCTACCATCGGAGATGTCGTAGACTTCGTGAATCAAACTCTCGAGGTAAGCTTAGACGACATCTAGGATGTTCGTGGTCGCTCATTCTCCTCAGGGCTTGGTATTCATGCATCGACACAATGTTGCGCATCGGTGAGTATACTGAACGTACAAGAGTATTATGCTAACTATTTTCTAGAGACATCGCAGTCGAAAATATCATGATGGACGCAGCGTCTTTGTACCCGGGCGGACACCACCCCGTCCGCCGACACTACACTCCCGATGGTCTATACGAGGTCACTCCGTTGCCTCGAGGGGATCATTCTGTAACATATCTCTACGTCGACTTCGGTCTATCATCATGGTTTCCCGGCGACGCCTCTCCATACGTAGTGGGCCGTGTGGGGCGCGATAAGCAAGCTCCTGAGCTATCATCCACCGTCCCCTATAACGCGTTCAAACTGGACATCTTCACCCTCGGGAATCTCTATTCGCAGGAATTCGAACAGGTTTGTGATCGTGGTGACTGTCACGCGTACATTCCTGATGCTCTCCCAGAGATATAACGGCATGCAATTCCTAATCCCTCTCATCGATAACATGCGGCAACCACGTCCAGAGTTGCGACCGACTGCTGCGCAACTCCTCGCGCAGTGGGAAGAAATTAAGGCTGATCTTAAGGAGTCTCTGTTCCGCTGGCGGCTAGGACCCAAGACGGAGCCCGCTGTGGAACGGGTCCTCAACGACACAGTCGCTATCGCGCGTGAAGGCATCTACCACCTCAGGAAGTTTGTGAGGTGACAGCTTGGACCTCTTGAGGTATACTCGTTCGATCGCTACGCCGCATGCCCTCTCTGATATCGTCTTGCACCTTTCCAGATTGTGGAGCCCTACCAGGCTTTCGACGCCATGCCTGTGCTTTCGTCTTCTGTTGAAATCGCTGTGCACGTCTCGGAGAATATCCCATTTACGTTAAGATGTACATTATCTCGTATTCCTGGATACCATACTGGTCAGTACGCCCGCGGTATTCTGAGCTGAGTTGCGCCAATACTAACGATTGGTTGACAGAACGATATCTGTATTCTCCTCGCGCTGTGAAAACTAGACGTTGCAAGATATCTAGACATCCGGGTCCAACGGCGACACTCAATGCGCACAACACGGCTCGGCACTTGACTACAGAATCGTGTGCTGTTAGAACCGTCGTCGATCGAAGCGGTACTAGAGCAAAAGCGTCTGTACGCTTGAATTAGGGGTGCGTCACGCCTTTTCGACTTGTCGTACATGCATATTGACGCACGGTTACAGCGACCATGGCGAAGCTACTGGCTGTGTAGCACCGTATGTGCCAAACGCGACATCTGAATCGCGCAGATATGCGTCCTCTGTGCACTGCTACTCTAAAAGCCCTCGCATGCGCGCACGCGGGCACACGCATTCCTGGAGTCACCACACCAACAGCGCCTCCTAGTTGTGTTAAAATGCGCATCCTCATGCTCGACCTCATGCAAGATGCTTTCATCGCAATTCACCCTCACTGCCTCATGTCGGCACTCAGTTAGCAAGTGGCGAAGCTCCTCCTCGGCGGCACCCTTGACTTCTCATGTTCCACTCTTGCCAGAGGCTGGGAGGACTTCGCAATCACGATTCCTAAGACTCATACCCTGAAGCGGATGCGATACATCGGGTGGGAGAACATGCCCAAAGAACGTCTGTACCTCGTTGTCGCACTCGTGCCGTTCTTGTAGCCCGGGAGCGCAAGTTCACCACGCACATCATCACCGTCGATGCCCTGCAGTGCCTCATACGCATCTTGCCGTGTCGTGTGCAACTGGCTGAACCTCGGTGTGTCGTTGGTTCTGAGCGCTAACGATGGACGGAGGTGGCTGGCGAACATCGCAGAATCCGCCCCCATAGTCCATCTTCCGAGTCAACGCCACCGCCTAGATCTCTGCTTCTCTGAAGCCCCCAAATCTTGTCCATGGCGTGCTGCCGCTGCATCAAGGAAGCGTGCCGGTCATGTCATGGCACAATATAGTCAACTCGGGCCCTCCTAGCTAACTACATGCGGCATATGGCGCTGCATATCATAAGCGACTCGGGAATAGCCGGGGTTGAACAGAGTCGGTATATTCGAAGTCATTCCATCCCCTAGAAATGTGACCAGAACGCTGATTTCTTGGAGCCCTTGATCGAGCTGATGATGAAGGAGCGGCCACAGGAGCGACCAACAGCGGAGCAGGCGCTCCAGGAATGGCAGAAGAAGCGCGCGACGCTGAACGACTTCCTCTTCCGATGGCGTTTCATACCCAAGTCTGAACAAGGGATTGAGAGAGTTGTTAACGATACTGTCGCCGTTGCTTGGGAAGGGATCTGCCACTTGAAGAAACTTGTGAGGTAGTGATGTCGTTCGCATGGTGCGTCTCCCGTTGTCCATTTTCAAGCGTATCTCACCGATGATAGGCGCCTTTTTCCTCGTAGGGTTTGTCTCGTTCTGGTTTCGCTAACGCATTTAGTCGCTTTGCTTTCGGTCGCGCGTACTGCTGCATATACATTATAGCACATTATTTATACTCTGCCTGAGCTGGATACTCGGTCAGTACCTCGCCCTGATCAGATTCAAGACGACTAATCGACTCCTAGGGAAAAGTCACATCAATCTAGTAGCGTTCGAACACTGTGCAAGATCACGAGTAATACTAGAAACATCGTTTCGGGAACACTGTATGGTCCATGTACGCGGAGTCCTCTGCTACAACTACTGCAACGGTTCCACCGTCGCAGGCGTATAAGCAGATACTCGTTGCCAAACGATTCTCCGAAGTACATCCGCCATAGCTGGTTCTCCCGCACGCCTCAGCTTTGAGGTAACAGCCCTTTCCGATTCTCCGCACATGCTGCACGGGCGCTGACATGGGCGGCCGTCGATTTTTCACTATAGAGCTTCGTAGCTTCGTGGGATTTGTGGCAGATGTCGAGTCGCCTCGCACGCTTAGCCATAGCCTTCTCAACAAGGACAAGCATGAAGCGAATGCGGTGTTGTAGCGTTCCAAGACATGGTGTTCGCCTCATGCCTCCTACGGCCTTTTCACCGCATGGCATGCAGCGGATAGGGCTGCAGTACGTTATCTAGGCACGGGTTAGAGCGAAGTTGGGGTTGGAGAAGTCAGCGAAGTTACCTCATGATGAACGAGCGTCCTAAGGTCCGGACTCGCCTTCCGGTAGCGCCTGCCGAGCGTGGAACATACTAATACGGGCGGCTCTGTTCGACGACAACGAATTCAATAGCAGCGATAAGTACATACACAGTAGCACGATGCAACACAGGGTACAAAGTCCTTGCCATCAACACCAGGGTGGCAAACAATAACAACAACGAGAACAAGAGCACTGTGACGTCTTGAGCGTACAGGGGAGCGTGGATAGCAATGGACTAAGCGGATGGGTACGAGGAAGAGGCTCGAAAGAGGAGAGAGCATATGCGACACAGAGACAAGGGAACAGCGTGTATGCAGAAGCCGTCCTTGCTCTTCGAATTGCGACAGAGTACGCGCCGAGCGAGGACAAAGAAGACGAGGACTAGACGTGCCGCCGCCACAAAGTGCGTGCTGAACGCAGACACTAACTCGACGACACGCCACACTATTGGTGACATGCACTCTCCCGGGGAACCCACTCTTGTCGGGAGACTTGCCTGCATCGTAGCAAGTTGGAGAGTGATGACCGACAACGCCTCATGAGGAGGCAGGGTGAGGGTGAGCAGGCCAGACTGGGAGGACTGTAGCGATAGCGAAGATAGCCGCGGACTGTAGCGAGATACCGAAGGAACCGAAGATGACCCAATCAACGTCACAACGTCAGACGTTCGCTGACTTCTTGAAGTCGTCGCAATCGCTGAGGTCGACGGTGACAGGCACCAGGGACTCCGGATCTATGGGAACATGGACGTCTTGATCCTTGCCATGCCCATGGATGCGTATGCCATAAATGCGCTTGACGACACGGGAGAGTTCTCTGAGGCGACTACGCTTGGGGCCGCGGCCGTAGTCGGAGGGAGCGGAATCGAGGGAGCCATTGCCGAAGTCCAACAGGACCTCGCTAGGTTGGGCAGCAAGCTGGCTCTCGGTGTCCCCATCCTCAGTCGAGGAGAGGGCTACAGATAACAGGCTCTGGAGATCGGCATCGGAGATGAGATGATGCGTAGGCCGGTCAGACCGTTCCCCGACAAAGCGATAGGCGATATTGTCGGCGGCCTTATCGATGCCCCGCGATGAACATGCGTCCTTCCCTGACCCAAGAGAGCAGGATCCTGAGGCAGGGAGAGCAGGAGAGCCGGCGCATGGTTGATCGCGCATTCCTGGACAGCAAGGGTCAGCCTACGATAGTTGGAAGTGTACACGTAAATCACCTTTGCGGTTCGACAGTAAGGGCAAATCAGGGACATTTCTCTCTGAAGCCAAACGCTTCCGCTCTTGAGAGCTCTTTTCCTGCAGAATCCGCAGTAAGTAGGAGATTGCTCATAAATGTTTGGCAACATACGGCCAAGTTGGCTTGAATAGAGGTTAGCTCCTCACAGAGAGCGACGATTTGTCCAGACAGGCCGTTCCACCAATTGATAGCGTTCTGACGGAAGGTCCTAGACTTCACCTGCGATTGTATGTCGAGTATCTGCGTACTCGCACTAAGAGAAAGGTTACTTCAGGGACACGAGATCAAAACAAGAGTCCTCACGATCCAAGTGTGACATCATACTGATTCTGCTCCTCCTCACTGGTGAACACACCAGCTGCGACCGCCTTCTTAAAGAGAACTTCCGTTTTGTCGAACGTGTCGATGAGGGAAGGTAGCAAGACGGATGGGAAGCAAGTTCGAAGCCAGATGAGGAAGGTGGGGACTAATGCGAGAGTACCGATGACTGCGGCGATGGCGCCCCAGACATTGAAGGCTAAGTCTGACATGGCAAAAACGTACTCCAAGAGGCGACGACTCAGGATACCTGCTTTGCAGTGGTGGACGATTGCAGCGCAGGGGGCGGATATTGGGAAGCAGGAAGACGGGTTGACCTCGAGATGACCGCCATTATATTGGGCGTGGACGAAAGTTCACAGATATTTGGAACGTGGGTGACGCGTGCATCGATGCACAAGCTGCACAGACACAAGATGGAGAGATGGTACACTTAGATCTGAGATTGGTCTTGTGCGCCGAATTGGATCATGGCCGTCCTTGCGAAACTGCGATCGGAGGAAATAATGGCGGGCGTCCCGCAGACCTCCAACGTACTTACCGCTTTTGGGAGGCATGCCCACGTTTCCACCACGTTTTCGGACGCTCACGCAGCAACACATGCAAGCACTGCACACCCTTCTGCGCATGCGCCCTACTTTCAAGCTGCTCGAGATCTATGGCCTCAAACAGCAGGCCGAAGCGACTGCCCAATCACGCGTACTTGAACGGAGAGGCGCTAGAAGTCAGCAATCTGCGTACTTCCCAGGGCTTGTATAAGCTCTCGCCGCAGGAATTGTTTTGGCAGGCTCGGTATCGATATTTAGAGGACCACGGCTACCTCTTGAGGCCTAGGTACTCTCCCAACTGGAAGCCATCATGGCTCAACACAAATCTCGCACCCATCTTCTGTGAAGATTCTATCATGCTACTCGTACGCCGCTTTCATGTCCTTTGTCTTGACGAGACGTTCCTGATCCATGCACAGCATTATCAAGTATTGGATGCAACAAAGATTGAAACCAGCGAGCTTGTAGCCATCAAGTCGTTTGTGAAGAAAGATCAAGAGGAGCAAATCGCCCAGTTCTTCGCCTCCATTCGCGACCCCCGGAACCACTGTATTCGATGTCATCAAATCCTCCCGGACCCGTTCGAACCTGGCTTAGGATTGATGGTTATGCCGTATCTCAGACCATGTAACAACCCGGAATTCTCGACTATAGGAGACGTTGTTGAGTTTGTCGACCAAACCATAGAGGTTTGTCTCTTGGTCTGTGCATCTACATCTACTCATCGTGATGTCTAGGGGCTCGTATTCATGCATAGGCTCCATATAGCTCACCGGTAAGCTGTCGCATTGGATCAACTCGACCTATGTGGTGGTTGACGGGTTGCGCAGAGATATAGCAGTCTCCAACATTATGATGGACGCTAAGGCACTATACCCGAACGGCCATCACCCAATCCGTTTGGGATACACCCCAGATGCGCTATATCCTGTCTCCCCCTTACCGCGCGCTGGTCGGAATGTGCAATACTACTACATCGACTTCGGCCTCTCCGTTTGGTTCAAGCCTGGTGCATCACCATATGTTCTTGGAAATGTGGGACGAGCCGAGGCCCCGGAAGTGTCCGATGACGTCCCGTACGATGCCTTCAAAGTCGACATCTACGCCTTAGGCTACGTGTTTGCCAGAGAATTCGGAAACGTGAGCAACCGTGAGTGACGCGAAACTGAGCACATACTGACGCGTCTTCAGAAATATAAGAATGTGGACTTCTTGCTGCCCTTGATCGAGAAGATGCAGCGACAGCAGCCAGAAGAACGTCCAACAGCGGAGCAGGTCTCCCAGGAATGGCAACAGAAACGCGCGACCCTGAACGATTCGCTCTTCCGCTGGCGACTCGTACCTCACTCGGAGCAGACGATTGAGAGGGTTGTCAACGATACGGTGGCTGTCGCATGGGAGGGCATCTATCATCTCAAGAAGCTTGTCGGATAGTCAGCTTCGCCCATTGGTATGTCTCTCACCCAACGCCTACGTGATGTAATGTGACACCGCATCTATCACAGCTGGCTCTTGTGCTCGTCGCGTCTACGGTTGATTCTGCTTTCGCTCTGCTGACACCTCGTGCTACGCCCGCTTTCGGTCTCGCATATTGCTGCTCTTCCTACGTTATAGCATCTAACTTATCGCCATCCCAACTTGAATGCTCTCGGTACGTTACCTGTCACCGCACCGAAATTTGGGTGTTCTGACATCTGGGCAGGGTAGACACTACATCAACCTTGTAACACTCGGATATCGTTGAGAAATTGATGTACTAGGAATATCGTCTCGGAACACACGTCATGTCCTTCATGATGTGTCGTTGCGCCGCATCGGCGAGGTGCTAGATCGTCCGAACAAGATTCTCCGCGCTGCATTCGCCATGCGCCAGATAGCTTGTGCTCGCGCCCGATATCATGTTACACGCACGTATCAACTCTCCCAGCCTCGAGGCTGCAGCCCTTTCCGACTCTCCGAACACGCTGCACGGGCGCTGACATGGGCGGCCGTCGATCATCTGCATTGGTGCTTCGTGAAGCATCGCGGCAGACGTTCGAGTCATACTGAATGCGCGTAGCCTGGCTTAGAGAAGCATGAAGCGAATGCGATGCTACAGCGGGGAACGCGTCCTAAGGAAACGTCGTCGACCTCGTGCCCTCTTTACAGCATGCATATGGGCGCCCCCCTACGCGAGTGGCGTCCGAGTCGAGGGCCCTTGGGATGCATGGTATCACTGGTATGATGCTATGCGGGAACAAGGCCGGTGCTGCCTGCTTGACGCATCATGCCGGTGAACCGTGCTGCGTTGTGCAGGTTGTCGGACGTTGATGGTACGCAATACGTCCCGTTTTGATCCTCTTTCGCATGTTGGGATACGAGTAGTGTCCAGGTGCGATGAGCGATGCAGGCTGGAAGCACAGGATGCAGCGCAAGCAGTCCTCCATGACACGGTAGAGTCAGCTCATCGACCATGAACGAGCGTCCTAGGATATTACAAGGCCTCCGGTGGCGTATGACGAACGAGAGCGTGGTGGCGCAACCATCATTCAACAGCGAGGAATTCAATGGGAGCGATGAGTACATACACAAGAACACACGATGGGTTTACAACGTCCTTGTTTACCGAGACCAGAGACGACGACCATAACAATGGACATACCACGGCATGAGCGTAAGCAATTAGGGAAACGCGAACAGCAATGGGGCAGAGCGGAATACATGGAAAGAGCAAGAGGAGAAAGCATTTGAGACAGAGGGGCCGAGGGGAGAGTACGCAGTGGAGGGAGGAAGGAGGAACGGGGGATGCTACCAAGTGCATGCTGGACGCAAACACAGAGTAGGCGGGCCGAATGATGTCGATGAGACGCTGCACTGCGACTCATTACGGAGGAGACGAAAGGAGGAATGCGACGGTGCGCCAATGAGACCATGGACCATAGCAAAGTACCAGGTGGCTAGAGCATCGGTCGGTCAGACGTCCTCCCATTCGTCGGCGGCACGATGTCTATCTCCAGCTCCGAAGACCTTAGAGGTACTAGTCTTTCACGACATGCAATAAAGCGGGGCGCCAGCGCTGTAGCGAGTGCGCACAGGTCGAAATTGACGAATTGGGCAAAGTCAACTCATCGATCTTGAATGAGCGTCCTAGGGTCTAGCGAAGCTTGTAATAGACCCTGAGGAGTTTGCGGCCAGCGGGATGGTCGCTGTCCAACAGCACAAGGTTCAATTATGATGATGAGCACAAACATGAGGACATAACACGATAGAAGTTACGAAGTCCTTGATGTCGACACCAGGGCAATAGCGATAACAGTAACAAAAGATACGACTGCTTGAGCGTACAGAAGAACATGGGTAGCAACAACGAGGAACGGAAGAGCACGAGAAAGGGTGTGAGAGGGTAAAGCATATACGGGGGGAGATTGAGTAGAGCATGGGGGGAGGACCATTGGCTCTCGCTCGTGGAACTGCAGTACGATATGCAGCCAGCGAGGAGGCGGAGGAGTACCTGACAGCGACGATGCTACGGGCAGACACAGAACTGACAAGTCGGGTGGCGAGATGCCGCACATTCAGGGCGAAGCCTACTGCGCTATCCTCGACGTTGCTGGACATGCCTACATCACCAGCTTGCTGATGACCACCGGCAACCGATCTCGGCAGCCATGTGCGTCATCGAGAGAAGGAGTAGGTGGGGAGAGTGAGGTGTGTGCCAATGACGGAGATGACCATTGAACCATAGAGATGCCGGATGGGTCAAACGGGAGCATCATTCAGACGTCCTCAGGACCATCATCGTTATGGTCACCGGAGTCCGCATCCGTCGGCGGAAGGAGTGATTCGGGATCAATGGGGAGGGCGGCTCCGCGAGGACGCATGCCATAGATGCGTCGGAGTAGGCGGGAAACTGCCCGAAGACGGCTGCGCGTAGCACGTTGACGCGTCGAATCCGTCAACGGGGAAAGAGCAAACGTCAGCAAATCTTGCAGGTCCGCTTCGGATATCATGTGGTAGGCAGCTTGATCATTAGGATCACTAGTCACATCCTCGACGTCGTCTTGTCCGGGAATAGAGGATTCAATGGGGGCGGCTTGGCCAGAGGAGGTTGCTCTCGGTAACATGTGGTTGCCAACGTTGTAGAGGGGCAGCAGTGTGGTAGCATGCTGAACCCGCGAAGGGCTGATGTGCGATGAAGATACCGGGATTGGGATGGTCAATGCGCCCCCAGTAGAAGTTGTGCCAAAGCGATCTCAAGGATTCAGAGTCAGTTTGTAGTCGTAAGGCCTGTAACGTACGAACGTTCACCTCACCTTTATGGTCAGACATCAGTGGCAGTTCGGTGACGACTCCCAAAGACGCCAAGCGCCTTCGCTCTCGAGAATTCCTTGCCTACATAAGATCAGCTCAGCCAATATCAGCACCATGCGCGTAACTCACAGCCAATCTCTTCCTGATGTTGTTGAGCTCTAGACATCGAGCTGCGATGCGGCCAGAGAGGCCGTTCCACCAGTTGCGTACGTCCTCGCTCCACGTCTCTGCCGCGTAGACTTCGGTAGATGGATATCATCCAGGTACATGGCAGCGCTGTACAATACGTCTTTAGCAAGGAGACCTTACGGGAATGGGAGTGATGACGCACGTCCAAATGTTGAGGTTGAACTGACAGAGATCATTCTCGTTAGTGAACAGGCCATCGCGAATTGCTGCAGCAAAAAGCCTTTCTGTTTCTATGAAGGAGGCAATCAAATGAGGAAGCCTGGCGGTCGGTAGACGAGTTTGAAGCCAGGTGAGGAACGCCGGGATAAGCGCGAAGAGTCCGATGACCCCAGCTACCACGCCCCACACGTTAAAGGCTAGGTCGGACATAGCGGGAACCTCAGTACTGTGCGGTGAAACTTATGGATTGGTGCGAGGCGTGCAGGATGTTGGTTGAGTGCGAGGAGCTGGAGCAATAGTGTGCGTTGAAAGCATTTCGAAGGTCGCCATATATATGGTCCAGGACGGCGAGCTACCGATATTTGGAACGTGGACGACGCGTGCATCGATCCAAGAATCGGCAGACCAAAGGCTGCCATGGACGCACAGACTACACAGGCACAAGGGAGACGGACTAGAAGTGATCTGAGATTGGTGTGGTGGTAAGTACTCACGCCGAAAGCCGGAGGAAATAATAATGGGCGTTCCGAAGACTTCGAACCTACTTACCGTTTTGGGAAGATCTCAGAGGCGCGCCTTCTCCACGTTGGCTTCCACCACACAGCACCAGTGCACGCGCGACTTCGTTCTGCGCCCTACTCAAGACCTACACAAGTTCTATGGCTACACAGGCCAGGCCGAAACGATTGCCCAATCATGCTATCTTAGATGGGGAAGCGCTGAGAGTCAGCAGGCTACGTACTTCCCAGGGCCTGTACAATCTCGCACCAAAGGAACTATTCTGGCAAGCTCGATATCGTTACTTCAAGGACCACGGATATCTTCTCAGACCAAGATACTCGCCCGAGTGGGAGCCGTCATGGACAGGCACGAATCTCGACCCCACATTCTGCGAAGATTCCATCATGTTGATTGTGCGTCCCGTCTATCTCTATGCCGGTCATATCACTGAACCTCCGTAAATCCAGGACTACCAAGTCATAGATGCGACTCGTATTTCTACCAACGAGAAAGTAGCCATCAAGTCGTTTGTTAAGCAGGGAGACGAGGAGCGAGTCGCTCAATTCTTCGCATCGGTCCAGGACCCGCGGAACCACTGTATTCGAATCCACGAGATTCTGCCAGATCCTTTCGACTCTCGTCTAGGTTTGATGATTATGCCCTACCTCAGGCCTTGCGATGATCCGGAATTTGCTACCGTTGGGGATGTCGTCGAGTTCGTTGATCAGACCTTGGAGGTTAGGTGCCCAACCGGCTTCGCGCAGAGTCTCAGCCTGACTCACTCAACAGGGAGTTGCCTTCATGCATGAACATAACATTGCTCACCGGTACGCATATCGAACACTACGCTTCGTTCACACGTATGACAACCAAAGTAGAGACGTCGCTGTGGCCAACATAATGATGGACGCTAGGGCACTGTATCCGAACGGCTACCATCCGGTTCGTCTGGGATACACCCCAGACGCCCTATACCCAGTCTCACCCTTACCACGCGCTGGTCGTTCCATAAAATACTACTACATCGACTTCGGGTTGACCACTTGGTTTCCACCTGGTTCTTCAACACTGGTCATCGGCGATGTAGGACGAGCTGAGGTCCCGGAGCTATCCGATACGACACCGTATGACGCGTTCAAGGTCGACATCTACGCGTTGGGTAGCGTATACTCTGAGGAGTTCGGAAGCGTAAGTGTCTCGCTGCGATACTCTCATCGTGATACTAAATCCCAGCAGAAATACAAGAATACAGACTTCTTGGTGCCCTTGATCGAGCAGATGATGCGACAACGACCGGAGGAGCGCCCGACCGTACAGCAAGCCCTCCGCGAATGGCAGAGAATACGAGCAACATTGAACGACTCGCTCTTCCGCTGGCGGCTCGTACCCAAGTCCGAGCAGGGGATCGAAAGAGTTGTCAACGATACCGTCGCCGCCGCTTGGGAGGGTATTTACCATCTGAAGAAGCTCGTGAGGTAGTGGTGGGTGTTCGCATGGTGCGTCCTTCGTCCTGCCCTTCGCACACGCAGCTCACCTGCGTCAGATGCCCGTGTACTATTGCGTCTCATAGGTTCTGCTTTCGCGTTTTGCTGATAACTGAGTCGCGCCTGCTCTCGGTCTCGCATATTGTTGCGTCTACATTATAGCGTATAACTTATCATCGCCCTACTATCGCAGCTGGTTACTCGGTACCTGCCATTCGCTCTGAAGAAGTGGATGTCAACTAACCATCTTCCAGAGTAGAGAACACATCAACTATGTAACATTTTGATATCGTGGAGAAATGAAGGTAGTAGAGACCTCGCGGCGATTTTCATCCGTACTCGTTTGGACATTACCGTGATCTAAGATCTCTCAAATATTGACTGATAAGCACGGCACGAATAAGGCGGCCGTTCACTCAAAGATGCACCTGATTCTCGCCATGCAACGCTCCTGTTCAACCCTGTCGAACTTCACCCACCGCGCTGAAATCAACTTCCCCAGCCTCAAGGCTGCAGCCCTATCCGACTCTCCGAACACGCTGCACGGGCGCTGACATGGGCGGCCGTCGATCATCTGCATTGGGGCTTCGTGAAGCTTCGCGGCAGACGTTCGAGTCATATTCAACGCGCGTAACCTGACCTGGACAAGCATGAAGCGATTGCGATGCTGCTGCGGAGAACGCGTCGAAAGAAAACGCTGTCCAACTCGTGTTCTCGTTCTGCTATGGGCGCTCCCGTACGTGAGTGGCGTCGGGCCCTGGTAGTGTATGCCATGATGCTATGCGGTGCTGAGGCTGAGGCTGCCTGCTCGACGCGTCATGTTTGCGGGGCGTGTGATGTTGCACAGCCTGAGAGCTTCCGACACTATGTGTGCGTGATGTGCTCGATATTGATGTTCTTTGGCATCGTGATGTAACGAGTGCTTACATGAACGAACAGATGCAACGAGGGGCGTAAGCCGGAACCATAGGTCTCGGTATAGTCAAGTCGCTTGCAGGCCTCCATGGCATACGGCAAAGTGGGGGACCAGCGCTGGAACGAGTGCACGCGCAGGGCCGCGATTGACGATTTAGTTAGAGCCAACACATCGATTATGAACGAGCGTCCTAGGATCTTGCAAGCCCGCGGTAGCGCCTGAGCACTACGACGCGACGACGGTCACTGCTCGACAGCAAGAAGTTCAAAAACAATGAATCTCGGATACGAGAGCTCAACATAATAGAAGCCACAACGTCCTTGACGTCAACGTCAGGACGGCTACAGTCACGATATGAACGACACGGATACAACAGCTCGCGTGTACAACGGAGCAAGAATAGCAGACGAACGAACTGAAGAACATGAGCAAATGAGACGAGAGAAGCATGTTAAGCGAGAGGGAGGCTGATTGGATAGCGGAGCGTTGTCTTCGCTCATAGAACTACGGTGGGTTATGCAGCGATCCCGGGGACGGGGGCAGATAGATGACGAAGGCTAGAAGCACAGCGCAGGGGAGCAAGCCGCACAGGGAGACGACACAGCGTCGTTGCCATTGGCAAGCTCTGGAGTCCGTGTCCCTACTACGTCGTCGGCTTGCCGACGGCCGTAGTGAGCCACTTGAGCAGCGGCACGAACGCTGTGATTCATCGCAGTAATGGAGTGACGAGGGATAGAGTGTTTGCACCAATGACAAGGATGTCCATAGACCGCGACGATACACCGAGGTGGTTGACGGAGTGTCGATTAGACATCTTTCCAGCCACCATCGTCACGGGCGCTGAGCTCATCTGCGAGGTGCCACAACGCCTCAGGATCGGCGGCGGCGTCCAAGTTCTGAGCGCGCATAGCGTAAACGCGCTTCAGAATACGGAACAACGCTTTAGCACCGGCGTGGATCGCATCGTGGCTGGAGCCAAAGTCGGATCCAGGATTGTGTAGCTTCTCGTCGCTACCAGGCGTCTCTACCGTCTCTCCACCTAGCCCGCCCTTCACGGCAGGATGAAAGAGAGCAAAAGCCAGCACATCGTGCAGGTCTGCATCGGATATGAAGTGATCGATGGGGCGAACGGTCGATGGCGTGCAGGCATGTTCTACTGAGCGAAGAGAGCACTGGGTGGCGTCGGTACCGGCGTCGGAGACCAGAGTAGTACGAGAATCGCCCGTCGCAGCTGTGCAGGTGCTGTACACACCCTGCGCACGTGCGGTAGCGGGGATTTTGGAAGAGTGAATGGACCTGAGGTCTACGTCGACGATGTTAGGACCTAGGCGATGGATGGACATGTGCATCTCACCTTTGTCGTTTGTGATCAGAGGTAGCTGGGTTGGAACACCTGTGGAAGCCAACCTCTTGCGTTCCTCGGTATTTCTCTCCTGGGGAAGGAGGGATCGTGAACTTATGTGAAACTAAGGAAAAGTGGACAAACTCACAGCAAGCTTCACCCGGATGGGGTTCAACTCGTCGCGAATGGCCGTAACGCGACCAGATAAGCCATGCCACCAATTTTTGACGTTTTCCCACCATGTCTTTGCTGCACACACTTTGGCGCTCATCTCATCAACACGCATCGTAGACCTGCACGAGTCGCGCCGCAGTCAGATATGAGGAATGGCCTCCGACTGCAGCTCGTCGAAACTTACACCCAGAGGTTGAGGTTGAATTGGAGTATCTCCTCGTCGGTTATCAGACCGTCTCGGATGGCTTCGGTAAACAGTACTTGTGTCTCCTTGTGCTCAGCAAGCAGGTACGGCATAATGGTGGACGGGAGCCGAGTTTGGAGCCATGTGAGGAATATCGGTATCAGGGTGAGTGTCCCGATGGCGCCAGCTATTGTGCCCCAGACGTTGTAGCCGAGGTCGGACATGGCGGATGAAGTGTGTAGAGATCAGAGTAGAGGTCAAAGGGTTGACAATCCTCGGGGGAACGAGTGTATCCCACCTTCGAGGGAGCACTATGGTTTTATGTGGCGGGACTCGCTGAGTACCAGTCCACCGGTGATATTTGGAACGTGGACAACACATGTATCGCCGCAAACATGCAGAATAGCAAGTGGTTCCCAGAGGCGGAGGAAGTACACGATCATAATATGAGGTCTGGCTGTGAGGTACTGGGTGAGAGTGCAATCTCAGATTGGTCTTGCGCCCATGCCAGACGGATGGTATACCTTTCGGCGTCTAACCGCGGGACTTACCATTTTTGGAGGCACACGGCTACCACGTTGCCACTTCGCACGTTGGCACGCGCCAGATTGTACGATGCACTTCGTTCCGTCTCCTCGCTAGAGCATCTGCAAGTTAATGGCTACGCCGGTCAAGCAAAAGCAGCTCCCACGCCATGCGTTCCTGGATGCGGATTTACTGGAAAGTAGCAGGAAGCTCACCGAGCAGGGCGTCTACAACCTCTTGCCTAAGGAGAAGTTCTGGCAAGCCCGATTTCGTTACCTGAACGACCGTGGCTATCTCTTGAGGCCGAGGTACAGACCTGGATGGAAGCCATCTTGGCAAGATACGAATCTGGATCCCACCTTCTGCGAAGATTCCATTCTTCTCATTGTAAGCCCTAGATTATATTTTGACATCTACGGTACTCAAGTCGGGTTCATACAGGATTACCAGCTCATGGACGCGACGCGCCTATCAGACTCAGAATTGGTTGCTATTAAATTGTTTCCTAAGCGAAGACAGGAAGAGCAAATAGCACAATTTTTCTCATCTATCAGTGACCCGCGGAACCATTGCGTCAAAGTCCACGAAATTCTCCCAGATCCCCAAGATCCTCGTCTTGGGTTGATGGTCATGCCATTCCTCCGGCCTTGCAACAATCCGGAGTTCGCTACAGTAGGAGATGTAATCGAGTTTGTCGATCAGACATTGGAGGTAGGTATTGATACCTCGGAAAACGGCTATCTGTCCTAAGTTTTGGATAGGGCCTCGCCTTCATGCACTCGCACAACATAGCTCATCGGTAGGTGTCTCCGTCCTGAGGAAGAGGCAAACGAAATTTATAGTAATTCTCCCAGAGACATCGCAACGTCCAACATCATGATGGACGCGAAACCGCTGTATCCGGGTGGGTATCACCCCGTGCGTCTGGGATATACTCCAGACGCGTTGTACCCGGTATCGGCGTTACCGCGTGCCGGCCGTAACGTGCATTACTACTACATTGACTTCGGCGTTTCTTCTTGGTTCCAACCGGGTGATTCGCCATACGTCATCGGCGATGTAGGGCGAGCAGAAGTCCCGGAGCTGTCCGAGACGGTCCCATACGATGCTTTCAAGGTCGACATCTACGCGCTGGGTAGCGTGTACTTCAAAGAGTTTGGCAATGTCGGTGCTCTTCTTCACACCTTCGACATTACGCTGACGCTATTGCAGAAATATAAGAATACGGACTTCTTGGAACCCTTGATCGAGTTGATGAAGCGAGAGCGGCCTCAGGAGCGGCCGACAGCTGAGCAAACGCTGCAGGAATGGCAGAGGAAGCGCGCAACATTGAGCGAATCACTATTCCGCTGGCGACTAGTCCCAAAATCTGAGCAAGCGATCGAAAGGGTCGTAAACGACACCGTCGCTGTCGCATGGGAGGGTATATACCATCTGAAGAAGCTTGTCAGATAGTGGTGTTGCCCCCGTCCGGTACGGTAGGTGCATTTTGTATACAGTGTTGCATCTAGCTGACTCTAGACAAAGCTCTACCGTTTTGCGTTGTCGGTCGATCCTGTTCTCGTCTCGCTGACAGTCAGAGTCTTGGTTGCTTTCGAGTTTGTCCACTGCTACACGTATATTATAGCGTATAAATTATGCCCTCCCTCGGGATACGGTGTTGCAGCTTTCCCGGTGAGTGCTCATAGCTTCTAATCGTAGCTGAGTCTAACCTCTTTGATGGCATAGTAGGGTAGATGTAACGATCTCGTTGTATGTTTAGGATGTCTCGGCGGAATGCAAGCTGCACTGGTGCGCTGTCCTGAACGCTCAGATGAGCGCTAGCCGACTCAAACGCGACCATGGCTGATCGAGTCACAACCTTTCCCCCTTGCTCCCAGACAGTCTGTCGCGTGGAACGCTATGAATCCTCGGCTCATATATTCGACTGGGCCCGATATACACTTGCCATGAACCTGCACTATGCCTATATGCGGCCTGACCTTCGAAAAATGGCGGGAGCTCGCAGACAAACATCGGTGATCGCGTTAATGCCTTGCCCGCGGGTGACTTTCACACTTGTTTTCCTGTCGTCATCACCCACACGGGGCGAACGCGATGCTAAAACCGGATACGAGGACAGCTGCTATGAGACTCGAGCCTCGCTAGAGAGAGAACCGCCGAAGTCTCCCCTCGTGCTGTTACTGCATCGAAAGATGTTCTAGCATTCGCCCATACACCGCCTCCTCGAGGGTTGCTTGCACTTCAATGGCGTGTCATCCTCGGCAGAGGCCTTAGCGAATGGCGGTATTCTCTCGAGTGCAGCGTGCCTCCATCGGACCATCGTGGGCGCTCAGTCATAGTGCCCTATTCAACTCGTGTCCTCACTTCTCCATGAGCGCTCCTAAAGCGAGTGGCGGGGAATTCGAGTGCATGCCTGCGGGGCTGTGGTTGATACTGCCCCTTCGACGCGTCATTCCGAGGACGCGCATGATCGCATGTATCAATATACGTGCATCACAAGGGGACCCGCAGGCGTCTTGCCGCTTTCAATCAGAGCAGTATCCCGCTCGCTCGAGCTCGAGCACTTCGGAATACAACAAGGCTGATCATTCGATAGATGAGCGTCCTGGGATGCAGCCACTTCACAAGTCGCGGGCGGGCACGACCACGTCAATCGTCTAGCGCGTCGAGTGGCTCACAACATTCGAGACAACTGTTCATACATATATACGACACCCATAGTCAACACCTGAAGACGCAGCGACAATACAATTACCGAGACAGGAACAAAAACGATGTAAAGCGAGCATGAGGGAGATGCGAGGAGAGCATGGCGGATGACGGAAGAACGGAGCGAGGAATGGTACACGGAAGCGACGGAATGTCTATTCCCAATGCTGTGGAACTGCGACTGGGCAGAAGAATGGCGTTGCGTGACACGAGGGATGATACGAGAGAGGTACCACCCAGACTTGTCGAGTCGCTCGACTTTTGCTCGAGCCTTACTCACGTTCGTCGCTGGCAGCGGTATCTTGGTTGCTCTTCTCCGTCTCGTCGGGTCGTGTCGCAGCCGACGTGGGGCAATGGGCGACGCCATCTTCTTTGGCGGGGGCTTCGTCGCCAGCGTCGCAGGCTTCGTCGAGGCCCTCCAAGAGCTGGGTACCGAAACGGCGCAGCATCTCCCTGCGGAGTTGGTTGTCGTGTCTGCCCTTGTCCGCGCGGCAAGCATGGATCAACACAGCGGATAGCAACTCTGCGAGGTCTGCGTCCCAGTCGAGACGCCGTCTGCCTTGGGAGGTGGCGCCACAGTCGCAGGTTCGAGATTTCGCTGATGTGGTAGGTGGTGCGGTACTGCAAGAAGTAGATGGGGATAGTGGCGCATGCGTGTAATCGTATGCAGGGGGTTCCGGGGAGGACGAGGCAATAGTGCCCACACGGGAAGTTTCAGTGGCGGTAGCCTGGTGGCCCTCAGGGTTCCCAGGAGACAGGTGGTGGCGAGGAAGGCCCGTCGATTGTTCTCTGGGAAGGTGTAGCAGGAAGTTGGAACCGATATATTTGAAATGTTCTGTGACGGTTTGATCAACAAACGGACGCGTCGAAGGCCAGACGCCACCAGAGACTCACCTCGCTTGCTAGAGAGCTCCGCCAGCCGAGATGGAATCCCGGCGGCGATTAGAGCCCTTCGCTCTCTAGAGCTCCTTTTCTGTAGATATTGCATGAGAAACGAGCACGAGAATTACAGGTCAATCGCTAACATACCGCGATCAACTTTCGCAGCTCGATCGCTGCGTCGTAAACCAAGGAGATCCGAGTTGACAGACCGTCATACCAACATTTGAGCTCTTCCCTCCACGAGTTTATGTTGTCGACTTCATCGGTAAGGCTGTCGAAGCGGACCTGGATGCTATAGGTATCATCAACATGAAATTCTTATCAAGCGTTACAAAATGCTCACCACCACAGCCAGTTAAACAGTTGGTGGAGATCGGCTTCGGGGCGAATAAGACCCTGCTTCAGCCCATTACCAAAGTTCTTCTCCACTTCTTGAAGCGTCGCCTTGAGAACTTGGTATCTGGCGGTCGGCATACGACAAACGAACAGGTAGGTGGGGACGATAGCCAATACGCCGATGGCGCCGGCGACAGCGCCCCAAACGTTGAATGCAGAGTCTGACATTCAGTCAGCTTAGTGGAGTAAGTCAAAGGACAATCAGATGCAAGTCTAGTCTCTGCCGCTCCACGACGATAGGTACAGGCAGGGAGCCCCAGTCAGTAGGGCGTAGTGAGGTCGGTCTAGGGAATGTGGCGCACACCTCAGAGTAGACACTGCGATAATATATATGAACTGACCCTAGAACAGTTCTCACGGGGACGTAAACGCAGGTTCACCACGCGTTGCTGTCGAGATTCTGTGCTATCACCTGAGGAGGAGGAGGAGGAGGAACTAAATTTGAGCAGACGCTAGCCTACTGCCCTTAACGGTCACACGGCCCCTCTACGTTACATGATTGTACTACGCGTGACCTTCAGCTAAAACGTCTACCATGGGACCAATACTTAAATGTTAACCTACTCGAGATCTCGATCACTTCGCCATGGTAGTGCACACTACGGTGTTTATGTAGCAAGAGTCCGTATACGAGAACGTGGCAATCTGGGGAGAAAAAACCATTTGTATGGATAAAAAACTGCTCCTACAGTCGCATTGTCTCGTCTGTCGCTTCTGCTTATACACCGTCAGCGATACCGGGGCCGGATGCAGGACATGGTGCACACCTATGCTCCACTCAGGAGCAGGGAGAGCGCTACGGCGGCGGTGCGGGGGCTCACGCGCTACCCACTAGTACCACCTCATCATGTACATGCCCCATGACCGAGGGGAGCGGAAGTCCATCCTGTATTGACCCGAGTCAGCAAGGGAAGCCAGTTTCGTGTCAGACCTTGCGTACCCGTTGTTTGGTGAGTCGCGCTCACGTCCTCAATGCGGCTGCAGTGGGAGTGCCATGAACTCTTCCTCTGTGGCGAGGAGCCGAGGTTCAGTGCGGCGGAGGTGTTCGAACACGGTCGAGACGAAGGCCGCAGTTGTGTGAACCATGGTAGAGTCGTTCAGCATGGTACCGAAGAAGCTCCAGTCCCCGCACCGACGGCGGAGATAGACAATCCCTGGGTCCTTACTCATGATGGCCATATAGAACTCATCACGAGCGTGCTGGATGGTAGGCTCCGGGCAGGCAAAGAGGATATGGTGCTCGTCTTCTATCACGTCCCGATATAGGCAGAAGCGGCAGATGCGGCGGTCGCGGGGTACTTGATGATGGCGTAGTAGCTCTACTGCACACGGTGAGATGCCTGCGAGCAGCCGCGCGACGTCCTTCCGCATGCGCGCGTTTGGGATGCGGAGGTACTCTCGCATCTTGAATAGCGCGGCGGACGAGGGACAGGGTGGGAGGAGAGCCAGAGCAGCTTCCCTCCACGCGGTGAGTTTGGTCGCGTTGGTTACGTGGTCGCGGGCATGCATTGCAAGCGCGGTGCTGAGGTTTGCTAACATCGCCTGGGCTGACAAGCTGGTGATGGCGGCTCTGAAATCAAACGCAACAGGGAACGGCAGGGCACTGAGGGCATGGTGGAGGTCACTGATCCAGGAGGGGTGCCCTGCGCGTGCGAGGTTACTTGCTACTCGTAGCGCCGCTGAGGCCATAGAGGCAGGGCAGTCCACGAGATACGCAAGATACTTGATCGCCGTCTGAGCGCGTCTGAAGCGTAGAGGCCAGAGGCCTATATCGAGGAGGGGTGTAAGAGTTGGGGAGTGTCTCGGAAGTTGCAGTGCTCGGCGTACAAAGGTCAGTTGGACCTGTTCGAGTTCTGCTAGCGATGTGCGGTCCACGTCGAGGTCCACCATGGCTGCCGCTAGTAGGTGCGGTTCAATGCGCGCGGTGTAAAGCGTGCGCGCGATATCGGGTGGGAGTGGACCAATGTACGCTTCCAGGGATAGCGATGCCAGCGCCAGTCGCCGCGCCTTGGACGCCTGTTGGCTGCGGTGCTCCTTGAAGATGTTGCGTGTTGTGGTGGTGAGGGTGACTCCCACGTAGGTCGCTGACGCCGTAAGCGTTAGAGGCACGCCATAGAGGGTGAGGAGCGGTGGGACCAGTGGCAGGGGGCCGAACGCCATGAGTAGACTTTTACGCACGTTGATGCTCAGGCCGTTACGCATGCACCATTGTTCCAGAGCATTGATTTTGATCTGTAGTGCCGCTGGACTATAGGCCAGGAGGAGGATGTCGTCTGCCTGTGCCAGGTACGGTACACGGATCCCGTCGAGGGTAACATCATCGCTGCAGTGTGGTGTGGTGAAGTCCGCGAAGAACAGAACCCAGAGGACCGGGGAGGCGGGGTCGCCAATAAGAATGCCTGCCAGGGCTCGAAAGAACTCGGAGAGTTCGCCATTGAAGCGGACCACATATGTCATGCGTTCATAGAGCATGCGTAGCCAGTCCAGAAGAGGGCCGCTTGCTCCCCAGTCGAGAAGTTTGGCCCACATGACATCCTGATCGACGGAAGGGAAGGCGTTGGAGAGGTCAATGGAAGCCACCCATACTGTGCGGCCATTTGCCCTTGCCTGCTCGATGACGGTGCGTAGGATGAACACGTTATTCTCTGTCCGGTGACCTGCCCGGAAGCCATTCTGGTGCGGAGGGAAGAGGTCTTCACTGTCCGCCCACTCACGCAGCCGCCGGTCGATGAGTAGCGTGAGTGTCTTGAGGAGACAGCTTTCCAGTCCGATATTACGATAGCCAGCTGGGTCCGTAGTCGCTGCTCCCTTCTTCTGTACTGCAGCCAGTGTTGTCGTCAGCCATACAGACGGGGCCATCCTCGCGTCAACGCATGCCTGGAACAGCGCACATAGGTCCGCGTTTGGAATACGCAGGACGTCCTCGTAGCTGACAAAGTCTGGACCTCGCGCCTTGCCCCCGCCTGTAGGACATGGCGGTTGGGGTTCCTGGGACATGCGATAGAAAGACGCACAAAGGGTCGTTTCTTGGGCGTCTCTCTGGCGTTGCGGGCGCCTGGTCTCCCAATGCCGCATATGGGAACCACGCTGATTCCACGTTGGAGATCTTCCCACCGCAACAGCATCTGGTTAGGACGACCTTGAATCTGCACCCTTCGCTGTACACAAGTTGAACACATGTCTGCACCGGCCAAGGAAAAGCAGCTGCCCCATTATGTCTACCTGAACGACAAGAACTTTGAACGCTATACCAAGTCGACACTTCAGGGTAACTACGGTCTCCTTCCGTCGGAAATCTTCTGGAGAGAGCGCCAGGAATTCCTACACCAGCACGGCTACGTCTTGAGGCCTCGGTACTGGCCTGACTGGAAGCCTTCATGGCTAGGAACAAAACTACATCCTGATTATTGTGAGGACTCCATCGTACTCTTTGTAAGTGCCTCAATAGGCGCTCGTATCCAGGCCGAAATGGCTGATCGCGTCTCCGCAGAAACACCAGGTCATCGACGCCCGCAGCACAGCAGATGATTCCATTGTAGCCATTAAGACGTTTGAAAAAGACAGCCAAGAGCTCGAAGTTGCCCAATTCTTAACGTCCCAGCAAGATCCTCAGAACCACAGTGTTCCCATCCTCCAAATCCTAGATGATCCATACGATCCCGGCTTATTGTTGATGGTCATGCCGTACCTCCGACCCATCCATAGTCCCGAGTTCCCCACGGTAGGTCAAGTGATTGACTTTGTCGATCAAACGCTAGAGGTATATGACATTCGTGGACTCGCGTTCAGGTTACTCATCACTAACATCTTCGTCCATGCCAGGGTCTTGTGTTCATGCACAGAAATCGCGTAGTACATCGGTACGGTGTTAGAGATACTGGACTTCAAGCGGTACTTATGTGACTTCAGCGACATTGCGGTAGAGAACATCATGATGGACGCACATGCTCTGTATCCTGACGGCCACCATCCCGTTCGCCTCGACTACACGCCGGATGCTATCTACCAAGTCACACCTCTGCCACGAGCGGAGCACCGCATGAAGTACTACTACATCGACTTCGGGCTCGCACAACGCTTCCCTGAAGGCGCATCGCACTTCGTGGTTGGGGACGTTGGCCGAGACACGGACGTCCCAGAACTATCATCGGATGTGCCCTACGATGCTTATAAAGTCGATATATTCGCCCTCGGGAATCTGTACTTCAAGGAGTTTGAGGAGGTGCGTTCGGATGTGCGCTGCTGATCGGTCGGCTGACGTCTCGATCTCAGCAATTTCATGGCGTGAATTTCTTGCTTCCTCTGATAGAGAAGATGAAGCAGCGGGAACCTGCAATGCGCCCCTCTGCGGACGAGGCCCTGGCAGAATGGATTAGGATTCGCAACTCCCTGGACAAGTCCGTATTCCGCTGGCGCCTGGCTCCCAAATCCGAACCTGCGATAGGGAGGATGTTCAACGACGTCGTCGCGGTCGCGTGGGAGGGTATAAACCATCTGACGAAGTTCACGAGGTAGCTGAGGACAGCTGAGGTACGTGTCTGTTCTCGAGAGTCTGTGTCAAGTTGCTAAATTCTCTCATGGCTCATATATCGATAGGATCGCCTGTCACTTTATCGTTCGCATTTTCCAGTCTCGCTCTCAATCTTGCTACCATTGTATCGAATCGTTCCTGTAGGTGCTGGGCACATATCTTGTTGTGGACTTACTGTACTCGCAGAGATGAATTACTTGTATGAAGCTGTCGCTCGATGACTTCCGCAGGCATTTCACAGCCCATTCCTCGCAGGGCTTGGTGCGAAACCTCGAATCGGCTCCCAATCAGCCTGACACACTTGCACCGTCCCGCAGCTCATTCGTCTCGCCAAGAAGTGCGCTATACTCGCAAGTCTCCTTCTCGTCATGTGCCGTATGCTAGGTTCTGATTGACACGTCAGTGCAGGACGCCTGTCACACTCGCATGCGTTATGACTGCCGTTCATATCGAACTTGACGGAGAGCCTTATTGCTGTGTATCGCGACGCAATCAGAAAGTACATCATAGGGTACGCGTCCCCGTCGGCGCTGTCACTGTGGGAGCTTTCCTTTTTTACGTCGACCTTAGGCTAACTAATGCCGAACGTCACAGAGAGTCAGCCCCCGGGGGTGTCGAACGCGCCAGTCAGGGTGTTCATGTAATACTGCTATGATCCAATGCAGGGAATCTCCGCCTACATCCATATCCTGCTTCATTGTGATATCCCCATGCCCCATATACCGCCATAAAAACGGGCCTGGGAATACGACTACAGAATGCATCCGCAGACTCATGCTGTGGCAGTGATAACTCTACGCGAGGGCTGTTTTCAGCCGCGTCCTGTGGCGGCTCCGCTCTCCAAGCCGATGCATTCGAGGCATATAGCCTGGGCTCTAGGTATCGCCTCATCATTGGCCCATCATACACATGCTGCCTCGAGCGCACTGGCAGCTTGAGCCCATGGATACGTCACCCTCGGCACGGGCTCCGAGCGAATGGCGGTACTCCCTCACAGTATGACTCCGTGCCAAACCCATCTCCCAGAGGGCATCTCCGGCACTTCGTCGTAGATCTCTACCCTGCGATTACAGCGCCCATGACAATCGAGAAGCACGAACAAGGTGCGTGCATCATGCTTCTGCAGAGCTTCTGTACCACCACGAGGCTCTGAGACGAAGACACGGAACATGCGACGTACAACGTTGCAGGAACCTGTGCGACGGCGAGATTCAGACATATTGGGATTCGTAGCTGAGGCGAGGACAGAGCGACGTCGACTTTCGGCGAGGATGAGGGTTGTCATAATGCGCCACAGTGCAAGGAGGCGTTCAGAATCATGCGCGCCACATCTTGATAACATGAGGCCCGATAGTCATATTCAGTACGGAAAACACAGCAACAGGGTCAGCGAGGTTACAACGACAACATATTCTGGATCGAGACGAATACATGGACAACAGCGACAACTTAGCGAACGAAACATTGCAAATAAGTCACGGTGGCGGGTGCGATCCGAAAAAAGCGACGAGAGGAGACAGCATACACGATAAGAGGAACGCATAGAATGGACAAGTAGGTTGTGAAGGAGGACGTCCCCGCAAGCTGCGGCGGTGTTCGCAGCAGTTAACGACGCAGAGGACGATTTCGCTGATGCCGTTAACCAAGGCTGATCAAGTCATCCTTAAAACCCTTGTTCGCAATAGCCGAACCCCGGAGGTACCAACGACTCCGGATCGGGTTGCAGGTGAGCTGACGGCATGCCAATGGCAGCCAGGGATCGCCGAATGATGGGACGATAGAGCCAGTCTGCCTTGATGCCAGCCCGCTTCGCGCGACGTATCGCCAACTTGCTCCGGCGCTGTGCGTATAGGCCGTTGGTTGAAGCAGGCTTCGGCGCACCCGCGAGCGAAGCGTCTTGCGCCGTCACAGACGGGACGTCTCTGGCGTCGGAAGCCTGCCGGGAGCGAACAAAAGACAAGGCCAGGGATAGGAGGTCTTTGAGGTCCGCATCGGAGATGAGATGGTACTTGCTGTCGTAGCTGAATAGAAAGGAAGTAGATGTGCGCGAAGACTGAGGGTGAGAGCTAGGGCTGTCGGTGCGTGTACCATTCGCAAGTTCGCGATGCACCACTGACGCAGACGCCGTAAGTTCAACACTCGGTAGACTGATCGCGGACAGAGCTAGGGGAATGTGAGTAAGAAAATTCTAGCTGTACGCGAGTGGAATGAACAGAGACGAACAGGGCAGGAGCGTTCCTTGCGTGTACTCCCGGAGCAGCTCTGCAATTTGATGAGTCACTTCGCAGCACCGTGACAGACAGGTTAGGAGAGGAGACGAACCCTGTGCATACGGAGATATCATGAGTGTGTCCGGATAACCTTGAGCTTCAAGAAGCTTCCGCTTGTTAGATTGTGTCCTCTACAGTCGAGAGTCAGATGTCACAGTAAGGGCCAGTAATCGAAGGGTGCTCACTGCCAGTTTGGCTCTGATATCGTCTATGTTGCGACACAGATGAGATATCTTGCTTGATAAGCCCGTGTACCAATTTCTAACGTCCTGACGCCACGAAGTGGCTTCAAGAGCCTCTGCGCGCGCTTCACCAACTTGGCGTTTGATACTACGGATAAGATGTCAGATCGAACGAATCGATGTCAACCGTGCAAGTGGTTCTACTCACGCTCGGATGCGGTTATGGAAGTGATACAGCTCAGTGTCATCAGTGAACAAACCCTCTCGTAGCCC
The DNA here is from genome assembly GCA_022376465.1 of Cubamyces lactineus. Lineage (NCBI taxonomy): Eukaryota > Fungi > Basidiomycota > Agaricomycetes > Polyporales > Polyporaceae > Cubamyces > Cubamyces lactineus. Next base: position 69,214 of record JACDTU010000017.1, on the reverse strand, counting down.
GGTGACGAAAGACTCTTGCGTTTCCTGGAGGATACTCGATAAGGTGGGTAACAGTGCGCGTGGAAGATGTGTGTTGAACCAAGCGTGAATAACTGGTATCAATGCCGCCGTTCCGACGACAGCGGCGACGGCACCCCAGACATTGAAGCCTAAATCGGACATCGATGGTCGAGTGGATGTGCGCAGCGACTTCACAGATGCCCCTCAGATGTGTGTGAGGGAGAACGGTGGCGGGAAAAGGGTAACTCGGATGGCTTGGAGGAGTGGGCCGTCCCGCAAGAGATGGGAGAAGATCACCCGTCCCACATCGTCGTCCTTTAAGCTGTATTGCATGCTCGGTTACTGTCGATTTGTCCTAAGAACGTGGTCAACACATGCATGAGGTTCGCAGTATGCCGACGCAGGCAGCATCTCCACGATGTGTGTGTGGCGTCAGCCCGTGAGTATGGCGGATGGTCGTCAAGATTCAGAACATCTGAGATGCGACCTGAAAGTGCCCGTCAGATAGCCGCTGAACGGTCCGTAGTACTCGAACATACTTACTATATATGGAAAGGCACGCTTCGCCCACGTTGTTGCGAACTGCTGTAGCGCGAGCGGCTGGGATCTGTGCTTTCTGTGTTCTCGTTCTAAGTCCATGTCTGCACCGCAAAAGCCTAAACAGCTCCCTGTATATGCTTTTCTGTCCGATGCAGCCACTGAGCGCTATGCGCGTATGACACGCGAAGGCGTCTACAATCTGGTCTTGACTGAGATTTTCTGGCAACAGCGTCACAAATTCTTCAAGGATGCTGGCTATCTGCTGCGACCTCGGTACACACCTAACTGGAAGCCATCTTGGATAGGGACAAATTTGGACCCAACTTATTGCGAAGATTCGATCATGCTAGAGGTGTGTAAGTATCTTCGGCGCGCTCCAGATCGTTGATTGATCTGTCGTTGCTCAGGAGTACAAGGTCATGGACGCTACCCGGGTTGACACCAACGAACTCGTCGCTATCAAGAGTTTCACGAAGGATACAGAGGAGCTTCAGATTGCTCAGTTCTTCTCTACTTTCAAAGATCCCATGAATCATTGCGTACCCGTACACCAAATTTTACCAGATCCCTTCGATCACGAGAAGGCGCTCATGATTATGCCATACCTACGACCTTGCAACGACCCGGACTGGAGCACTCTAGGCGACGTAGTTGATTTTGTGACGCAGACGTTAGAGGTGAGTTGGATCAGGATCATGGTTAACAATCATCCTGTCAACCTCACACCGCTCAGGGTCTGACTTTCATGCACCGTCATCGTGTAGCCCATTGGTGAGCGTGCGCGGTTTGGACTCTATCTTCTACATGTTCTCATACCATCGACAGCGATATAGCCATCCCGAACATTATGATGGATGCGAGACCGCTCTATCCAGAGGGTCACCATCCTGTCCGCTTGAACTTTGCCCCCGATGGCCTGCATCGCGTAACCCCTCTCCCTCGTGCAGGCCGTTCAATACGTTACTTCTACATCGACTTCGGACTTGCACTGCAGTTTCAGCCTGGTGTGACGCCTACCGCTCTTGGACGAGTTGGGCGAGACAGAGAAGTCCCAGAGCTATCTAACACGGTTCCATACGATCCCTTCAAGGTTGATATATTCGCTCTTGGGAACCTTTACTCGCAAGAGTTCGAGCGGGTGAGTACTATTCGTGCGATTTGTCGTTATCATGAGTTCCTCACGTCGGTTCAGAAGTACACCAACATGGAATTCCTCGTACCGCTCGTCGAGCTGATGACGCAGAGGGAGCCGACCCGACGCGCTGATGCTGAGCAGCTTCTTCTCAAGTGGGAAGAAATACGACGAGACTTGAACCAGTCCAGCTTCCGCTGGCGCTTAGCGCCTAAGGGCGAACCGGCGATTGAACGAGTACTCAACGATACCGTGGCCGTGGCCTGGCACGGGATCAACCACCTCAAGAGCCTTGTCAGCTAGCGAGGCGCTGCCTTACAGTATGTCATGTCTCCAACATCTCTCCGTCTCTGACTTACACTGACATGCTCGGCAGCTTTACCTTGTATTGCTTGCACTGCCGTCATTGTGTCTCATGTTCCGCCCTCGCTGCATCCACTTGCTGAACTGTATTTGCTATCGGCCTTGTATACCACCCTCTTCGCCTCTAGGATATGTATTTATAATATCCACAAGTGCCTGCGGGCAGCTGTAGAATCGGTGCGCACCTTTCCGACTGAACCTGTTCGGACGTAGCCGCTGATACTGGGACAGATACTACTGGAATATACGTGCAGGTCATCTATCTTCCTTGCGCTTCGTGATCGCCATGCCCTGCTCTTGTGCGACATGCTGTGCCTATGCAAGATCGTACAGGCAAACCAATACCGGCGGGACGTGCACTCGGGTACGTAGTGGCTGTATCTCACGTTCGAGTTCATGAACTCAGCGATATGAACAGTACCGCGCGATTCATGGCCTCGGCGTAGCCACTGTCGGAGGCGTGCCCTCACAGCCGCATCATTGTCATGCGAACCAGCCAGCATCGAGGCGAGGTCGCATAGGTGATTGCTGTGTAGTAATGCACCTGTCGATCGCTGCGTCCAAATGCATATGCATGTTCCACATATCACCGCTTTCGCTTCGCCCATCGCGACGCAGCTCGGGCGACGTCGTTGCGCGACTCATGCGGCATGAAGGACAGGCCAGTACGCTGTCCAGCATGCGATATCAGGATGGCACGCATACTCTCAAGGTTGTGGTAGACGCACGTTACTCGTGAGTCATGTCTTTCACATGCTTCGTCCAGGCTACGGCATAGCTGATCTGAACGCGAACGGTCCAGGCATCGACTTATCTTATGCATCAAGCGAATGCGGTGCCAGTGTGGGGTGCACCATGCACGAGCAGGGCACACGTTGCAGGACTCGTGCCCTCGGCGCCCACTATCATATACCGCCGCCGCGGGAGCTGTACGAAGCCTACGAGTCTTCCTGGATAAGGGTGTCTCTCCTTGGCCTTCCCTTGCTGCGTACATGGGTTAAACCGACCTGCGGCACGATGCGTGAGCGCCTGTGTAGGTTCCCATGGGTCAGTGGAACCCAATTGACTTACGGCTTGTGTGCGTGATGAGGTGTACCATCGTGGGCGTTCCGCCGCAAAGCTCCACAAGCTCAGCGCTTGAGACCCTACGAGCGAAGACTCGTGCAGTGAGTACTTGGGTTGTACCCGACGGATGTACGGAATATGATATAGGGAAGGAAATCTACGACGTCCCGATGCAAGTACCAGACGAAGGTATGAGCTTTGGAAGTCGCTGTATGTGGCCTATCAGACTCGTCGATGCGCGACGTGCGTCGAGTAGGTGATTCGTTCCGCTTGTATTCACTTATAATCTGATACCTATAGACTGATTATGCAGGGAGTCGAAGTTAGGTTCGCTTGCAAGTTCGGCCAAAGGGTAAATATGGGGTAACATAGTCTTCGCGTTGTCGTATAACGCCGGTCGTCGAAGCAACCGCGAGACTTCACCCGCTGACCGATTGAGTCGAGACACGTTCACCGAACCAGCGTTCTTACGCCTAATCTATTCCCTCACGTACTATCCCATGCCAAACCCCCTCTATATCCCAGTGGGCATCTCCGGCACTTCGTCGTAGATCTCTACCCTGCGATTACAGCGCGCATTATAACCGAGAAGCACGAACAAGGTGCATGCATCATGCCTCTGCAGAGCTTCTGTACCACCACGAGGCTCTGAGACGAAGACACGGAACATGCGACGTACAACGTTGCAGGAACCTGTGCGACGGCGAGATTCAGACATATTGGGATTCGTAGCTGAGGCGAGGACAGAGCGACGTCGACTTTCGGCGAGGATGAGGGTTGTCATAATGCGCCACAGTGCAAGGAGGCGTTCAGAATCATGCGCGCCACATCTTGATAACATGAGGTCCGATAGTCATATTCAGTACGGGAAACACAACAACAGGGTCAGCGAGGTTACAACGACAACGTTAACATCACGACAGGTACAAGGACGGCAGCGCTAGCGAGCAGAACACAATAGATAACAGTGGCGGTCACGATGCAAGGCAAAAAAATGATGAGAGGGGACAGCATGCACGATGAGAGAGGGATGCATAGGACGGACAGATCGCAGAGAGGTAGGACGCGAGGGAGAAAATCGCCTGCGGATCCCCGGCAGCTGGGATGAAGATCGCAGCGACCAACTGTACAGGTGGCAACTTCGCCACTGCCGTTGACCAAGGATGTCCAACTCATCCTTGGAGTTCTTTATCTCCGCGGCCGCAGCCCGGAGAGACCAGCGACTCCGGATCAGGTTGCGGAGCCGCAGATGCCACGCCCATGGTAGACAAGGACCGCCTGACAATAGGGCGATAGAGCAGGCTCGCCTTGATACCGGTGCGCTTCGCAAGACGCAGTGGCAATCTACCTCCAGACCCAAGAAGAGCGCGGGTGGGTGCAGGTTTAGGCACGCACTGGGGTGACGCGCCTTGCGTCGCCTCCGAGAGGCTGCGCTCAACGGCTTGACTGGAATTCGAACAGAGTAGCAACAAGATGATGCACAAGAGCACCTTGAGGTCCGCGTCGGATATCGTGTGGCGCTGCTCAGAGTCGCCGGAGAGCAGAGACGAAGTGGGTGCGAGGGAAGGAGTCGGGGAGGAAGAGCCGGCATCTGAGGGTGCTGAGAGACCGATATCTGACTTGGTAAGCGGGGTGGATACGGGCACCCCCACCGACGAGCTGACCGCTGAGAGTGCCGCTGGGCCCTCGGAGGGGTAGCCCTCGCTAGGCGCAAGAGAAGCGCATGTAGACGAATAGGGCAAGAGTAGAATCTCTGCATATTTTCGGAGTAGTTCTACGACACATAAGCATCCTGAAGCAAACTGCGGACGGAGCTGAGACCGACCTTGTGCATATGGAGATAGCGCGCGTTTGCTCGGATAGCCTTGCGCTGCTAAGAGCTTACGTTTGCCAGACTGTATCTTCTGCAACCCGGGCGTCAGTGTGTGTGGGGGATACGAGGAAAGAGAGGAACGTACAGCCAGACTAGCTCTGAGGCTGATCAAATCTTCACTTATGTCCGATATGTTCCCTGATAGACCGGTGTACCAATGCTTGACATCTTGACGCCACGTAGTGATCCCAAAGACTTCTGCGCGTACATCTTCTACAGCACATCTTGCACTATATGGGTAATGTTAGCAAAGTGAGAGACGAGCATCAAGCCCAGACACCGAGGCCACTGACTTCTGGATATGGGTGTCAAAGTAACGTAATTCGCTATCGTCATTGTAGAGTCCTTCTCGTAGCCCAGTGAGGAAGAGAAGTAGTGTTTCCAGCAGTAAATTGGAGAGATCAGGCAAGCGTGCACGCGGAAGACGAGTGGTGAACCAGGCGATGAAGACGGAAGGTAAAGTCATTGTGCCAAGGACAGCGGCAATAGTGCCCCAGACGTTGAAACCTAAGTCAGACATCTGGAGCAAAGGTTCTAGACAAACTTGACGATGGAGATGTGGGGACAACTATGCTTAGGGAGCAGCCGAGTACGATGGTGCAGGTGCGTCTAGAGACGGCGGGGGTGTCACTCGCGAGAGATCATAGCCCTTCGAGCATCGTCTTAAGCCATCCTGGATATTCGGCCGCTGCCGCGCTGTCCTAGGAACGTGGGCAACACATGTATCCAGCTTCACACTCGGTTGATACAAGAAGTATATGCACGATGAAAGGGTGGCGTAAAGGCGAGAGATGGTCAGGATGGCGGATAGCCTCCGAGCATCTCAGATGGATGCGAGCGAAGGCTGAGCGCCGGCGGCATCAGACGCCCGAAGACCCATAGCACTTGAACGTACTTACCTTACTTGGATAAGCACGTTACGTCCACGTTTATGCCGCCAAGTGTGGGCGGCTGAGATCTGCTCTTTCTGTGTTCTCGCTCTCAGCCCATGTCTACAAACCCGGCAGCTAAAAAGCCTCCTAGATATGCTGTGTTATCCGATGCAGCCGTAGAGCGTCACGCGCGCATGACGGCTGAAGGCGTGTATAACCTGGCCCCTTTTGAGGTTTTCTGGCAACAACGTCAACGGTACTTGGAGGAAGCTGGGTACTTACTACGACCAAGGTACAGGCCCAATTGGCGGCCGTCTTGGATAGGGACAAACTTGTCTCCGAGATATTGTGAGGACTCAATATTGCTCATGGTACGCCCATCATGCCTGCACGTCTGCGATCTCCGAGTGACCCTCCGTAAAACAGGATTACCAGGTTATGGACGCTACATGTATCGCGACCAATGAGCTCGTTGCGATCAAGACTTTTGCCAGGGATACAGAGGAGCTACAGATCGCTCAGTTTCTCTCCACTTTCAAGGACCCCATGAATCATTGTGTTCCAGTACACCAGATGTTACCGGATCCCTTTGATCACGAGAAGGCGCTCATGGTAATGCCGTACCTACGCCCTTGCAACAATCCGGACTGGAGCACTCTGGGAGACGTGGTTGACTTTATCACACAGACTTTAGAGGTGAGTCGTAGTGCCACGACGGTCAACAATCGTCCTGTCAACTTCACACCGACCAGGGTCTGACATTCATGCACCGACACCGTGTAGCCCACTGGTAAGTCTGTTCAAAATCTTCCTAGACTCTCAGCTCACCACTTCAACAGCGATATATCCATCCCTAACATCATGATGGACGCGAAAACGCTATATCCAGACGGTCACCATCCAGTTCGCTTGAATTTTGCCCCCGATGGAATGTATCACGTCACTCCTCTTCCTCGTGCGGGACGCTCCATCCGGTACTTCTACATCGATTTCGGCCTTGCGCTTCAATTCCAGCCGGGGGTTACACCAACCGCTCTCGGCCGGGTCGGAAGAGACAGAGAAGTACCGGAACTGTCTAACACTGTTCCGTACGACCCTTTCAAAGTAGACATTTTTGCTCTCGGAAACCTTTATTCCCATGAGTTCGAGAAGGTGAGCGTTCTTCGCGGGCCCCTTCCTTATCATGGATCCCAATATGCGACACTCTACCAGAAATACGACAGCATGGAGTTCCTCATTCCGTTGATCGAAGTCATGACGCGAAGGGATCCGGTTCAACGCGCCGATGCGGAGCAACTCCTCATCAAGTGGGAGGAGATACGACGAGACTTGAACCAGTCGAGCTTCCGTTGGCGCTTAGCGCCGAAGGGCGAACCGGCAATCGAGCGAGTGCTCAACGATACCGTCGCCGTAGCTTGGCATGGGATAAATCAACTCAAGAGCCTTGTCGGCTAAGGACATATCGGGTTAGAGTACGTCACATCATCATGGTCCTCTGCCTCTGGCTCACAATGTCGTCACCAACAGCTCCATCACTCTGTATCGCTTGCGCTGTCGTCATCGCGTCTTCTGCTTCGCTCTCGCTGCATTTACCCGCTGCGCTGCATTGGCTATCGGTGTTGTATACCATCAAGTGCACTTCTAGGATATGTATGTATTATACCATCAGGCACCCACGGGCAACTGTAGAATCGGTGCGCATCATCCTGATCGACCGGCCTCCAACATAGCTGCTGACACAGGGACAGATACTACTGGAATATACGTGCTGGTCATCTCTCTTCCTTGCGCTTCGCAATCGTGATTTCCGACTCTCGTACAACATACGGTACCTATGCAAGATCGTACAGGCAAGCCAATGTCGTGCACCCGAGGCCAGTGTTGGACTGGTACGTACTGTGGCTGCATCACACGTTCGACTTCATGAGCTCAGCAATATGAGCAGCGCCTTCTTACCACGTGGTCCCGACATAGCCACTGTCGGAGACGTGCCCACGCAGCCGCATCATTGCAATGCGAACCAGCCAGCATCGAGGCGAGGTCGCATAGGTGATTGCTGTGTAGTAATGCACCTGTCGATCGCTGCATCCAAATGCATATGCATGTTCCGCATATCTCCGCTTTCGCTTCGCCCACCGCAACGCATCTCGGGCAACGTTCGTTGCACGACTCATGCAGCGTCAAGGAAAAGCCAGTATGCTGTCCAACATGCGATACAAGAGAGACACGCACACCATCCCCTCAAGGCGGTCGTAGATGCACGTTACTCGTGAGTCATGTCTTTCACATGCTTCGTCCAGGCTACGGCATGGTTTATCTGAACGCGAACGGCCCAGACATAGACCTCATCTACATCAAGCGATTGCGATGCCAGCGTGGGGCGCGTCGTGCACAAGCAGGGCACACGTTGCAGGACTCATGCCCTCGGCGCCCACTGGCATCCACCGCCGCCCGCGGGAGCTGTACGAAGCCTCTTTCTGGATAAGGGTGTCTCTCCTTGGCCTTCCCTTGCTGCGTACATGGGTTAAACCGACCTGCGGCACGATGCGTGAGCGCCTGTGTAGGTTCCCAGGGGTCAATGGAACCCAATTGACTTACGGCTTGTGTGCGTGATGGGGTGTACCATCGTGAGCATTTCTCCACAACGCTCCACGAAGCCTAGCGCTCGCTATCCTACGAGCGAAGGCTCGTACAGTCAATGCTTGGTTCATGCGCGGCGGACATGCGGAATATGATAGAGTAGAGAAGGTATGCTACGACGTCCCGCCGCAAGTACCAGACGAAGATATGGACTTTGGAAGTCGCTGTATCTGACCTATCAGACTCGTCGATGCGCGACGTGCGTCAAGTAGGTGGTTCGTTCCGCTTGTATGTGATCATAGCACTGGCATTCTGAACAAGAGCGATGTGCGGAAGGACTAAGGAACACATGGCCTCAGAGCGTCGCCAAGCGCGATTCGAGGGCCTGACGGTAAGAGATAACTTTGACACTGAGCGGATGCTGTACTTGACGTTCTGAGCCCACATATGTGACGATACAACCGTCCGAGTGATGGGCTCGCTGGATGGTGTCAGTGGGAGGTTCGAGACGCCTCTCAGAGTCTCGCTAGCAGCTTCAACTTCAACCAAGTTCATACGGACTATTGATCGGAACCAGCATAGCATAGGAGACAACAAATACATACAAAATCAGCCATGACGATGAGAGGACGCATGAGAGGAGGAATGTGGGATGCATATGGGATGAAGACGAGATTGTGATGTTAACGGAGATGAAGAAACGAGGGGCCACTGGCTCTACCCTGACGCACCCTACACCCTGTCTTCGTTATCGTCTGCGTCTACGCTGCATGGGAAGGGCGAGGTCCCGTCAAGATTCTCCGGTACCGTAGTGTCGAGGGGTCGTCGCACTGGCATCCTAACCCCAACACTGTCCGGATGCTCCGCCGGCATCCGGTAGCCAGCCGCCGCCACATGCACATCCTGGACATGCCGCTTCGACGAGCAGGACTGTGCTTCAAGATATGCAGACGTCGTAGACGCAGACATGGAGAGCTTGCTTCCGAAGCGAGCTAGTAGTTTCTTCCGCGTCGCACGCTGCTCCTTGATCCTATCGAGGTGGCTCTCGGGATAGAACACCACGAACGACATCAAGTCGTTCAGGTCCTTGCTTGATATGACGTAGTGAGCAGCGTCTCCCGCAAGCGGCTCCGCCAAGGACTTTCTAAGGGGAAGAGCGACATTGTCGGAGCTGTCGCAGATCTGCGACGTATGACAGGTCGAGTGGCAGGCATGAGTAGTGCTATCTCTAGCATCACGCTCAGATCGAGGGAGAGTCGAATGGGTTCCTGACGAAGGAGTCCGGGAGTTCAGGAGGATGTGACGCTTGCTGCAGCATGCGGGATGTGCACCGTCATCAGATCCAGAGCGCAGGAATGGGCGTAGCAAGCTGTCTAATATCCGATTCGTTAGAAGATACGTGTACATCGATGCGTAGACTCACTCCTGGTGCTGTCGGGTAGAAACGCTAACTTGTTCAAATATCCAGCAGAGGCAAGTTGTCGCCTCTCGCGAGAACTGTTCTTCTGTGGCAGGGGTGTGGGTTCATGGAGATTCTCAACATGAGAAAACGGTCTTACAGCCAGAGCAGCACGTAGGACATTGAGCTCTTTGCGGAGAAGCTTGATGGAATCGGAAGTACCACGCCACCAAGAATCCCATTGTTCTCGCTAAATATCATCCGCGCGCAGTTGTATACTAAAACACGTCCATTCAACATACCAACATAGAAATTCTGCAAGGTTACTCACGCCCAAAGTTTGACGTGGAAACGATGGAGGCCATTTCCGGGATGGAGAACGCCATCTTTAACAGCAGTGTCAAAGAGTGCGTCGGTTGCCGCAAGAAGCTGGTCCAGTTTTCCCAGTTGAGCATTCGGAAGTTGACTGTTGAGCCAACAGAAACCGAGGGGAACAAAGGCGATGACACCTATGGCCCCCGTGACGGCACCCCAGACATTCCAACCGAGATCAGACATAGAGGATGTTCAAGTTGTCTTGCGGAAGCCGGGGACTTTACTAAGGTGTCTAGTCGTGTGATGGATTATGAGCTCGGGCGAGAAGAGTTTGGGGAGGAGGTGGAGGAGAGCGAATGGCTTTATCCCCCGGCACGCACCATGAAATCGTTGTGTGCGCTGGACACGGAAAGGGCACAGTGGCGTGGGTTGTATTAGGAACGTGGAGGAGGCATGTGTCGATAGCTCCTGCGACGATACATGAGCCAAGAACTATGATACATTGCAGATCCGGCTATCGGATATTCGATATAGGCTGTAGTATCGTTCTGGAGGACCCCACGAGCAAGCGGTGGTTTCTGTACATGGCGGTGACTCCGAGGAAAGTAATGGGCGGCAAACGTACTTTCCCTTTCTGGCAAGACACGCTCGCCCCACGTTGGCGCGCGCCTGCAGCTGCGACTGCATACACAGCCTGGGAATCGGAGTTGATGTATCTAAATCTCTCGCTTCGCTGTACTCGTTAAGAGCATATGTCTGCGCCGGCCCAGAACAAGCCCTTGCCTCGGTATGCCTATCTGAACGAAGAGAGTATCGAGCGTTACACCCGGTCGACCCTGAAAGGAAATTATGGCCTACTTCCATCGGAGGTATGGTGGATGGAGCGCCAACACTACCTGCAAGAAGCTGGCTACATCCTGAGGCCGTAAGCTCACGACGTCCCGACCACGTTCCCATGAGCTCATGACGTATCCGCAGGACTACCAAGTATTAGACGCTAGACGAAGTCGCGACAACGACATAGTTGCTATCAAGACTTTCAGGAAAGACAGCCAGGAGCTCTCCATCATTCAGCATCTCTCATCAATCCGACATCACCAGAACCATACCGTTCCGTTGATTCAGGTGCTCGACGATCCAATCGACCCGGAGCTATCCCTCATGGTCATGCCTTACTTGCGTCCGTGCAATGATCCCGAGTTCACTACAGTTGGTGACGTCGTTGAGTTCATCAACCAAACTCTCGAAGTGAGTAGGCAACCAGGGAGCATCTGTCACCTGATCATTCACTACTTTTGCAGGGTTTAGTGTTCATGCACGAGCAGAGGGTTGCTCACCGGTCCGTGAGCCTCGTATTGTGCTTCATATTTCGTATAATAATCGTATACAGGGACATAGCTGTGGAGAACATCATGATGGATGCCAAAACCCTCTTCCCGGATGGCCACCACCCGGTTCGCTTAGACTACACTCCCGACGCCGTTTACCCGGTGTCTCCTTTACCCAGAGCAGGCCATGACATCAAATACTACTACATCGACTTCGGACTCGCCTGTCGATTCGGGAAGGAGAATCGTCATACGTTGTTGGAGACGTCGGCCGCGATACCGAAGTGCCGGAGTTATCCTCCACAGTTCCTTATGACGCATTCAAGATGGACATCTTTGCACTGGGAAATTTGTACTACACGGAGTTCGCGCAGGTACGTCCGGCCAGGAGCTGACATTGATAACAGGCTTATCTAGCTACGACAGAAGTACAACGACATGCAGTTCTTGAACCCAATCGTCGAACGCATGAAGCAGCGACAGCCAGATCTTCGACCGGCCGCCTCAGATATTCATGCGCAGTGGATCGAAATCCGTGATTCCCTGAACAAAGCATCTTACCGTTGGCGATTGAGCCCTCGAACGGATACAGCCATCGGTCGAATATTGAACGACACCGTCGCAGTCGCCTGGGATCATTTGAAGAAATACGTCATCTAGCGCCGCCAGCACCAAGTCAGTTCTAAGCTGTACTCTACGGCTCCAACTTTTGAGACTGAAGCAGTACATATGGTTGCATTCGATTGGCGATTGTTTTGATTGTGTACTCATTCCGCCGGCTCCACGGAAGTATGCGTTGTTTGGGCTAAGTCGCTATGCGTGTATTGTATTATCTGATATCTAGAGACTGGTTATGCAGGGTATTGAAGCTGAGTTGGCTTGCGAGTTCAGCCAAAAGGTAAATCTGCAGTAAACATAGGGGGTCGATAGTCTTACCGTTGTCATGTAATGATTGTAGAAGCAACCGCGAGACTTTACACGTTCACCGAATCACCGTTCTCATGCCTAATCTGGGACTCCAGCATGCAAAAAATGATGTCTATCTACGTGACGCAGATGAGGAACGGTGGGGTAGTATTCGGTGCGCAGCGAAATGGAATACATAGTGATGGATGGTGGTCCATGTCTGTTGTTGCACATCTGGCGGCAACGTCAATTCCGGAGCCTCCTTCAATAGTCTCATAGAAACATCCGATGCGCACGAAGAGCTATATACCGACGGGAGAATCAGCGCTGCAAATCATTGGTCAAAGGCGGCATGTCGTATACTCAACGTGGTATTACAGCTCGTGCAGCTTCGATCCTCCGAGTCCGTTTTGATCGCCGTCTTGAAAGGTATTTGTTTCGGACCCGGATTCGCTGTCAGTATCCGACCATTCATAGCCATTTTGTTCTGATTGAGAGCCCTCTCGGATTGATGACTGCATTGAAACCCGGGCTTGCCTATGCCATGGCTCGGACTTTGAGCGTCCCATAGGCGGGCGAAGCCGCCGCCACGGTACAGGGTCAACCTCGTCGTCTATGACGTTGCAAGGAGGCGCTAGCAGAGGATCACTGCGAGGCGTCTGACTCATCAATCCTGGTGGATGAAACTCGACACGATATTGCACCGATGACGACGCAGACGAGGGCGCGATGTCGTCCTCCACGGACGTTCTCGAAGCAAGGATACCGGGATGAGAATGGAACTGAAAAGAACTGGTCGCCGCGTTATCCGGAATGGACGCGGATGACTGCCGTCGAAGAACATAGGGTGAAAGATGGTGAGCTGTGGTATCTGCTGTGAGGCTCGGGTGTGATGCACTGCTATCGGATACACTGACCTTGACTGGTATTGCTTTCGGTGAGGTTACCCTCAGAGGGCTCGTCCTCTTGGGCCATTTCTGAGTGCCTCTTTGCACTCTCCTGTGGGGCGTTCAGTGAACTATCGTGATGTATAGGATAAAGGGAAGTAGCCCTTACCGCGATTTCCGCGCGGAACTTGCGCACATCGTCCGATATGCACTGAATTTTGCCAGATAGACCGGCCCACCAGCCTCTAAATTCGTCCTTCCATGTGTAGAGATGGAAGACTTTGTCCCGCATCGTCCTCATTCGCCCGTTCAACCTAAATTGACATGGATTATGAGCGCGATACGGAGCATACAGTGAGAAACGCATCGCACGTACGACCCTGATAGCGTCTGCAACCGTAAGAACGTCGCTTCGTCGTCCGGACTGAAGACTCCATTCTCTACCTCGCTTTTGTGAAGCGACTCAGTTTCACGATACAATGTTTCCACTTTGTGAAACTTGGCGGTGGGCATCCGCCCCAGGAACCACCAGAGAAGAGGAGGAAGCACAGCAATCGTGCCGATAGCACCTGCGATAGCACCCCACAAGTTGTAGCCAAGGTCTGACATCACTAGAGTCGAGCGTTGAGGCAAGAGAGGCGGGCTGAGGCACAGATAGCGGGAGACACGAAGACGCTCTACCTCTACAGCGGTGGGACGAGATAGAGGAGAAGACGAGGGGATCGCTTTACATAGCAGCCCCGTTCACGCATTTTCTCTAAGTCCACGAGGACCTCGGGAAGCGCTTCGGCTGCTGAAGGATGCCCTTCACGACCACAATGTGGACCGAGTATTCCCACTGTCACTGCCGTTAGACAGACGTGCAACACAAAACTTCCTCTTCGGAAGTCAGGTGGACCTTGCAAGGTACCGACAGCACCTCGTTTGGTAACGTACAGGACGTTGAATTGGTGGCACCTGCAAGCTCTATGCACTCGGAACGTAATCTCATTCATTCTTTCCGCGATGTATAATTGAGTGGGTATGCGGTGTGCGGTTGTGGGATTGGAAACGCTCACCTTTCTGTACGCGGGAAAGTTTTGAGCTGCCGAGGACACGGGCTCAACGCACCACGCACTTAGCTGGTCATGATTGGAGGCCAATCAACCATACGAACACCGCGGAGGTTCATGACACTCACCTGTACATGTTCCACTCCGGGAAAACCGCATGCACAAGGATGGTGAAGACGTGAGCACCTTGATTTGAGGACGTCAGCCAAAGCTCTCACGAATGGGATCTAGGTGTATATACGCCGTATATTGTGCAACATATTTAGGGAACGATGGGAGGGCGTGGTGTGTACGACAGGGGCGTACGCAGTGATGTAGATACGACGGGATACGACGGGGACATATAATGAAGTCAAGGTGTGAACATGCATGGAGAAACAATGGCAATATGACGGATCATGGATACCCCTACAAGAGACTTCAAGAAGGGAGAGGATAGAACCGGTGCAAACGTATATAATGACAACACCTATTCGGTTATTCGACATAGCAAGGGAAGAGGGACGATTAAGCCATGGATGTGGAGGACTAGGGAGCGAGATGACGAGCAGTAGATGTTGGCCGATGGAACAATGAACGCTTCCGATACATGGTAAACAGAGCAATGGATTGACAATTACGAGTCCTGGAGGAGGATAGAGTGTCGGTTTGAGATGACCATATTGACGAGAGGACGCGGCGAGCGCGATGGGGAAAGGACAGGGCGACATGCAGAGCGTCCGTGAGCAACTAGATGGCAGCGTAATCTACGAGGACGAGCAGCGTGAAAGACCGGCGTCGGCAAAAGCCGAAACACTACAAGATGATACAGTAAATTCATCGACAGTCCGTCTGCCGTGCGCACAGCGGTTCAACGGGCAGTGAAAGCAGGGCAGTGGAAGAGCAAGACCAGAGACGATGGGGTGAACGGCGCAGCCGGAAGACCGATGGAGAAAAGGTGCGAGTTGGCGTAGAGGCGGAACCCTTCCGGGGGTATATGTTCAACGTATGAGTCGGCCGTAGTCGAGCCTACTCTCACGTCGCGCCTCGTGATTTTCTTTCTTGGGGAAGGCGTTCCAGAAGCGGAGGGTTTCGTCTCCCGCGCCAGTAACGATTGTCTCCCCGTCAGGGCTCATCGCGAGGTAGAGCACTCGGTGTGTGTGGCCTGTCAAGGAGGCGACCATGTCTAGCGAGGGATACTTCCAGATGCATATCTGATTTTGTGCCGTGGTCGAAGAGAACCCGTGCGTCGACACGATCTCATGGGAAGTGAGAGACCAAGTGAGGTTACACACCTATACGAGCAAATTAGCAAAGCCAATCAGCGCTAATGAAGTGCCTCGGCGTACCTGACTCCCGGTGTCCAGCTCGCTGAGCATTGTGCCATTCTGCACGTTCCAAAAGCGTATGTGTTTGTCTGCGGTACCGCCGCCGGTAGCCAAGATGCCCGACACATGGGGGTCCCATGCGAGCGCTTTCACTGCTGCGGTATGCTCGTGGAACTTCCAAAGTGGCGTGTCGCCATCTTCCGTGGCACTAGAGCTCCCAGGCACATTGCCAGTGCGTCCAGGAGTCGCTAGTCCGCCTTGTCGCTTCGAGCCTCGAAGGTCCCATATGCACACCTTGTTATCGTTGCCGCCGCTCGCTAGCGACGCTGCCTGGGGCCCGCCATCGCCGCTCCATCGCAGCCCGCAGACCTCTTGTCTATGTCCCTGAGACTTCTTGAAAGGCCGGGTGCCTGGCTCGCGCACATCCCGATGGTGAATCATCCGGTCACGCGAACCGGACGAAAGGACATGTGAGTTCCAAGACAGTGCACCTATTCGTTGGGTATGTGCGCGTTCGTACGTTCTGGTCAGTTGAAGGGTGCTGGCGTCGTAGATGTGTAGGCGGCCCGAGAGTGTGCCCACTGCCAATGATGTGCCCTGTAAGGTGTTGTTTCAGTAAATATGCAACATCTCCGGGACGCCATGAGAGATTTGGGTGATCAATAGGCGCGGTGATTTCCGCTGCAAGGTACGTTCCTCGACTAATCGATCGAAATATAACAACGAGCAACAGGCGCCTATGGTGGCTAAGCAGTGAACCTGCTCTCATTGTTTGTGCGCGCTTCAATTGGTTCGATGGCCAAATGTCAACCCCGGATTCTCTGTACCAGTCTATGTAACATGCTGCCACGCTTGGATATTGGTGTTGGGCACTTTTGCGAGTGAATTGTCGGGTCCTTGAGCCTTGACGGGCTTACCTCCAGCATGTTACGGTCGGACGGCCCATGGATTGACAGTTGGCAATCGCTCCATTGCACTCGAAGCCATAACGACAAACCGACGACCACCAAACGCTCTCATGTATGTCAACGGGTAGAGCCTACCTTTTGTACCCACGACACTGAGCTTATCGTGTCCTGTACATTGCCGAGGTCACATAGCTTTGAGACCTGGGCTGTATGAGCAGTCCAGAGGTATACGCAAGCCCCAAGACCGACACCGAGAACGTTAGTGCTTGACCAGTCGACGAGGTTGAGGTAGAAATCGTCGGCGAGTTCTGGCGCGTCTAGCACACGATAGGGTGTCTTGCAAACGCTACGCAATTGTCGTCTTGGGCTCTCCAGTAGATGGCGGCTTTCTGCCCGCACAGGGCTCAACGAGTAGGCTTCGTCCGTAGGCATATCTAGACGCCGAGAGGGGGTGGCAGGGTTGGAGCGCGAAGGAGAGTTGAAAGCAAACAAACGGCGACGCGTGGGTGTGGTTGGGAGTGTGGAGGTTGAAGCCGCAGGCTGACGCACAGGTGATCCGGGGCGCTGTGGCGACGAGGGCGTAACCTCCGTGTGCAGTATAGAATTGAATATCGCGTTTGCCTGCTCCTTCAGCGCGTCCGACTCGGTTGGAATCATGCGGTTCTTCGATGGCGTGGATGGCGTGCCGCCGTCCATGAGGTGGTAAGATGTGCGCATGTCGCCTGCGTCGCGGTTGGGCACGAACCGATCCCCATAATCTCTGTGCACGCCGCGCTCTGGAGATTCTGGTGTCGCGCCTTCGCTTGTCGATGGACGCGAATCTAGGGAAGGCGTGGAACCAGGCGCGACACCGAACGCGGGGGTGAAACGCGTCCTGTTCTTCCGCGGACTGTCCTCGTCGGTGCCTCGGAGGCGTTTGCCAAATGGCGAATTCTTCAGGCCAGACATGGCGGTTGTGGACGGACTGTCGGATAGAAAGATAGGGAAAGCGTCGAGCAGATAGAAAGTATCAGTCGAAAGCTAGCATGAGCGTGGTGGTGGTCGAGATGCAAGTTAAAGGAGTGGCTAAGGTGCTGACCGCGTCGCGTTTGACGCGCCGACCCCGCGTTTTGTACTCCGCAAGCACAGCCGCCCGCCGGCAATTGGGTAGACGGCGTCGGAGTTACAATACCCACCTTGTTCCGCAACACCCACCGCCCGCCACCGGATGGACCGACTATGAACGTACGTCCGGTTGCCATCCAGCCTCAATTATGTTCGCTAACGCATCGGCCATGTAGAACCTGCTCAGGACTCTCACCGCGAGCCAGGTCAAGTCCTCGTTACCGGAATCTGAGCTCAAGCTACTTCTAAGCGCCGTAAAGGAGACCCGGGTGAGTGTTTAACACGGTATGACCCCGGACGTGCACTGACACTTTCACAGCGAGCAACCAGCGATGCGGGGAAGCTGGCGGATGCGTTCTATGACTCCTTGGAGGGTCTCCTCGTTGACCTCCGGATGGTCACAATGGTGCGACCTCAGCCACCGCGCCGACTCACGTGCACTGACTCGCGCGCGTAGGATAACCGCGATGCAGAGGCGTTCTTGAAGCCGGTTTCGAAGACGGAGGTGCCAGATTATTATGACAGTACGTCTGCTGCGCATAGCATGCTTGATGCGTGAGCTCATCCTCGTAGTCATCTCCAACCCCATGGACCTCCAAACGATGCTCAGGAAGGTCAAACAGCGGCAGTATAAATCCAAGAAGGAATTCAAAGATGATCTCGATCTTATATGGTCTAACTGCTTCACGTACAACGCGACGGAGGTAAGTGGCATTTCTAAGGACGACACCTCCGTGAACCCTCCAGCCATGCCTTACGGTGCGGCCCCGAGGCACCACCGTCGGACATCACAACGCCCTATTCGTAGGCATGGCGTGGACCCGGACGGAACGCGTTCGTCCTTAGAAGGGACAGTGTCGGTGACGACGGTGCGTCATAAATTGTCGGCACTCCCTGGTTCGCCGGAGATTATTGTCGACCTGTTTGGAATCTGTTGTGACCATCGTATTCCTGCCCCCCTTGGATCGTGTATCACGTTTCGGCCGTTTTGACTCACAACTGCCTAGGATCACCCACTCCGCCAATGCGCGAGCCGGCTGAAGGTCAAGGCGGAGAGATTGCTACAGAACATAACGGATCTCAAGGAACGCGCTGATCCAATCATCCCTGGCGAGGTTCCCGTACGAGGGATTACCCCTCGGCCGAATGGCATATCTATCAACGGGCATAGTCGCCTACCCTCTGGCTTGTCTTTCCGTTCCCCCAGTCCGACGAAACATTCCGCACCTCAACCTGGACAGACGCGGAAGATACAACGAGATACAACGTTCCCTGAGTCCCCCGCGATCGTCCGTTCTCAGGCAGGCATGTCGGCCTTTTTGCAGCTGGACAAAGATGTGGACGCATACCTCTCTCGACAACTATTAGAACCAGGAGCCTTGGATTCCTCGGTATCTGATCTCAAACGACGACTCCTCCAATATGCGGTGATCGTCGATGACGATGTGGATGCGGTTGCTCCTACAGGAGCGTCTCTCAGCACTATTGATGGAGACATCGGTGCGAAGCGGAAGCTGTACGTTTGTACCTGCAGGATGATGAACAAAGAAGTGCTAACGTCAAGACAGGAACGGCTTTCTTGATGAGCGTCCGCGTAAACGTGCGAGGACTCAGAGTCCGGTCGATAAGGACGTCGTTGAACTCTGGTGGGATGCCATGCGCTCGGAAGAGATGATTGGCAATGGTCTCCCCGGTTTCGTTCATGCTTGCTCGGATATACCCCCGCCTGCCCCTTCTACTTCTCACGCTGAGCCGCCACGGTCTTCTCGTCGTCGTAAGAAGAAGCAGAAGAGCTCCCCGAATACCTTGCTCTACCACATGAACAACAATATCCGGACCCTCCGCAGAGTGCGTACGACACACGCCAAGTACTCGTCGCTCATACAGAGCGCGGAGGACAGTGGCGGATTCGCACCGCCGCCGGTCCAGGACATTCAGGATGAGCTGGACGACGTTCTGGACGAGCGGCCATGGAAACCACCGGGAGCCGGTCTCGAACTAGGCGCTGAAAATGCGGATGACTGCTTACATTGGATGGGGACGAAGGTTCTTGAACATGCTGGATTCCAAGGTATGGTGTTTCCCTCGTGACGGGGAGCAACTAACTGAGCCGCACCCATAGGAACGTCGAAGATGGCCTTGGATGTCCTCGCCAGTGTAACTGCAGAGTACCTCTTCAACGTTGGCAGGACCATTCGATTCTTGTGCGACAAGTACGGCAACAAGATGACAGCTGAAGTCAGTTCGATTTCGATATTGATACCCACATCGACTCACTCCCTGACTACAGGAAATAATCTTGCACACACTCTTCGAGAGCGGTATCACCCGCATCAACGATCTTGAACGTTACGTTAAAGACGACGTTGTGCGATATGGTGGCCGACTCGCAGAACTCGAGAAGAAGCTGGCGAATGCTTACAGAGAAGCGGTACGACACCTTACTGCTGATTGCTTTCAATTGGAACTAATTGTTGTGTAGACCGCCGAGGAGGCTTGGGACGATGACGCCCTCTTCCGTATGGAAGGGGAAGAAGAGGATGGAGAGTTTGTTATGTACGTGCTTGTCTATTGTGGTTGGGGCTCTTCCTGACATACGCACAGGGGCCACTTCGCGGAGTCATTCGGCGAAGATTTTCTCGGACTCAAAGAGCTTGGCATTGCCGACGAATTTGGCCTCGCGAGCCTTTCGATACCCAAGCGGTTGCTCAAGGGCAAAGGCAAGGGTCTTCTCAAGGAGGGTCCCTCTGCGTACGTAGTCCTTGTTCTTCTCATCCTATTCAGGCGCTCATGTGTGATTCGTCACAGTGCAAAGCCTACGGAGCCTCCTCCGCCCTTTCCGCCTCCGCCTCCCTTTATACCCCTGGATTCCACCATGGTCGACAACCAGATTGGTCTCCTCAAACCATATTACCAGTCCCGCATATCCGAATTGTCTACCAGTCACATACCACCCCCCGCACCACAGCCGCCAGAACTGGGAATGCCTCCAGCGCCTCTCGCAGGTGTTTTCCCCGTATCTGCACCCTCACTTGGGCCTCCTGTCGGCACAGCGCCTCCCATGCCAGCGGCAGAAGCACCCGTCGTTGTATTGCCAGACGATGCTCCAAGCCCGTCTCATGCCAAAATCGGACCTTTGGGTACGGTCAGCAAAGCGGCTCCTGCTGCAAGTACAGCCAAGAAGAAGAGCAAGGCGAAACCACCTGCGCCCGGCCCTGGGCCCGCACCTCCGCCGCCCCCTGCCAGCGGGCCGCAAGGGTCTGCGGACCTGGGAGATGCCACACCCGACTTTCCTGCTGCCCCTCCGCTTATGACGTCCACGAGTAGTGGCGGGGACTTCGGGAAGAAAGGCAAGAGTGGGTCGACCTCTCCGAGTAAGAAGAAGGCGAAGGTGCAGGACTCGTTCCCACCCGTGGTCATGGCAAGCGCGTAGAGCGCGTCAGGGATTGCGCGACGACGCGTACGACTGGCATTTAATTGTATTATCCTTGGGACATACATATTTGTGGATTACTTGTAGCTGTATCATTATAGTTTCAGTGCTGACATTGCTATGATGACGTCTCAATTACACGATATCATGAATGACTTTGTTCTTCGACTTTGCGAGTGGCGATGCGCGCCTACGGAGGGGACTCTCAGCCACACGCGCGCTGCGCGTACGCGTTATTTACGTATATTTGCTGTTCGTACCACGTCCACGGCAGCCACCACGCTGCGAAACTGCCTTTCTCTTTACGACTTTCGTGCCTGCTGCTTGAAGTCTTGCACCTTCACTGCACTGGGATCAGGATACTACACGGAGGATACTTCGCGGAATATGCTATTCCCTTCGAAACATGACACGAACGTTAAAACGCAGCAGGACCTCATTGTCTTCTGTTACGCGCAGGAACGCGTCTTGATTCCGTTGCCCAAGACATATGAGGTATGGTGAATCGCATATGGGATATGCGCTCTCTAACGACGTACGACAGGATGCCCAAATCCGCGCTAAAGACGTTTTCGGCATCGCAGACGATGTCCAATTCGAGACTACAGACCTCTACGGCTCGGACGGCATGCGCGTCCGCATTCACAGCACGGCATGGGAAGGCGTCAGCCCAGTCTTGCATACCGTACTAGTGAAAGCCCGAGAGGCTACAGGCGAACCAAAGCCACCCAGTCGCTCTGCGGAGATTCCTTCGAACCTTCCACCCCGTATCTCGGCACAAAAGAAGGTTGCTGCGAGCCCTAGCGCTGCCGCCCCTGTCCGGATCCAGGGCATGGTTGGGAACCCTTCTTCAGGAGAGCGACAATCTGCCAGCGCGTCGAAGACGCCGCTCAAGCTGCCTGGGAGTCGTACACCCTTGTCGACAATCAGCTCCGGCAGCGCTACCAGCAAAGCACCGTCACAGGCGTCCAGCTCGAGGACGGTGCAAAGGGGAAAGGCGCCCGCACCAGCACCGGCACCAGCGCCTGTCAAGCCCGCCGAACCGAGTGAAGAGGAGGAAGAAGAGGAGGTCCGGATCGTTTCTCCGACAAAGAAGCGCACTGCTCGGCCACGGATCTTGTCTGACTTTGGAGACGAAGAACGGGAGGAAGATACCACTGAAGACGCAGATGCGGCCCCACCGTACGATGCCCACTTCAGCGAGGAATACGATGAGCTCGATGAGACGGAGTATGTCAGCGCCGCGCCACCCGCGCCTAAAACCTCCGCATCGGCGCAGAGCCGTAGCCCCGCGAAGTTCAAACCCGGGCCGTCTTCGTCGCGCGGGAATGCGTCGCTCGTGCAACTAGATGCTATGCCTTCTGAACGCGAACAGTCGCCGAAGATTAAGACAGAGAAGATACCAGTCAAGCCTACTAAACAATCTGCTCCATCTCAATTTGAAGGTACTTCTCTTCTGTGTACATACTTGCGAACTATTGAAAATGACAGCCTTCTTCATTGCAGAAGTGCCTTCTAGCCAGTCTCAAGGCAGGCCGGACGAGAGCTTCCTTATCATGATAGAGTATGACAAGGACCCCGAGGGGCGTTCGTTGTTCAAGACACGTGGGCGGCATACGGTTAGCAAGGTGTTGATGCAAGCCTGCCGCACGTTTGGCATCGAGCAGCAGTACGATAAGTGCGTCTATAACTGGGGTGAGGAGTATCAGGATGACACTGATGAGATCACCGGCTTCCTTTCAGCGCTCGACTGGTTCTTCTGGTCGAAGACGAAGATGAGGTCTACCGGTCTGTTTGCAACAGGTCGGACACGATGGCGCAGGCAGGGGCTGAGCCGAACGCACGGTTTGTCGTCGAGATTGCAGACCAGGGTGACTGTGAGTATACTGTCTACCCTGTGGTCAGTCGATCGTGCTGAGGTTTGGTTCCCCATAGATTGATTCCGTGCCTCAGGCTGTGGTGATTCGCCGAATGGGCTGCGAGTATTCAGTATTTCAGTGACTGTGTAGGGTTATCTTATTGCGCTACTATACATTCTTGATTTTTCTCGAGTCGTTCAATTCCCAGATATTGGTCTTCAATCAGACCCACCGCGCATGCCCCGTTCCACTGTCCCCAAGTACGGCCCTATGAGCGACTCCGAGCAAACACCACATGCTTTGATTCTCCGTGAAGCGCTCTTGAAACAAAGTGTTATTGGAACCGCTCTGGGACATGTGTCTTCGGCGAAGCAGCCTGTGTGGGACAAGGTTCCCTCGTCGTTCCGGACCTCGCGGAGGCAAGGAGCTGGGCGGCCAGTTATATCGTGCCTTCTGGGGATTTATATTCTCGCTTCTCTCGACGTCAGAACGTACATTGGAAGGAGCAGACGACGATGCAGACATGTCGACAAAGGGCCTTTTGATGCTCGAAGGCTGCGCTGCAGGGCCTCCTCTGCGGGATTGGCCCTGTCGCTGGTGAGCTCGCGCGCTCCGTCCGCCGAACCTTACTCATTACCAATTGACCGGGACTACGAAAGTTGGGGTGGACCCCCGAGCTTCTGCCTGGACGAATCGCGATAAGAAACATCATGCAGTGCAAACGCAGCTCCAGGGACGGCGGCGACAGCTGTTGTGGGAGCCCTCGCTGCTAGAGCGCGGCAACATGAACGCAGCGGTACTGCGATGGTGAATTGTCGGCTGACAATCCCCTCGCGCAGACAAAGGTGGAGGATAGCATGCACCCTGAGCGACAAGATTGACGGCTGATCAGCTGCGCCAAAACAGCAAACCGTGGCCAGCTCGGCCAGCGTGACGACCGTGTGCATGTAATGGCACTGATACGTAGCATGGAGCTGGACGCAACTCAGGGCCCCAACTTGTGATACATATTCCCGACAATGTGACATTGGGTCTTGTAACCCTCAGCTACACTCCGAGTCTTCACAATTTGGGAATGGGAGATATCCTTTTTTGCCAGTGGTTGTGAGCGAGCCGCCTGTCTCCCGCGCGGTGCACCAGGACTAGCCCATCACTAAAAGTTCGATGTTATTGCACTTTGGCGGGGGGATGGCGTATGGTGTAACGGCCTCGTTACACGTGACCTACCATATCCAGTTCTACGTACTTAGCCCCTACGATACGCACTCGTTCTCGGAGACGAACCAACGCCATCTCGCGCCGTCCCTCGCGCGGTACCGGCGTCAGTGCTTGGGCTTCGCCCTCGCTCTCGCACCTCATACTCTCTGAATACACCTTCGTTCTTGCGTCCCTCGCTCGCGCTCGAGTGCCGACCCGTTACATATAGCACTGCGGTGCCGCAGTCAGAAGAGCTTTAAATCTGTCCTCTCACTGGCTCCTCGGCTTCTCATCAGGCTACCGGTCCATCATTCCGCTCGCACGGCGGATTGACGGGTTACAGCTTTCGCTGTTCGCAGAAGTCCTCAAGTAACAATCGAAGTGATATCATTGGTCGACTAAAGCCCCTGGAGCCGGGCTAATCCGGTGATTGCATTTCCATACTGTCGCCAACTCTTCACTCTTACGTGCTTGTACAACGATACCACGGACGGTCGGCGCATGTTAGATATAGGTGATCAGGGACTGCAAGCTTCTCTATCGGTACATATCCTATAGAAGGAAAGCCTCTTCACTTTCTGCTGAATCGACACCTTTTCCGAGGATACCCCACGCAGCTCTGAAATCTCTCACGAGATAGCAGACAATGGTCATCGTGAATACTAGAGCACGATACTGGCTCCATGGTTGGCCAACCTGTAGTACGCCGGCATCGCGTACGCACAGCTCAACCACACCTGCAATACGACAATCAGCGACTTGTCCAACGAGCTGTGATGGACTTCATACGCACGTTATACCACACGTAGGCCTCCTGGAACTCCTTCACTGACCGCGCAGAGAGGTAGCGTGAGCCCGCATAGAGCGCAAGAGCGATGAAGCTGACGCTCGTCACCGTGTCGACCGTCCACATCCGGCACAGGCCGGCCGACCAGAGAAGCATCGGAACGAAGAGCATGTACTTTGCCATCGCTCCGAACACGATCGGAATCGTGCGCCGGCCAATGGCCCGGTCGCCTGCCTCGTCCTTGAAGTCCTGCCCGTGCGTCGTCGTGGCGAAGATGCACGAGCTAAAGATGATGGAGAGCACCGCAACTCGGTCTGGCCGCTCGTGGTTCGCGCCTGCGCCGTAGGGTCGGTCAGCGCCTCGTATGGCAGAACGCTAGATACCTGGCGTCCATTACGACAAAAATACGTACCAGTAATCAAAACGGCCCCGAACCCGAGAGCGGCGAAGCCAAGGCCGTTGGTAAGGTTCTTCAGGTACCAATAGCGGTGGCCCTCGAGCTCGTTGTGCATGATGGTGAATATCGAGAATAGCAGGCTCGCATACATCGTCTGCTTGCTGTAGATCATCGAGTAGAGCGCGACCCCGGGGATGAGCAGCCAACGGAGAGCGACGGCCTGCGCATGTGAGATACGCTTCGCTGGGATCGGACGCCATGGTTTGATGAGGGCGTCCTCGCTGCCGTCGATCGTTTGGTTGGAGACGCAAAACTGGAGAAGGTTGAGGAAGACCCAGAGGACGACGTGGGGAGCACTGCAGATGTCGTGGATCGGCGCGGACGCTGCACCGAGGAGTGTCTGTAGATTGTGGTGAGCACAATCGGGAACGATAGACGCGAAATGTACTCACAATGGGGATTACGGTAGTCTTGATGTCTGCCTTGTTGAATAAAAAGAGGGTGTACATGAAGTAGAAGAGGCCATGGACGACGCTTGCTGTGCCTCTTCCAAGAGTCTTTGCGATTGTCGAGGTCATACTGTCGGGTACGTGCGGATAGGAGAGCACGGCCATGGTCCTCGTTGCTTTCGGCTCTAATATCCAGGCCCGAGCGGCTGAGTAGGCGGGAACATCTCCACATCCTGTAGCTCTCTCGCAGCCGTGCGATGTAGCCATCATTGTGCGCGAACCATAGACTCCTCTCGATCGCACGTTGGTCAGGCCTGCGATGAATACTGCCGTATTGTATTGGAACTCAACTTGAGCGCACTGCGGGGCGCGCACGACTCATCGGTATCACACCCACACTACAACGCCTTAGCGACGCAGACAACCATGGACAGTTCTGCTGTCGGCATGGCCTGTTAGCATCACGAACTTCTACGCCACATCCGATAAATTTCACCCCTCGGACGAGAAAAGTGGCGACAGCTGAGTGTGAATCTAGATCGGCATGTTTCCGATGTAGTTCTGTTACCGTTCATTGGTGCAAAATCTAGTGTGAGCTCATAGATAATTGAGACATAGTGACTCGCTCACTGTAGCCTCCGACAGCTGGGCCTCCGAGTCGCTCGTATCAAGTACCGACCGAGCCGGATGGGATGCAGATGGCTACCGGAGAAGCCGAGAATCTGAGTGAACTCATCGGTGCGTATCTATGCAGCGCGCATAGACAGCAGCACCGCATAGTTATGCTGCCAGCCATGCGGCACCTCTCTAGTCGAGGGCACAGCGGGGACAGTGGAGTCTGCCAACAATGGCGAGATACTACTGAACTTGCCCGAGTCTCCCATCATAGACAGCGATCATTCGATATCGCGATGAGGTCTCAGGACACACCCAAGTACCACTTTCGCAGCAGTTGCCTGAACATGACACGTTACTGGCCATCCATGCTGACAACATCATTGCCAATGTCAGCGGGCCGGGAAATTTGCCTTGGAATGCAGGATTCAACATGTTGGATACAACGTGACACGGTTACAGCTGTTCTCGAAATCAATGCGTAGGCGCCTTGTTCGCGCGCGCCGCGCAAAACGCACAAAACGCACAGAACCTTAGGATGTTGGAGAATTTGGGCTGCCAGAGCCTACTACAGGCGAATTTCTTGTTCTCTGAACGCCTAGGAGAGCCTGAGATCACTTCTTAGGCTCATATCTTGGGGTATAAGATGTATTTGGGAGGCTGGCGAGCCTTCACATTGAATGGCCTGGCAGCTACTATAAGATGGCCTTAGGCCTGCAGCTGGTAAGACTTAAGCTTAAGTACCTGTCTAAAAGAACAGCTGGTCGACTACGTGTGCAAGCCACGGGATTAATAATGGTACAGCGAATGTCTTGCTTGGATGGAGGATCACTACGCGTACGTATCCACTCCTTGCTTGTAGCTTTGTTCGAATGTACTTCCGCTCACTGGCAAGGCACAATTAGAGGTTGCATCTGGTATCATTCTCCAGCCCTCAGCGAGCACATCGTGTACAGCCAGGCCCGCTGTCGCCCACTGTCACCAGCTGCCACCTTACGTGGCGGCGTCGCAGCACCTCCACGACGCGCCCAGAGAGGCCCAGAGAGCCTTGTTTCGCGGACCATGTAAGCCAGAGCTACTAGGACACCACTCGTCATGGGTAACCGCGATCACACAGCTCAAGTTGCGGCTAGACAGCGAAAAGAACGGAAGATTCCCCTCGTGAAGCATGTATAGCTTAGCTGCTGAGGATACATCACACTTCTGCCCCGACCATAAAACCGCGCACCCTCTTCTTGACGCTGTACACCCTACTATGACTCCCGGATTCATAGTCGAAGCAAGCCGAAACCTCGATACGCCATTGAGAATTCTCTTACAGGAGATTCGCGTCCAGGTTGCCAGCAAGAGCGAGTATTCATTACGAGTCATTCGGGCGATTCTGAATGATGACCAAGATAGTAGACTGTTCCTAGAGTGATTCTGGATGCTGAGAAAGCAAAAAATGGCTCGTGGTACGCTCTGGCAGCCCAAATTCTCCAACGTCCTAAGGTTCTGTGCGTTTTGTGCGTTTTGCGCGGCGCGCGCGAACAAGGCGCCTACGCATTGATTTCGAGAACAGCTGTAACGCCAACGACTGTCACAGCCGCCACAAATCCGCCACAGCGGACAACGGGCGCTTTGTCTTGCGCCACGACCACGACCACTGCGCCGCCTGCAGTCGAGACTCCACAGTGCTTGTGGATGTCGCGCGCCCGCTTGTTTTCTACCCCGCCAGCTACGCCGCATTGACAGAAACGTTCTCATAATACGTAAACAACCCTCGAGATAGAATGCGATCAGGAACCCAGGAGGTAAGCCGGTGCAGCTTCAGCGTTATTTGAGCGTTCAACTTCGAGTCGTGGATCGCTGGTACGACATTCATCCAGCGCGGCGGAGCACGCAGTCCCCGTAAGCTCGGGGAAAGCTTCAGCCAGGTACGTTAAGCCTATTATCCAATGCGTCAGAGCTGGTAGTTTGCATCGGACGTCGTGAGCTTCTGATACGCTCCGGAGCTCCCGACGCTCGATACGGCGAGAGCACAACCGTCGCCTCAACTCGGGGGATACTTTCCCCGGTTGAATTCAGCGCCGCTGACTTTTCAGTCACTCAATAACAAGCGAGACTGTCAAAGACCTCTGTACTCTCACTGGGCCTCGCATTCAGGCTGGGAACAGCCGCGCCAGGCAGCGTAGGCAATGGTAGATACAAGGACATAAATGCGGTTGCTGCGTCTGTCCCAGCGCTTCTGCTCCCATCTGTCAATCAACAAACCAGGGGACTGGACCGTGTGCCGTACACACTGGGATCCAGTCCGACTGTCGAATACTGACAAGAGTCACTCGTCAGTTCAATCCGGGCTCCGGGGCAGCCTACGCGCTGTTTTATCAAGCCTTTCTCGTGCCTCACCCTAGTGATGCCACTGTCGCGCGCCAGTGAGCTTGTTGCGACACGGCTGTAATAACACCGCAAGGCCTAGCGACTGCTCAGGTTCCATTCAAGGCATGTATATTGGCATCACAGTGGGTTTTTGTGGATCATTGCGGCTACGTTATCGCAGTATGGTGCAGTCCCCGCGGGTGCAATGTGTTGATGGCGTATGCGCCCCGAAGCCCTCTCTGTTTCCCTCATAATTTCATTATGTGATTGAGATGACGTGCAAATCGGGCAGGGTCTTCTGAGAAAGGGAGAAAGGAAGGCTCTTTTCTCATTGCTGCTTCTGAGAAGAGATGCCCCAGGAATCACCGTTCCCTGCGGAAAACATTCGAAGAAGTTGTGTGGCGTCATCGGACTGTCCTGTGGGGACCAGCGCGGCACAAAGACGATGGAATTGGTAGTCCCATTCGTATACGGGCGCAACATGTCGCAATATGGCGAGAGCCAGTGCCGGCACTCCTCCGCGACCATCGCGCCTCTTCGTCTCCGCTCATCATTGCGTAGTAAAAACGAGTCAAGAACGCCAGAGGATGCAGAACTGAGGACACCCCGCCTTACGTTTCCTCATGCGCTTCGGTCTCACCGATCTGGTAAAGGCCGTCTACAACTCTTGTGGGGTATTGACGCTATCGTTCCATCCCGCGCCGTCGCGCACGATCAGGCCTTATTAAAGGTTGAGGATGCAAACAGAAAGAAGACAGGCCCGCCATCTGCATCGACATGTCTTCTGCCAACATTTCCACTATGACTCAGGGCGCGGCAGAGGCACTCCGTGCCTTTCACGCATACCTGCACGACGCTTCCGTCCAGCACGTCGGGGCTGTCGCACCGCTGGTGAAGTTCGAGTCAACGACATTTGCCATCTGTGCATGCGTTGTCGCTCTCCTTGCCATGCGGTTCCTCTTCGGTCGGAAGGCGAGTGCGATGCGCCTCCCCCCCGGTCCCAAGGGACTTCCGATCGTCGGCAATCTCTTCGACATGCCGCGCAAGACCTACTGGAAGACGTTCACCGACTGGAGCGAGCAATACGGTGACCACCAATCCCTGGTTCTTCTCCATCTTCAACCTTGCTGACCCGTTGTTTTTGCCAGGCGACGTCGTGCACCTCAGAATCCTGGGTCGGTCCGTCATTCTGCTCAACTCGGCGGAGTCGACGACCGACTTGCTCGAGAACCGGACCACCATCTACTCTGACCGCCCCAAGTTCCCCATCATGGACATGTGAGTTTCTCTTCACACCTCCGCCCGCTGTCCTCGCTGACAGGTTCCACTTAAGGGTCGGGCACCACTGGAACTTCGGCTTCATGCAGTACGGGAAGCAGTGGCGCGAGCTCCGCCGCTTGTTCAGCACCCAGTACTCGTCCGTCAAGGGTCTTCAGATGTTCTACGACTCGCACCGCGACTCCATGAGTAGACTGCTCTTGGACGTCCTCAAGAACCCTGACGCCTTCGTTGACCACCTTCGTCTGTACGTTCTTCGCCCGGCTTTCTCTGTCGTCCTAAACCCTGCATGTGCTGAATGATATTTCCCTTGATACGCAGCCGTGCTGGAAGGCTCATCATCGATGTCACCTACGGGATCATGATCGAGTCCGTCGACGACCCTCTCTTGAAGGTTGCGGGCGATATGATGGACGTCACTTCCATCGGTCTCAGCCCGCCAATGTGGCTCGCCAACCCCGCTGCACTCAGTACGTCTCCGTCCGAGTCATTCAACCTACTCAAGAGGCTCTAACGCTCTTGATAACAGTGGAATTTATCCCGAAATGGCTTGGAGGCTCTGCGCTGTCGCTCAAGATTCAGCGCTGGCGCGCGGATCTCGAGCAGTTCCGCACTGGGGCCTTCGCAATGTGCAAGGAGAGACTCGTGAGTCTGATTCAGTCCATCTTGATAAATGGGGCAAATCCTCAGCGCTGTATCTATTTCAGAACAAAGGCGGCTCGCGACCTTCGTACACCGCGAGCCTCCTGCAGGAGATGTCGCCTTCCGATGGGTCTCACGAGGAAGGCATGATCCGCGACACGGCCGCACTGGCGTATGGAGGTATGTAGTCCCCTTATATCTCGCATTGTTCTAAGTGAGAATCTGACGCTACGTTTTTTCATTAGCCGCCTTTGAGACCGTACGTCTTCTCACTCCAGAAAACTCACAAATCACCCGCTGACACTTCGCCTACAGTCAGCCGCCAGCGCGGAGATCCTTATCCTTACCATGGCGCTCAACCCAGAGATTCAGAAGCGTGCGCAAGAGGAGATTGATCGCGTCGTCGGCACCCATAGGCTTCCTGACTTCTCTGACCGCGAGCACCTGCCTTACATCACTGCCGTCATGAAAGAGGCCCTTCGCTGGCACCCGCCCGCCCCTACCGGTGCGCATCTTCCATAAACACTGCAGTTGAATGTGTCGCTAATCAGAAGTGAAATAGGCATCCCTCACCAGCTTAAGGAGGACGATACCTACAATGGGTTCCACCTTCCCGCTGGTTCGATCGTCATGGGTAACATTTGGTACGCGCTTCTCCTCATGCACCAGTCTGGCACAAGTGCGAAACCGACATGGATTGACCAGGTCTATCACACACGACGAGAAGAGGTACCCGGAGCCGTTCGCGTTCAAGCCCGAGCGTTACCTTGCCGCAGACGGCTCGCTGGACTGCACCGCCAACGATCCAGCTCGCTTCGTGTTCGGGTTTGGCAGGCGGTTCGTCCCATATCACCATTGTTCAACACGACGACGCAAGGCTAATATAATTGCTTCATGATATGCAGCGTCTGCCCTGGCAAGTTCCTCGCGGAGGACTCCCTCTGGCTCACCACCGCGCAGTTCCTCGCCGTGTTCGACATCTCGTTCGCCAACCCCAAGTCCGTACCCGAGATTGAATGGCACAGTGGCGCTATCACGTATGTCTTTCCTCGATGAACGATTCGTTCAAAATAGCTGACAGATGCATCGTCCCCTTAGTCGGCCCTACCCTGTCGGTTACTCGATCCGCCCGCGCTCGGATGCGGCTAAGCACCTGATCGAGTGCTCTGTCAGGGAGTAGAGGAGCATTAACTTCCCCGAACACCAATTCTTTTCACTTCCACAATCTATGTAATATCCCTCTCTTCAGTTCGCATATCTCTATACGTGCCTCGCCATATCTTCTCAAAAACCTTGAGTTCATGCTGATGGGTTGCGGATGTTGGTCGCAGCCTGCTATATCGCTACAGTTGTACTATAGTTAGAAATTGGAATGACTACGGACGTACGAAGTCAGTGTTTGCTCGTGTTGGTCTCAGAAATCAGCCCCATTAATATCGATAGCGAACAACAGCACGGAGACTAAGAAAGAGCTCGACTTCACGACAAATATTCTATTGATGACTTACAATCCTTGCTCCAGTACAACAAGACTCGACTACAAGCCAAATGCCTCGCATACAAAGGCTCCAATAAATATCCATCATCCTCAGAAGGCTGTACGCCATGGCAATCTATACTCTACACCCTGTCCACGATCTCGCGTTCCTGCACGTTCTCCCCCTCCTCTTGCTTGGAGTACAGCTGCTCGATCTCGTCGGCGTAAAGCTTGATGCAGACGCCGCGGCGAGGGGTACCCTTGGGCGTGTGCTCTAGCGGCTTCTCGGGGGACGTCACGAGGATCATCTAACGAATCCGCGAGGTGTCAATATGTTGCTGTTGTAGATAGACCAGAGAGATGTATACGCACGTCTCGTTGGATACGCGCGAACGCGGGAGAGATCGCGTTGGCTTTCTCGATGGTGGGCCTACACGTGCACGTCAGTCATGCATATTCACGTTATTACGTAGCTCTCGAATCACGACGGGAGAGGGACACGAACCAGATCAGGTCCTTGAACTCTTCCAACTTCTGAGTGTCCCCTGTGGGGATGCTAATATGGGAAGGCGGTTCGATGAGCACGCCCATCTGGATGCGCTGTTGTCCGAACATGATCGCAGACGCGATGTTCGGGTCCTGAACAAGGACGCCCTCTGCGAGCGAGCGTCGCCAGCAATCATCGCATGGTTTAATTCTAGGTACAGCGTTTGACACGTACCGATCGGAACGGGGTTGACCTAGAGAGAATGTACGTGAATGTTGAGATATCGAACGGAAGGGCAGGGAAGGGAGTGCAGACTCACATTCTCCGCAGTAGAAAGGACGATCTGGTCGTCTTTGCGCCCGAATACCCTGTATCTCTCCGTATCCGTGGGGTGGCGCTCGAGCAGGTCGCCCACCGCGAACACGGGCTTGCCGTCCAACTCAGAGTTCGTAACATTGGGGAAGCATCTTTCCGTGGGCTGCAGTGCCGCGAGCGGTCAAACATCTGACTCAAGCAAACTGTGTACCAAGCTGCGCACGTACAATCATGATAGGCTCATAAATGTTCTCGAGACCCTTCTGCGGTGCAAGGTGGAACGTAATATGATGCGAGAACTTGAAGTACTCCCACTCGTCCACCGCAGGCGGGTCGCGTGGGATGAACATCGTGGCGGGGCCGACCTCCGTGCTGTCAATGTGATCGACACCCGTCAGCGAACGACGATCCAGTGCGGAGAAAACGAGGCTCGCGGACCTGCCCCAGAAAGGATGGAGTGTGACCCCGGACTTTGCGAGCATGTCCCCGATTGGCTTGCTCACGGGTGCACCTGAGAAGACCTGAACCGAAAGTCAGTGGCGGCGGTGGCGGTGATGCCAGTCCCGATATGTGGCACGTACGATGCAGTCGAGCGCTTTCAGGAGTGGGAGGTTCGCAGGATCGCGGGCCCATGCCTGGATTGACAGGTACCCGTTAGTATGGACAGCAGTAGGGCGTCTGAGGCGTAGAACAGACCTCGATGAACACGGGAATGCAAAAGACGATGTCGCACTTGCACGCGGTCCATGCAGCGAGGAAGTTTGCAGGGGTTGGCACAGGCGGAGGCAGTATTGGAGGATAGAAACAGAAAGTCGCACCACTTGTAAGCTGGTGCTGGTAGTGAGCAATTGAAGAGTTGTCACGAATTCTGGCAAACTCACCGGCCACTGCATTAGGGAAGAACGGTGCACGTGACCGTGTTAGAGAATACCAAACCAATCACGCAGCTGCAAGTCGACGCACCATCAGAGCCGCAAGCCCCATAGCATCTGATTGAGAGAGGAGTGAGCTAGAGCTAAGAAAGACACGTTCGTCGAAGGTGAGGCCTACGGCTTATGGGATTGGTGTGTGCAGCGATGCGCTTGCCCGCTAGATCAACCTCGCCGAAGCCTA
Organism: Cubamyces lactineus; assembly: GCA_022376465.1. NCBI lineage: Eukaryota > Fungi > Basidiomycota > Agaricomycetes > Polyporales > Polyporaceae > Cubamyces > Cubamyces lactineus. The sequence continues at coordinate 35,176 of JACDTU010000017.1, read as the reverse complement.
GGCAGGGGATTAGGGCAATGCGTCACAAGTCGAATTCTCAGAGGACTTACATGGGATGTTAGTCAAATTCACAAGGCTACGTCTGGTGATGGGTATAGACTTCGGGAAAGCCGTTGTACCTAGAGCACTAATGTATCAGCCGCATGCGAGCGCCTATTCCTGTAACACGTCGCAGTACCCGAAGAATGCATGATAATGGTTACGTCGGTGTCCGCGATATCCTTCATGGCTGGCTGCCCTGTACCCTTTGCGGGCTTCGACCAGTCCTCTGGGGTGACCATCGGCACGATGTCGACCTTGATGCCCTTTTGCGCGAGGATCTCCACGGAGGCGAGAGCCAGGTTCTGCATGGCATCGTCCGCGCTGACGTACAGCTGCCGCACTCCCGTCTTCTCGACTAGATGCGCAGTCACTATAGGGCTATTCCGTGGTGAGAGGGGAAGGACGATGTAGCCCAGCGCCATGATGGCTACCTCCAGGTTGATGTAGCTCAACGCATCTATGCATACAAGAGTTGAATACACCTTCCCTAGTAGAGCTGAAGGGATCGGTGAAGGTGACGTGCTCACCGGAAACCGCGAGGACGCCAAACACAGGGCGAGCACCATCTTCCGCCTTGGTGGGCGAAGTCTCGTACCGTTCAAGCACGATATCAGAGACGGCGCAGATGCTCTTCCACATATCCACAAAGGTAACATCGTGCACTTCGTTTGTGGCAGGATCGGCATACGCAAAGGCGGGATGGTTGGGACTGTGCTCAGCATGGTACTCGTACAGGCGTGGCACAGACAGGCCATGGTCGAACGGTGCGGCCTTGAACGTCGGGTGGTTGACTCCCTGCGGGGTGGGTCGACGGGTCTCTGCAGTGACGGCCATGGTAGAACGTGACTAGAGGGGTTGTGATGAGGGGGATGAGAGTGTGCGCGGTTGGGTCCCTAGGGGCGCTGAGTATTTCGAGGATTCAGACGCTCCCGCCGAACCGATTGTAGGGTTATCTTGGAGCTCCCTTGGGGGAATGCCGACATGATCATGATGGAACCAATGTGTATTGGTGAAGAAGACCAGGGTCCGATGCAGAGAACGGTCCCGTCACAGGCCTGCTGTCATGGCCGGAACAGCCTCCCGGCCACGAGGGTCGAAGACTGGAAGCCCTCGCGCCTCCCAAGCGCGTACATACCCCGAGCAGTGAACACTACCATCGCCGAAGGCCAAGGAGACGATGTCATGCGCGTCTATTTCCTCTCGTCAAATCGCAAGGATACGCATCAGATGCGTGCACATGGGCTGATGGACACCAGCACCAGCCGCGGTCACTCCTCGGCCTCTCTGACGGTCCGACGCAGGATGCCAGAGGTTTCTTGATGCACAGAGATCTTTCTGGATAGGAGAGAGCTGACCAAAGTGCAGGTGGGAAACCCGAACAGGCGCGAGTCAGGAATCAATCACTGGAGCCTGGCGTTGGGCTGTGACCCTGGACCTGAGCGCACAATGACAATACTGCTGCAATCAGAAACCACGAATCAGTCGCAGGCTCGCAGTGCTCTTGCTAAAAGGTGTCTCCGATGATTCAGTACTGACGCATACAGCAGATTCTGGCGTACCCCTGCTCGTGATCTTGACCCCTTGAAGCTGTTGGAGGCCGTTCTGAGTTCTGATCACAGCTGAATGCTGAAGGCGCTGAGTCGCCCTAGTCCTGATGTGTCCATTGCGTACGCAAATCGCACAGATCGTCCGTCAGAGTCCCAGGTGGCCGCGGGAGTTTCAACCGCCTCTTCGCGTGTAACACGTCGGACGTAGTCTGAGAGCGACGCCCGCTGATGCACCTGACCTTGTGATCATATACGCGCGCTCTGCCTCACAACAAACTATGCCTGCGCAGAGCCATGTATGTGTTGGAATGCTTGATATCAACGAGAAGGAGGTGAGGGTAAGATGAAAAAATCACGGAGGATCTCCGCTGATCGTACGGCGGTCAATAGGCGCTGAACCGGCGTTGGCTTTGTTCGCCGCCCGAGAGAGAGAGAGAGAAGCCGCTATCTGGGTGAGACCAGTCATACACAAGCGCCGACCGCGCGCTCTAAGTATGCGTGTAGGCCGGTCAGCCCGCGAGTCCTACGTAGGGAACCCGTTTCTCTGGCGGAAGGGGGGTTGTTGCGTATGTACAGTACTGTCTGTAAGTATCCGGACCTCCCGTGCCACTGCTCCCTATTTCATATGTCGCGCGTGATCGCCGTGGTCGCGCACTGTAGGGAGCCCGGTTCGGTTATTGGTCTCAGTCGTACTGCGTGCACCGCAACCTGCAGTAGCAACAACGGTCATCCCCCACGGGGGGACGCGCGCGTAGTCACACACCTGCAGCCATCCGGCAGAGAGCAGGGAGCAGTCTGCAGGCACCCGCCAGGGGAGGCGCTCAGGCCGTTATACCCCTGTGGTAAGGTCGTGAAGCTCCTGTTGTGAGGAGATTATGAGTATGGGCGTTGTTTCGCATAGCTCGAAGGTCTCCGCTGTGTAGTTCGCCAGCACCGCCAGCGTGTCGCTTGTCGTGAGGAGGAGCGGTGAGATCCTCTCATGCAGGCGGATAAGACTTGGCTTCTTCGCGAAGACAAGACTGAGGAACGCGTCCCGCCATCGTTGGTATGCGTTTCGTCTTCTACGCCGGCAGCGGTCTTGCAGGAACGACAGATGCACTACTCAGGCGGGATCAGGCGGGGCAAGGGCACGCGGCGCAGGCATTCTATGGCCAGTGGATGCTCCGAGAAGTTGATCCTCGAGCTCTTAATGGCTCTCTCCAGGTACTCCCGGAACGTGCTCATGGACATAGGTGAGGGGGCAGCATGCAGTACTAGCTAGTCGCTGGCCACTCGCCATTGTAGGACTGGCAAGCGCTGGAATTCTCCTACGCAGTCGCGGATGTGGGTTTCCAGGCTGCTCGCTATCTCCGCCAAGCACGTTTGTAGAGACTCGATGGTTAGGAGGTGATCATAGCAATGGGCGTTGTCAGTCGTCTTGTTGTCGGCGCTTAAGCGCCGAACCTGGTGCTCAAGAGCGCTCAAGCTCGAGCCTCGAGTGCCACCAAGCGTCGTGCGCAATTGCACAGTATCCCTCTCAAGGCAGTATCTGACCATAAGTTCGCCAGGTTTTCGGTGGCATGTATGCATCCGTAGCCTAGTATATATACACCGTACGCGTTGTCTTGAAGTGCACTCGGGCTAGCTACCACCCGGCAGTACAGGCGTCAAGCAGCTCGTGCAGCAGCATTGTCCCTCATCCGGTTCAGTCCCATGCCATCCATCCCTTGGTCGCATTCGAGGTGACTTGTTTTCATCTCTTATGGGATGGGGATGTTACATAGACTATCCTGGTAGATTTTGGGGGGCCATGCACGATATTTCGTTGTGCTAAGACCGCAATACGGTCATCATCCGCTCACTGGCGGGCATCTGCTCTTTGGCAGGCATCCGCTCTCATTGCGGGCAAGGATCACCATTCCGTTCAACGGCTGCTTCGCCATACCGTTATACGGCTGCGTTGCTTGACCGTTATTGATACGGCCGTGAGTCCCGACATTTTCAGATGGACGTCGCCGCCGGCCCGGCGGGACAGTGCCGGAAAGCCGGTGGGATGGCGGCGGCCTGGTGGCACTCGAGCCGGCGAGCTGCGAGGGCGAACGCGACGCTTCCGAAGCCTTCGACATGGTCAAGAAAACGAGGTTTCATTCGTACACAAGCTGGACGGTACGCATTCTACAACACATAACTTACGATAGTACATACAATGGCGTCTAGTGATTCTCATCCTCTCGCGGCCGCCTCTAAACGCCGCGAGAACACCTCTATCTACACCGAGTTTTGCGACATCACCCATCCAACACAGCTTCATAGCGCCCGACGAGTTAGACCCGTCGGTAGTAAGGCGCGCTGTACAGACGGCAGTACGCTGGGAGGATATGCGCGCAGCACAACCAAAGCTATAGCACATTCATCAGCCATTTGTCCATCTCTATCCACACCATCCAACAGAGACTTACGTTGTACCAATAGAACGCAATCTGGTACTCGTGCACCGTCTTCCCCCAGAGGTAAAGGAGGCCCACGTGAATACCGAGCACAGTGAAGATCGTCGCCGTGACCAAGTCGAGCCCCCAGAACACGGAGAGTCCGGTGGACCACAGGAATAGCGGGAGGAGCACCGTGTACTTCGCCGCCTCCCCGAGGACAATGGGGATCGTGCGCCGACCGACGGCGCGGTCGCCCTCGACGTCCTTGAAGTCCTGGGTGTGGATCGTCGTCGCGAAGATACCGAAGCTAGCGAGGACGGAGCAGATCGCGATGTCGTCCATCCGGCGGGGATTCGAGCCTGCAGATCCCGAGAAACAAGCGTAAGTGAGACATGTCTGATCACCATCGCTGTGCCAGTGCCGCTGCTCTAGCTGTTGCTCCGCGGATTGCAGCATCGGGGTCGCAACCGATGGCCGGGTGCTAAGCAGGCCTCAGGCAGTGCAACGCATTACTCACCGGCAATCAATGTCGCGCCGACCTCGAAAGAGGCGAACCCGAGTCCGTTCACGACATTGCGGACGATCCAATGGCCCTTGTGCGCGGAGAGCTCGTTGTAGAGGATGGTGAGCGCGACGTTGGCGACGCTCGCGTAGAATGTCTCCACGCTGTAGAGCGCGGAGATCCGCCAGCATATGGGGATGATGAGCCACCGAAGAACCTTCGCCTGGTGGAGCGTGATACGCTTGGCGGGCAAAGGCCGATCGCTCTTGTTCAGCGCATCTTCTTCTGGGTCTACCGTCTGGTTCGAGAGGCAGAACTGGAGCGTGTGAAGCCAAGTCCAGAAGAAGACATGAGGTACGCGGTAAATGCTGGCAACGGGTGCGGAAGCGATGCCCAAGAATGACTAGGGAGTAACGATGTTAGTGGGTGGTGACATCAGCCACTAGGGATCAGGATGCTCACAGTAGGGAAGATGGTAGTCTTGAAGTCGGACTTGGTGAACAAGAACAGAGTGTGCAAGAAGTAGGGGAAACCGCGCAGAAGGCCCGCGACGTTTGCGAGACGTCTGGTCAGAGAGATGGAGGAGGTCATGTCTACGGGTATGTTCCTGCACCTGGTGCGGATGTCCTTCAAGAAACTTGCGAACTTAAGTTGTCCGGCACGCCTCCCTGATCTTGTCTATGTCATTGATACATGATACAACCTGTGCGCACGCAGATGATAAGTGATGGATGGCATGACCGACCGGTACATGCTGCAGCTAGGGATGCGAAGGGAGCCGCGGTCCCATCTCGCAGCACCGAAGGGCCGTGATCAGCTACCGCCTTTCGATGGGGGTTCACACATGGGCGTTCCGACGGGACCAGTTTCCGACCGAACACGACTTTCGGTAGGATTGTTCTTCGAGGTGCCTGCGCGTTGGAACTTGGATCACGCACGGATGCACGCACTCGGAAGGGTACCGTCCTGGTGCCGCCCCGAGGTGAGACGTGCATCTACACGCCCTCGGGTCAAATCTGCATCGCTCTCGATCGACGCGGCCGGTGCTAAACGGACGTACGTCAGCCCAGCACCTCTGATAGGAGACCGAGATAGACGATGTACCGAGGGTGAAGGACTCATCCTTTGAGGATTATACCGCCAGTCAAAGGCAGTGCGGCAGCCACTAGTAGACACGTGTGCCAAGCACACGTTCTCTATCATCATCATACTCGTCCTGCACTGTACGCAACTCAGCAGCAAGGATAAAGTATTTGTTTCCGCTGCACTGATGTAGGCTCGAGCTAGAAGACGTGTGAGCTGATGTATTCGGCGAGCGCCATGATCCATCCAACCCGTATAGTCAAGATCATGCTCACCTTTACGCCGTGTAGGTGATCCACCTGTTCTAAGGCCATCCTTCGACGTCGAACACGCTGCAAAATTGCTAGTGCGCTACCGAAGATGGGACTTGCGTAGACGCTAGATGGAAATCCGTTTCGGGCACATGGGGGAGGAGCCTCCATGCATCAAAGATCTGATAGAACGACCAAAGTGCCTGCAGACTTGTACAGTTCTCAATATCCTAGCTTATGCATATGTCGCAATATGCAATGTGTGCGTTCTGCAGCATGTGTCGATTGCGGCAAGACGTGGATCCATAGGCGAGGGGTTCAAGAATACAAATGTACGAATGGTTGTGCACGTAAGAGCGTGGACGACGCGGAAGCCTCGGGAGCAATTCAGGCGAATCAGGCCCCTTCGTTTGCTTGCGTTTATTTGGCTCGATCCTGGCACTGCCACTACCGGCGGTGAGATACGTCCCGATTTGGAGATTCAACCGGCGGCCGTGTTCATCAACGTGCTTATGATCCGCTACCTCCATCTTCTCAGACTTTGACGGTCTGACCAGGTCTGACCTCCCTCAGCAGAATGCAAATCATGTTCATGACCGTGGAAAAGGGATTTGCACTCGCATCTCCCGCACCTCACACTAGCGCGGTGGGCGAACAGCTTCTCTGCCAGATCATCAAAATCGACTTCGAGCGGGTCGTGTCTCAGACAAAATGGCTGAGGCGTACGGTCACTTGTTGGCAGAGTCATTGCCATGTGTCGTGCAGGCCGGGCTTCATTCATCAGCCGCTATCGTCATACCAATGTCTTTTTGGAGTAACAGGTGTGCCTCACAAATCTTTCGCCGAGTGGGAATCTCATCAGTCTGTATCACGTTCGTCAGTGCAAGGGGAATGACCGAAAGTCCGATGTCCTTCCATATCCCCACGACCATGAGAAGCCCGCTGAGTAGCTTCGCGCGGGGCAAGGCTAAGCGTGCAGAATGCTTACTGGGGCGTCTCAAGTCCTGTTGCATCAGAACCGGGATACGCAACACGACGAGCTGCATGCCTGAAGACATCATCCTCCAGTGAGTAGTACCATGCAACTTCACAAAACTGCGCATCTGGTAATGAATGATATGATGAACTCCGACCATGGTCCAGAGCATGGAGTACCATACATATCCGCCATTTCAGTGCGTATTGCTCATAGAGGGCTTGTAACGCCGAGCCGAGCGTCGGCGGTCCTACGAACCCTCGCACATGAGTGGCTGCTGATACAGAGTCACGCGCAACCAAGATCAGTGATGGATATCGCAGCTGGGCCAGATGCATGCCCAAGTATGCATCCATGTGTGCGGGGCAATGCTGATGGCAATGCTGCCCGAAGGGCCCTCATGCCTCAACCAGCCCTCTGGTCGCGCGTCTCAGAACAGGTACGATGAGCTCCGCGCCTTTGTGTCTCCCATCATGACTTTTGCGATGTCCTGATTCTCAATGCTTCTCCCGGAAACGGACCCGCAGAATACCGTGGACGAGAATCTCCACTTAGCTGATGGGCGACCTGGTGTCTGATTGACGTCGGCGTTGTTCGCGCAAAGCTCCGTTACTGATAATGGGCTCGTGCGTCGGAGTCCGGGTCGACAGCTTGATCGTATAACTCGCGGTCGCCCACCTCCTTGCAGAGAGACGCCAAGCAGGCTCGCGCTGCCTCTCTAAGACTCTTCCCTTTTCCATTTCGCAGTGTCTTACAGTATCTGGACAACATGGAGGCGCCTGCTATTGACTTCATGCCGATGTGAGTATCATGCAATACTTGCTCTGCGTTCGATGCGAACTTATGTGCTTGCGATAGGATCGCTCCTTTGGTGAGTTCTGCGTGGATAGACATAAGTCCCCCGCTGACCGCTCTTCGACTACCACGCAGTTCGTCGCCAATTCGTTGAACTGGTTGGCCCTCGGCGCGCTCTTCGTCCAGATATGTGAGTGTGGTCTCATTCTCCTAGCACAAACTCCAGGTTGAACGTACCCTAGACTACTACACTCAACACTTCCGGACGGACCAGCTGAAGTACCGCCTGATTGGTGAGTGATAGCCCGCTCGTTGCAAGACATGCACACTCAATAGTTCCTCCCTATGTATAGTTGGCAGTTTGTTGATACTCGAGCTCGTCCAAACGGCAACGACCACGCACCAAGCATGGTACTACGGCGTCACTCTTTGGGACAACCCGGCGGGCCTTCTTACCTTCCCCTGGTCCGCTTGCTCCGTGCCTATCATGGCAGGAATCAGTGCGTCACGACAGCGTCTTCGGTGATGCTGTACGACTGACGTCTGGATCGTTGTGTAGTCGCTGCTGAAGCCCAGATCTTCTACGCTTGGCGTATCTGGAGGTTGGCACCGAACTGGGGCTTTAAGGGCATGGCCATCCTGATCATCTTGGTACGAACCTTTGTACTATCATGCACCCACTACGCGACTGACCTGGAATGCTTGTAGCTTGCGCTCCTTCAAGCATTGACGTCGATAGTCGCGTCCATCATCGTAAGTTTCCTCAACCAACAGCCATATAGAGATAATGACACAAATTCTGTAGTTTGCGATCTTCCTTACCCCCGAGAAACTGCTCCAGCTTCACTCGGCCTTCGAGGTAAGTGTTCTTCATCTCTGTCCCTCTGACTCGTACATTGATGCAAACTGTCTGCTTTTCATAGCTTTGGGTGTCATCCAGCTTCGTCACTGATGTGCTTATCGCTGCATGCATGCTCTGGATCGTACGTCTTCCTCCTGAGTCTTACCACGGCAATGGCTGACACGTTAACATTCTACAGCTGTACACAGCCAAGAACCAGAGCGGGTGGTCGCGTTCGAACAACATCATTGGCCGTCTGATCGGCATCACCGTCGGAACGGGCTTGGCTATCGCCCTTTGCGGTGCCTTGACACTCGCACTTTTCGCTACTACCGTCGGCGCGAGCTTCCAATACCTCCCTGCGTATGTTACTCCCCTCTTTCGAGGCCCAAACGACGCTGACATCCGATCACAGTGCGTACATCTGGGGCAAGCTGTACGTTCCACTCAGCCTCAGTCTCGACATTCCGATGTCTGACTCACTCTCGTACAGGTATTCGAACAGTGTCATGGTCAGCCTCAACTCCCGGCGGAGCACCGCCTCGCCCGGGAACAGCACGGCGGAGGCCGACTCGTATCCACTGAGCATCCGCGTCTCACACCAGGTCTTCCGCCGCGGCGACGACGAGCGGAGCACGGGCGCTGCGACACCCAGCTGGGCAGGGGTACGTGATGTTTCCGACCCGTTCCCTTTGATATCTGTCGCTGACTAAACTCGCTGGTGATGGCGACTCTCTGGCAACAGCGCAAGTCCTCGTCCAACGTCGCATCGGTCGGCAACAAGCCGGTCCCGTTCGCCGTCAAGGTCGATGCTGCTCCTCAGGAGGACATGTTCCCGTCGTCCAAGGAGGTCATACCCGCGTGAGCGTCGACTTTGGGTGAGGCGTTTCGGTGTCAAAACCAAAACACGACTGGGTCGCCACAGAGAGTGTGAGAGGCTGTACATATTGTAGTCATCAGTTGCCCTAGTGCGTGTCGGGCATCTCGTCGTTCCTTTATTATTATATCAAGCACTGTTGTATTTGGGATGTATACGTATAAGCTTATGAAAATCGATGTCGGTCGTAGTTCTATGCCAATTGCTCTAGTGTGCATCGCCCGTAGGCTGAAGTGAGTGAGCTCCTGGCTTCCTCTCCCTGTTCTCCGGTCGGATTCCACGAATTGCGTAAAGGGGAGTCGTCAAAATCTTGACAAACCCATCACTGGCGTAATGATGAGAGAAGAGAAGCCTCGGTCCAGACATGTCAGGCCCACCAGAACTCGGCCGCGGATCTCCAATGCCCATCATCGTCCAAACACCGACTCCGGCCCTTGAAGTTCTCTTCCAATTGCCAGTTACCCAGCTGTCTGATGCTCAGTCTTGGCTCTGCCACTGAGCTTCTCATCTTCGCGCTGCGCATCGGTCCTTCGAGAAGCCCTTGGACAGGCGAAATCTCCATGCTTCCTGCGTTGTCGGGTATCAAGGTTAAGCCCGCATCATGCATTGTAGGCATGCCATCATATTTCCATCCACGCGCCTCAGTGAGTGTGCGCCCTGCCAGCAGCGATCACGGCGGACGGACCGAAAGTCAAGCTTTAGAAAGCTCTCTATCACTTCTAGACCCTTCCTCCGAAGAGTCCTGCACGCACCCGAGTGCCGAAGGTGCCTGCTACCTCCATGACCGTCTTCCTTGTACCATTGTCGGTGACAGATGCGACGCGACCGCTACAAGGACGTTTCTTGGGCTACGCTGGCGGCCTATCCATAGGCACCCTCCGCGTGGGCCGCCTGAGGATGCAATAGCTAGGGAGCCCCACTTGGATGCCCGACGAAATTCGTAACAGAAAACGGATACTATGCCACACGTCCACCAATGCGTCAGTCAGGCTTTGAGGCCTTCTTTCGCCTCAATCAGGATGGCGGGAGCCGACAGAGTCATACCTATCCTGGTGACTGGAGCTGTCGGCGCAGTTTGACATTAATTTGGTCAAGGCAGGCTTGGACTGGACGAGCGAAGTCTCGTGCATTGTATCTAGATAGTTAGGTTGTGTTACAAGTCGTACAACATGGCAGAGCCCCCAATATCTACATGCTCGAAACCGAGAAAGAGGGCACCTAACTTAGACCGTAGACGTTGTACAACCAAAGAGATGTTTAAGACCGACGTTCCATCTTCAAGCAGCGCATTCGATAAGATGGGCAGCAGCAGCGGAGCGCGGGCGGATGTGACATTTGAAAGGCACAGGGCGACTGTAGACGATAAGCCGTATTGTCAGCATCCCGCATACACACTCCCACAGACCACGCAGACTTACGAAATCGCTCCAGATACAAATTCGACCTTGGGTGGCGGGCATCCCTCGGGGAGCGACACCGAGAACACCGCGAGGAATTGCGCGACTGTGAGCCATGTGGAGTCTTCCGCAAGCGCCTTGCCAGGGCAGATACTGTGCGAGGAAGACGTCCTCGGATGAGCATTCGGGGGACAGGCTTAGGAAGTCGGGATAGATGGAGTAACGGCATACCGTCTGCCAAAGCCGAAGACGTAGCGACTGGGGTCGTTCGTAACGCAGTCGAACGTGCCGTCTTCTCGCAGGTAGCGCTCAGGCTTGAATGCGAACGGATCCGGGTACTTTACTGGATCGTGTGTGATAGCCCTGAGCGGAGCAGCGAGCTAGTTAGTACTCCGAAGTGCATACTCAGACAAGTGCGAAGCGTTGTGCTTACCACACGTTGCCCATCACAATCGATCCTCGGGGAATATGGTAGCCCTTGTAGCTGTCATCCTCGTTCAATAGATGAGGGATACCTATGCACCACGTAGTCAGTGTCTGTTCATCCTCTTGTATACGTCGCGATTGAGTATATACCTGTTGGCGCGGGAGGATGCCAGCGCAGGACCTCTTTCATGACCGCTGTGACATAGGGAAGCCGCTCTCGGTCCGCGAAGTCGGGCAGCCTATGGGACCCTACTACGCGATCGATCTCCTCTTGCGCACGCAGCTGCACCTCGGGGTGCAGCGTGATTGCTAGGAGGAAAACCTCTCCGCTGATGATAGTCTGCGAATGGCAGATAAACGTGAGCAGAGTGGTTCCGTATCGCAGAGAGAAAAGCGCATACGGTCTCGAACGCAGCTGAAGAAGAACCAGACAAATTAGAGGTGTACGATAGTATTTTCCAAAGAGACTTACCTCCATAGGCCAGCGCAGCCGTATCCCGGATCATGCCCTCCTCTTCCGATCCCTCGGCAGGCGCAAGTTCCTGCAGGAGACTGGCAGAATAGGACGGCCTCGCAGTACCCTTTTTCTGTGGTGATGGCGATACATCAGCTCTGGCGTCCTGCAATGACAGGCTCCTGAGGCGTGCACGTACCAGTCGCTCCTTGCAAATCGAGAAAGCTCCGTTCCGCAGCTCCTCGAGGTCCGCCCGCCATCGCTGAAGCTGCAGTGAGACCGCAGATCCACCCAGCCATCTCGGGATGAATTGCACTGTGATGTCAGGTCAGCCCGTGCGGAAAAAGATGGAATGAGAACGCATTACTGATCGCGGAGGGGTTCATGAGCCACATCGGAGGACTGAGGGCGACAGAAGTAGTGTCCATGACCGCCTCCGCGCATTTCAGCAAGGGATCTTCGACAGACTCGATCATGATCCCGTATGTCACGTCGATGATGAGTTGTCCCGACCGTCTAGGCGAGGGTCGTCACCATGAGCGAAAGAGGTGACTCAAGGGAAGAAGTACATACAGCCGCAGGTGCTCGGTGAAAGCGTCGGGATCCCGGAGGGTGCTGAGGAGCAGCTTGCTCATCGTCACTCGATGGGAGTCGTAAAACATCCGCAGCCCTTGCGTGGTCCCGTACTTGCTGCTGAAGAGGCGACGTAGCGCCCGCCACTGCTTGCCATACGGCATGAAGCCGAAGTTCCACTGGTGGCCGACCCTGTGGCATCATGTGAGACGAACGCGCAACAATGGGGCAAAGCACGTCTCACATCTCCATGAGAGGGAAGTAGGGACGATCGGAGTAGATGCCGAAACGACCCTCGAGCAAGTCGGAAGTCGCCTCAGCAGAGTTGAGCAAGATGATAGACCGTCCCAGGACATTGAGGTGGACGACATCACCTGCAGGACGTCAGGAGAGAACCTATAGCTGAACAAACGGTAAAGACTGACCATAGGCTTTTCCCCACTCAGCGAACGTCTTCCACGCAGCCTTCCGCGGAATGTCGAAGAGGTTTCCGAGCAGTGGGAGACCGCGAGGACCCGGAGGGAGTGGAAGCGCGCTAGCCTTCCTCCGTGTCCAAGCACGCAGAACCAGGAAGACCGCTATGCACGCGCAAACGACGAGAGTAGTGGATTCGAAGACGGCGGGCGCCATGGCAGGAAAGGGCCGACAGCCAAGCAGAGGGACACGGTCTCACAAGCTAATGTAGCTTCGATGTGAATTGGCCCTTGCCGTGAGTCGCGACATGAGCAGCTATTATGTGTTCGCACATGCTGCTGTGTGATGGACTTTCGATGTGGAGCTCAGCACACCAGATCGCCGAGGGGCCGACTGGAAGCAACGTGGCGAGTTTGATTCCCTTCTGCTATCTGCCATCGGCAGCGGTTTTGATGCAGAAGCCTCGTCAACCAGAAGCATGAATCTCGAGGCTATCCTGGGCGGTGAATAGGATCTGCGGGTGTGACCACGGTCTGATCTGCGTCGTGTCATCTAATCCCATGGGCATCAGAGTACTGTTCCGGGCTTCGTGATATGCATGAGGGCAAAAGCTACTTACCCAATCACTTGTTGTTGGCTAAGTTGGCCTCTGCACGTAGGTAATATTTGCATCCGGGAGGCTCTTCTTGCAACCCACGGTGTAAGCAGGCGATTCTCATGATGGTTGAGACCTAGGCCGAACGCTAACCTCACGATATGAAGTTGAGTCGCACAGGAGAGTATTAGCGCTCACGATTGCACAAGCGTCTAGATGCCACGTGCGTCGGCGCTGGCCGTTGAGTCTGACGCTGCTTCCTCGCACAGGTCTGATCTGTGATCAGAAAACATTGCATCGATGCTCTAACTTGCTCTAGGACAATTCACCTGACAGTGCATCGAGCGCTGACCCAGGAGCCAGGGCGCGAATGCTGCTTGCGTCATATTCATTGCATTCTCGGAACAATGGATGCATAGGTGAGCACATCCCTTCCAGGCGATACCCCGAATCATGATGATGATGTTGTGCTAGTTTGCTAGAGAAGCTGGATGGCCCGGGATGCACTCATAATCAGTGGTATTGGTTGAGCTCGGAGATTGGTGAACTCTCATGCCGGGGCCTACATCCGGTATGACGCGACATCCATGACTTCGACAACAATGGCATACTCCGGACTGCATCTGATTCTCACCATGTTGACGCAGAGGCGAGCTTCCTAACTGCAGCAAATCCCGAGGTTGCGACTGGCATTGCAGCAATCCATGGATACAATGATACATGAGTACGAGTCCTTGTAGGACGTGTGTCCTTTACACTTTCTTCGCGATCAGACTCCTCCCTATCGTAACTGCTCCTTCCTGCCTTAGGCCCTTTGCGACGTCTGCCATCATGCGGTCCCTCGCCTCCTCCGTTTCGACCAACGTGCCATCTGGGTTGCGGAGCTTGCCCTTGGCGAACAGCGCTGCGGCGAGGTGTCTGAAGATGAACACAAGATTCTCCACTGTGAACTCTCCGAACTCCGCAACGTCAGACTCGGAGAGAAGCAATCGACAGTGTGGTCCAGCGGGCGCAATAGCACGCTTCGCGTACTGGACTTCGAAGCCTGTCGCGCTCAGTAGTTCGGGGAAGCGGTACGTGATGCTGGAGATAGAATCCTGATCAGCAGGGCGGAGGGACGTTACAGGTATGTGCTCACTCTGTGAAGAAGCCGTTCTCGACGGCCATGCCGGTATAGATGCGGTTCGCCTTGCCCACCCAGGTAGTGTCAGTCAGGGCCCTTTCGACATCGTGTCCAGATGCATCCTCCAGAGGAAGAGAGGATGGATGCGAGTACATGATTGGGTCCGCCTCATCGAGCATGAGGATGCCTCCAGGCTCTACAATCGTATGCGCGTAGTGAGACCGTGCCCATGAACGCTCATACATAGACGGAAGCGCATACTCAGGACGTCGTAAAAGTGACGAAGCGCCTTCTGCCACCCCTCCTTCGTCAAACACAAGAAGAGGAAGCTGACGTGCACAAGGTCGAACTTCCCGCGCAGGTCCTCGGGGAAAGGCGCAGTCGCATCCTGCTGGAAGGTCGTGATACCCAACCGGTCTATCAGGGCTTGCTCCGGGAAGAACCTCGTCTCGATGTCGCACGCGTAGAGACGGATGCGATTGTCAGCGTTCTCGGCGAGGCGCTCGCTGACGCCAGGGAGGGAGGCGAAGTCGAAGGTCCATGCGCAAGTGCCCGCGGCGACGTCCAGGACGTTCGAGAGACGGCTGACGTCGACCACAGGCGGGATGGGGGAGTTCCAGCCATAGAGCGCCCGCTTGAAGACGTACTGAGTCGCGAGTCTGTGCCACACCCGTCGGGACTCTGAAGGGCGATCGAGGGAGGGTTGTGTCTGAGATGACCTACCTTTTCTTTTCCGGAGTCTCGGCAGGGATCACATACAGAGACTTGGGTGGGATCACGTTATCCCCAGACGATACTACTGCAGTAGCCATCTGTGAGCGATGGGGGGAGCAGCTTAGTCTGAGATACGCGACGAGGGAGACTGGAGGTACGAACAATAACTGGATATCTGGATGCCGAGCCAACTTATAGATAGGGGAACACCGCTCATCTTCTCGGTCGGTTGCATCAGATATCTCCACGGAGGTCACGCGGGCACGAGGGCGGCGTATGAGCCTGGCACATCATGTCAATGATAGGGACGTACAGTCAAAAACCGTGCAACGCAACACCACCGCCCAACGCAACGCCTGCCCGATATAGTATATTCCAGCTGATAAACGCCGTCTAAGCGCGGAAACTGTTGCGTTGCGCGGTATGAGCGCCCATGAGCGCCTAGCGCCGTCGAGCCGAGTTCGGGCAGTCATGAAGTATTTATGCAGCTTTCTCATTCATTCTTCACCACATACAGTGTGCAGAGCTACTGTATGTTGCCGTGCAAATTTTTACACTCTTCTCTTGATTTTTCTAGCATTGTAACTAGGTGAGAGTGCAAATCGCCCAACGCAACACTTGAGCGCTTATAAAGCGCTAATATCCCTTATCGGGTAGGCGTTGCGTTGGGCGGTGGTGTTGCGTTGCACGGTTTTTGACTGTATGTCAGAGTTTCAATGTCCCGTTCTAGCATTCAAGTCGGCCGTGTCACGGCAGTGACCGGTGCGATCTGTAGCGATAGTCATAACGCCGACATACCGGTCGAGTATGCTATCAGACCCGAGGTGCTATCCAACTGGACGTGTCAAGGGCTGCATGCCTATCTTGTGGACGGGGGAAATCCTAGAAGGGACTCGACTTACTCAAGGAGACGTAGCGGGAAGGATAATTCGCGCAGGGGTTGAAGAAAGCGTCCGTTGCGAGTGATAGTTAGGGCTTGGATGCGCATGATTCCGGGTACTTGCTCTCATAAGGCAGCAGTGAAGGACCTACTTAGCGCATACAATCGTATAAATGTTGAACTTCCAGGTTATCGGCTGTGCCGGACCGGGAATGTGGACCTTGTGGCTGTGGCGCCTACAACGCGCACAGCATGGACTTTGTTCCTTCCTTTTATGGACTGCTTAGCATATGTACTGTAGTTAGACATTCTTTCATTCCCTCCATCTTTCCATTGCGTTCTACACTGCTACGGATCCTTCCAGAGGGTTCTCTACCTATGATACCATATGTCGCGATACTCGCACCATCGTCTT
Source organism: Cubamyces lactineus (assembly GCA_022376465.1). Classification (NCBI taxonomy): domain Eukaryota; kingdom Fungi; phylum Basidiomycota; class Agaricomycetes; order Polyporales; family Polyporaceae; genus Cubamyces; species Cubamyces lactineus. Next base: position 18,863 of record JACDTU010000017.1, on the reverse strand, counting down.
ACTCAGGATATGCTCGGCACTTACTCATCGCACATAGCGATCACATGCCTCCTTTCTTCGCTTACTCATGGCACTCCTCTCTCAGTATATAAGGAGGACATTCTTCACCCCTGCTCTTCAGTCGTTCGCTCACAGACTGAAGAGTAAGTTTCCTTATTACCTATGGTTTATATGCAGTTACTTACTGAGTACTTGTAGCTTCTTTGTGTCGCTTACAGGTACTTATACTATGCAACATAGTCGTTCACTCACAGACTGAAGACTTCTTTGTGTCGCTTACAGGTCGCTCCCAGCCTTCTAGGTTCAGAAGTTCGTCAGGTTATGAGCCCTGCGCTCTAACTTGTTGCTGCTTCTGTCGACATCTCTGCGCGCACCCTCCCTTCGTAGACATCGCTGTTGTGCACCCTCCCCTCCATAATTCCTTAACTCTTGACTGTTGCCCGCCGACACTGCTACCAGGGGGACATTTCTGCGCTCGTGACGCAGCCCTGAGTGCTTTTACTATAGCCCTAGTACTCAGTAGGCTGTACAGCTCTTTGTAGCGAGCTCTTTCTAGTATCCCTGGGTCAGGCCTCGCACTTGCGACAGCCAGCCCTTGTATCCGGGTTCTTTAGGAACTTAGGACCGGAGGACAACCGTCTGGACCCTCCTTACGATACTCTTTTTGTCGGATAGCAGTACATAGTTTTTCTTGGGCACAGTTGGCAACTTCTACCCAGATTTTCGGGCATTTCGGCTGTCTGGATCTCTGGTTCTCCTGAACAGGTGTTCCCATCTACCAGGACTTCTCGGTGCACACAGCAAGTCAATCATCGCGCTTTTTCTGAACCGTTTTGGAGCCGACCACAGCGGAACCTCTTGCCATAGACTCTGAGGAGGAAGTCGACGCCACTCTCGACAACCCTTCAGAATCATCTGCCTTTGATTGTTCTGGGCTTATCCACTTCTTCGACGTTGACGAGAACCTCGACCGTTACTATGACCCAGAAGACGACAGCTACTTTGCTTGCGATAGCTTCCCCTGTCCTAATCGCTACCAGAACCTTCAAGAGCCTCCACCCGGTAACCTCTGGGCTGTAGTCCCAGAACCTTGGCAAGTTACTCCGCTTCCTCCTTCTTCGACAGAAGAAGAAGACGACCTAGAATCAGTCTACGAGCTTCACCTCTCCTTGCTCCCACACCCCTTCCTCCGGACGCGCCTCTCCAATTTGCGCCTCCACAATCTCCACCTCCTACACTCGATCTGACTGAAAATCTCGTCGATTCGCCCCAATTCTTTCTCCTCACTATGGGCGACATCAAACCTGAATCTGTCCCTCTCCTTTCTTCGGCCAGCCAGTACGCCGACTGGGCTGCGAAGATGAAGGGTCTTCTCATGTTCATGAACTGCTGGGATGTAGTCTCTTCAGAGACGACTGAACCTTCCGACGCTGAAGAGCGCAAGGAGTATAGGAAGAAGAATGCTCAGGCATGCGGTCTGCTCTTCATGTGGACTGGACCTAGCTTCCACTATCTCCTCGAGACGAAGACGACCAACGGCACCTCCTCTCCGGCCAATCTCACTGCCAAAGAGATGTGGGATGCGCTGAAAGAAAAGTTTGGGAAACCGAACTCTGCGCACGTTTGGGGTCTCTTCGAGTCGCTCATCAGCGAGTCTCGCATGTCAGACCAGCGTTCGCTTCAGGATCAGATGAGTCGGATCGTCACGCTGTCATGCACCAATTTGGATTGGTACCTGGACATGGCAGGGAAGCAGACGCAGGTCAGTGGGAAGATATTACCTAAAAGTCACGTGCGGACCGTGAGTAAGCGGATGACTGAGCAACGACGTGATCAAACGTAGGCGCTCGGTTTGACAGCTTCTCATCATCACCCATCATGGTCGGCGTGTCATTCGATCTTCCTGCGGCCGTGCAACACGCGATTCCCCGAAGTGTGCAGGCCGACCAAATACCCCGCTGCCCCGTAGTATCATACGGACTGGACTACCACGTTCTCTTTCGGCCAGACGGACTCTTTCCGCATCGACTACGACCAGTTACGTTAGGCGAGGAAGTCGGCGAGCAGGAAGTGTGGGTCGACGTCGAGCCTACCGGCAAGGAGGTGCGCCCACGATGGTTTGTTCCCCGAGTGGGAAGCTACTGCCGATTGGTTCTCCCCGACCAACGACGTTTCACGGGGCGGATCAGTCGCGTGGTGGAATACCAACAGACACGCGTCATCTTGTGGGTAGAACACCCGCACTCCCCTGCGAGCATCACGCTGGCAGTACCCTACCCGTTCTTCGAAGGCACGCGGTGGTGGTACATTCAGTTGAGGAGCTGGTTCGGATGTCTGCGACCTGACAACGACCGGCACAACTCAGGCGAGTTTCCTTTGACGTGCGCAGATACAAGTACTCACCCACACCCGCAGAGGTTGGACAGTCCCCAAACATCGACGAATGGGAGCTGGACAACTACATCCAGGGAGAGTTTCAGTATCTGTATGCAGGCTGAGGGAATGGGCAACGGACATGGACTCCTTAGACACTCGTTCGGACAGTCACTCTTTTGCAATCTCGAATGGTCACTCGTTGTCTTTCTCTGCGCACCCACAGCACCCACCAAGGTATCTGAGGTAGCGGAAGTAGCAACAGAGGCAGTGCGAGGCTATGTTGATGGTATCCATTGAGGCTATGCAAAGCTGTGTGCGTACAGCCTTGAACAGCCTTGAAGGGACAGCCAATGACGCAGCCATGCAACGTTCTGGAATGTTCTAGCAGGATCTAGGAGATCCCAGAAAACGCGAGAAGGTGCTGGAAGGTTCTCCAGGCAGTTCATGGCCCAGGACCTTCTGGAATCTTCAAGACAATAGACGAGGCAGTGAGTGCACAGCCGTGAGGCAGCGCGCACAGCCGGATGGCAGGGAACTTACAGGGCCGGGTCAGCCCGGGTCCTTGTCAAGAATACCCTGGAGAGTTACGGAATGTGTTGGAAGGTTCAAGGACATTGTTAGTCAGCCAGTAGGTAGTGATTTGTAATGTAGATAGAATGCGCCGGAAGCTTTCTGGGAGAGTATATATACTCGACTGGCAAAGCCCCCCGGAAGAAGAACAACTCAAGAAGGATTTTCTCACAAGCGAGTAAGATCTGAAAGCAAGTACCAGCAAGCACCAGCAAACCAGCAAGGCAGCAAGTTCAGTTCGACAGTCAGCAACCTCAGCAACCAACCGTCAAGTTCTCAGCAAGTTAGCAAGTGGATTTCTAGGTGAGTCGTTGTGGTGTTAATCGTTCGCTGATTTCTCTGTGTCAGAACAGGTTTGATTAAGCCTTACCGTCGCTCGGTAGGACTTCGGGCGTCGTAAGCCACTGCAGGTTGGACCTTAGCGGCAGAGTCCAGGGTTTAGCAGCCTGAGTGCAGACATTGTTGAAGGATAGGATTGGGATAGGGATAAAGGAGAACAGGATAGGAAGGTTCTCAGGTCGTTTGACCATCGGACAGGACGTGCAGCCGAGCGGGTTAGCTAGGGGAAACTCTGCCAGCTCTATCGGTGCGTTCTAGGGTAGGTAGAGGAAGCTTCTGGGACTTGCCGGAAGATTTTCTCAAGGAGGATTCTGAGATCTACAGGGCCTAGGGAGAAGAGGTCAGATCTCGCAAAGGTACAGTAGACTTTGTTTGCTTCGTGTTCCGTAGGTTCGTTTGCGTATCACCGCCAAGTAAGGGCAGACCCCGAACTCGGCAGAGCCACTGTCTGGAAAGGAGGAAAACCGACAAGCTTTGCGGCAACGTGAGGTGTATTGGTTTGAGTTCTTTGAAAGACGCGTGACTAAGAGACGTATTTCTGAGTGCTCCTCATTTTCATTCACCTTCTTCGTAGGATCGTTGGCATTACCGCTTTCGGTCGAAGATTTTGATTGTTCTTGAGTAGGTAGTTTCTCACACAACCCTCTTTTCACCCCCTTTTCACTTACACACCACACAAACAACCACCACCCCGACCTCACTCGCGACATCTGGAGCCCACCGCGAGGGGTACGAAGATTTGTGTCTCGATCTAGATACGCAATTGGATCAGGAGCCAAGCACAGAGTTTATTGTTCCAGCGCTTAGAATTCCGATGTCGTCTACGATAGATGCACGCAGCAGTAGGGCACACAGCCCGTCCTTTGGAAGTGATCTTTCTTCCATTCCGTCGTCATGTTCAGTCATGGACATGCCGGTGGAGGGGACAAAGCTGGCCCCAAAGACATTCCGAGGGGATCCAGCTGAGGTGGAGCAGTTCTTGCGTAGGTTCGAGAGGCTAGCCATGTTACACAACCTCTCAGCCCGCGAGAAATGCGAGACCATAGTGGACTATTGCAGCAAAGTCGTTCGTGAGACGATTCAGGGATTCTCGGCGTACCGGTTGCATAACTGGGAGGAGCTCAAGCAGAATGTTCGCATTTTCTGGAATGCTGATCTCGAGGATAAGCGTTTCAGGATTCGTGATCTTCAGGCGTTTGTAGCTCATTCTAGGAAGCAGCCTATCCAGGAGTTGAAGGATTGGCGCAAGTATCTACGTAAGTTTATCCGTATTGCTGGTTGGCTACAGGGTTAAGGCAAGCTCAAGGCCGACGACTACGCCTACTACATGTGGACAGGCTTATATGGGCCATTCCGGAAACGACTGGAGGCTAGGATTCTTTTGAAGGACCCAAGTCACGACATGGCTGAACCATTTGAACCGGAAGCTATCAGGAAAGCCGCTGAGGCAATCTTGGGAGTCGACCGGTTTGACACGGAGAGGCTTAGATCTGATGACTTGTATGAGGAAGATTCTGATGAAGACCAGTCAGACGATCTACGGGAACTCGAAAGGCCTAGCACCAAACGGACGAAGAAGACATTGGCGAGGAGTAGGAAGACTCATTTAGGATGGAAGGATGACGAAGAAGACTCGGACGATGAAGATTTCGACAGGGCGCTGCCGCGAGAAATGCCGCGAGCCGTGGAGAAGGAAAACAAGGTAAGTAAGGAGAAGGTAGAAGAGAAGGAGTTTGAGGATTTGGTGGAGAAGATGAAGAAGTTGTCGGTAAGTGATCCTCAGTATGGATTGTTGTTTCTGAAGGCATGTACCATGAAGCCCATTGCGGCCGAGTGTTTACCACGTCCACAGGTGAACCAGGCTGCACCCGACCGTTTCGATGGAAGGAGGATGATGCCGCCACACATGCCTCGCCCAGACCCTAACAGATTCTTGTCGTATAGGCAACCACCGCTGAACACTGGAAACTGTTTTGGTTGTGGAGAGGCAGGGCACATCATGGGTGAGTGTCCCCAGATCCAGAAGTATCTGAAGGATGGTCTACTCTTGAAGGACTTCAGGGAAGGTTAATGTTGCCGGATGGTTCTATCCTAAAACGTAACCAAGGGGAGACGTGGGTACAGGCTGTCAAGCGGATATTTCCAGAAGTACACTTTGTGACGTATGGAGATCGGCTTGAAAGAAGCAATGATGAGGATGGTGAGGAGAGTGCGGACGTGTTGGTATATCCAGTGGAGCGTGTCCAGCGTGAGACTAGATCATACCGAAAGCAGGCGTTTGACAAGGGGGGAAGTTCGTCCTCACAGGATAAGGGGAAGCAGAAGGAGCCAACTCCAAGCCAGAAGCAGCCTATGCCAATGGCCCGGTTCCCAATGCAACGCCTTACGCCAGTGGAGACACAGTCCCAGAGCTTCAACCCAGACAAAGATATAGAGATGATTGAAGATCGTGCTCTGAATCAGCGTCAGAAGAAGTCGAACGTGCCTGTTAGCGACCGTGCTCGAGTACCTGCCAGGACCTCGCAGATCAGTAAGAATGTTGATCCAACTGCTGTTTTGGATAAGATCCTCGATGCGCCAGTCACCTTGTCGGTGCGGGACGTCGTGGGTGTTTCCAAGGATGTGGCTAATTGCTTGCAGGAAGTACTAAAGGTCAAGAAGGCTGATACGGTGCCCACCCCTGCTTCGCACTTAGTGACATCTAAGGCAGGTTCTTTGATCCGCTTGGAAATGGAATGCAATCAGAAGCCCGTATCATTTATTGTGGACACAGGTTCGCAGTTGAACATCATCAGTGAATCAGTGTGCAAGAACATAGTTCGCAGACCCATCAACACCGGGGAGGCGATCTCGATAAATGATGCAAATGGCGGATCTGGTAGATTGCTCGGATTGGTTGAAGACATCCCTCTCAAGATTGGGCATGTAAAGACGCCGATCAGTGCATATGTAGCAGAGAACCCACCATTTGATGGACTTCTGGGCAGACCGTGGCAGCGTGCGCATAAGATTGGCATTGAAGAACGGGATGACGGAACCTATCTCACATTCCCAAACGAGAAAGGTTACGCCAAGTCAGAGCTATTGGTCACTACGTCGCTCGCAAGCAGAGGAGCACCTGGTGTCTTCTCAGCGATTGTGAAGGAGTGGGACCAAGACGATCCTAAGTGTGCAGTCATAGATCACGAAGGTTCAGGCTCAGATGACTCGGACGCAATGTCAATCGCCTCAGCCGACGAACTTGGAAGTGACTCAGTGGAAGGACCAGCTGTTAGGACCGTGCCGTCCGGGGGTACAACTCCGGTGGTCGGGACTTGGACGGAGTTCGGGGTCGGAGTACGACCGGAGGTCGGACTAGCACTGGGGTGAGGACTTTCGCGAAACTATTAGTAACGCACGGGTTCCGACTCGATGTCCTCTATTTACGGACTACGGAGTACGGACTTGACGGGACGAAGGTCGGACTTGGGGACGGGGTTGGGTCGAAGGGGTTGGTAGCAAGGGAACGAAGGTTGGTCGGACTAGAGAGTCGGGGTTGAGTGTCGGAGTACGGACTAGAAGTCCAGTAAGACGAGTGTACAAGGTTAACGAGTATAACGAGATTTCCGAACTGAGTAGCTACTACATTCCGGGGCAGTATTTATACTAAGTCAGAAACCTGGTAGAAACAAAAGAGATGTACGTGATAGGAAAGAGGAGAACGAAAGTACGAAGTAATCTGCCAAGAGTAAGATAACGCAGATAGCTGTAAGCAAAAGCCTCATGTAGGTAGCGCCATGAGGGGTTATCTGAGACATGTAAGTCATGGGGTCGGGGGAAGTCCGAAGTACGGAGTACGAAGTGCGGAGTACGGAGAACGGAGTCGGGGGTACGGGGTACGGACGAGCGGAGTACGGAGGAACGGAGTACGCAACGCGGAGTAAGGAGCGGAGTACGGGGGTTCGGGGATCGGACTTCGGGGTTACAGCACGGAGCGTAACAGTGCCTCCCCCCTAGGCCCGAACCCTTGAGGGCCTATAGTGAAGGGAAATGGAAGTCTGTCCAAAAAAGGTAATCCGATAAGTCCAGGGAACGGAGATCAAGAATCGGGGCAGGGTCAGAATCGATGAAGAAAGGTGTATATAAGACGGGGGTGAGACTTAGCCAGTTCTTCCTCGCTCTCTGTCCCCTACCACCACCAGCAACACCATGTCCAGCACCCTCGACAACATCCAGGCCTTGGAGGCCCACCTTGCGCAGCTCCGGATGAAGGCAGTGGCGGAGGAGGCCGCGGCAGCGGAGGCGTAAGTACCGGAGTTGGCGGAGTTCGGGGTACGGAGTTCGGGCTAACCGGTGGTTTACAGAGCGCGAAGGGCGGAGGAGGAGCGAAAGCGGGAGGAGGAGCGAGCGCGGGAGGAGAAGGAGCGCGCGGAGTACGTGGCCGCGCAGAAGGCAGCGGCGTTGATTCGCCAGGCTGCCCTTGCGAAGGCCGGGACTTCCGCGCGGGGGAGCAAGCGTCCCGTGGAGGACGACGAGCCGGAGTCGGAGTCGGAGGAGGACGACGCGGAGTTGTTGGTCCCGCGGTAAGTCCGTCCGGGGTACGGAGTACGGGGTTCGGACTAACGGAGTTCCACAGGACGAAGTGCGACCGGTGCGCTGCGAAGCAGATCGCGTGCCGGTTCCGCGCGGGGAAGCGGACGTCGAGCTGCGTCCAATGTCAAAAGGCCCGGTCGCGCGCGTGCGTCGGGGCTCGCGGACTACCCGCGGACATCCAGGCCCGGATCGCGCGCAAGGAGGAGGCCCCGAGCCCACAGCGCAAGAAGGTCAAGTCCGCCGCCATCGTCGTCGACGACGACGGGTTCGAGACCCCCGCGCCCACCGGAGTTCGGAGTTCGGAGAAGGTGCGGGCGGACAGGAGCAAGGGGAAAGAGAAGGAGAAGGAGAAGACGGCGGAGAAGACGGCGGAGAGGCCGCTGCAGCCAGGTGAGGTCCGATGGACATTCGTAGCACCGCCCGGAGTTAACCCACCAGCGCACACGGTCGTAGCCCGGGGCCCGAGCCTTGCGGGCTCGTCGACGGGCCCCCGGATGTCCGCGAGCTCCGGACTTCCGGAGGTTGGGAAGTCCGACCTCCGGTGGTCCGACGACCCGGAGAAGCTCTCCGACCGGGAGCTCCTCGAGCACCTGCTCGTCGCGGTGCAGCGCAACCGGCGCACCGCGGGGCGGGTCATCGACCTGCTGGTCGACGAGGAGGAGCAGCGGGAGGAGATGATGCGGGAGGAGGTCCGGGGTCTTGGCGACGCCATCGCCAAGATCGTGCGGAAGGAGCTGAAGTCCGCCATCGGCGAGGCCGTCCGCGACGCGGTCAAGTCCGAACTCGCGACGGAGTTCGGTACTATGCTGCGGGAGATCCTGGAGATCACCTCGCAGGATAAGGAGGACGCGATCGCGGACGCACTGGAGCGGGCGGGTGTGGCTGGGTCGGACTGGGAGGAGGAGGAGAGTGGGACGGGGTTGGCGGACAAGTCCGCGCGGGGCAAGTCCGGTGAGGAGGAGGAGGAGGAGGAGCAGGGCGAGGGTGCGAAGGAGGGGAAAGGTCCGGAGGGACCTGCGGACATGGACACGGTGGAGTAGTGCGGTAGTACGGACTTCGGACTTCGGACATCATAGGTAGAATTTTGTAGTCCGAGTGCGGGGTTGAATGGAAAAATGGGGGTGAGAAAAAACACCGGTGTGACCCTCAAGACAACTTAGCTAGAGGTCCGGGTTTGTCGGGGTAAGCAGAGTGGAAGTCCGAGACTAACTCCTGGGCATGTCCGAGCTCCGTGGCTAAGATCCACGAAGTTTCCTCGTCCGTTCCTTCGTAGCCTGCCCACCGGACTAGGTACAGGAGTTGACAACTCCGACGCCGGCGGTCGATCTTGGAGTCGAGGATCTCCGAAATCTCGTACTCCGGCTCTCCGTCCACCAGGATCGGAGGTGGCGGAGTTTGGACGCGGCCGGGGATGGTGTTCGGAGTTGCAGGCTCGAGTTGTGAGACATGGAAAACAGGGTGAACCGCGCGCATAGAGTCCGGTAGTCGGAGGGTGAAGGAGTGAGTTCCGACCTGCGCGATGATAGTGAACGGACCTAAAAACTTTTCGGACAACTTTTTGGAGGGACGTATAGTCCGGATGTGCTGAGCTCGGACATAGACCTGATCTCCGACCTTGAAGTCCGGCGCCGGTAGACGGTGTTTGTCCGCCTGTACTTGGTATCGGGCCTGGGCTTCGGAGATCTGCTGTCGGAGTTGGGTGTGGAGTTCGTCGAGATCGACAGCGTAGTCGCGAGCTCGAGCGGAGGTGAGGTCCCGCTCGGGGTAGACGGAGATGGCGGGGTTGTAGCCCTTGTTCGCGAAGAACGGGGATATACCGGTAGTTGCGGACGGGGCGTTGTTGTACGCGAACTCCGCCAAGGGAAGGAGTTGGGACCAGTTGTCCTGCTGGTAGTTCGAGTAGATCCGGAGGTACTGCTCGAGGGTCTGGTTAACCCGCTCGGTTTGACCGTCGCCTTCCGGGTGGTAACCGGAGGTGAAGTGAAGGCGCATGTCGAGGGCCTTACCGAGGGAGCGGAAGAAGTGAGAGACGAACTCCGAGCCCCGGTCGGAGGTAACGTGCAAGGGAACTCCGTGCTTGGAGAACACATGGAGTACGAACAAGTCCGCTAACCCCGAGGCTGTAAGCGTGTCGTGGGTAGGGATGAATATACCTTGCTTAGTGAGCCTGTCGACTACCACCAAGATCGCGGTGTAGCCAGCGGAGTTCGGGAGTTGCTCGATGAGGTCCATGGAGATGGAGTTCCAGGGTCGCTCGGGAATCGGGAGTTGCTTCAAAGTACCGTAGGGAAGATGCCGGGGGACTTTAGCTCGCGCACAGGTAGTACAGGACTTACAGTAGTCCCGGACGAAGAGTCAAAGTCCGGGCCAGGCGTAGTCCCGCAGGACCAGGGCTTGCGTCTTGTTCTGTCCCCAGTGTCCGGCAGTAGGATGGTCGTGACAAGCTCGGAGTACGCGAAGGCGGAGGTCGCCGGAGTTCGGGACATAGACTCGACCTGAGAGTCGGAGTAGCCCGTCTTCATCGCGGGACCATCGGGAGTTGCCTTCGGAGGCAAGCTTGAGTGCGGCAGATAGTTCGGGGTCAGGAGTCGGGGTTGCTTGAGCGGACTTGATGTCCGAGAGGAGTTGTTCGGAGTCGAGGATGAAGAAAGCTCGGAGTACGGGGGGTCGGAGGTAGGTAGCCCGGAGGGACGCGGCGAGCTGCTCCTGGGTGAAAACCGGTCGGTAGTTGTGTGGGTTGACGACGGAGTAGTCACTGCCCCCCTCTTTTGGGTAGACGTCCCAACGGCGTGTCAGTGCGTCGGGCTTCACTCCAAGCTTACCTGGTCGGAACCGGACTACAAGGTTGAACTGCGAGAGGAACTCCGACCATCGGGCTTGGCGGCGGGTCAGTAACTTTGTAGTCGCGAAGTATACCAAGTTCTTGTGGTCTGTGACAACGTCGATCGGAGTTGCCGAACCCTCGAGGTAGTGCCGCCAGGTCTTGAAACATTCGAAGATCGCGAGGAGTTCCTTGTCGTGAGTGTCGTAGTTCAACTCCGCGCCGGTCAAGGTGCGGGAGTGGAAAGCAATGGGGTGGAGTTCACCGGACTCGGTGGTAAGGGAGAGAATGCCGGCGATGGCGTAGTCCGAGGCGTCGGTCTCGACGGTGAGGGGTCGGTCGGGCATCCAGTGGTGTAGTACCGGAGCTGTCGTGAACGCCTTCTTGAGAGCGTTGAACAAACTCCGACATTCCTCGGAGAAGTGCCAAGGCACGGACTTGCGGGTTAAGCGGGTCAGCGGTAGTACGATCTCGGAGTAGTTTGGAATAAACCGTCGATAGAAGTTCGCGAACCCCAGGAACGACTGTATGTCGCGGACCTTCCGGGGTTCGGGCCAATCCAAGATCGCCTTAACCTTCGACTCCGCCATGGTAAGTCCGGTGGGAGAGAGGATGTACCCGAGGTACTCGACGGAGTCGGTGTGGAACTCGCACTTGTCAGCGCGGGCATAAAGCCGGTGCTTGTGGAGTCGCCGGAGTACCTCTTTGACGTGCTTGCGGTGTTGCCCGGGGTTGTCGGAGTAGATGAGGATGTCGTCCAGGTAGACGATGACGCACACATCGAGCATGTCCGCGAAGATGTCATTGACGAACCGCTGAAAAGCAGCGGGCGCGTTAGAAAGTCCGAACGGCATGACTAACCATTCGAAGGACCCATAGCGAGTCCGAAACGCGGTCTTCCACTCATCTCCGGGAGCTATGCGGACTAGATTGTAGGCGTGACGGAGGTCGATTTTGGTATAGATCCGGGCCTTCCGAGGTGCGTCCAGCAAGTCCGAGACGAGAGGAAGGGGATAGCGGTCCTTCCGGGTGATCTTATTCAAACCCCGGTAGTCCACGCAAAGGCGAAGAGATCCGTCCTTCTTCTTGACGAAGAGAACGGGAGCTCCGCAGGGGGAGTTGGACGGACGTTGATGCGCATGTTGCCTGCCTAGGCTCAGAAGAACAAACTCGCACCTTCGCTAACTGCGCCCTCCAGCTGCCTCTTGTGCTAGCAGCCCTCGCGCGAAGGCTCTCCCTCTAATGTACTGTCTGGCGAAGCCTCTGCTCCCTCTCATGCGACTCTGCAACTCCCCTCAGTGACTTCCCCTTCGCATCTCTCTTCCATCCTGGTCTGGCGCATCACGCGAACACATCCTATTCCCTTGCGAGCACACTACTCCTCCCGCAAAGACACTGCTCCTCCTGCGAAGCCACCACCCCTCCCGCGAACACTCTGCATCACTTGCGAGCTGCCTACCCTCCTTGACAGGCTATAGCAAGCCAGCGAAAGTCAGCGAAGATGGCGCTACATCATTTGCGAGCCACCCTCAAGCCGACAGGGATGTGCTAGAGCGTGGCACACTTGCTAGCCTCGCGGTGCACTTAGTGCACTCACACGGTGATGCGCATGGTGCCGGTCCAGAGTCAGAGCAGAGGGCTATCGCTGCGGTGTCTCCCCTCCTTTCCGCGGCGGTCTCATCTACACCTTTGCCAGTCGCGACCTCGCGCAACTCTTCGCACGTCCGCGGGACCCTTTGCACACACCTGGAGCACTCGCGCCTGCGCTCTTGGACTCCTGTGGATCTGCACTCCCCTCCCCCTGCCCTCGCGGATGTGTTGTGCCCAGCTACGGACCGTATCGGCCGACGGAAACAATGCGGAATGGCGCCATATGGCGCAAGAGGTAGAGCAGAGCCTATAGGAGGCTGCGGAGAGGTCGCGTGGCGAGCTGGCCCCGCGATGAGGCCAGGCGGCCTCGCCAAGACTTGATGGACTGTAGCACAGCATCCCCCCCCTCCAGAGTCGAGTACCATACGCTCCTCCCTCCGAGGGCTGGCGGACAGAGAACTTCGCCCCTTCCCCACCAGACCACACATCCCCACTTCCCTTCACTACTGCTAGAGTCTTTCAGCTGCAATCCTTCTTCTGTACACACGTCCTCTGCTAATCTATAACTTGACACCTTACGAATCTTTGGCCTGCGACTGCGAGCCCTGCGACTGTGAACCCTGCAACAGCGAACCCTGCGACTGCGAACTGTGAAGACAGCAAACCCCCAAAGCCTGCGAAACCTGCGAAACCCTGCGAGTTCAGAGTGCGAAGTTGCGAGTGCTACGTCTGCAGGATTGTGGGAGTTTGTGTAAAAGCTAGCTGCGTTCCCCTCCTTTCCTTCATATACTCTGCGACTGCTGCGAACCTGCCAACCACGAACCTGCGAAGCTTGCAACTGCGAAGTCTGCGAAGACACGAAGACGTGAAGCCTGTGGATTGCAAGGCTAGCAGTGCTCCCCTCCTTCCCTTTCCATCCAGCGAACCTGCGACATCCTCTCCCATCCTCTCCCATCTCTGTACCCTTTGCGAGGTTGGACAATACAGATTCCCTTCCCCCATACCCTTAGGGTCTCTCACTGGTGATATTTACGACCTTGCGAAATCTGCGAACTTGCGAACTGCGAAACTGCGAACTGCGAACTGCGAACCCTTGCGACGACCCTGCGAAGATCTGCGAAACCACTTAGCTGCGAAACGGCGCGAAGCCACGAGAACAGACTCCGCGAAAAGTTTGCGAAACCGCGTGTTGCGAAAACCTGCGAAACTCCGCGACATTTGCGAAATCGACAGCCCGCGCTCCTCTCCTCTTGTCCCCTTCCCCCTTTCTCCTTCCCCGTGTATCCGCGAACCCTTTCCCTGCGCTCTCGCCAGCGTCGCGTCCTTCGCAAAGGCCAGCCAACCCTCTCTACCCACTCCCTTTGGTCCTAGGCTTTGCTACGGTTTGCGCCAGTCACAGGGCACCCGACTCCAACCTCCCCTCTCCTTCGCGTCCTTTCCCCTCTCCCCCGCCAGCAGGCCTCGACCTACAAAGGCTCTCGGCCTGAGTAGTATCCTTCCCTTACGGGTGGGTTAGACGCTTCAACGTATGAACCCCGATCGGAGGTTCTCGTCGATGTACTCCCGAAGCGTGTCGAGCTCGAGTTTTGAGAGGGAGTAGATAGGTCCGAGTGGCGGAGTAGCCCCTTCTTCCAGGTCGATCTTTAGGTCGTAGGGGCGATGCTCCGGTAGGATGTCGGCCTTGGTCTTGCTGAAGACGTCCGCAAACTCGTGGTACTCTTCCGGAACTCCGGTGAGGTCCGGGGGAGAGTCGGAGAGGGACGAACTTCGCGCAGTAGCCAAGTCCGGGGTAGACAGATTCAGGGTATAACTCGCGGACCCCGGGAGTTTGCAAGCTCGAGCGAAAGCAGCAGCGTTCACAAGGGAGATCCGGGGTACGGAGTTCGGAGGAGGAGAAGTCGGTAGTTCCGAAGTAGTCGGAGTAGGCGGAGTACGCTCAGCCGGAGCTGGCGGGGGTACCATGGTGTCAGAAACAGGACGCGGCGGGGGTGCGGAACGGAATTGGATGCTGCGCTTCTTCCAGTCAATCAACGGATTGTAGGCGGAGAGCCAGCTGTATCCCAGAACGGCAGACACGGACTTGTCGAGCGGAGTAACATAGAAATCTATATTGAGGACTTCTCCAGACGGAAAATGTACGGGCAGGGTGGTAAACGAAGTAATCAGGTGGTTAGAAGTACCGTCGAAAAGCTGAAGACGGAGCGGGGTTACGGCGGTAGTTGGGAGTTGATACGTAGTCGCGAAATCGGAGTCGATGAAACAATGGGAGGAACCGGAGTCGATAAGGGCGCGGAACGGAGTTGGGATAGAATCGGAGTACAAGTCGAGGAAGAGTGCATGGGGGTCGGAAAGAGCGGACGCGTTGAGCCTGAGGATCTCCGTACCGGAGGAGTCAACGTGGTCCTCACGGGGTACGGAGTTCGGAGGACCGCGGACTAATTTTTTGTCTCCTTCGGGGCTGCAGCCAGAGCAGGCGCAGCAGGAGCGGGGTTGGCCTGAGCGGCGCGACCCTTGGTCGTGGACGAGGTCTTCTTCGGACAAGCACTCGCGGTATGACCAGCTCCGCCGCAGAAGAGGCAGAGGTTGTTGGCGAAACGGCGCTGACGCTCCTCGGGGGTGAGCTTTCCGTCCTTACCGAGCTTGTCGGCGTACGTCTTGGCCGGGTTCTTCGGAGTCTTAGGGGACTTCGACGAAGTACCGGAATTGCCGGACTTGGACGGGGTAGACGAGGAGGCCTGTCCAGAGTTGTTACCTCCGGACTTGTTGCCGGAGTTGGAGGACTTGGAGTCGGAGGTCGACTTGCTGCCGGACTTCGAAGGTCCAGACTCGCGCGAGACCTCGGCCTTGCGCTCCCAGTAGCGGTTGTCGATTGACTGCGCGAGGTCGCGGAGGGCCACCAGGGTCTCGGGCTTGCCGACCTCGGAGATGCGGTCCTTGAGACGATTCGGAAGTCCGTCGTAGAACCGGTACCGGAGCGGAGCATTACCCCAGCGGACTTGAGTAGCGAGGCGGGTGAACTGGGTGATGTACTTAGCTATCCGCTGGTTGTCGCCCATCCGGAGGTTCATCAGCTCATGCTCCGCAGCTCCGGAGGCGTCGTAAGGACCGAAGTTCACTCGGAGTTCCTCCTGGAAGTGGTCGTAGGATGTAAGGAAGATGGGGGGGTTGTCCGAGTCGCCTTCGAGGAGGTAGGGCTCGAACCATTGTAGCGCGGTGCCCTTGAGGAAGGAGATGGCGTAGGTCACCTTCTTCTCATCGGAGTCGAAGGTTCGGGGTCGGGCCTTGAAGACAAGTTCCAACTGCGTGAAGAAAGACCGGAGTTTGTTGGGATCGGACCCGTCGAACTGGTCCGGCTCGCGGACGTTGTGCCGCTCGTTGTTCGAAGGTTGGGTAACCGCCGAAGTTGGAGCGGTAGTACGTTCGAGGGTACGCACGATGAGAGAGATCGTGGTCGCTAGTTGCGACTGTACTCGGTCTTCGGAGTCGGAGGAGTCCGAGCTTGAGCTGGTGTCGTCGTCTCCCGGCCCTTGTGGGTCATTGTCCGGAGGACCTGGCGGTCCTGGGGGGCCCGGCGGACCTGGAGGACTAGGCGGACCTGGAGGCCCGCGGCTCGGACCTGAAGGCTGACCCTCGGAGAACGGGTTCCCCGGAGATGGCTCTCGGGGTACCTGCGAGGCAGTCGCGGTAGAGATGACCAGAGGCTGAGGCGGGTCACCTTTGTCGTCCCCATCGGAGGACGCTTCAACGATCGTTCGAGCGAACTGCCTGCGGCGGCTCGGAGTAGCTTCTTCTTGCGTCGCTGAGTCGCCTCGGCGAGCTGTCCAGCCACTCCAGTTCTCGGCGGGGTCTTCTTGCTCTAGGGCGCGAGATTGAGTCTGAGTGCGGACTACGGTTCGAGTGGACATATTGAGTGAAACCCGGTGAGTTCGGAAATACTGTTAGGACCGTGCCGTCCGGGGGTACAACTCCGGTGGTCGGGACTTGGACGGAGTTCGGGGTCGGAGTACGACCGGAGGTCGGACTAGCACTGGGGTGAGGACTTTCGCGAAACTATTAGTAACGCACGGGTTCCGACTCGATGTCCTCTATTTACGGACTACGGAGTACGGACTTGACGGGACGAAGGTCGGACTTGGGGACGGGGTTGGGTCGAAGGGGTTGGTAGCAAGGGAACGAAGGTTGGTCGGACTAGAGAGTCGGGGTTGAGTGTCGGAGTACGGACTAGAAGTCCAGTAAGACGAGTGTACAAGGTTAACGAGTATAACGAGATTTCCGAACTGAGTAGCTACTACATTCCGGGGCAGTATTTATACTAAGTCAGAAACCTGGTAGAAACAAAAGAGATGTACGTGATAGGAAAGAGGAGAACGAAAGTACGAAGTAATCTGCCAAGAGTAAGATAACGCAGATAGCTGTAAGCAAAAGCCTCATGTAGGTAGCGCCATGAGGGGTTATCTGAGACATGTAAGTCATGGGGTCGGGGGAAGTCCGAAGTACGGAGTACGAAGTGCGGAGTACGGAGAACGGAGTCGGGGGTACGGGGTACGGACGAGCGGAGTACGGAGGAACGGAGTACGCAACGCGGAGTAAGGAGCGGAGTACGGGGGTTCGGGGATCGGACTTCGGGGTTACAGCACGGAGCGTAACACCAGCTTCAGACAAGGTAAGTACGGACTCAGAAGACAAGGACCACTCCGATTCGGAATCAGAGGGTAAGGCTGATTCTGTCCGAGACTCAGATGACGATGACAAAGACGAGGACAGGTTGGATCATGTGCTTGGGCCATTGTCGTCGAAGGAGAATTCAGTCGATGACGAGGATGAATGGGAGAGAGATATGTACCGGAAGGTGTGGCGTTTTCTAGAAGTACGGAATCCTGGAAGTACATTAACTAGGGCTGGACCATGCACAATCATGACAGACACATCACTGGAATTACAGAACCCGGACCCGGGGGTAATCAGCCAAACGTTTCTCCTCAGGGACGCGAAGCTATTCAACCGAGCCAGAGGCTGTCAAGGACACGTGATTGTCAAGGTGGTGCCATACAGTGCTAGTAACTGCATGCGGTTCGAGCAGCTAGAAGATGATGCTTTGCGGGAGGTGTCTGTGAACTCTGTTCAGGTGGAGGAGACTAGTCCTGCATTGGACAAGTCAAATCACCAGGTGACAGCTCCGCAGCGTCCACAGTCTACACTTCTGACCATGCATGGCTGGCTTCAAGGGTATACGTTTCCATTCTTGATCGACACTGGCTCCCAGATTGACTGCATTCACGCAAATGTCTGGCGAACCATAGGATGGGCGCACCCGCTGACACGCAAGGCAGAAAGGCTGTTGAACGTTACGGGCTCTCGTCTCAGATGCCTGGGAGTGTGGAAGACGTTTGTTACCATTGGAACCATTACGTCTATGGTAGACTTGCATGTCGTTGAAGGCCTAACGGAGGCAGGGATACTTGGAAGACCATGGCAGGAACTTAACCGGATGTCGTTGAATGACACAGATGAAGGTGTGTACCTGAGCATTAGGTCAAGTGATGGTTTCCATACCTATGGGGTATTGGTAACTTCGCCGGAAGCACAACGAGCGGTGCAACGACGGACTAGAGAGATTTGTGCAGCAGTGACCAGGCCATCCACGCCTGAGATGTCTTTTGACGAGAGTCACCAGTTGCAGAAGTTATTTGGTCCCGAGGAGCAGTTGGAGCACGAGGCATTTGTGGAGTCAGCATATGAGGACACAGGGGCCTTCGTGGACCTGCCGCTTGAACCCAGCCCAGAATACGATCCGTGGGATTTGAAAGTAGATGATGACACGGGAGAGTTGGAACCAGAACAGGAAATCAGTGAGGCTAATCTGGAGAATCAGATGTACACCAAGCTTCTATGGAAGTACTGTACTGAGTATCGACTCCCGCGAGCAGTGTCTCAGCCTACGATCGAGTCCATTGAGGTATACGAGTCAGACAAGTTGGAACTTAGGGACGATTGGCTGATTGATATCTCAAAGAAGGAACAGTTGTTCATTCTGCGGAACGTATTGGTACGCATTGATGGCAAGTATCGGGAAGGACACGGTGTGCTACACATGGTGTATTTCCCACATGAGTCGGAGCGTGCACGGATAGCGAATGCAGCACTGAAAGGTAACGGCGATACGGAACGGAACAGTACAGATGAAGAGTTGGAGGAAGAACAGCGAAGTCGAAGACTCTTTGGACAGCGAATGTGGCCCAGGTTCACGCAGGAAGATCTGTACCAGTCAATGAAGGAAGTGTCGTTTGAGACCCGGAACCATAAGTCAGTTGGTGTCGGAACAGAAGAGATGGAGCCAGGCGAGATCTCAGACGTTGCGAGGCCAATAGTCTCTGAGTCGGGTGATGCTGACATCAGTGACAATGACGCAGACAGTATAGCCAGCACTCAGCCAGAGTCGAGTATGATGGTAGGGGGAATCCGCGGTGACACCAGTGCAGATACAATCACCGAGGAGGACCCACCGGTGCTCATGCCGATAGCTCAAGAGGACGATTACGTTGTTCTGCAGCAGATGTTTGGGTTGGTAGATGCACCGTTGGTCATCGCTAACACA